>CM055831.1:13258096-13331219 GCA_029582265.1 Zoroaster sp. YZ-2022 | reverse complement strand
CAACGGAAGTCAAAGTTTAATATTTAAAAAAATCATATCTCAACAACCGCAAGAGGTAAATTCAGTTTTTGCACCTTTGTACAGATTGTTAATTGTCAAAAATATTTACAAAAACATGACCCCAATTTGACTATTACTTCCTGTCCAAACCGGAAGTCAAAGTTTAATATGAAAAATATCATACATGTATCTCAACAACCACAAAGGGTAAATTCACCATCTTTCCACCATTGTATAGATTGTTAATAATTGTCGAAAAATATTTACACAAAAGTGACCCCAATTTGACCTTACTTCCTGTCCCATAACATGATAAACAACCAAACACCTTGAGTTTGTTTTTTTACAAACTCTATACCTCTAGTTATTTTTGTTTAAATAAATAAATAAATAAATAAATACAAAATCACCACAAGAGGACGATAATGTGTACAGAGCAGATTGGTATTGTCCAAGACTAATTAAGGGAAATGATGATCCTGCATCAACCTTCGCAAAATACATACATGTATATTTTAATAACAAAAAGTAGTTATAAAAATCAAAATGAAGCACATACATGTATGTGACCCGCTCTGGCAAAACCCAAAACTTGACCCAATTTTCAAAAGTGACCTCCCAAATTTTTCGTGAAAACTAACAATGTTTCCAACAACGTTTCAGGATTGTTCTTTTTCTATCAAAATCTAGAGAAAATGCTCTATATGGTGACATGAAAACTGGTCCCTCAAACTGTTCCCTGGGGTTCAGTTGTTGACCTTTTCATGACTGTTACGCATTATGGTAAATGCCGAGCAGTTTCGGGTTTTGCCAGAGCGGGTCATATATATCCTTGCAACTATTGTACATTGTACATGTACATGTACATGTACATGTACATGTACATTGTACATGTACATAATACACATCAAGGCACTGTATTTTTTTTTCAATTGTTGATATTTTTTACCATGATGAATAACGTTGTGGCTCTGTAGAATGTTCAGCATCAGTGCGGCTGTCGGCCTGTCTTTGACGCTGGCGTTTTTGATCAGCCAATCAACAGCCTCGCTGCCAATGAAGCACTTGGGATACATGCGCAGATGGTATCTCCTGTCCTTCACCATAGGGGGACTGCTGGTGTGGAAACTTAATCTGGGAAAGAGACAGATGTAAGACTACAGGTTAAAGGGGCAATATCATCATATTCAACAGGGCATGGAATCGGAGAGCTAGTTTTAGATTAACTCAGTGACTGAAAATAATACCCAACATGATAAGGTCATATTACTGTTGCTGCTGCATACACCTATATTCTGAGCTAGTAATTTTAATTTAAACTATATGTACATGTACATGTACATAGGACACTGATTCCATGCATGTCCTGTTGAAAGTCAGCTCCGATCGTGATGATATTGTCCCTGTTGGAAACATGGCTTGAATGTACGTACATTGTACATGTACAATATGTACACATGTAGCCCATCCAGGATTTCCCCATTGGAGGAGACTCACATTGTCATCAATCTTCAAGTAGTATACACATAAACTGTACTCTACAAGGATTGTGTCGTCTGTCATTAAATTACTGAGAAATGATGGAAAATACATGTAGCATATTACATTCAGCATTAATTACAGTGTAGTTCATATTTTATTTTATTTTTTTTATTTTTTTATTATTTTTTTCAATGAAAAAAAAATCTAACAAATTTAACTGAAGCATTACTTATTTTTTGTACGTACAGTACAGTGTACATGTACAGTAACACATGAGTGTATGTACAGTAACACATGAGTGTACGTACATGTACAGTAATTCAAATTTTGTGTAAATTGCCAAAAAATCATCAAAAATACTTTCATTTACATTGTGTTATAAGTTAATAAATGGCATTGCATGGATTTGATATTAAAATTATCATAAATGTGTATAATTATTGGATACAACGTACATGTACATGTACAATGTGTACACTACAGAGGTACACACCTAATGTACTGTACATGTTCTTGACTTTTTCAGAAAATGCTTTTTGAAATACATGAAAAGTGTGCATTGTATCTCCCATTAAATTTGTATGAGTCATATGGAGACAGAACTACATGTACATGTACAACATGTAGTAATATTTCCCTTGATGAAAAACAAGGCTTTTTTGTGTATGAACTAAGGGCCTGCCCTTGGCTTATCCCAAAGACATTATTTCCTCAAATTCTGGGTTCAGAAGTACATGTACATGTACAAGTCTTCACTCCTCACAACTAGGAAGTTACAAATGTATACATGTAGTTCCTTGAATTACAGACGCATAAATACGTCATGTACAGTTTCAATTCCTGTTTTCATTAATACTCCGGGAAATATAAATAACAGCATCTACATGTACATGTAATTTAAAAATGTATGTAAAAACGGGTTTCTAAAGTTCACCTTTAACGTAGAATACATACTGTTGCATTCCCACTATTGTGGGTCAACAAAATAATATGGGCGGACACAAACTTTGTTGTGACAATATCAAATGGGGTTTATTAAATTCTCTTTATTCAACAACAATAAAAGGCACTAATAACATGTACAATGTATGAAAAGAGTGGTAGCGTAGTTCAGGTACACATGTACATGTCAATAGTTAGACTTAATACTTGTCTTGTACTTTACATGTACAAGTTCCAAATGGTGCGTACGAGTACCAACTATAAAGGGATCGGATACAGCCAGTAGGACCATCATTCGTTCATGCGGCTTGTCAACTCGGTATACGGTACGGGCACTGCTACACCGAGAGACGGACGGCTGGTCAGTCTCAACGACGGGGACCACTACACGGGTTGTCTGGATGGGGCCAGAGTGTGTATCAGACCACACTAGCTAGGCAAACCAATGGTCAATCGACACACTGCACCATTAGTTAAATGAACGAGGCCTGGACTGTCGCAACAAGTCATAATTTGGTATATCATGGATCGGATCGGATCAAATCGCACAGATATCATTCAGAACCGCACTTCCCCGAGATCAGGAAATCTCTGGGTTTAGGAATATGGGGCCTAATACATTAGCCTATGAGAAGCCAATGAGAAGCTTGCCTTCCGCGTCTAAGGGTAGAAACGTGTACAAAATCAAGCTATACAACAGGTCCTTGTTCCATATAAGAAAAGTTATTTGACAAAAGTAAAGTGAGTGACAACTTAGAAAGCAGGGCATGTTCAAGGAGACAATGCTTACTGGGGTGCTAAGCTATTGCATGAGGGGAGCAGCGGTTGCACATGGGAGCACGGCACACGGACCAAGGCCTATGACGGAGCGGGTCAGTCACGGTGACTGTTTGGCCGTGCTACACCCACGAACCGTGTTCGGTGTGTAGGGTGGACTCCGAGGAAAGTATGCGAAAATAGACTACATTGTACATGTAAGTCCAAAGGACGGGCTCCAAGCCACGTGGCGGGAGGGCGTGGCACGCACGGAAGGCTCTCGCTGGTGTTGCATTATGCATTGCGTTGGCACTGGATATATGCATGAGCAAAAGTAGCGGCCTTTGCAGGTCCTGGGAAACAATCCCTGGGAATTAGAGTCCTGACTAGAAATTGCATCGTAAGCAAAATATTTAACAGTGGAAGAAGTGAAATAGATGGCGCTAATATTTATCAAAATCAAAGGATAAGATTCGTAACAATACATATATTGTCAATACAGGGTGCATATAGGCAACTTGCACATTGTACATGTATGTCAGTTTAGGGGAAAATTAAATCTATTGTATGGGGACTTGTGTTTATTTAATTTTTTTATTTATTTTTTTATCTGGCAATAAAAAATAAATACAAAGCAAAATACAAAACAAACATTAAAAAAAAATGTTGCCAGTTGGTGCAACCCAGGGTACCGGTACATGTATGAAAAGGTACATTTCTGAAAAATGGCATGCTACGTGTAGCAGACTAATGATACATGTACATGTACATGTACATGTACATGTACATGTACATGTATGTGCACTAAGCAGATAGAGTTTTACTATGTAACTTTTTTGGACTCTCTCAGAGTTGACAATCCCTTACTGACGTTTCAAGAGAAAGGCGACTTTCATATCACTACACATGTACATGTACTTCAGAATATACCACTTGACTACAGCCTTGTGGAATGGCACTTAAAAAATCATGTATTTAACCCTCCTATGCCCAGGCTGAAATTTGGCCCAGTCAGCACGGCACTCACAGACAGTCACTTGAGTATTTTTGGTTGCATTGCCAATTGGTAGGTCAAACCATGGAGGAAGGAAAATAGATTTTCATTCCTCCATGGTCAAACCACAGAGTCACACAGAGATGTGTACGTACTGATGTATTTGAGTGCACTGCACAAAGTCAATGGGTTGGGAGCATGGAGAAAGAAAACAGAAGGAGTCACAACGAAGGCATATCAAAGGTTCAATGTCTTTTGCCGAGGTCGTAAAACTTCCAAGCCAGCGCTAATCCGATTATCGAGGAGAACTACAGCCAGGCTTTCTTTGCACATGCGCATTGCGCGCATTGCTGACACGTTGTCCTATTGCACTACACGGAAGGCTGGCTCCAGATCCAACTCGACCTACGAATCCAACACTGCAATATCTTCAGTGCACAGCATCGCACAAATATGAGGACTGAAATGATAAAAAGCTAAACAACACGTCTTTGAATTTGACAATTGGTTGGCTTCCGGAGATCATCGGAAATATCCTTAAAATAAGTTGCTAAAAAGACACTTTATTGTAACATCTGAATGTTATATTTACCGTAAGTCAGCTTCGGATTCGCCAAATTCGACGATCAAAAAACCCAAATACTCGGTGGAAAAATCGCTATTGAAGACAATGAACTGTGCAATATAAAAAGCCCGCGAATAGTAGTGTGCATGCGTTTTGTGTTTATTCGTTTGCTACAGATTTCTACCCTCCAATTATGTATGCTGGTCGCGAGCAGGCCGAGCGGCAAAAGACATTGTACACAAGGGGATTATCGCGGTCGTAAAACTGGTAAGCGCAGCGGGCGGCCGTAACGTATTTCCAATGGGCCACTCCGAAGTGCTAATTGGTTATGAGATAAGAGGCTGGGCGATGTGACTCCTTCTGTTTTCTTCCTCCATGTTGGGAGTTACATACAAATTTTAAGTGTCTTTGATTGGTTTTGGTTTGACCTCCTTATCACAGCCACATGTGCTTGCATGTATTTGAGTGGAGTGCACTGCACAAAGTCAATGGGTTAAGAGAGACAAATTTTGAGTGTCTTTGAGTGTTAAACCTATAGGAGGGTTTTAAAGTGGAATATTGAATGGCATGCACATTGTGTGAACTCTGAACTCTGCACTCTGGACCAGTCCTGTAGTACTTCATCTTCAGAATACTATCATTTATTGGCTAACTTTCATATCTTGGATGATTCAATGCTTATCAACTGTTACATGTAGGCAGTAAATAAACAATATTATTGGTACATTTAGGAGGATCATTGGTGCAATTGTAAATAAATAACTAGACTTAAGTGTTTGTCATATTACAAACACATAGGTGTTCGAGTTTTATCAGGGCAGTGATGATGACGTCAGAATGTTTTTTAAAGAAACTTTGTATTATTTTTTTTTCATATTAAAGAGTACCCTGTAAAATATGATGTGGTTACCAACGATGATTTGTTTGAAGTCCATTTCAATAATTTGAACTTAATCACATTAGGCCCTACACCAAATTCAAACTTCATTTCAAATGCAATGGTATAATAAAAGAATGATAATGATTGAATAAAACTTCTCTTCCGACTACACCTAGAAGATCCTCAACAAGGTTACAAAGGAATTTCAAGACCAACATATGTTAATTACAATGTACCCTGAAATTTCAAAATATTTCTGATTTTTTTTAAAAACTGGTCACGGAATCTTTATTGTTCACCGGATGGTTTTACATACATCGATCATAAATATTAAATTTTGACTTCCGGTTTGGACAGGAAGTAAGGTCAAATTAGGGTCACCTTTGTGTAAATATTTTTCGACAATTAACGATCTGTACAATGGTGCAAAAAATGTCAATTTACCTCTTGTGGTTGTTGAGATATGATTTTTTTAAATATTAAACTTTGACTTCCGGTTTGGACAGGAAGTAAGGTCAAATTGGGGTCACCTTTAACTGTTGAAAATACATTTTCATAAATAGTAATGTTAAAGTTATTGTTTAAAGGTGGCAATATCTTCACGATCAACAGGTCATGGAATCAGAGTTCAAGTTCTAGTTTAACTCAGTGACTGAAAATAATACTCACATGATAAGGTCATATTCGCGTTGCTGCTGCATAAATGAGCCAGTAATTTGTAGTCACTATGTTCGTCTTAAACTAGGACACCAATTCCATGCCCTGTTTGTAGAAAGTCTGCTCTGATCGTGCCGATACTGTCTGTTTAACCAATTGTGTTTATGGGATTGATGGTCAGTACTATCCCAATGCGAGCATACAAATAAATAGGAACTTTAATTGGGTGATCTGGCAAAAGGTATTCCAAGGCTGACACACCCATGCAATGAAGATTGGGGGGGGGGGGGGGGTATGTTTACTATGTTTATATGGCCCAACTGCCAGTGATTCACTGTCGGCAATGTACATTTTACTAGATCACCAACAGATATTGCTTAATAATTACATTTGTGAGGATGTTTGGGTGCAGTCAAAAAAATAATAAGAATTCCTCAGTACTATTTTTGTTCTAACATGTTAAAGAAATTCCTAGAAAGACGTAGATGTGTCTTGAGGTCCTGAAAAAACAATTCCCTTGAGGGTCAAGACTGCCACAGATAGGATACATGTATTGATGTCCATATAAAATAATTTGAATAATACGTCAACTCCTTTGATGAATGGATAAACTTCAAATGCTGGCCATTGGATCACAAAGTTACACAGACTCTAACACACCTTGTAGCAGTAGCACAAATGGATATCGTTGATCTGAAATATAAACGAATCATGTAAAAACAATATTAAATGTTTTCAAAGAGGGACGAAGAATAATGGGTCATTCTAAGTTATGTGTGTTTTAAACACACATAACTTAGAATGCCCTTATGTTATTATCAGGATGATGGATTGATGGATTGATGTAACTTCAGAAAAATGATCCCTTCAGAACAATGCCTTTAAGTTAGGTTTTACAATGGAATAGAACTACATGTGACGTCTTCCTTCCTCCATGATGTGACCGTTTCATTATCTCAATAAAGGTGCTGATATTTGTTTCTGGTCTACTTTAGTGCGAAAATTAAGTGCTAGTATAAAGTAAACTGCAATGCAGCCATCACCACACAGGACATAAGTACTACTATTATTATGAGGAACTACAGACACTATAGTCATGATAGTGTAGCTAAATTAACTTGTACTTTTACCAACGCGTACTCCACCGGATGTCAATCCTTACGCATGCCAGTAAATATTCAGTAATAAATATTTTTCCGGGTTGAGTTGACCAAAATAAGTGTGAATTGGTAAAAGTACGAGCACGCATACGAGTTGACCTGTTTCACTCCAGGCGCGGCACATGTGATACCATTGCCACACTAAGGTTTTTAACGTTAACCATGGTTTTATGTAATCAATATCTATAAAATTATACTAAAACGAACATACATCTATAAAAAATGTGAAAGTTTACATACCTTCAAACGAAACCAAGTAATGAAGACCACTTCCATTAATTGTGCACGGATTCTCAAATGATCGATCTGTTAACGTAAGACGTTAAACCATACCATCGTGTAGCCTACAAACTGAAGATTGTTGATGATACTGCATTTGGATGTGGTGTCAACGCTGTCTCGGGGTGCTGTAGGCTGGAACTTAGTCTGAGCCATGATGTATTGGAGTCAACATGCTGTAAAAAATAATAGTTAAGTTTTATAAGTACATGGACCAAGAATAAAGTATTTGAAATTTCAGAGAAGTTCTAATTTATGTGAATGAGGAAAATAATACATCACAGTGAACATGCTGTACAAAATAGTAGGAAGGTTTTATAAGTACATGGACCAAGAATAAAGTATTTGAAAATTCAAAGAAGTTCTAATTTATATGAATGGGGAAAATAGTGTATAATTTTGGAGTAGCTGGACCATTGAAATTGAAAAGGGCATTGGTTGTTTTCAAAATTGCACACAATTATTCTTGACAATGTGTAATAAATTAAAGAAATGTTCTTGCATGAAACTCACATCAAAAGAGAAAGGTATTTAAGGAAATTGCTGAGTCTCATAGTTTCATGTGAGAGATGTGTGAGAGATGTCTGAGAGAGGCCTCACATTAACAACTTATACAAGTACATGTACATGAATATTGTGCATTTTTCCTGTGAAATAATTGTCTATGTACATGTAAGTTGATTTGTATCTAAGAAGGGTAAAAAATTAAGGGAAATTGCAGTAAACAATCACTGACTTGACGTTAATTTGTGCACAAACTGAAGATTTTTTGAGAAAACATAAATTACAAAATATGGCATAAAATTTCAACTGAAAAATTGCCATAACCTTAACTGAATTTTCCTATCCTTATTTACATTCTAAATACATTTTAGTGACATCTGTTCATATTTTGTTAGAAAAGTGGCGAGTTGTTTACTGTCCAAAGTACAATGTATGTATGTTCACATACATGTACATGTAACTAACGTTAACGTTTAAGTTAAACAGGCACAATGCAACTACATTAACGTTACCAGCCAACCCAACGCTTAAAAAATGGCTTTTCTTGTATAAAAACACTAAGATAAATACAGGAAATCCTCTTAACAGTTAACTTAAATTCAAGATACCTACCCTTTATGACTATGTTGGCGAATTTGTGTGGGCACCACACGCAAACACCGTTGATTGTATTGTACATGTGCAAGTACGGTACGGGTACGAGTTGGTTGGAGTACGAGCTGGTTGGAGTACGAGTTTGTCTGGGTAGGCCTACGAGTTCGTCGGGGTAGGCCTACGAGTTCTAATTCCTCCATGGTTGAAGTACGAGTTGGTTGGAGTACGAGTTGGCACGAGTTCATCAGTAATATCACATATTTCACACTCTTATTTTCATAAAAATACAATTTCTTCCTGAGTAAATCAGGAAATATAACAGTAGCACTTGCTAAAACGTTCGATGGTTATAGTTTGTATTGTAAAATATTTCAGTATCTGTTTCTTCCGATTGAGGGCGACATACTGTGTTACCGTTCCGCCGGCCGGACTGTTTTACATGCCCCGCCCACTCGATTGAGTATTGCGGACGTAGTGGAAATAACAAATTGCGCGTAAATTTTAACGAAAAGTGTGTTTCTTTTTTTACAAAAATGTCGTGTTTTCAGTACAAATAAATATCAAACTCAAACATATCCTCGTCTCTAATGTCACATATTTCACACTCTTTACACTCATGATAAACTACATATTTTTCCCCGACTACATGTAAATCAGTAATTTTATTGATTTTTCAGATCCCTCGATATGATTTTTTTAATGATTAAACTTTGAATTATCGTAATTCGATATCTGATGACCTAATCATGACATCACAAATTCTGTTTCATCTACGTGTTAAGTTCTACAATGTAAGTATATGCCAAGTTTGAAGTTCATGTGAAGTTTGCAAGTATGTGTTTTTTTGTAGACAATCTATCCGGAGAAGGAGAAGAAAAGAAAAAAAACGAACAAAAACAATAGGTGTTTCGGGTACATACCCGAACACCTAATAAAGATATGGGTGAGAAAGATGGAGGAACCATTAGGTGAATGATGTCCAATGGGTAAATATTGCTGTTTCAATTGAAAACGATACCAGTAATTTTAACCTTTATTTGCTCAACAATGAGCAAATAACCCTCCTATGGTTTGACCTTTCAAAACCTTTCAAAATCTGCTTACTGGCAAAATGGCTATCAATAATGTATGAACCCTTTAAAACCCTCCAGAATTTGTTGCTACTGAACTACCACACCTTTCAATACCCTTTGAAAGGTATTGAAACATTTCAACACCAGTTTGTTCAGAGAGTTGTTTCACCTTTCGAAACCTTTCATAGGTCCCTTTTGTCAGACAGTTTTCTCACCTTTCAAAACCCTTCAGTACAGCAAACTTGAAAGGTTTTGAAAGGTCTGATAATTCTATGGCAAACTGCACTGTACATAGGAGGGTTAAAGGTTATAAATTCCGGATCTTAAAGGGAAGGTACAATTCTATTGGTAATAATGACAAACTGCATTTAACAGTACATGCTAATTGTACATGTACATGTATGTACTTTCTTTGATGAAGATGTGTAAACATAATGATGCCTACATCAAAGTAAAGCAGTGCCAGGTATCTGGGTACCCGGATACCCGACCGAAACTGTCATTACCCGGTTCCATTTTTCGTTTCCAATTACGAGTAAATGACTTTTTAAAAATCCGGTTCCGGAAATAACCGGAAATGCACAGCCTTAAATACATTAAAGGGCAGGTATGTACATCACTACACTGTACATGTACATGGCAAAACTTGATGTTCACTGTCTCAGTTTTTCCTGTGCGTACATGTACGGTACCGTACATCATTTACTCCTTGTCTTACCCAGTCTTTTGTCAGTTGTGCCCCCAGTGTTTTCTGAATGGCAGACCAAGTGACCAACATGTACATGTGTTTGTGTTATAGAAAATGTAATGCTTTTTTATGTTTATTTAAATTCATGTTTCTTTATCTTTTATAAAAAATTATTCAATATACATATACACTGAGAAATCATGTAGGCCTACATGTATTGATAAAACTGCTTACATGCACATAGTATGAGTGCTTACTCTGTTTGAATCATGATAAAATTAAACAACCAACTCGTGAAAGCTTCAGCTCATTATGTTGTGTCTTTCACAAGTAAATATTGAAAATTTATTGTTGGTATTGTTACTAATCTTACCTTTTGATTTTGATAATTAGCGCCCTCTGTTTCACTTCTTTCACTGTTAAATATTTTGCTGATGATGTAATTTCTAGTACATCATTCCCAGGGTTTGTTTTACATGGCATGTTCCGGACCCTCGATTGTCCGCTATGAATATATACAATCCTTACAAGGATTGCTCATGCATATCCACGCCAACACAATGCATAATGCAACACCAGCGAGAGCTTTGTGTGCGTGCCACACCCTCCCACTACGTGGCTTGGAGCCCGTTCTTTGGAGTTTATTTTTCATCTACTTTCCTTGGAGTCCACCCCTACACACTGAACACGGTTCGTGGGTGAAGCACGGCCAAACAGTGTCCATGACTGACCCGCTCAATTATTAGCCATGGTCCGTGTGTCTGGGTTGTTCTTAAACCCCCTCGACCCACAACCCCTCGACCCCACGACGTACACTCATATAAACGAAGCACACGTACTCGCGGAATTCACTACCACCAGTGCAGTACGAATGTATGTATTTCGCAATGCCCATGTGCAAGCATGTCGCATGGCTGGCCGGCCTGCACCAGAATCAAATTGTATCCCAAATGGGAACCTGTTTACGGCCCGAGTTCGAAAATGGCTAGCTCGCTAGCCTGTTGCGCTGTTTGCTGCATGACGACCTGTCGTCGCGAAATCAACAAATTTATAATACTGCCACAAGCCAAATTATACCATTCCCGAGTAGATAATTTCATATTCTATCCAAAAAATTGCATACTTATGTCGGATTTTTGCTAGTTGGGCGCAGTTTTTGGCAACGTTCTTCCTGCAACTCATTACGTTCGTAGAAGGATATCGCTTCCAAGACGGCCGCATGGCTTTCCGGCATCCTGATTGGTCAATAAGTATTACATCACAAACTGGCATGCGCGCACAGCCCCGAATGTACATTATTTTTTACTTGGACGTGGAAAAAAATCCCAACTATTATTTCTCATTTAATAACCTATTTTATATTATTCTATTTCAAAATTAGACTTTTGGACGAGAAAAGGATTTAGTTATTTTCCCCAATTAACCTATAGGATCTTCGATTATTAAAAAAGGGCTCCGTTTGTTCACGTTCAGTAGTACGGGAGTGCAGCGGGCATTCTAATTGGGGCCGTATTCGAACACAGATTCCAATTTGGGATACGATATGATTCTGAGCGTGCGTACGTCGTGAGGGTCGAGGGGTCGAGGGGTCGAGGGGGTCGTGGGGGTTTAAGAACAACCCCGTGTGTCTTGTTCCCATGTACATGTACAACCCCTCATGCTCCCATGCACAATCCCTCATGCAATACACAATGTGGCTTTAATTAGCATCCCCAGTAAGCATTTTCCCCTTGAACACGCCCTGCTTTCTAAGTTGTCACTCACTTTACTTTTGTCAAATACCTTTCCTTATGTGGAACAAGGACCTGTTGTATAACCTGATTTTGCACACGTTACTACCCTTTGTAGACGTTGGTATTCGTACCGTACACGCTATTCAGAACTCGTACATGCATGTACTATGTACATGTACAGTACAAGTATAAAGTCTATTTTACCTGAATTATGCTACCACTTCTTTCATAGTACATGTTATTAGTGCCTGTTACTATTGTTGAACTAATAGTGAGAATGTTAATAAACCAACTCCATTTGATTGTCACAATAAAGTTTGTGACCGCCACTTATTATTTTGTTGACCTACAATAGTGGGAATGCAACAGTATTTATTCCAACATGGAATTTAGCAAAGAGCACTCTTTCCTTCATGTACATATATATATTATTTCTTTATAATATAACAAGTTTTAAGTTAAAATCCAACCATATTCTCAAAAATCACTTTGAATTACCAGTCCTACTGTAAAGGCTAAAATAATAATAATAATAATAATAATAATGAACATTTGTAATGCGCCGGTATCCGTCAAAAGAGACGCTCATGGCGCAGTGACACATAGTATCAGTGTAAACAATAAAACAAAATACATGGTAAAAACAATGTAATATAAAATTACAAGGAACAATGATTGTAAAAAGGCTGACTGGCCCTGGTCAGGATATGCTAGGCAAAGACGATGTTCTGACAAGGAAAAACCCTGCATACACAACCATGCAAACAAGGTTGATTTGCAAAAAATATAAACACCGTACGTAGCGATACTCTTGACATATTAAACAAAAACAAAAGGTATAAATACATCATCATAAAAAGTCAATGTTAAACATAAGTAAATTATACATTAATTTTCATCAAATGAGTTTTGAGAGCAGTTTTAAATGAACCAAGAGATGGAGATTGTTTGACATGCTCAGGTAAATCATTCCACAAAGAAGGAGCAGCAGCAGCAAAAGAACGTTTTCCCCAGGATCTCTTTGTCAATTTCTTACTCAGAAGAAGTTTATGATGTGATCTCATGAAATCACGATTTGAGTGATACGGTTGAAGTAATTCTGATAAATATGATGGTGACATATCAATGGAAGAGCGGTAAACATACATACATTAAGATTTTGAAAACAATCCTGTCCTTAATCGGGAGCCAATGAAGATTTCGCAATATTGGTGTAATGTGTTCTCTTGGTTTAGTCCGGGTTACAATTCTAGCAGCTACATGTACATGTATGTTTTGAAGACGGGACAGACGATAAATTTGTGTATCTGGTAGACCATATAAAAGTGAATTGCCCATGTCCAGGCGGGAGGTGACATACGCATAGTACAAGTTGTTCCGTAGCCTCTTGAGAGATGTATTTTCTGATGAAAAATCTCTCATAAAAAAATGTCTTTCTGTTTTAGTATTTAAAAAAAGTACGCACTTCTCAATGCTTTTCCCCCAGAAACAAGACTCACCATAAAAACAATTCCTTTAGATTTATTTCCCTGTATCATTTCAATATATTTGGTGGGAATTTGTGTTTCCCTAACTGTAGTGGCAATTCTCATTCTGATCAAAAACAGCTGATGATCTTGCAATTGTGGGCTATAACAATGTGTGGTACAAGGGTTGGCTCCCAAGGGGTTGGCTCCCAAGGTGTTGGCCCTCAACATTAACAGGCCATGCTGATTACCCATGGCAAGAATCAAGGAAATGGGACTTGAACATCTGGAATAAAAGGTACACAAAGTACTAAATCTAAACTGGTAAGATGATCACAGCATCATTATTGCAAACATAGTGATAACTTTGTCAAACCAGTGGTTGTTCTCAGACATTTTTATACAACTCATTGGAGAATTGACATGGTACTGCAGCAATCAGCAGCACACCTCCATTACATTAGAACAGGTACACTTCTTAATGAAAACTTGTAACTGATGTGTAATTCCCTGAAAATTAGGGCAAAGAAACAGTCCAAAATTTATTTTGGCATCAAAAAGTACATGTACATGTAGCTGAAAACAATCAAATCTTTTAGACAATATGCCATGATGGCAATATTATCTCAAAATAACCCAAAATCTAAATATCCGTACATGTACGTGTAGATGAATGCACCCGAATAGGCTACTGCCATTAATAATAAGTGGGTCACTTGGAATTGGAAAGATTATGTTAATATACAGTGTATGTAATGGCTTACAGCCCCTATTGGGGGTGGAGGGTACCCCTCAGGGGGAGGGGTGCACATGCCAGCCCTCCTTCTCAAGAGACAATAAAAGTTAAATCCATTATTTTCAACATTATGCACAATAAATTTCATGCTATCATACTATGATGGGAATACATTGTACAGTACATGTACAATGTACAAAGAATGGGCACATTTGAGTACATGTGTATCTTCCTGGAACACAA
The DNA here is from genome assembly GCA_029582265.1 of Zoroaster sp. YZ-2022. NCBI lineage: Eukaryota > Metazoa > Echinodermata > Asteroidea > Forcipulatida > Zoroasteridae > Zoroaster > Zoroaster sp. YZ-2022. Next base: position 13,316,467 of record CM055831.1, on the reverse strand, counting down.
GCTAGGAATGAGAGTTTGCCCTCTTGGTTGTTAAGCAATGTGAGTAATGTCACAGACATTGTAAACAAAATATTGCACAACAAAACTATCGAACAATAACTATTCCCGGGTAAAAAAGGAACTAATAATCGTATTACTTCTCATGTTGGAACAGTATGAACCAAAACGACTTCCACTAGAAGAACAGTCTCTACTCACAAATTCATTGATTAACCCTAACCCCCTAGGTATTCTGGCTAGGAACCTTCCTCAATCACACAAAATGCTACAAAATGTCTTCATAAAATTTGGAAGGTTCCTGAATACTACAAAATCACCCAATATATTGTGCTGTACTTCGTGTGTAGGGTGCCCACTGCCTCAATCACACAAAATCACACATACCTGTACCCTTTGCCTTTATCCCTTTATTATGAACAAAAATACATGTTTTGGGGTTGGTTTTTTTTGTTGGCTCAGTCACCTGGTATTGTATTCCTAAATTGATACATGGTGTGAAATGTATGCAAATAATGCCATTTTATTATTACCAGTGCATAAAATATATAGCATCCTTCCTCAATCACACAAAATGCTCCAATACCTATAGAGGATTTTGTGTGATGTGGGGTGGTTAGGGTTAATTATGGGGTGAATACATGTATGGACATTTACATTGTACATGTACGTACAGTGTGTGTCAAACTTCACTGAAAATGCGGTTTAGTGCATCGGATTTGTGTTCTGGTGGCTGAGTCGTCAGAATGTGGGTTCGAATCCCGTCCGTGACCGTGGTACTTGTGTCCTTGAGCAAGACACTTTACCATAATTGCTTCTCTCCACCCAGGAGTAAATGGGTACCTGTGAGGGCAGAGTTGGTTGTTGTGTTTGATTAGCCCATATGCGCCGAAATGGCAGCAACTGAACTGTATACTCCCCAGGGAGTTGAGATGGTTTCAGGAATGATTTATGCGCCTGATGAGCAGGGGTAATAATGTACAGCGCTCTGATACTTTAAGAGCGCTTTAAAATGGCCGACATTATTATTATTATTATAAAAGTTCACTGAAAACAAAAATGACAGCCATTCAGAATGTTGTCAGTCACATCACATCACATCACTTACCCGGGTCTGCCTCAAGTGACCTGCTTCGCGAGCAGGTTACTTGAGGCTGACCCAGGTAAGGCCCTGACAATGGGGCACTGGAGTCAGACCCAGGTCTGCCTGGGGAACAACGGCGCACCTGGGGGGCTCAGAGCCCCCAAGAGGGTCCCGAAAAAAGGCAGGAAAAGGGGCAAGGAGAGAGAGAGGGAGAGAAAAGTTGCAAATGTGTTTTACCCCGGCCCGCGCAAGGTGGATTTCTTTTCATCTTATGCCACTCGCATTTTGTTCTTTCGGCCAAAATTATTTAAATTTTATTATGATGCCTCATGAAATCTCACTATAATCGTTTAAACTTGCAACAATAACATTTATCATTTGCAAGTTGAAACCAACGTGCCAATTTATCCGGGCTAAAATATATTTTACGTGGTTCCGGCATTTTTCAATTAAGTGTTTTCTCTTTGCACTACAAGATGGGTTGAGAGGCACAAGGCTGTTAACGTGTTCTATGAGCTCTTCGTCCCTATAGAGGAGGCCCTTGAGTATGTGTCACATAATGGTGACAGATCATCGCCATAAGAGCGTCCACATTGCTTACTGCTCTCAGATCTTCAGTATTTATCGTGGCCACAACCATACTACATGTAAACCGGCTCAGCGGCCGGAGTCCTCCTACCCTTGTCCCGGAAATTGCAGTCACCTACATGTGACCTAGTTGGATGCGTTAGACTTGTGCGTGATGTGCAGCAGGTCATCAAGCAAATGAGGGAAAACAGTGAAGAAGAGTTTGGACGGTTGTTTAGTGACGCAACGAAGTTGGCTGATGAAGTAGACGGCATAATACGCAAACCACGGACAGCATCTCGTCAAACAGCCAGAGAAAATCATCCATCTCAATCAGCTGAAGAATACATGTACTTCAGGGTATCAATGTTTAACATCTACATTGATCAATTGCTAAGTGAACTCAGCACAAGGTTTTCAGTCCACTTTGAAAGATGCGCCAAACTACAGTACATATTACCTGCATACTGCAATGATACCAACTTCAATCAACTCCAGGACATTGTACAAATGTACGCACAAGACATCGAATCTGAAGGCACAGTGAGAGGCGAGTTTGATATGTGGTGTGCGCTGTGGAAAAATGCTGTCGGTAATGTACCATCTACACCTACAGAGACTCTGACTTCAGTGCCAGGATTGGCAGACCTGTACCCGAATATACACGCACTTATCACGATATTTGCAGTCATCCCTGCTACCTCAGCTACTGCAGAACGCACCTTCAGTACCCTTCGTCGCCTTAAATCCTACTTGAGGTCAACCATGGGCAACCAGCGTCTGACAGGCCTTGCTCTGATGTCTATACACAGAGCAATAGATGTGGACATCGATGACGTCATCAATCGAATGGCACTAAAACGTCGTACATGTAGATTGGACTTTTCAATTTAATACTGCCTCACTATACAATTATTGCCATTGCCTCACTATAGATTTATTAAGTAAAGTGTACATCTGTCAAAAACAAATCCATGTCTCTACTGGGACAATTTTATAGGGGTTAAACATTGCTCTCTTTTATACTAACGGCACCGTGGTCAAGTGGTTAGACTGCCCGTCTTGCAATCACAAGGTTGTGAGTTCGGAATCCCAGGCTGACCGCTGATTTCACAATGCCTATATAAACTATTGTCGTTCTAGTTACTGAATCACAATTGATTGATTTGTGCAGTTCGTAATTATAGACGATACACTAATGTTGGTGTGTGAGTTACATGTAGATTGGCTCTTGCCATTTTCTTGCCATTTATGCCTCTTCATATGGGAGGTTACCGAGTTCCTAATGGGAAGATCCATTCATACATTATACACACATACAACCCTAAATTACATACATTATTTACGTACATCCTAGTTGATTTGTGAGTGAGTTTTCTTTGAGCCCCCCCCAAAGACAAAATCCTGGGTGCGCCGTTGCTGGGGAAGCTACTCAAATGAACATGCCCTATCCGCTCAGTGCACATCGTAGCCCTCTAAGCACCCAGTGTCTTGATGATAGCCACTTTTGCGTCGTGTGAGCGTTGTGCGTACACTTTATGCACATATGTTGCGTGCATCATGTACTTCTGCCAACCATATTCCACGCGTACGCACATCAACTGCAAAATACGCCACACGCAATGCACTATCGCTGCCCTCAACAGCTCATGCACGGTAGGCTTGGGCGATGACACGATAATATCGAATATCGTGATATTTTTTTTACTCGATTATGATATCGAGAACTTTTTAAATCATCGAGATATCGGCAGATCGCGATGAAAAAAATATATCGCGATGAAAAAAAATTATCGTGAAGAAAAAAAATATATCGCGATTAAACAAAATCCTCGATTGTCAGTTGGGTCAGAAATTCCATGGAAAAAACTTAGGGAAGTCTTTTCAGCTTTCGTGAGAAACAAAATCGAACTACTTCTGCAGTAAATCACTGTCATATCACAAAGGAGCCGCCTGAAAGGATGTTGTTTAATAATCCACCGCCACTCAAAGAAATCTATTCAGACTGATTAAGTGTTGGGGATTGAATGGGGTATTTGATCCAACAATGTGTAGACAATGTTTACGTCTCACTGTCTATCCATGGTGGTCTGTGACTCTGGCTGGCGCACCACAGGCGAGTACATTATATCATACATATTTAAATATATATATATATGCAGAATATGGGCGTTACAAAAATCTACATTAGTCATGAACTAAATCAAAGCATGGATCGGCAGCGGCTCGATCAAAGTTGAGGATTAGGACACTATTCTATTATACCATACAGGGACTCTTGTCTAGTGTGACAAAACACATACACTGTACACGTACTCTTGATAAACCATGTGACGTTTATTTAAAATAGTGTGACTACAATCCACATTTTCTGAAGTGCAAATGACATTCACAATCACATGGTTTTATTCTCCACGGTACTATGCAGGAATAAACCTAGTCACGTGTTTATACTATGACCCAGTCACGTGAACTCGGACTGATGATTTGATTGGGACGTACGACACAGTAACTGTCCCACATAATTATTATGCAAACGTCCAAACATGTTTGGGCTTTGCTCATTGGTTAAGCGTTTTCGCAGATTCGGTTGTGCTGCGATGACATCATGGTTCTGACCAAACATAAACCGAACTTTGTGATCGGCTAGGCTTAGTTTCAATATAGCGGATTGTAAAAAGTGTTAAAACATGATTAAATGATTGTTCGTATACCAGTATATCTTTCAAGTTACTAGCACTCACGAGTAAGTTCTATTTTGAGAAACGTTGATGATTGAACATGTCACAAACTGAAAACAATTGTCTGGTTACGTTCGCATTTTCGCGTAGCTGTGCCGTTTTGTTTCTGGTTAGGGTAGCGAAAACCCACCCCATATGTTGCACTCATGAACGGCACAATTGCACGTGTCTCTCAGGTAAGCACTGGCAATTTATTGTGATGCTTGTAGATGGGTACATCCCTATCATTACCGGCTCTAAAGCACTCATGCGTGAAAAACAAAAATAATCGCGATATTATCGAATATCGCGATATATGTTTGACGATATATCGTGGATGAAAGAAATCGATATCGCCCAAGCATAATGCACGGTGTGAATACATGTAGATAATGTTAAAATGTGAAAGGTGATAGGCCTCAATCCTTTAATGCTCTTTTGTACATCTACGATGTATCTACATGTAAGTGTGCCAGATAATTTCATGTTATGCGGTCATGCTCTCTGATTTCATCAGCCAAACATAAAAACTCTGGTTGGTGCATTAAAGAGAACGATTGGGTGACAAAGACCTAGACAGATGTGCATAAGACAGGAATACCTCGGTAGACAACACAGACATTCCATTGGCAGACCTACATGTAGGATGAAGGCAGGGGGGTATGGGGCCCTAGATGTATGTTATATCACCATGTAAATTTAGGATGGTTTTTTGTGCCCCTCCTATTATTGGGGGAAGTTTCCCCCTCCTTCAATACTTGCCTGCAGACAACAGATGGACATGTTAGACACCCAAGAACAGAAAAAGTGACCCCAACAACATATACATTTACACTGATTTCAGTGACCACTGATTTTGAGTAAATGCATGTGGGATATTTCTACAAAACCGGCATTTGTAATTTAATGTAAAAATAAGAAAATAAAATAGCTAAAAGAGACAATTTTCAAGTGGCCCATACAATGTCACCCCTTCACTTAGTACATGTACATCACTTTCAATGACCATTGATTTTGATTTTGCATACCAGCTGTTTCTATAAAAATTACAATTTCATGAAAATTAAAACAAAGCTTCATGAGACACTATTGAAGAATTCAAGGACTTACTAAATTATTTTAAGAGCCTTTTAAAATGTTCGAACTGGACAGGGGTGTGTAAATATTCAAGAATTTCATTGAATTTCAGGCACAGTACGTGGAACGGCGCAAATAGCACACAGACACTATTAAACCATGGAGCAAGGAAACCAAACTCCATGATATGAAAAACTACTCTCATCCACACATCCTTTGCAAGCAGACATATTGACCTTTTGGTACTGTGATCAGCTGCTGTTGAATTGAGGCCAAGGACACTTTTAAATGCTGAAATTATTTTTGAAGACTGGAGTGCACCCAGAGTTCAGTCACTCCATACTGATCACAATAACTGGCTTTTCAGTCATTTTTCATTAAATCTAATGTACATGTAGTACACAACGGCGGATCCAGGGGGGGGCCAACGGGGGCCATGGCCCCCCCAAAAAAAACGAAGCTGTACGCCCCCCCCCCAAAAAAAAAATAAAAAATAGAAAAGAAAAGAAAAGAAAAGAAGAAAAAAAAGGGGGAAAAAGAGAGACAAAACAAAACCCCACAACTTTACGCCCCCCTCCTTGTGCAGCTAAGTCTTGCTTATACGTTCAGCTTTTGTTAAAGTATGCAAATTACAACACACTGATTGGCTACATGAATGTGTTCATAATCCTACTCACGATCCAACATTGCCACAAAATTTGCAATGGTAGTTTGTGCAGTTAAGCCAAGCTGCATTAGACGAGGCGTACACGGTGATTGTATGCATGGCTTATGCACACGCGACTGGTTGTGTGGGGTTTCCTGGATATTAGGTGAGCCATGCAACGTCCGCAATGTAGGCCTACGTTTAGACTTGGCGCGAACATCGCGTGCATAAAACGCATTTCAACGACCATTATAGGGCTCATATACAGTGGAAAAAGCTAATCTATTTATGAATAATATTTGTCCGCTCAGAGCAACCAGAAGCTAAGCATTTCCGGAAACCCTGCATTAGTCAAGTGGTTAGACCGCAGGACCTAGCCTACAATCACAAGGTTGCGGGTTCAAATCCAAAGCTTATCACTGAAATTTCATACTAAATCAAGTATTGTCGTCTAGACCCACAAAACAAACAAACCCCACCAGAAACGTTTTGCGCTCGCAAATACGCCCCTCCACTGAGCATTTGGCCCCCCCTAAACTTTGGGCCTAGATCCGCCGTTGGTAGTACATGTTAGGCCTACAGTGTATGTTTTTCCTCAATTTACCCTAACCCTCCTACACATGGAGGCCACTCCGATCCATAAAATTCTGTTCTTGAGCAACCTTCAGTACATACATATGTACAAGTCTGCTGTCCTTTGCAAGTAATCTTACAAAATCAACTGTGTGCCACCCAAGGTCACTGTAAATGTTTGAACATACATGTATTAGTATGGCCTGCAATGTACGTATCAATGGGAGACCACCTTACCCTGCAATCTCAGTGGTGTGACAGTGCACAGAAGGGTAACCATCGAAGGCCATTGGCAACAGTTAATGGCTTGGAGTGGCCTGAATGGGTTGTTTCAAAAAATTGCACTGATTGTAGGAGGGTTAAATGACGCACCTAAGGTTATATCATCAACTGGACGGTAACTTACAAATGAAAAATGAAATTGAAGTTTGGGTGTTTCAGTTTAATTCAGTGAAGGATTCTCTTGTAAAATGCTGAATTTCAATACGTGATAATATGCATGGATGTCTTGATGAGCACCGTTTTTTGATACACACAGAATTGTGGTCAACAAACAATTTACGTTGGTACATGTATAATGACTCGCCCACAAACTGATCAAGTTGATAGGGGCACAGAAAATGTACCCAAGAAGAAAAACAGTTGAATCATGTTTCATCTTATTCCAGATGATTGTAAAATTGTTTTTAATCTTGAAAATAAAAATATTGTTTTAGATTTTTTAAATAAAAATGGTATAATTTGGAGAAGCTCTCAAAATTTGCAAAAAGTACTTGTTAACATTTTGTGAAATAAAAGATTTCTTTTCATAACCATGATATTAATGTTTCATTTTCTCAAATGCCTAATGATTATAATGTTTTGATGGTGTCCAGAGACCAGAGAAAGTATTTTTTATTTTTATTTATTTACTATTTGTTTTGTTTCATGCAGTAGTTACAATTAACTGGGGCTGTCCACACTAATGGTTACAAAAATTCAAGACATTTAGGGGAACATGGGACATTAATAAATAATAATAAAATGAAGTACTTTGTCATAATATTTTTCTGTGTACATTCCAAGTGCCTCGAGGATTATGCTTTTCAAAAATTAAGACAATTTTTAGTAATTACAAGGGGATCTTCTTTAAGATGTTATGTTTGTAACATGGACAGACATTTGTGACCTGTTACAAAGAAATGTGCGTAAAGTCGCATTATACCATTCCACAGTACAGTGGGAAAAGTGAAAAATCGGAGGGGAGGTCTAATTTGTTTTTGTTATTATATTTGCAATTTGTAAATATCCTTATATTGAATTCCAAATTTTCAGTTCCATCAGACAATTAAAAACCTCAATTTCAGGCCAATTTCAGGCCAATTTCGTTGGTACACATGTAGCTTTTATCGTGTTCTGACAAACAACTTGAAACAAAGACGGAAACAAAGCCGCAAATCCCCCTCTGGTGGTCTGGGGGATCGCTGTAACCCCAAGTGTTACATATCATTGGAAAGCTCTTGTTCTACTGAATCCAGAAATACCAAGAACTCAATTGTTTAAATTTCCGACTTGAAGCTCATTTTGTGGTCACAGGTCACATTTACATGTAATCAGAAATTGAAAGAAGTATTATTAAATTATTAGAAGTATTAATTTATTAATTTATAAGTTGTAATAAAACATATTTATTCATCCGTATGTTGTCCCTTAACAATGCTATTCACCCAAGGAATATATTATAAACACGTGTGTGTATACAGGTATATATATTTTTTTTTACCTTCAGGAATTGTGATATTGCAGTGGGAATATACACTGCATGTAAAACAAAAAAAATTAAAAATCGGCGGGTCCAAAAGTTATTTGTTTAAAAATGGCCTGAGCATAAAAATGTGTTCCTTCACCAATGGTTCAGTAATTCCTCATACAAGACATACACTGTACAATGTACATATATGCACTGTTGTTGACTCGAGTCGGTGACTCGGACTCGAGTCCGACTCCGACTCGAGTCGCCAATTTTTGTGACTTGCGACTTGACTTGGACAAAAATGACTTGGGACTTGACTTGACTTGGACAAAAATGACTTGTGACTTGACTTGACTTGAGTAAATTTGACTTGACGACATTGCAAGTCATCATGTATTTTATGTTGTTTTATTACATGTATTTTTCTGGTCAATCTGGCCACGGCAGCCGAATACTTTTGTGACGGAAAAAATAAAAATGCCGTCGCGAATCTACATGTACGTAATACATAATATAATATAGTGTATACTGTATCATATGTACATGTACATGCCTTGTACCGTAAAATGTATGCTACATGTCTAGTCTTCAACACAATCCGTCGTAGTGGAAGCTGTGGGCTATTACTGGTAAATGCATTGCATTAACATTCAAAATAATTCATACAAACGGCTGGAATGAGGTTATAGTGACATTGTTAATTGTATTAAGAATTTGTAAAGTGTTGAACAAATTATCGCACATTTTCCGTAAACCAAATCCGAATAACTATTTTTCAAGACTTAAATTGTGTTTATTATGTAAGTAATCATTAAAGGGTTCATGTGTCTATTAATGTTTTACTCCGTAAAAAGGGAATTTTATAATATTTCACGAACGTAATTTTTAAATTCTCCTTACATCACCTATGCAAGCGTTGCCAGAGTTGTCAACATAGAATCAGCAAGGCTTTCATGCACAACGTTGTAATACACTGGAGTCCTTGATTTTAACAAAATAATGTATTGTTTGTGACAATTAACAGCGACCAAATAACTAAGAAGCAGCAATTACTAGTTTTTGGGCCGTTTACAAAATGTATCTTCTTCCAAATTACCAAATTCCAAGGCCCATATAAGACCGTAAGTTACCCTCCGTCTTGGGGAGAAAAATGAACTTGTCCCGGGTGTAACACTAACAGCTTCAACCGTCTGCAAATTTCCGTATAAATATTGAAATGAACCCCTCAAAATACGTTAACCTACGCTAGATCGATAATTTTCAAATTAAAAAATAAATAAAACCTCAATCGCTTCTTTCTATACTTTCCACACAACCCCCATCATTTCTGGAGCGAATTGATGAAAAACTACCTGAGTGGTTCCCTGTTTTGTAAATGACATTTTTGAATTGTGATGCGGACACCAACAAAAACAATGACGCACCGTACACAATTTGTGCAGCGTTAACGCTATTTTACATGTATATACTTACATGTACATGGATCATCAGCAGGTTTGACATATATCCGTTTGTGAGTTTCTGGTCTTCAGTTGTCATTTATTTTTGTACAGCGGATCGGAGAGCGTCTAAACACGCATTCCGATTTTTGTGTGTGTCACCGGGAGACTTGTCAACACGCCACACGTGGCGTGCCATCGTAGCGGCTGACGTGTATACACGCAATCGTTTCTCGGAGTCCATGGGGTCACGGTTCGGTGGCCCTGGAAAAAATGCACTGCAAATACTGAACGAGTTCACTCTTTTTGTTGATTTTTGCCTAATCCCTTTATCCAAGACCTGTTCCTTTGACGTACCAGCCAAGCATTTGTAAAGACGGATTTATATCCATTGTTTACGAGGCATTCGATCGTTCTCCAGGTATGCCGTCTTTTCGACCGGGCGCTGGTCGCTAATAGGCCGCTGCATCGGAGCTTGCCAATGGTCTAATTGTGCTGAACAAACACAACCGTAATTAAAAAACTAGCCATTTAATTCTCGATATGTCAATGAGTAAAGGTGTTTATTTGGTTGTCCGAACTTAGTTTCATTGACAAAAAAATTATTAATGGCTAGAAATTTTTTCAGATTTTTCACTGAAAATAAACCCGCACGGGGGACCGCAAAAAAATAAATATTCCCGACGTCAACTGGTTAACTGCTCACCAACCTTTTCTTTTATAGACCTACTTGTTTACACTTTGCGTGACCTTGTAGTACATGTACATGTAGGTACCAGAGTGATTTCCCAACCAGGCAAAAGCGTGTGTATTTGTATGCAGAATTTTAATTTTGTTAGGTGTTCGTGCTCTCGCACGAACACCTCTTTGAAATTGTTTGGGTTTTTTGTTTGCTTCTTCTTCTTCCTCGCAAAGTTTGCAAAGTTCACAGATCCTTCAAACTTGACACATACTTAGACCATAACATGTAGGTGTCAGTTGTGACGTCATGGTGACGTCTTCAGATATCAAATTCCACTGAATCAAATTTTAATATTTCAAAAAATTACATCTCATGAACCACAAAAGATATACACAATCTTTGCATCATCTTACAGATCTTGAATTATGTGACATTTCGTACACAGACATGACCCCAATCTGACCTCTCCTTCTGGTGGAAACAGGAAGTTTAATTGAAAAAAATATTCTGAAGCACTATTCCCTACACGTTTTGTAGAGTGCGGTTACTTCGCAATCTAGCCTACAGCTATACACCACGGAAAAATGTTGTGGTGTGGACCGTGAAACTTAAATACTGCCCTCATTAACCACAAAAGATTATTCACAATCTTTGCATCATCTTATAGACCTCGAATTACAGTGTATATTATGTCAATCGTACAAAGACATGACCCCAATATGACTCAATGAGAATAAGTGATACAAATATTCTGAAGCAGTTTCATAGGGTCCATGATATGGTACATGTGTATTTGAATATATGCTTTCAGTGGACGAAATTACGATTGACATTTTATATGTGACCTTTTTAAAAATGTAACTGATGACATCATCACCTGTCACAGCGCCCTCTAGCGACAGGTTTAGAAAAATAATAATTTTCTCTCTGAAAAACCATAGGAAATCTGAATATAACTTCTGTGAAAAAATATGTTTGATGTCGTCATCAAAGTTCAGAGCGCCCCCTAGCGGCAGTTTTTAAAAAAGGATTATTTTCCAATCTCAGAAATTGAACCAAAGCAGCCTGTACTAATGTTATTTTTCATGATAATGAGGTCATACCTTCAAATCACCTGATCTGACCTTTACTTGCGGTCCAAACAGGAAGTTTAAATTCAACACATTGTAACGCAAAATTGATATGTCTTTTGAATATGAAATTGATATTGTTATTATAAAAGATGATACACCTTTGCAAAATATGATATTGACATCATCGATGATAATTTGATTGAACCGCAAGTTCACACGAACACCGTGTGTTTGTTCCAACAAATACTTGAGCTCATTTACACCGAACTATTACAGTCCAGAGCCTCGTGCGTTGAACCAATGGTGCAGTGTGTCTACATGTATATGACGATTGGTTCGCCTAGCTAGTGCGGTCTGATACACACTCTGGCCCCGTCCAGACACCCCGTGTAGTCAAACCCTGGTGGTCCCCGTCATCGAGACCGACCAGCCGTCCGTCTCTCGGTGTAGCAGTGCCCGTACCGTATACCGAGTGACAAGCCGCATGAACGAATAATGGTCCTGGCTGTATCCGATCCCTTTGTAGTTAGTTGGTATTAATCGTACACACCATTCGGAACTCGTATTATGTCTAACTATTACATGTAAGTCTAATTATTGAACTATAGATGCTACCACTCTTTTTATATGTCATTAATGCCTTTTATTGTAGTTGAATGCAGAGAAGATAATAAATCATATAATATGGAGTGTCGTGGCCGAGCGGTCTAGCTTACCGAACTCAAGTTCTGGTGTTAGCAGTAGAATGTGGGTTCGAATCCCGGCCGTGACACTTGTGTCCTTGAGCAAGACACTTAACCATAATTGCTTCTCTCCACCCAGGGGTTAAATGGGTACCTGTGAGGGCAGAGTTGGTTGATTAGCCCTACATGGATGCGCTGTAATGGCAGCAATTGAGCTGTATACTCCCCAGGGAGCTGAGATGGTTTCAGGAATGATTTATGAGCCTTATGAGCAGGGGTAATATAATGCGCCTTGAGCACCACTTAGTTGGTGGATACGTGCGCTATATAAGTCCACACATTATTATTATTATTATTATTATTATTATTAACCCCATTTCATATTGTCACAACAAAGTTTGTGTCCGCCCTATTATTATTTTGTTGACCCACAATAGTGGGTAATGCAACAGTATGCACAAATTGTAGTTAATGGCATTATATGTTTTTAACCTAACAGAGTCTTACTCAAAGGCTTGTTGACTCTTTGAGAAATACTAGGCTGCCGCCCTGGATTTCTGAGAAAATATGTTGAATATTTCATTAGAGACAGCTTAGTGCATTGCACAGTCATTGTACAGTTACAACATGGTACAAGTTCAACCTGCAATGAGCAAAGCATGGCACATGTATACATGACATGTACATGTACTTGCATGTACGTGTATAACAAAAACAGGGCAAGGACTACTACTAGGAATAAATGTTGGCACAACTCCATGTGCTGTGCCAATGCTTCAACATGTACACGTATGTAGTGTTAATATAAATTTATCTTCCCCTTCTCAGGAAAATTTCCCCCATTAAATTTTTTTTTTTTTCCTTCAGCATAAATTTTGCAATGGAATACTTGATCATTTACATTTATGTTCAGAAAAAATCCGTTTTTAATGATTACAATTTTTAATTTAAATTTTCATATTTAACGTACACGTACATGTACATGTCCATCCAATGTTATTGCTTTCCGATGGTCTCTTATTCAAAAAGTATGCAATGTACATGTAAGTCAGTCCATTATTTCTAAGGAGCAAAATTGTCCAAGGAGCGCAAATTACAATCAATATTACAATGGAAAGTAAACAAAAATAGACAGAGGACTAACTTTCTTTTAATAATGACTGCAACTTTGTCCCCAAAAAAGGAAGATACATGTATGTACAAACACGACGTTCTTCGGCCATTTTCTTACCACTGTTGGCCCAATTTCCGGACACTAAAGATAATTATTTCTCATAAAATCTGGGTATTTATTATGATGGACCAAGAGGCAGTGAAGCCTTAAAAAAAAAACACTTGAACCTGTGCACACTGCATTATGTAATTTTTAGCACTTTATATTTGCTATATAAAAATTCAGATTACTGTGCAAAAAAATGATTTTTCTATGCAAATTATTATTTTACATCGCAGTTTTTGCTGTGCAAAATTTGTCAACGAAGTCGTTCCCTGCCAGCGACCACCCCCCATATGGTTACAAACTGGGGTAAAATATTTTCCGATGGGGGAATCCTTATTTAAATAGATAATGAAAAAACTGTATATATGTAGTAACAATAACAATCCTGAGAAATTATTTTTGTAACACTTTTTGTAACACTTTTCATGAAGCCTGCATTTAATAATTTTTCTTTATTTATAAAAATAAATAATAAATTAAAAAACAAAAACAAAAAAATAGAGCTCAAGTGTTTGTTGGAACAAACACACGGTGTTCGTGTTAACTTCCGGTTCATTCAAATTATCATTGATGATGTCAAAATCATATTTTGCAAAGGTGTATCATTTTTTATTATAACAATATCAATTTCACATTCAAAAACATATCAATTTTGCGTTAGAATGAGTTGAATTTGAACTTCCCGTTTCGACAGGATGTAAAGGTCAGATCAGGTGATTTAAAGGTCATATTTGACACAATGAAACATGAAAAAATAACATTAGTATCTGCTTTGGTTCAATTTCCGAGATTGGAATATAATCCCTTTTTAAACTCCCACTAGAGGGTGCTCTGAACTTTGATGACGTCATCAAACATATTTTTTGAAAAAATAAGATGTTACTTGTCACTTTATTTACAGAAGTCGTATTCAAATTTCCTATAGTTTTTTAGATAAAAAATTATTTTTCTAAACCTGCCGCCAGAGGCCACTGTGACAGGTGATGATGTCATCAGTCGCATTTTTAAAAGGTCAGCTGTCAATAGTAATTTTGTCCACTGAAGGCATGTCCAAATACCATACTAATGTTGGCTGCATACCCTATAAAAGTGCTTCAGAATATTTTTTCACTTACAAACTTCCGGTTTCGATCGGAGAGGTCAGATTGGGTCATGTCTGTGTACAAAAGTTTGCATATAATTCAAGATCTGTAAGATGATGCAAAGATTGTGTAAATATCTTTTGTGGTTCATGATATATGATTTTTTGAAATATTAAAATTTGATTTTAGTGTATTTTGATATCTGATGTCACCATGACGTCACAACTTTACCTGAAACTATATGTCATAAATTTATTGACAACTACATGTTATGGTCTAAGTATGTGTCAAGTATAAAGGCTCTGTGAACTTTGGAACTACATGTACATGTATGGGTTACTTGTTCGATAAATCTCATCGAGAAGGAGGAGAAAAAAGAAAAAAAAATTCAAGAGGTGTTCGCGCTGTTGCATGAACACCTACCTGTAAATAAAATCCTCTGAGGTTATGAAGCTTTCAAATGATAGTTTTATGACATTTATACATAGATTTAATTTAACCCTAACCACCCTGAATCCATCAAAATCCATCCCCCTGTATTGGAAGATTTTGGCGGATTCAGGATACCTCCACATTGAGCATGTGGCGGATTTTGATGGATTCAGGATTTCCATAGTTTTTAACTGCTTGGTCATATTGGTTGATGGATTATAGTTACATGAACTGTATATGTTAGATTTTGATGGATTCTATGCAGCAACATACTATACAAATTTTCATGTGAGCATGGTATCCTGAATCCGCCAAAATCCACCAAAAATTTAGTGGTGGATTTTGGCGGATTCAGGATATGTCCAATATCTACACTGGCGGATTCTGATGGATTCAGGACACCAGCATTTTGTGTGTGACAAAATTGGTGGATTTTGGTGGATTCAGGATACTTTCTAGTAAAAATTAATGAAGGGGTTAGGGTTAAATCAACATATGTTTTAATTGTGACTTTCCTCATCGTATTTCTTAAAATGAAAGATTGGTCTGGTACGTGTTCCTATAAATTAACAATGCAGAGAGTGCTGTTGACCCAGTATGTACATGTAGTTCGCTGGGCACCAGGTAACACAAACTGAGTATTAATGCTGAAGGGGTCATTGTCACCTAGAGTACACCCCAAAGCTCAATTGATCTTACATATTCATTAGGGCTTTTATGATTCCCTGGGTACCATCGGGGAGTACCCTGGGTGACAACAACCCCTTCAGTCTAAGTAATTAGTATGCAGATCAAATATCCAGAATCAATAAAACACAAGGTGATGAGCTAGCATGCATTGAACGATTGAAAGGAGATCAGTCTTGGGAATGAACAACATGAATTACATGTAGATGTGTAGGCAAAACTGCTTCTATGAATACATTGCTTATTTTCTTTGAATTATGATTAAAACCAATTTCAGCTCAATGCAGTGTCTTAAGCCCGGTTCATACATGTACTTGACGCGAAGCGAATTTTATGTCATCAAATTCGCGGCGAATGATTCACGCAAGTTGAAATGTGTTCAACTTTTGCGTACCTTCGCCGCGAATATTTGCCGTGAACCATTGTCAACATCACGAATTTCGCTTCGCATTCGCTTTTGCGTGAAGTATGAACCGGTCTGTAGTCATGAGAACAGCAAATAGAAATGTGCATATAAACTGTGTTTTCTCTGAAAGTGATAGCACCTTTATCAATATCAAGTGAGCTTTTGTATAACAATTCAGTAAATTTTGTTTGATCAGATTGTAATTACTAAGAATGTAGATTCCGTATGTAAGTCTAGTCTAAGCCTGTAAAAGACCCAGATGTACTGTACATGTATGTTTCATGGAATCCAAACTCCAAAAAAAGGGTCCAGACAGCTTGACAAATAATAATTGAACTTGGTACCTGCTTAAAAAAATTATAATAAAATAAGTAAAAAATGTATATGTACAGAAGATAACATCTACATGTACGTGTACACCTGTTGGGGAAAATAAATTATGTGGCTAGTGTTATGTGAAATGACTAAATAGCATGAATTTAGAGTCACAATAGAATGGAGGGACCTCTATTATTCATGCTACATGTACATGTATGCATACACGCAGTATACAGAGCTGCCAACTCTTCCGGATTCTGCGGAAGACTTCGCGTATTTGACGGTAATTTACTTACTTAAAATATATGCAAGGAGGCCTCTCCTTTTGGCACCAAAAGGAGAGGCCTCCTTGCATATATTTTAAGTTAGTAAATTACCGTCAAATACGCGAAGTCTTCCGCAGAATCCGGAAGAGTTGGCAGCTCTGAGTATAATATCAGTGACATACATTCATTATTCATGTGAAATAATGATAGTGACCAGCATTTTTTGATTGGCTTACCTCAACTTTTCTCCAATAATCAGGACTTTACCAAACGTCCGCGTGCTTATTGATGAAAGCGACGATGTTCTTTTAGGTTTTTGAACCTTAAGGCCTAACTGACCGGTCGATTTATGTTGATGATTGGCCAACATCTTGCTATTCTTGGTGGCTCAAAATTGTCCCTGGTCTTGTTTCAAGTTCAAGTGTGGCAATTTCTGCATCGAAGTCCTGCTTTTACATCGGCTGGAAGAAACAAGCATACTGCTGTGCAGATCCGGCACAAATGTGCCCAAGACAGTCCGACTTTCTGTGACTGTTAATGGGTGACGTGCTCAAAAACAAAAACGTTTTCAAAACAATAATTTTCTTTGTTGTGTGAATAAGACCTCCTGTTAATGAATTCAGAAATTTTGTATTGAATTTTCTTTTTAACGAGAACAATTTCTGCTGGTTATTCTGTGAGATGCTGACTTGACTTGTTCAGCTGCTCCACACAGACAAGATCATGTGACTGTATAAAAGGCAATCAAAAGAAACGTTATGGTCAAATTACACAAAGAGAACCTACTATTAATAGCACTGGGCAGTGCAGAGTCTAACCACTGCACAATCACTCCATGACAACAAAGCAAGCGACCTGAGCTGGTACAACAAAAACCATCCCAATCAAAGGTTCTTGATTAATCATGGGTGTGACACTACCACAAAACCAGTGGCACGCCCCCCCGACCTTCCAAATTCAACTGCCACTTGTGCACAATGTCAATCATCATGATCATTACCATCATCACCATCATCATCATCATCACCATCACCATCACCATCACCATCACCATCACCACCACCATCATCAACATCATCATCGTCCTCATCTCCGTCATTATCATCGTCGTCATCGTCGTCATCATTATCATGATCATCATCATCATCACCATCGTCATCATTGTCCTCATCACCATCATCATCATCATCAAACTCCACATCTCACCACCACCACCACCATCATGATTATCAGTATCACCGTCATCACCATCACCATCAATCATCATACATGTCATACATGTAACTCCACATCAGTGTCACATCATGTTGATACAATATAATTTTGGCATACAGACAACACAAATGTGAAGGCAATTTTGTTTTATTAAGTAGGAACCGAGTGTTCACGCAACTTACATCATGTAGGGCCTACATAATACATGTACATGTACATGTACTGTACATTGCTTATACTGCATGCTAGCTGTTACATTTGGACAGTGTAAACAACGTGGCCAGCCGTGGACGAACCGATCACCATTGACATCGAGTTGAGTTTAACCTATGGTTTAATGTTATACAGAACTGCAGTGTGACGCAGATGATCTGGATATTATTTGAGATTTCATTCCAGATAGATATCAAACTACTGCTAGCTACTAGTCACTAGTTGCAATAAATAATCCTAACTCCATTCCATATGATTATTGTACTGCCATTGGGCTATGAAGAACGACTGCTCGTGAGTCGTGTTTTCATCACAACACACGTTCGTCCTTAAAATGCAGTCACGGACGACACACACACAGTACAGATAAGTCACACAACAGACATCGACACCACATAATATCTAGAATAGACGATCTCGTTTGTTTTATAATGTGTTCGTGCACATTGTATATGCCTGTCCCAAATTTCACTATTTCGTGACCAATCTAGTTATTGTATGAATGTCTGTGTGTAGCTGACACGCGCACGCTGAGTGTAGTGCGAACCCTGAATGAACTGCCGGTTTAGCACGTGGTATAGCGCCCTCTATCAGAACAATAATAAATCATGGCGGGAAATAGGTAAGTTAAGTAGAGATGTTCTCTCGACTCTCTAGTATAGTAAAATCATGATCCTTCCTCCATGGTAAAATGTCCATCCATGAGTTGTCTATGATTAAGTATGAATTAACGAATTAATGTTACATTGACACCAATACTACTAGGCAATACTGATTTATGAGTATGACATTAACGTTATTGATAACCTAACAATAACATAAGCCTTATACTATAGAGTTATACTTTTTTTACTATACTAATATTAATACAATAATAGGCCTACTACTAGTAGTAGTACTAGTAATAGCACTGAAGCAACTGCCGCAAAGCATACAGGGATACAAAAAGGGGCATCTGTTTGGCGCAGCTTTTGTGACGTCAATAATATTTTGTTTGTCCGCGCGGCATGCAGTGGCACTGTTGCGCCCACAGACATCCCACAATTCCTTGCAGCTGCTATTTAGTATTACTATAGCGATAAGGCTTATGCCTGGCTGAAAATAATATTTATGTAGGAAATCATAAATAATAATTAATATGAATGAAGAGACAGGCCTAGCCAAGCCCTATCGGAAAGAATGTCAAACCCAACTAGGCCTACCACTTGTGCACAATGTCTAACGTTAACGTTAATCATGTGTATTTAGCAGACGACAAAATGGTTAACATTTCACTGGATGTGCATACATTCATTGCTCAAAATCTCCCAAAATATTGTTCCCAATCCTCACATGTCTACACTTTACTAGTAGTAGTACTAGTCAAGTGTGTATTCTGCATTCGGAAAGAATGTCGTATCCGACTGCAACTTTTTAAGGGTTTTGGGGGAATTTTTTTGCAACCACTAATCAGTTAAAAAATGATGAAAGTGAAAACTACCTTTAAAATCCACTTTTATGATGGTTTTCGGACTTTATTTCCCTTCTAAAAAATCTTCCTATACTACCACTGCGTATGCACAATGACCTTGTTGGTCACTAACGGGGAGTTGACAAGATCAAACTGACATGACTGAGGAAGTCATCGTATACCAAAAATGCCTGATTTTTCATGAAATAAATATCCTGCAATAATTTGAAGTATATGTCCATCATCATCCATAAGGTTTATTGCAAATAGCGCTAAAGTAACTGCCGCAAAGCATACTGGGATACAATTTGGGGCATCTGTATGGAGGGGCTTGTGTG
Source organism: Zoroaster sp. YZ-2022 (assembly GCA_029582265.1). Lineage (NCBI taxonomy): Eukaryota > Metazoa > Echinodermata > Asteroidea > Forcipulatida > Zoroasteridae > Zoroaster > Zoroaster sp. YZ-2022. Next base: position 13,296,568 of record CM055831.1, on the reverse strand, counting down.
ACGTCAACAATATTTTGTTTATTTGTGTGGCATGCAGTGGCGCTGTTGTGCCCACAGACATCCCATGATTCCTTGCAGCCGCTATTTGCGATAAACTTTATATGTTCTCCACCTTGCTAGGTAGGTAAGATTACATTATTGGTTATATTGAATGAGAAAAAGTGGCGGTCGGATACAACATTCTACCCCTGCATTCAAAATCTGATAACCCAATAGGCCTATAAGTAGCAATCATAAAATTTGAAGAACAGCTTCAGCACAATGAATAACAAGAAACAGTTTTTGGGAATTAAATTTTGCACAAACACAGTTGTTGAAGAAGTTATCTAAACAAGAAAAATCTGTGATATTTGTCATTTGGAGAGAAAAGTGGCGGTTGTATTGTACATGTACATTCTGTCCTTTTTTTGTTGTATGTTAACGTTAGAAATGCATTAATTTGCATTTGTTTAGGTGCGTGACATGGTGAATGGATCACCATAATGTTCCATTTCAAATTAAAATTGTTCTATATTTCATGTATGTAACTATGTTGGGCCTAAATTGTTAGGCCCTATGGCTATTCATGTTGAAAAGAACAAAATGTGAGATGAAATAACTTGTTAGTCGAGATGTTTGGTATCAACTATCATTAATTACCTTCAATTACAACCAAGTAGAATATAAAGACAAAAATATGTTTTTAATGACTCCAAATTTCACACCACTAGAACAGTCACAGCACAGGTCATCAGACTACAGACGCAATGACAACCAAATAAGACAAACATTCACTCACTTCTTTCAGGTTATTACCAATGGTGTACTCTGTAACATTTATACTTCATTTTAAAAGGTATATTTTAATTAAAGCTGTTATACCTACATGTAACCGAAAATGTTATTACCCAGTTCCATTTTCGGTTCCAATTACCCGTTAACGACTTTTTAAAATTCTGACTGAACATTTTAAGCCACACAAAGTAATGGAAGTCTCTGATTTTTTTCTAACAAAAATGAAGAAAACTTGGATGAAGGCTTTAGAACTTAGAAGTCACATTTGCCGACAGCCTTTCACATACTTGCCGGCTTTTGTTTGAAACTTGTGTTCATATTGGTTATTTTATACATTCAGGAGTATTTAAGTGTTTTTACAAAATTGTTTGCGGGTACCCAGGTATCCGAAGATTTCAAATTTCGGGTATCCAGTTCCAAAAATTACCGAAAACAGTACATGTACTCTAATTTTAATGACTCCAAATTTGAAACCACTAGAACAGTCACAGCACAGGTTAGTCCGACTGCCTCTTCCCTTCACAGACACAGTTTACTATTTTTAGAATAATGATGTAATTGTCGCTGTGAACGTCAGAGCATGGATCTGTCAGAGATGGAATGACATCAAAATGTATGCATTTATGCATTGACGTTAGCAATGAATACACAGTCACATGATCATACAGTTCAGTCTGTTTAAATAGCAAGCGCACCGTTCATGTGAATTGCATATTCATTGCTAATGTCATTGCATAAATGCATGTTATGATGTCACTCGCGAAAACTCATGAGAACTCAGTGAAAGATTTCAAAGTGGCATTGTCGCAGAAACACGTGGACGATGCTGACATTTGACGAGCAAATACTACCCAATAAAGATATTTTTTGAAAGTAAGTGAACAATTATTGTAATGGCCGATAACTGAAGATGATTTTCATGTAAAGGTAAAAGCAGGGGGATTTTATGGAAGGGAGAAATCATAGATTTACAAGTTAGAGGACATGATACTTGGCATATGGGTATGTGAAGAGAAGAGGCAGTCAGACAAAGCATGGTTCATCAGACGTAATCTATATATATTTTATTTTATTTATTGTATTCTAGAACTCTTGAACAAGTCCATACCATCGCAGAGTTGGCCAAGTTAGACGCAGCTGACCTAGCACCAACATGTCAATGTCTACATTTTGGGACAGAGCTCAATGCGGCTGAAATGGTACTCATGGAGGTAGAAAGCTCTACCCTCAAAGTTCTGGAAGAAGGAAAGAGGTACATCAATTAAGATGAAAACATAAAGGAGATAGTGAGAAACTTACTGGACGAATAGTAGTTTTGATGTGTAGACAAATCATTGTTAGATTTATTGCCTATGATTTATCCTATTTTAACAGAAATTTATGGAAAATTTTCTTTTTCATCGGAAAAGTGCTATTTAACTTGTAGCCTTGACCAAGACTGTTGTCATAGTGCGCGCTTACCACGGGGCTCCCGTCCCGTACCGATTTCTGGCCCAAGAAAATCGGCACACACAATATGTCATCCCCGAATAGGGTCGACACAGCACGTACTAGTGTACAAGTCAGATCAATAACTGAGTCGTGGATACAGTTGTGCAGTGCGACCTCATACGTTCATACTCAAATAACAGCCTTGATCCTTCTTTAAATGAGAGTTTATGTGTTTCTTTAGTTTACTTTCCCATCGGAATCCTGATGGAAATTCCTCATGCGAAAATTGTTGATATGTGAGCGGTTTATTTCAAATGATGGCCAATCATAGGCCCTAGCTTTGACCGTGTTTGATTTACACATGTTCAATGTGTGCATGTGCGCAGTCGAGTTTGGATGGTCATGCCATGGGATAGCTAATTAAGCAGGGCAAAATTATTTTACTTGAGGAAGGGAAAACAAAGGCTTTAAAATAAATTTTAAAAATCTCAAAGTAATCGTGAGAAGCATGATTTTACAGGAAATGATTTTATGGTTGGTCCCGTCAGAAATAAATCTTGGCACTTTTTTACTATTATCCCAAGCTATTGACTAACTACAATAAAAACAACAACAACAATACATTTATATTGTGCAAGTTCCATACAGAAGTGTTCAGATGTGCGTCACAATTAAAAGAAGGATTATGTAATGATAAAAATTAAAAATAACCTGAGTAAAATAAAAATCAAATATGATAGAACAATTACAATTTCAACCGTTAAAAGCTACATTAAAAAGGTGTGTCTTTAACCCTCCTACACATGGAGGCCACTCCGATCCACAAAATTCTGTCCTTTAGCAACCTTCAGTACATACATGTACAAGCCTGCTGTCCTTTCCAAGTAATCTTACAAAATCAACTGTGTGGCCACCCAAGGCCACTGTAAATGTTTGAACATATTAGTATGGCCTGCAATGTATCGATGGGAGACCACTTTACCCTGTAATTTCAGTGGTGTGGCAGTGCACAGAAGGGTAACCACATGAGGCCACTGGCAACAGCTAATGGCTTGGAGTGGCCTGAATGGGTTGTTTAAAAAATTGCACTGATTGTAGGAGGGTTAACCCTCCCACACATGGAGGCCACTCCGATCCACAAAATTCTGCTCTTGAGCAACCTTTAGTACATACAGGTACAAGGCTGCTGTCCTTTCTAAATAATCTTACAAAATCAACCGTGTGCCACCCAAGGACACTGTAAATGCTTGAACATATTAGTATGGCCTGCAATGTATCGATGGGAGACCACCTTACCCTGAAATCTCAGTGGTGTGACAGTGCACAGAAGGGTAACCATAGGAGGCCACTGGCAACATCTAATGGCTTGGAGTTGCCTGAATGGGTTGTTTCAAAAATTGCACTGATTGCAGGAGGGTTAATAACAGTATTTTACCAAATAGTGCATCCAAAAGGAAGCTGGCTAATACCTTCTGGGATTTGGTGGAGGAGGGGTAATGATTTCCTACTGAATATAAGTTTAAACAACTGACCCTCACTGCTTATACAATTACAATGTCTCCTTTCTGAAAGAGTAAACATGGGATATACATCAATGAGAAGTTCTCGATCCTCATTAGTTGACCTTTTTCATTTGTGCATCAAGCTATATAAACAGCTCTGTATGTTAATGATATATTTCGCCTGTGTTTCGGCTAAATGGATCCAACAGAATTCAAAAAGCGAATGAACTTTGAAAGATAATATCGTTCCTTAAATGAACAAACAAAATTTATGAAATTTGAATTTCGGAAACTATATAAAAGCTATATCTAAACCGCACTTGATTCTGATTGACAGCCACACTGGCCAATCAGAAGACTGCACACGCCCTCATGCAAGCTGAGGATTAAAACAGTGGGCCAGCATTTTATGAATTTGAGTTTTTATTTTACTGATACTAATCTTTGACAGATTTATTTTGTTCAATGTCTCAAATGAAATCTTATAACTTCCTTAACCTTCGAAAAATAGCAATTCAATATTTAAATCTATTTTTTTGTTACCGTCAAATCGGCCCAAACATGTGCGATACATATACATATTTAATTCAATGTTCTTTCTCACAGTATAGTCATACGAGGAGAGAAGACGGACAGTGCCGTCCTCTGTCTGGCTGACAAGACATACGACATCAAGGAAGCGGACCAATCAAATACACTGCTGATTCTCCCAGAATGCAGCACTCCAGATAAATTTGAAGATGATAGAAGACACATCGTCAACAGATATGTGAGAAATGATGATTTTCATTTTCTTTATCTTTATTTGTTTTTCTCGTATATTCTCGGAATGTCCCGTTCTGATTTGTCATGTCAAATTGGTTTAGTTACTGTTGTAATTTGTACATGTGTTTGAAGTGTTTGATTATTATGTTTATCTTTCATATAAATCTAATGATCTGTAATCTTTTGTAAATATTTGGATTTACTTTTGTCTTTAAAGCCACACTTGAACGGCACTGGGCATGGCTAATTCTCACCAAAAATTCATTAAATATATATGCTACATGTAAATGATTACTGTATTTAACCAGTTCGTACTGGGAATAAAAAAGTTTTTCCGAACCCCGTGGCGGGTTTATTTTTACCGCACAAACACGACCAATGGTGCTCACCAGAGCACTGTATGCTTATGGCTCGTTGCCACGTCGACCGGGAATCTATACAAATATTCCCGAGAATCCTGTGGCGTGTTTAGACGCTCTCCGATCCGCTGTCCAAAAAAAAATTGCGTGTATACACGGCCTCCGACGCGAACTGGTTAAGTTAACGTTCAATAAAGACGATTCCTTAACCCTCTCAGTACCGAATTGTTTTGACATAAACAAGCGCTGGTGACCGCATTGTTTGACCACTCAAGCGTGAAACACAAATTCTTACACAACAGAAAGCTTGTGTTCAAAGGCCAATTTTACAAACTCTATTATTACCTTGAAGATACCGTTTTACAGCAAAATAAATAATTAAAAAAACCTAATTATTGAATTCCCTTTCATAAAATCAAAAAAACATTAAGATCGGTCAATAAATGTCAAAGTTCTCGGTCTTTGTTTCCTCAGTGTGATCTGTAAACTCAAACACTTTTTTGTACACAAACACATGGCGCTCCGTAGGTGTTTGGCATTTCGGATCTTTCCACTCCAGTTTGAAGGGATTCCATAATAGCAACCTTATTTTATTTCACCATCAATGGAAAGATCCGATCTTACTCTTTCCAACCATTGTAAGCTTGGGTATGGAGGGTGAACATGGACAAAACTACAGCTTTATAACAAATGGCCTTTGTGCTCAGGCTTGAGTGTTTTTTTGTGTGAAAGCTTGGTCGACTAAAGTCGCCTATGGTAAGGAAGAGGGGGTATGAGTGCAGTCGACTAAAGTCGCCTATGGTAAGGAAAGAGTTAATGTAAAAAACCATCATTAAAACAAGCATTCCGTGTCTCGCCAGTCTCATACATTATTCATTGAGGTGACCTCCTGCGAAGGCGAGTTGCCTGTGAGCCATAAACACAATAAAAAAAGATGGCCACTTCCGGGTTTATGGCTCACTACATGACTGATGACGTCACGTGTAGTTGTACATCCGGGAGTTTTACATTGGTTTTCTTGGCTGCTGATGCTTCAGTGTTGATTTCGCAGGGTGCCATGAAAGCGCACTGCCAAAGGCGGGATCAGAGAAATGTTTTCAAAAACCGAAGAATTGTGCCCAATTTTTTCACTCCAAATTACGAAAAAACCATGAGCGTAATAGCATCATATTTAACAATGAAATAATACCTTAACCCTAACTCCCCAGGCCCATTTGCTTACACATAACCTGAATCCTCCAAAATCCTTAAGTAGCAAAGCAAGCACATAACATGTATGCACACATGTGTTTCTAATCTGTGATACATGTACATGGCCAGGGACCCTCCCTGCATGCATGGAGCAATAAACAGTGTCCACTGACCCAAGCACTGACCTTGCAATCACTACAGCAAACATGGATGTACATGTACCATGGAAAGACAAGTATGCCTAATAACCTCAATCCTCCAAAATCCTTCACTTTAGCAAAGAGCATGTAGCATGTGACCTCAATCCTTCAAAATCCTTCACTTTGGCAAAGAGGATTTTGGAGGATTTGGGTTAACCCTAACTCCCTAGACAACAAAGCCAGTTGGAGGATTTTGAAGGATTTTTATTGTTTTAATACAATGCCTAGGGAGTTAGGGTTAATATATAACAAACAAGGTTCAAACTCTTCTTTTTTAGAACTTTCCGTTCAAGTGTGGCTTTAAAGCCTAATTAAAGTATTATTATTATGATCACATTATACTGGCCCCAAGTGTATTTCTGGAAAATGACAACATGTCAGACAGAATCACCATCACCAAATAAAAAACTAAAAAACTTTTAGATATTAGTTTCTTTTTGGGTAATTAACAATGGTGTACTATTTTAAAACAATTTTACCAGTCTTACTATACAGTGTAGTCAAAAATCTCCTAAAGAATCTGCCTTCCTGTCCTGTTGATCGATAATTCAATATCATCCAAATGGTTTTGAATGACAAAGGTACTATGCCAGCATATGTACATATAATGTTTGACAAACGATAATGTATGGTGAATGCATCTAAAATAAACTACACAGCTTATCTGCCATTCAAAAACAGACAGTTGTTTAGATTTGAATGGTCAGTCAACCTGCTGAAAGATTTTACCGAAAGGAGGATTTTAACCGACAATACGTACATTTTCCAAGCATTCATGTACAGATGCACATCATAAAAATGCCAGTTCAAAATGTATCAACAGCAAGTGCGATAATTATTTTCTTTTCCTTCCATCATCAGGTTATTGGTATAGCCAAGTCATACTATGAGGTCAAGTCGATGCGACCCAGGCTGCGCAAACTCCGACAGCTCTTGGCGGAGTGTCCATACAACGGGGAGATCTACGAAGATGAAGTGGATGGCATGAGGTACACAATGGATCACTTACTGGATGTGGTGCAAGCCAGCGAGACAGAGATCAGAGAGGAACTGAAGAGGCTTAGAGCTTGTCTAATCAATGGTATGGATAGGATTTCTGTTTGGACTGAAATAACATCATAACACAATTTTATAGAGCTGCTAAGCTGACACATTTTCTAAGCACGGAAAATTTATGCTTAGCAAAAACAGGTTGCCAGCCAAATTGTCACATAATGCATATTGCTTGTGTCAGGTTCTCAGCTAAATTTTGTTCAGTAGATAAATTTGTTAAGCAATATTTTCTGCATAGCAGTGCTATGAAGATTAGGCCCAGGTCTTGAATTTCATTCTTGTAGGGACAAGGCCACATATCCAGAGTGAAGGGCACTTCCATTAGAATATCATAATGTCTATGGGAACATTTTTAACCCTAACCCTGCCAGACGCAGCAAAGTGCATCAGATGGAAAAGTCTGGTGCACTTTGATGCATTCTTTGCTGTCAACACCAGTGCATAAGCAGCCAAGTCTGTTTCTATTGAGAGCTGGTCCCTTTGAACAATGCCAGAGTTGTATCCTGCTGCGTTTGGTGACCACAGACTCTGAGGCAGTTCGGCCTTGAGATTTGTGACAGGTCTGATGGATTTTGCTGCACTGGGCAGTCAAGTCACTTTGACAAACGATGCAATCTGATGCGTCTGGCAGGGTTTCTAGCCAAAATACCCTGGAGGGTTAGGGTTAAGGGACACCAAGGCTAAGACCAGGGCAATGGAAGCTATGGCCTCTGTGAAGTTCAAGGCCTGCTACATCGTTTTAGAGTATACATGTGTATATCAGAAGTTATTTGTGTAATCTATCTTGGTATTTTATCTGCTGTGTGCTATCTTGTACATGTAAGAATTTTAAGTTGGTTTGATGTAGACCTTGTTATAATTGAAATATAGGACTGGGAGTCACTGGTTTCCACATAGCAGTAAGTAAATATACAAGGACACTCTGTTTTTCAATTTGAATGCCATGTTTTCAAATATTGGTTTGTATATCGTTTTACACAGGATTCTGGCGATTGCTTCATTTTGACTATGAATGTCAAATATTGAGTCACATTCTCTCACTCATTGACGAAAACTCCTGGACTTGCCATAAGATTCCACTCAGGGAGACACTGGACACCCTAGAGAACTTGGAACCAAGGTAAGTCCATGATCGTTGACGGGGAAGGGGGTGGGGTAGAACAGATGTGATCACATTGATTTTCTCTTTTGAAACCCCCATGATGAATGTCATAATAGATTCTTGCCATGCACACCTTTCTGTCATGTACTCCTGAAGATGATCAGCGTATACTGATCAAAACATTGAGTTTCTCACCGACTGTTCTGTTTTAGAACCAATAATTATTACAACTCATAAGAGTTTGTTTTACATGGTGCTACTGCAAACCTTACTCCTACTGTACCATGCAAAACTTCAATTCCAAAAGCAACTTTGCTGTCTTTGTCACCCAGAACTTTTCAAGAACTTTCCTGACCAATTTGAGGACGTAATATATTATGATTTCTAATAATGATAAGCCTACTAGTATTTTAAAGAACCAATATCGTCATGATCAACAGGGCATGGAATCAGAGTACTAGTTTTAGATTAACTCGGTGACTAAAAATAATACCCCACTGCCACATGATAAGGTCATATTACCGTTGCTGCTGCATAAATGAGCCAGTAATTTTCAGTTACTGCGTTCATCTTAGACTAGGACACTGATTCCATGCCCTTTTGACAGTCCACTTTGATCGTGACAATCCCTTTTAAGATAAAAGATAACAAATATCCGGTTGCGGTACTTGTGTCCTTGTGCGAGACACTTAACCATCAAATCGTCGTGTCAGTGCAAAAACGTCATAATAATAATAATAATAATGTATAGATTTATATAGCGCACGTATCCACCAACTAAGTGGCGCTCAAGGCGCATTATATTATTATCCCTGCTCATAAGGCTCATAAGGCTCATAAATCATTCCTGAAACCATCTCAGCTCCCTGGGGAGTATACAGCTCAATTGCTGCCATTTCTAGCGCATATAGAGCAAACCATCTCTGCCTTCACAGGTACCCATTTAACCCCTGGGTGGAGAGAAGCAATTATGGTTAAGTGTCTTGCTCAAGGACACAGGTGTCATATCTCCGAGTTACGACGTTTTTGCACAAAACCAGTTTGTGTCAGTGCAAAAAGGTCGTATGTAACAAGTTCCCGGATGAATGCACAAAAGCAATGGCTGAGATACGACGTTGTTGCACAAACATTTTTTAATGTATGTAAATTTATGCAGATTGACGACGCGCTGTACATACGACCTTATTGCATTGTGAACATACGACGTTTTTGCACTGACACGACGAAATGCTTCTCTTCACACAGGAGTATAAATTGGGACCTGTGAGGGCAGAGATGGTAAAATTGTGTTTGATTAGTTGTTGAGCACCTAAAAGGCTGCCGGGGCTGTATAGTTAGAAGCAAGTTGAGAATGATTTAAAGTAGTCTGATGACAGGAATAATCGTAATGTAAAGCGCCTTGAGTATCACATCGTGATGGAGTTGACACTGTATACAAATCCACTATTATTAGGTGTTCGGGTATGTGCCCGAAACACCTATTGTTTTTGTACGTTTTTTTGTTTGTTTTTTTTTTTTTTACTTCTTCTCCCCAATGACTGTCCGGTAACCAACACATACTTGCAAACTTCACATGAACTTGAAACTTGGCATGTACTTAGAACTTAACAAGTAGATGAAACACGAGTTGTGAGTGACCCCAATTTGACCTTACTTCCTGTCCAAACCGGAAGTCAAAGTTTAATAATAAAAACAATCATCCACCAGAGGTAAATTCACAATCTTTGCACCATTGTACAGATCGTTAATTGTCAAAACAATTTTACACAAAGGTGACCCCAATTTGACCTTTACGTCGTCCCAAACACCTAGTGTTTGTCAATACAAACACCAATCTCTAGTTATTATTATTATTATTATTATTATTAATTTGGTATAATTTCAGAGCCATTTTGAAACACTGCTTAGATTGTTTTGCTGAAAGACTGCCAAGACAAATAGATGATGAAGGTAAGCGTTTAGTAAGGGACTGATGATGACCAGTTAGAATGTCAGTGTGGAAATTGTTCATGTCTGTTTATAATGGTTTGGAGGGTTTTACTTGTGTTTTGTTGTAATTTTGTTCTTTGTCAAAGGGTCAATGACAAAATAATAACATTAGTATTTTAACTTTGGATTATGACAGATGATGATGTATGTTATTGTCTGAATGAGGACAAGGTTTGCCAGTTATTTGCAGAGATGCTTCTAAGACCAGCTGAAAAGGTAGGAGAAAGTTTGTATGGAAAGAGAAATGACACTTAACTGTGACTTCTTTACACTTAAATTTCCTAATCGAAGTAGTAAAAACAATTAAATGTTTTGTGAATAAACCAAATTTCATGTACTGTCTAGTAACTAAAACAAATCCAGATTGTTTTTAACTTTTTTTCTCATAGCATACTTACAAATTTATTTTCTCCTCAGTTTAATTTTGAAGAATTTTTAATGTCATGGCAACAGAGTGTACCGGAAGGAATGACGACAGGAATGCATCAGTTGCAGGTGAGCTTATAACCACGGAAACTTGGCAAATCATTGTCTTTAAAAGGCCTATGGACAAATTGTCTAACTTGTCTAACTTGAAAACATTATGTACAAGTCTGTATTCATGCTGACATTACTTTTGTTGTGCATGTTGTTTGGCACTTAAGCCAATTTCAAGAAGTATGTCCTACCTCAAGACAGTAGTGTGTCTTGTTTTTAGTGGTGTAATTATACCACTTATTTACGATACGATTCATATCACAATACGTATTGTAAATACTAAAAATGCTCAAAATGAAGTGTTGAGAATTAACCAGTGTTGTGCAGAGACTTAGACACGTTCAAAATGACCCATATACACAGTTTCATGTTGTTATTTTATTCCCTTCTCCTGATGACGGCTAGAGCAGACTATGTGTTTATCTCAACTAACGTGAAGCTGAGATACAGGTTCTGAAAAGAACCGTATCGCACAACTCGTATCTCAACCTTCGTTAAGTGAGAAGATTAGAGCAGGCTAATCGAAACGTAGAGAATAACCCGTGAAGTCCCTATGGTTCTCCCTGAACCATATTAACCCGTGAAGTCCTCATGGTTCTCCCTGAACCATATTTCTCACTTAGCGACAGTAGAGAAAAACGAGTTGCCCGAAATTGGTTCTCCCTTGAACCTTTCTCACTTAACGAAGGTTGAGATACGAGTTGTGCGATACGGTTCTTTTCAGAACCTGTATCTCAGCTTCACGTTAGTTGAGATAAACACATGGTGTTACCGCAAACCGAAACGATATCGATATTCCACCATGCAAAGCCTCAAAACTTATATAGAGCAGACTAGTTGAAACGTTGAGAACAAACCTACCGGCTCTTCTAAGAGCCATCACTTCTTCCAAGAAGAGATCATTACATGGTGTCACCCGAAAGAACTCAATTATTTTATTCTCCCTTCCCCTGAAAAAGGCTATGGCCTGCTATAAATTAGGCTTGGAAAACTTCACTGACTTTAGTGGGCGAAGTGCTCATAACTTTTAACAAAATTTGGTTGAATAAAATTCAGTATTGATTGTGAATAATGATGAAATGTTGTGTGAACCCAAATGTGACCAGTATCGTGATACGCAGTTTTGTATCGTGATGCCGTATCACGGCATTTTTGTAACGCGATAATCAATGCATCGGTGAATCATTACACCCTTACTTGCTCTATGTTCCTTTTCTTCATTTCAAATTCAAAATGCCCATGTCTTGACTGCACATCGGGTTCCAATCTCATGACTCTGCTTAATACTCTGCTTAATGCTTTTGTAAGAATATTTCACAGGTTAGCTAGGAATGTTTGCTTTTGCGCATGTGTAAATAGTGTGACTAAGGATACACACTTACACGGCTAGCTCAAAAACTATGCACTAACCCTGTAAAATGGCGATTGTTAAGCAGTGCCCCGTTCAATTGTAAGTTTGGTTTTTTGACACCTGTTGTAATTGATTAATGTAGCAAACTGGTGATTTTCCCCCAATATTACAGGGGTTAGCCTTAATTGACAAGACCAGCAAGCCAGAGGTTATCTTCCATTTCCCATTCTCCTTGATGCCGGAGAATGAAGCAGACAGGTAAACAAGAGTTATACTTTCAGATTTGTCAAATAATCATGTGAGCACTGCACGTACAATGTACTGTACATGTACACTTGATGTGCTTGTTCAACTGTTTTCTCCATGTGCACTTTTGACAGACGATCAAAAGAGAAATCGCATTTGTACGCCCATCAACTGCAACCCATCAATTACACTTAACGCATTAGACCATCTTTGCCGTAGTGATTAAGTAACATATGGCCTCTGCAGCTTATGGACAGAGTAGATGCTAAAGCTCACATACTCCAGTATCAACCAATCCACCAATTGTAGCGACCCCCACTTTATAATGGCAAGAGATCAGTTGAGCCATGCTTTGTGATTTTCTGTTGTAGATTCAATTTCCTGTTCAAGACAAGAGAAAGATGGACGCAGGAGGATATGCAACCTTACATAGAGTGAGTACCTCCAGTCATTGTTAAATTGTTGTTCGTCCTTCAATTCGAAAAAGACCATGATATACATGTAAGCATTTAGTGTAACGTGTTCAGTTCAGACTTTGATGTTTGCGCCTGTGACTTATCAGTCCAATTTTTGCTTTGAAGTATCTTCCGCAGTCAGGACACTGATGGTCAGTTGATGTGCACGGAATATGTGAACGTTTTTTTCCTTGCTGCTCTCTTTTCTTGTGCATGGACAATGCATTCTTTTTCGTAGTGGTTTACACCTTGTCGGACACTGTGATGCCAGTTGGGTCTGTTCTTTGCAATGTTCTCCCATGAGTCAGTGTTGATGTTGCATTGAAGCTTTGAGGGTGTCTTTGTACTGTTTGCGCTGACCACCTCGGGAACTCTCTCCTGACCATAGTTCGCCATACAATAATTGTTTCGGAATGCGGTCATCATCCATGCAGACACAGTGGCCGGCCCATCTCAGTTGATACTGTCAAACATTGCTAAAAGTCTAAAAAACATTTAAAAAATAAAAACTTCCCTTGATCTAGGCTTCTGCGGATTTCCGTGTTTTTAATAGTTGTTTTAACATGCTTGCATTGCATCACAGAGCATCTAAAATACACCTTTTTTTTTTCAGGGGCCCTCGCACATCGTATGCTGTGTATTGGGCTTTAGGCTTTGTGCCCGCAGTCTGAATCCAAACATTTTCCATTTTTGGTGTGTTTTATTGGTCTGTTGCTTGCCAGGATAAGCTCGCTGCTTTTTAAATATTCAGTTTTTGGTTGTTTCCTCAACAGGGATTTGGTGACAGGGAAGTTATCAGCCGGTGCATTGTTGCAGAAATATGCCAGAGCGTCCACTGGACCTAACGGAGTCAGGCTGTATAACTCAAAGAGACCTATCAAGTAGAAGGCATCCTAAGAATATTATCACTGTGTAATCATTGATGACTTATAAGGAACATGCTCACTACCCCCAAAGGACTGGGAGACAGGACCAAGCAGGTTGCATGTATCACTTGAATGCATTGTTTCAATGTTCACCTCTTCATCTGTGAAAGTGATAGGAAAATACTTGCTTTGGAAGTAAGAATACCATACAGTGGCCCACTAGTTACCATGTGTAGTAGTGACAGACAGTGGAAGAGCAGTCTTCAAGCAGTGGCCATATTGTGATTAATCAGTGCCCAACAGTGACTATGCAGTGAGTAAGCAGTGAGTAAGCAGTGACTGAGGTTTGGACATGTTATGGCCGTGCAGTGAGTCAGTGACTATTATTTGATAACCTGGTAATTAATTACCAATGTCATATCTTCCTCTTAACTTTATTCACAAAAGAGTTCAGAGGTTCATAAAACATTTCACAGTTATATAGGCCATTTGTATGTATGAAAATATATCGTCACCATATTTAGAAAAACTGATAATTGTCTATCTTGTCTGATTTATTTACTCCCCTAGACACTTTTGAGATCTTGATTTCTGTTGTAGATTTCCACTCAAAAATGTATAGTTAAAGGGACAGTATCGTCACGATCAGAGCAGACTTTCAACAGTGCATGGAATCACTGTCCTAGTTTAAGATGAGCACAGTGACTAAAAGTTAGTGGCTCATTTATGCAGCAGCAACACTAATATGTTCTTATCATGTGGGGTATTATTTTCAGTCACCAAGTTAATCTAAAACTAGTACTCTGATTCCGTGCCCTGTTAATCGAGAGAGACGATACTGTCCCTTTAATGTGAATGTTTTTTAAAGACTTGTTTTATATTGGGTTTTGTCTACTTGTTTTGTATGAAAATTGGAAAAGAAAAGAGTGTTCAGTTTTTAGACATGAATATTTGATTGCCTGGTCATACTTCATTAGCCTTTAGAAATGAGAAGTACCCCTTTCAGGCCTGGAATTTCATTCTTGTTGGGCTAAGCCACTTTTCCTGAGTAAAGGGCGCCTCCAATATCAGAATGTCTATAGGAACATTTTTTAGGGGCACTAAGGCCAAGACCAGGGCAACGTGTAAAAGGGTTGTGCTTTTTGTTGTGTAGTAAAGGAGGAACAGAGGTCATTTGTATTTTGAACAAGAAATCTCAAGACGACCAAATGAAATACCCGTTGCAAGAAATTTATTTGAATGACAAAGGAAAGAATTCCGTATTTCTCACGGGTAGTATCAGCAGTTGTAATGTTGCCATTAAAGGGAAGGTACATGTATTTGGTAATGTAGGCCTATACATTCATTTCAACCATCTGGTTTTCTAACAATACATGTATGTCATTAAACTAACCTGTGAATATTTAATCACAGTGGGTGTTCACGTTAAAATAATAATTAAAAACAATTGCATGTTGTTTTTGGGGGGGGGGTTTTTTACAAAAAATTGACGTCCATCAACCTTTTGTAAATTACACATAACAATTGCAGTTTTCTTCAAGATAAAAGCAGATCAGACGAAATAGTTTCTCTAGATGATTGATTGGTGTACCACCTTTACACTTGGATTAGATAACAATAACCGACGTTGTACCTTTCCTTTACCTTTTAGCTTCAGTGTCTGTATAGAGAACCTTTAAAGATGCATCTACCATGTTTGGCTAAGATGACCAACAAAATAGAATTTATGAAGCGATCAAATTTTGAAAGATAATATCGTTGTTAAACGAACAAAACAAATAAATAAAAGCAATATTTCAAACGATATTTCTGGTTGACAGCCGCAATGGCTAATCGACAGACTGCCTACGCCCTCGGCCAGTTAAAATTTATTATATTATAATAAATTGTGTGGTCACGTGCGAGCTGTGGATTAAAATAGTGGGCCAGCATTTTATTAATTTTAGTTTTTATTTTACTGGTACTAAATCCATGACGAATTTGTTTCATTCAATGTTTCAATAATATAATAATATAGGCATTCTTAAAGCGCTCTTACACGAGGCATCACAGCGCTGTACATTATTACATTCAAAATGAAAGCTTATAACTTAACCCCCGGAAAATAGCAATTCAACATTTAAATCTATTTTTACCGTCAAATCGGCGCAAACACGGGCGATGTAACTTTTTAAGCTATAAAGTATGCTGATCCAAATACTTGGGCTCCCTTGTAGTCGTATGTCTGAATATTAGCGCTTTGTCCATTGATGCTAACCTTGCAGACAGAGTTACGAGACTTCAGGAAGCATGTTGAGAAGAGAGCGACTTCGAATTCTGGGCTGACGCCGTACATGATAGAGGTTGAAGGCTTGACACGGTTGGTCCACTTAAACTGGCATTTGATTATATTTGGCTGTTGAGGAAAGAATATTGAGGAAATGTAATTAAGGGAAACAATTAAAATGTTGACCTTTCCCAAAAAATACTCTGATATAGACTTGTAGTCGAGTACCTTTTTTTCATGATTACGAGTACAGATAAATGAAGACAAGTATATGTACCCAACATTGACGGCAATCCGGGATATTGTTGGTCCTTTGTGTACATGTTTTACCCATTTTGATTCTCTTTTTCGGCCCATAAAGAATATGTCCAAAACAAATATGGAAACGTAATGCAGTTTCATTATTAAGCGTTTACAGAAATTGTGTAAATCAGTTTAACACACTTGTTATGTAAAATTGTAATACAGCAAATTGTTAGAAATAGAGTTGCCTGCATTTTGCTGTAAATTTACTTGTTTTTTGTTTTTTTGTTTTTTTTACAGCGTAATGTCAATCATCTTCCTGTCATATCCTCATGTGCGTCATACCTTTTAATCTGGAATATAAATCACCCCAGAAGTAGATAAAAGTAGAAATGCTTGTGTATTTGTTGATAACATGTGATCTAAGCATCTGGTCATCAGTGGAATAACACTATTAGCTATTTTGTGAAAGTATGGTTTAACATCTGAAAATGCCACGTGGCGTGACACCTAGGCCTATATAGGCTAATTTATTCATTGCTTATTATAACATGATTCTGTTGAATTTCGACTCTATTAAAACGTAAATTGGTGCTATTTTCTGTTTGTATAAAATAAGATTAGGAGTTTATAAAAATCAAAATATCACATATAGTCTCACAGGCAGTTGTATAATTTATAGCATATAGAAATTATACAAAAACAATTTTTTAGATTCTCCGCACTTCTCATAGGCCTATTCCAAGACCGGTAAATGGTCGTGTGCTTGATGGAATGAATTAACACAGAATATACATTTCTTGTTTAATTCAAATATACATTGGATGTTAAGCATATATTGGAAAACCTATTCATGCTTAATAACATAATAATAGGCTTTCAAAGATAGTGTAAGCTGACATCTTGTACACTAAGGGCCACTGACCACATGTGGGTCATAAATAATTTCCGTCCCCAGACTGACATCCCCTACACCATTTTTATTATCACTTCGACCTCCAGACTGACATCCCCTAGACCCATTTAATTAACACTTAGACTTCCCCTAAATTATAATCTAAACACAATGCCCCCACTTAATTATCACTTAGACCTCCCCTAAATTATAGTATAAACAAAATACCTCCACAGCTGTAAGTGACCAGATCCCATTATTAATATATACATGTTGTTAGATTAGGAATTATCTTTGTTAAGCCACAGTAGAATGAAATGAATCTGTTATAAGCCCAAAGATACTTTGTCTCAGCCTGTCTTCTTATATGTGTTCATCATCATCTTTTAATCAACGGCCAGCTCCAGTAACCCATCCAATATCAAGTGTTACATTTGGTAGCAGCGGTTTTTGACCTGCCACAAGCCATCGGACTGCCCTCCTTTTCCGCTACTGATTTTTTTTGCTTAATGCAAACGTTTGGAGCTGACATTGATTGTGTCATCTGCAAGTTTTCTTCACTTCACAATATTACATGTTCCAGTTTTCTGCACTTTCTTCTATTCTTCAAGCTTGTTTCCTCTGATGGACTTTCAGTATCTTCAGCATCGTCTCAGCCTCCTGTCCTTTGCCGTGCTGCCTAGAGTTCTAGCCACGCTTGTCTCCAGTAACTGTGCTTCAACCCAGGATAGGCCGTTATATATGCTGTAATCTTCCAGTTTTTGTTATTTGGACTGTTCCTGTTCCTGTCCCCTGTTCCTGTCTTCTGCAACCCTGCTCCTGTCTTCTGCGACCCTGTTCCTGTCATTTGCCATTCTGCTTTCCTGTTCTACTGATTTCATCGGACTTTTCCTGCTATTCCACGTCTCTTCATTTATTCCGTGTTGCTTCAAACTTTTCCTGTGCTCCTCTATCCTGTGTTGTACGTCCCGCATTTCTTGTTACTGATCTTCAAGCCACTGCAGCGTTACTGTCATCCATTGAAGCAGCCCAAGCTGACGCTTTACACAGCAAGTTATTGTTACCCCTGTACATTTTTATTTTAATATTTTGTATTACTTTTGCTATAGTTTTGTTTTCACATTTGCATAGTTTTGTTTGTTACAAATGTTCGCTGTTCTAACTGAGCAGATTTTGTTCTAGTTTTTCCTCTTAATTTGTATTTTCGTCACATCTCTTTTGTAAATTTTTTATCAAGTTTGTTTTTGCTTTCGTCAACGGTATCACTTTATTCTGATTCAGTGATTCATTGCACACTCACTTTGGTAATTTTACACTACTTTATTAGTTTGTATTTTTGTTTTACTTGCCGCTAATCGCCGGTCGGTATATTATTCTATTTGCTATCTTCACATTTTGTTTGTTTGTTTGCTGAGTGATTTATAGCTAATTATCATGTCGCCCCCACCTACTTGCTCCACTAATTCACCTGACGCACTATTTTAAACAGACCTTCCTCACAGGATGGTTATCCTGTTAAATATTCAATTGTTTATGATCCTAAGGCCAAGCCTAAACGTATCCACCATAACCCACTCAAACCTCCACATCTCCCCTATAAAACCATGACCGTGGATTGCTGCCAACACCACAACCCCAACATGACTTTTTTGCCTACTTATATGCACTTTCTGGTTCACCCTTCCCCCACCCTCTACTCCTGTATCATCCCCTATTGCTCCTTCCCTACCTGACCCTATAGTTTTGCGACCAACCCCATCCTACTAATCCCCAACTCCCCGTCTCTGCAGCTGCATCGCTGTGATGGTAGAAGTTGTGACACGACCTAATCGTCTTGGTTTTTCTACTTGATGTTTCAATTAATTTCATTGTATAAAATGAATACATTGTACATGTTCATCTATATTTTCTTTGTTTCCTTAATTTTATGACTTAAAAATAAGTCAATATATTACTGTGCTTATACACATTGTTACACTCAGTTATGTGTGCTACATTTTTTTTTTTTTTCTGAGAGTCCTTCCCCCTCTCGAATTGTCATTGCTACAACTTTACATTTATTTTAATCTCTGTATATTATTTCAAGGTACTTTTCACTTATACGCACTTCATTTTGTTTTATATTAATTGTTGAAAAATGTTCTCTTTATTTGGGTTTATGTTCCTTTTCATAGAACTTTATTTGTATTCCTTTATTTGTATTGACTTTTTAGTATTTTTGAAAATGAGGACATTTTCTTCCCCCAGATGAAAGTAATGTAAGCTGACATCTTGTACACTAAGGGCCACTGACCACATGTGGGTCATAAATAATTTCCGTCCCCAGACTGACATCCCCTACACCATTTTTATTATCACTTCGACCTCCAGACTGACATCCCCTAGACCCATTTAATTAACACTTAGACTTCCCCTAAATTATAATCTAAACACAATGCCCCCACTTAATTATCACTTAGACCTCCCCTAAATTATAGTATAAACAAAATACCTCCACAGCTGTAAGTGACCAGATCCCATTATTAATATATACATGTTGTTAGATTAGGAAATCTCAGTTCGTCTCTTAAGCCACAGTACAATAAAATGAATCTGTTATAAGCCCAAAGATACTTTGTCTCAGCCTGTCTTCTTATATGTGTTCATCATCTTTTAATCAACGGCCAGCTCCAGTAACCCATCCAAAATCGAGTGTTACAATAGGTCTATAGAGAGCTGAAGTAATGAGGTCATTTATACAAGTCACCTAAGACATGTTGCGTCATAGAACAATAACGAAACAAAGAATGTACAGAACCATCCACCCTGAGAACATGAAATCACACTCAATTACCGTGCACTATTACCAACCTGTCGTTTCTTCATATAGCCGTGGTAGTTAATGTGACTTTGTTCTTCCAGTAGGTACATACGGACCCAGTTATGAAAGCCGGAGACCGACGAGCCACTGGACCACTCGCCAACAAACACGTGCTCAAAGCCTGAGGAGTCGCTCTTCCCTTGGCGGGTGTAGTGAGTGAACAGAAGCCCTCGGATGAGGTCTTTGTATTGGGTTAGAGTCCCAGAGAAGTAATCTGTACAATTACGGAGGAAGGAATATTTATAATAAGCAGCAATATATAATAGACTCTCCCCTACCAATCACAATCTACACTCACTGGCCAAAAGTATTGCAACATGCTCAAAATAGCACTTGACAGTAACAGGTGCGATGATCATTTAATCCGATTTCATCAATCGTGTATTACATAATTTCCGAGCAGTAAAAAAGTAAAAACAGTAAAAAAGAACATTGACTTCAAAACACAGGCACTTTCAAGATGTCTTAAGTAGTGTAAATAAAATAAATTAGTGTTAACACAGTTCTCCAAACTGTGTGTTGCAATACTTATGGCCAGTGAGTGTAATTCCCATACACCCAGACTACTAAGTACTAGACTAATACTTGTTTCTGAGGGAAAGATATACCATTGGTATACTACCATTCTCCTTTGGCTCACTCATGAAATTTGGTGTTAAGTTGATGATGGTATCAAACAATACTTGAAATATTATTGTATGGGGGTGGGGGATTTCAGTTTTAGTACAATATAATGTATTTTGTGACCTCAATATTGGAATGAATAAACGACAATATTATGAATGCATTTTTTATTTTGTTTTGCCTGGCGGTAAATCACCCTGGTCTATGCACACAATGCGCTAGCCTCGGATGAGACGGTGTATTTTCACCACTAGAGAGCTTGGAAGTGAACGGATCTGGTAAAGTACACTCGATACATTCTTACTCTTAGCTTTCACAAACTGGTACGCCCTCTGCATCACCACGGTGTTGAATATGGCATTCATGAACTCATCCTCCTCGGCTACCTCAGTCGATGTCTTGGTCTCGGTATTTCCTTGGCTTGTGATGTAGTTATTAAAGAGTTTGATCAAGGCTTTGTAGGTAGGTCTTTGGAAGACTTGTGTGTTCACTGAAGTGAAGAGACTGTTTAAAAAGGGAAAACATTATTTCTATTTCTATTATTTCATTGTTGTTGCAATAAAAAAAATTTAAGCATGCCCTATATGATATGTACACGCAACCGTGGACATTTGAGAACACTAAGCTGGCTACCAAGGATATACTTTGTAATACCGTCGTGTGCCCGGAAGAAGGATGTAACGAAAGTGTGACAAAAGATCGAAAGCAATTATTGTGCAAAATTGTGTTTCAAGAAAACTGAGTGTGAAAGTTTGGTGTTTTTTGGCTATTTATAAGTCATTGTAGGAAAGTTAAATTCCGCACAGGAATGGAAAAACATGTCTTGGGAGTAATTCTAGCAACAAATATATAACAGTTATGCCCTACTTTTGTTCAAAGGAACCATTTTATTGCTTACGACTTTCTGCTGGAACAAAAAGTTGTACTTCGTGTGCCCGGAAGAAGGTCCTAGAGCCTTACGACCTTCTTCCTCTACGAACCCCCCCCCCCCCACCACACACACCATACACACCTCCCATCTTGCCAACCACCTTGGATTCGCCCTGATGGTAATCGTGATTGTAAGCAATATTAACCTGCTAGGAGAGACATCTTGTTCATTGTAGGAGTTACTGATATAGTTGCCCATGTTCATCACCATATCACTGCCGATGTCGATTCGGTTTACATCATCTGCCCAAATGGCGGTGGCGAACGCTGACATGTCGGCAGGAATCACGGGGGAAGATGTCGGCAAGGGGATAGGATTAATACCTGATGAAAGAACAATAGGAATAGCAGTGGTGTAACTATAGGGTCCAATTTTCAGGGGGCACTAGGGGGTGCACCACTTTTGCTAGGGGGGGCACGGTCAATACTTGAACATGTTGTATCCTGCAGCCTCAAATAGGGACCTATTTATCAAAATTCTGAATGGAGGCACCCAGGGGCACAGACCTCGGCAGGGGGACACGTTCCCCCATAGTTTACACCACTGAGTACTAGTGAACCTACTTCCTCGTGCCATTTTATGCATATGTCTTAAAGGTGCATCCGGGGTCAAGAATACAGGGGTTGATGACTTGGCAACAAGAAATAGGGCACACCGCCAAAAAAGGAGCGCACATACAATATGTATAATAAATTTACATGTGTGATGATGATATGAAGGGTGCAGTGTGCTTTCGCTTTCTTCCCCATCTACAAAAGATTACTTACTACACGGAATGATTTTGATTTTTCATAAAGCAACAATTTAATGAACTTATGTATGTAGTTTTACAATTTATTCAAATGTAAAATTAAAGCTCATCAGTTAACATTTTGTATTATCGGAGCAAGGGGTGGAGTATCTTGAGATTTATTGCATCTTGAGCTCTCGCTGCTGTTGAATGTGGCTTAAATGATCAAATACAAATCCCTTGAAATGTTTTAAAACAAAAAAAATTACATGAACTTTATCATTACATAGACTTGCGTAGTCACTGCAGCAGTCCCCATACTTGGTGCAATAGGAGTTACATTGACATGGCTTAGTAGAATCTTGATTTCCGCATCGTCCAGAACATGAACCTTTAAGAGAGGACTTAACAAGTTTAATGTAAAGTTGAGACGTCTGCAATAGTAAACAAGAGTGCGTGGGTTCTAGTCCCACCTGAGAGGAATAGGCCTACAATGGATATAGTGCTCCATTGCATGGTTCATCTACTTGAGTTGAGAGTCCATGTGACTTCTTAGTTGGAAGGCAAACATAAGATCCAAGATCAAACCAAGGATTTAGGGTTTAGTGCATCGGATTTGTGGGTTCGAATCTTAGCTGCGACCCATGGTGCTTGTGTCGTTGAGTAAGACACTACCATAATTGATTCTCTCCACCCAGGGGTAAATGAGCAGAGTTGGTTGTTGTGTTTGATTAGCCCTATATGCGCTGAAATGGCAGCTATTGAGCTGTATACTCCCCAGGGAGCTGAGATGGTTTCAGGAATGATTTATGCGCCTGATGAGCAGGGTTAATAATGTAATGCGCCTTGAGCACCAGTTTAGTGGATACATGCACAATATAACGAGGGCTTAAAATCAGAACTGGGTATGTCCACTTTTGCCTAAAATGTGTTATGGGGAGATTCAAACTTTTAAACTCATTTTTTTTCTTCAAAATGCCGATTTTGGACACAACCAGTTCTGGTTTTAAGCCCTCAATAAGTTCATATTATTATTCTTAATAATAAGGGATATGAGAGTCATGTAAGGCCCAACTCCATAGAATAATATGTTGTGTCATGGCAAGAAATCAACTCATTTCCAGGCTGTAGAGTGGTTTGAAATCGGGGGATTCTGTTTGGAGAAAGTAGAACTCATGCAGCTTTGTAATCTTGAACATTATATAATGCGTGGCGAACTAAACTCTCGTTTGCACTCCACCCATGTACTCCAAGCCTACCACCACAGGCCCACAGCTGGTAGAGCACTTGGCTGTAGTCAGTGAATGACTGAACTCCCAGCCTCCCACCACAGGCCCACAGCTGGTAGAGCACTTGGCTGTAGTCAGTGAATGACTGAACTCCCAGCCTCCCACCACAGGCCCACAGCTGGTAGAGCACTTGGCTGTAGTCAGTGAATGACTGAACTCCCAGCCTCCCACCACAGGCCCACAGCTGGTAGAGCACTTGGCTGTAGTCAGTGAATGACTGAACTCCAAGCCTACCACCACAAGCCCACAGCTGGTAGAGCACTTGACTGTAGTCAGTGAATGACTGAACTCCCAGCCTCCCACCACAGGCCCACAGCTGGTAGAGCACTTGGCTGTAGTCAGTGAATGACTGAACTCCCAGCCTCCCACCACAGGCCCACAGCTGGTAGAGCACTTGGCTGTAGTCAGTGAATGACTGAACTCCCAGCCTCCCACCACAGGCCCACAGCTGGTAGAGCACTTGACTGTAGTCAGTGAATGACTGAGTTCAGCCTCCCACCACAGGCCCACAGCTGGTAGAGCACTTGGCTGTAGTCAGTGAATGACTGAACTCCCAGCCTCCCACCACAGGCCCACAGCTGGTAGAGCACTTGGCTGTAGTCAGTGAATGACTGAACTCCCAGCCTCCCACCACAGGCCCACAGCTGGTAGAGCACTTGGCTGTAGTCAGTGAATGACTGAGTTCTTATCCTGCCAGTAATTTGATATATATATTATTCAGGGGACGAACCTCACATATTCAGTTTTTTCATAGAAAGTTTTTGTTTGGGTTTCATCGGGTCAGCGCAGCCAGACAGTAGGACCTTGTGCCTTTAGAGCACAAGTCAGTGACTGTTGAGGAGATTATCTCCACCCCGTTGACCCTTCCCCAGTTTTCAGTCCTGTATGCATGACCACCATAAAAAAAAATCCCCTCTCCCCCACTAATTCTCACCAGTATTATCCGGTGCCTTGGTTGTAACTACAACCTTGCATTGAGCATCGTAGTCAGAACAGCATTCTGCAAATGGATAGGATCCACACTTGTCATCGCAAGTGCATGGGTAGCGAGGATCGACGTCACTACAGCGATTGAGACAGGTGCCTGGAGAGAGACTACCAGTTAGTACCCACTTAAAACCAGTACTCATGAGTTTAGCAAAATGTCTGTAAATGCATCCATGATTTAAAACAAAAAGTAGCCTGATGACAGGGATAATAATGAAAAAGCGCCTTGAGCATCACATCCTTTACATGGCACTATGCCGAGCGCCATGATCTAGATGGAATGGCGCTATAGAAATCTTATTATTATTATTATTATTATTATTATTATTATATAAAAAATCCACCGTATTACAAAATAATGGTAGAATGAAATATTGAAGTTGAGTGCTCAGATGTATCAATAAAATATGATGGAATTAGGAATTAGAAATGAGAGGAAGGAATAAAGGATTATATAATGAAGGAAACACACACGTAAAAATTGCTAAAAGAAAATGAGGTAAGGATGGGAAGAAGGTATGAAGGAATGGAAAAGGTAAACGCAGACTCACAGAATTACCAAAAATGTACCGGTACCTGTTGTACAATACTGATCATAGTCGCTGCAACAGTCGCTGAATTTCTTGCACACACTGTTACACTGGCAGTTGTAACTACTGTCTTCTTTATCATTGCATCGTCCTAAACAACTGGCGGCTGAAGTTGCACCTACACACAAAGATTTACAGCTGCTTTAAACACTTCGGTATTTATTTTAATGAATTTAAATTGTTTAAATGTATTGTTGTTGTATTGTTACACCTATCATCTCCTTAGACAGGAACAAGAGGCCATTATAATTAACTGACACTAGGGCAAGTGTAACATAAAAACACACTTGAAGAAAGGAAACATAAAGATGTATTGGTCGTTTTTTACCGACAATTTCCGGATTTAAAAAAAAAAAAATCATTAATTTTTTTATTGGAACATTGATAATTCGTCCCTAATTTGCCATAGTGACCAATCCGAAATTTTTCAATTTTAAGATTTCCCGCCCATTAGTACATTCAGGAAGAGACCTACCATTGTATCTAATCCACATGCATGTATTCCTTATAGTTTTGGAGATAGAGCATGCATTCAAATGATGAATGCTCTAACTGGCTATTTTTGTAATTTGGCAAAGTGACCAATACCGCATTGGTCACTATGCCAACTTAATTCGGGATTGGTCACTATGGCAAATTAGGGACGAATTTTGATATATTTTTCACAAAATATGAGATATTTCACAAAAAAGTTGTGAGAAGCTTGGTTTTACGGTAAAATATTGCCAACATTATTTTATAAATTAATTTCAGTACATGTTTACTGTAAAACCATGTTTATTACGATTATTTTGAGGAATGTATCATTTTAAAGCATTTGTTTTCCCGTCTACAAGTAAAAAAGCTCTGATGAAAAATAACATTTTCAGAAATGTCCGTTATTTTTGTAGCCCAGAACACGGCTGATACGTCTTTAAAGCAAATTCAACTGACAAACAAAATGAAAACATTCTGGGTGGAGGTATGTGCAACTCACTCACCTTCAGCGACACATTAGCAGCCAAATCGCTTTAAGAGTATCTACCAACCAATATTACCTTTACGAATATTTTGTGGATTATCTTGAGCTGCTTGACGATTTGTGAGATTTAATTCTCTTGAGAGGAATAACATTGTCAGTACCAACACTAATGCAGCTGTGAACAGTGAAGACGCGACCAAAATGTTTACCACAGATGGTCTGCATAGGGTTTGTCTGTTGGCGCCCATGCTGCTTCAGAAAGTCAATCGAATGTTAATACCCTTTCACATTATGGGTATCGCTATAAACAATTTTGTATTTAATGAAACTGGTAGGTAGCTCTGTGTCAAATCGGGGACATGTCCTTCGTCTGAGAGCTCTGCTGTATATTCAGATGAATGAAGTGGAAGTAAAATCATCGTGTGCCCGGAAGAAGGACGTAACGAAAGTGTGACCGGCAAAAGGTTGTAAGCAATTATTGTGCAAAATTGTGTTACAAGTGTAAGGGGGCCGATGGCACTACTTTAACGAGTTGGACGCAGGTTCAAGGATTTGAGGCTGGTGGCTCATTAAATCATGTCTCTTAGCCTATTTATTTGAACAGCACGAGTGACCTAACCTGCACAAACTAAGGTTGTGCAGGAGTGATAATGACAAGGAAATAAGATTTAGTACATGTGCATATAATGAATAAGCTCGATTAGGGGATCAATTCCTTAACTTAAATGGAAATTAGAATTAGAGTTAGATGTGACCCATTCATACGTAAATTAATATTCAATTCCAATCAGGTTCGCTGCTAAACACCTTAGGAATGGGGGCCTAATTATGCTCTACATGTACATCTTAAAATGGTGATAAATTTGACTATTTGTCTGGCCTGTTGGTACGCACAAATTACATCACTTAATTCTAACCACTGCTTTACTTATATTTACGAATCATAACTAGAAACTAGCAAATCTCCTTAAAGTTTAAACCATAACAGTCTACAACAGCCAATTCTCTATTTATCTACTCCTAAGTTAAACCATAGTAACAATGACATGCCAATGAGAAGTTTCCCGACAACACATGGCAAAAAGGCATAGGTTCACTAACATTCGCAAGCCGGCTTTTCTTACATTACACACACATCATGCACAAACTATCACATGACTAGCCATAGGCCATACGTTACCCCCCATTGATTACCCAACAAATGTTGTCAGTAACAACCGCAGACATGACAAAGCCACTACCACATTAACATCTTATATTAATTAATAATTGTGACTCCAACTACAAAAACACAACTATGCACAGTCCCAACAGTGGGCGCATATATGCCTTTCTAGTATAGATCCCATGCCTTTCTGTAGATCCCATTAACTCATGTGCCTTACACAATGCCTACAGTACATTACATAAATTCCTTTCACTTTTCTCCACTTTTCTTATCCCAAAATCACTCTTTTTATAAAGAGCATAAACTACAAATTATAATAGCAGTGCCCTATGACTATTGAAGAATATAATAAAGCAATGGATGGGTCTTTATCACTCTAATTGACTTATGATATTTAAGGATAAAGTCAGATTAAAACTTTGATAAATCTTACCTAATAAAGGTTGTGCAGGAGTGGTGACCTGTGACCTTCAAGTTAAGTAGGCCAGTCAGCCACACTTGGGCGCCGGGCGGGCAACTTAAAACAAAGAGCGCCACCATTGATCAATATGTGCTTAGTGCCTGCATTAATATAATGCACTATAATATAGAGACATAAAACATCTAAACTGCATTAAAAACAACTAACTATTGAAGTAGCAAAGTGGAAAACATTAATATCAATTGAATTGGAAAATTGGAGGATTATGTCATATTAAAGCAACACTTGAATGACTAGGTAAGTAAGTACGGCTCCTCACACAAGAAAGTTTAGTTGTTTTTCTGCCATTTATAAGTCATTGTAGGAAACTTAAATTCCGCATGGGAATGGAAAACATGTCTTGGGAGTAATTCTAGTAACAAATATATAACAGTTATGACCTATACTATTTTATTGCTTACGACCAAGTTCTGCTGGGACAAAAAGTTGTACTTTCTGTGCCCGGAAGAAGGTCGTAGAGCCTTACGACCTTCTTCCGGGCACACGACGAAATATCACATGTTTCCATTACTTGCTTATAGTTGGTATGGGCCTTTGATTTTGTCTGACTAATGCAATACCATAACTTCCTGTAATATTCATTTCTGGGCCACAGAAAAAAGTTTTTTGTATAGAAGGATTCAGAAAGTATAAGAAGGTAATTTTTCCCTTAAAAAACCAACCAAACAAACGCAAACATTTAAAACCTCCACAAATCAATGAAAGTGTCTGCAACCGTGGGGGTGGGGTGGGGTCAGTTGCAGGGGAAGGTCAGAATAACTTGCTGCATACCGTCCCCCAGGTACTTCTCCCCATTACTTCCCACATTGTGACAAATGACTGGATAAATGGCCGGAACAAAACAACTAAACCCAAAACTAAACAAATTAACCAACATTTCCAACAAAATAAGATACTAACCGTTAATCGCAAGAGCTGCGAAGACGATAAACCCGAACATCCTCATTACACTAGTAGGATCAATATGCCAATGTCAGAACCAACACCAATAAAGGAAAGAAACAGATTATAATGAATGAGCTAAGGAGAACTTGACTGGTTTTATTTCAAATGAACTTCGAATCACGTGTATTGAAAAAAAAATGCAATCGGGTCACTTTGATAAAACATTCAATCATGAATAATGATTGACATAGGCCTAAATGTTGGATATAATTATTTTACAGACCATCTGTCGTTACGGTTTTCATTTGGAAAAGATATAGGTTTAAATATAGAATTTCATTGTGAAAGATTATAATTATGATACTGTGTAGCCAGTATGCCAAATTATACAGGAAAACACCGAACAATAGTCAAAAGAAAAGTAGAACAAGCAACGAACCGAATACAATGTTGATATCACCTAAGCAATCATCATCATCACTATTTCCTGAAATCATCAGTTCGTCAATTTGTGCATCCAAATTGTCGTCAGCACTAGATTCTTGCAGTGTACGCTTTTTTTGCAGAGGGCTATAACGATTTCGGTTATGCCTTCAGAATTGCCATTGTACCATCTCCCAATGCACTTGTATGCTTAAATTTAATGTTGGAATTAACTTCCCTTAAAAATAAAATCATCCACACAGACAGGCTTTCCTCGAAATTAATTTTGCGTTAACAATCAAGTATTATCATGCAGACAGGTTTTGCTTTTGAATACATAATTTATGGTAATTTTGTAAAATTAAAAAACAAAACACAGGGTGGTTCAGATTTCGTTTTGAATTTATATTATGTAAATATTCCTTCGAATTAATTTTGCGTTACAAATGAGGGTACGTAAAGTACTATCACACAGACAGGTTTTGCCTCTGAATAAATGTTGTAATTTTGTCAAATTAAAAATTAAAAAAACTGTTTTTTGTTTTGAATTTATATTATGTAAAATTAAAATATTCCTCAAAGCAATAAAGTGCTATCACACGGACAGGCTATGCTTTCGATGCTTTCGATTTTTTGTTAATTTTGTAAAATTACGAAAAAAAAGAAAAACAAACAAACAAACAAACAAAACAAAACAAAAAACCAACACCGGGCGGTTCAGATTTTGCTTTGAATTTATAGTAGGTAAAAGTTAAGAATTAATATTCCTGAAACCAATGAATAACTCTACAAACAGGTTTTCCTCGGAATTAATTTTAAATTAAAAATAAGTGAAACATAAATCCATTTAAATAAACTGTCCCGACAAGGAATTGAACCTGCAGTCAGACTACAAAGGGTGGGAGCATACCGGCTACTTCATTGTATTTCGGCTCTCTCTTAAGTTCAATGTGTAGAAGAATCTCGGTAAGTATGACGCAATATGCAAGTTAGGCTCTACACGTACATGTCCACGTTCTCGTTACTGTAGTAGTTAGGACTATTGGCCAGTACGTTTCGAACCTAGCATGTTCTTTCTCAAAGGCAACATTTGACGATATACAGACATGCGCACAAAAGAAGAGGATATAAGAAGCAGACTCTGATTTGGCTATTTCTCATGTCAGGAGAACTGACTACATAATTTATATAATTTAGCACCTTATCAATGGAGTGAAATTATCACTGGAGTGAAATTACGGACCTCTGTTTTTTGTCAGCACGGGTTTTCATCGCCCGCTAATGTGTTTTCAGGTGCTCCTTGGCCACAGAACATGCCTTGGACAGCCTTTCCTTAAAGTTCGAAACATGGTCAAGAAGATTCGCTTCATTCTCCTCAGCCAAGAATTGTTCCTTGACGAGCTTTATAAGAGGACTCTGACCTCTATCTTCTTTACTCAAATCTTTACAGAAAGTCTCAGCCAGCCAAACCCCAGAATCATCCTCCAACGCTGTAGTCTCTGCATCGTTTTGCTCTTTCCTCTTTATCTGTAATCTTGTCACAACACACGCCAGAAAAATTCAACAGGTTCATCGTAAACAATGGGAGATGCCGACACTTTACCACCCGCAACATCATTTCCTATAGCAGAAAACTAACACCTTTCATCGGCAATCTAGGACCAATCTCGTTAAATTTACCCTATGGGCATAATTACCCTCAATTACATTGAATCAAAACACTCACATTAAGCGAAGTATCTGGAGACAATGAGATAGCATCCTCCAGCATCAATAACTGTGTCGCCCCATCCCGCAGGAGGACAACTGGTTTGTCGGCTCCACCAGATGAACGCAAGAAGTCACAATAAGCTTTATCTCAAACGACAGAAAATAAGCTTCAACATCTTCTTCATTAAAGTTTGGTCAGCGGATTTGTTTTTCTTCAGCCGATTTTCATGAAACTTAGGTATTTCCGGTTTGACAAGATCTAACGAATGATGCCATGAAAACTGTCTTAGGTCACCGCTAGGGGACACTATACCCATTTTTGGTAAATTTTCCTCATTGTGAGTCAAAAATAGTAGTTATCTATAAATTCCTTATTTGTATCTGTTGGCCATGAAATTTTTTAAACAAATGTTGTCTTCAGTATAAGCAACAATGTGACGTCACTTAGATCACCGTCATAAGCAACATGCTGTGTCATTTTGTTCCAAATGTTCAATAAAGGCAGATACAATAACATCCATGGTTCTGTTGATTACATGAATTTATGTATTGAGCAAAACAATCTGGAAACATTTTTAAAATCAGTTATTGCATTTAAATGTAATGGTGGCCAATTGTGATCGGGGAAGCATTCTGCAGGTTATATTATCAAAAAGCTCCCCGGCCTGATAGGGTTAAACAAGCCTCCCAAAGCAAACGTTCAAACCCCGATGTGAAAAAGTCGTTTAAAATACAGCACGGCTGAATTTCAGTTGATCCAGCAATTTGGGCTGTAATTATTTATTGCTGCCCAAATTGGACATTTATTTCATGGCAAGAAAAAAGAAAACTAAACATGCCGACGCGCGGATAGAGGCGACGCGCGCGGAGACCAGAAATCAGAGACTTGAGCCCATCCTATACATCCAGCTAGCTCGGTCATATCTTAATAGGCGAAAAATCAAAATGGTCCTTGGACAAACAGAGACACAGTGAAGAATGTATAACCTCAATCCTTCTACGGTAATTGGTTTCATGGACAACGAGTGCATGCTTTGTTATCATGTAGTATCTGGGTAGCGTGTTCTTCATTTGATGCGATGAAATTAAGACGTGTATTTATAGACACAGATTGACCAATCTTCCCACAAAACTTTAAAAATAAAATAGAATTTATAAATATCGACTTTTCCCATGTCGTGTGGATTATTATAATATTGGCGCAATTATTCTGCGGAGCGTTAACTGAAACCAAGGTTTCATAATTTAAAATGTTGGTATGGGCCTTCCATTATATATGTTTCCATTTGCGTGGATTATTTTTAATAGAACTGAAGTAATTCTGCTAGTGAGAGTGTATTATTTTAAAGCTTCTTTAATTAAATTTGTTAAGCGTAGTATAAAAGGAGTCTATTGTACGTCGAATAAAAATACAGTCTGAAATATCAGCTGCGCTACCATCGGCTTTAATTCGTCTCTAAGCAACCATTAGTAAACAAAAAATCCCCTGTCAGTATCAAGGCTGGTGTGTTTCAGTATTACTATGAACTATCGCCATGTTAAATACAAGACCTGTCAGTTGTCTAGCATCATCACTACATCGAGACAGAAACCTTGCGTTGGTACGTCAAGAGGGATTCTTTCATATATTCTGATGTAATTATTGCATTGTTTTACCAATTCAGAAATTTGCCAGAGTCAACATTGCGAATTGTGTCAAGATGTCGACATATACAACTGGTAGGAATATCTTCATAATTGTTTTTTTCGTTTTCGTTGATGCTCTGCAAGCCACCAGATGTCCCCCCGGCTGGCTGATGTGGCAAGAC
The DNA here is from genome assembly GCA_029582265.1 of Zoroaster sp. YZ-2022. Lineage (NCBI taxonomy): Eukaryota > Metazoa > Echinodermata > Asteroidea > Forcipulatida > Zoroasteridae > Zoroaster > Zoroaster sp. YZ-2022. Next base: position 13,263,956 of record CM055831.1, on the reverse strand, counting down.
TCGTGCTACATCTTGCTACCCGAGAAGATGAATTGGTTTGAAGCTTCAAGGGTTTGTGACCGGCCTGGCAGCAGCATGATTGTCCCCGATTCAGAAAAAGAACAGGATTTTATTTGGCAAGAAATGAAGACACGAATGAGTGAACTTGGCGCCCACTACGACGACTTGGAACTGTGGATTGGCTGTAAGGATGTTGTTGATGATCACATGCAGTTGATATGCCTGGGTGGCAAGGGCTATCATGTCTACAAAAACTGGAACGAGGATTTTTATTACGACGATGATGAAGAATGTATCAGAATGGCTGATAAGTATAATGGTCAATGGGCGGACAGTTATTGTAATAATCACACCAAATTCGCCGCTTGTGAGATGCAGCACAACTCTCATCGCGTGTACTGCCTGACAGCTGATATTAACGGTCGCTTCACACCACAATGTCTGCTCAACCACGATATCAAGAACCTGACAGCCGACGGAGTGATTGGGTGTGGTCAGGCGTGCTGGGCGGAGCCTCGATGCCACTCCTTCAATCTCTGGCAGCAGGATAAGATCTGTCAACTCAACGACGCGACCCGCCTCGAGACTGACGTCACTGATTTCGAGTATGTAGAGAACTGTTCATTCTTCGAACTGTAAACCTATGGAGACGATAACTGTACGTTAAATGCAAGGTAAAGACCGACATTGTCCCACTTGAAAACTGAACCAGAAGAACCGGTTCAATAACCGTAAAGAATACCATCTGTAATTTAAATTTAGAAAATGTACTATTAATAATGTAGACCTTTGCCTTTTTTAAATAAACGTGTTTTTATGTCGAACAATGTACTATCTTGTTTTCAAAGGAAATGATGATTTCCATTGGATGATTTCCATCACAAATTAATCTAAAGAAAATGGTTATTTATGGTCAACATGGTGATTTACGGTCAATCAACATGCACTCTATACTATTATAAATTATTATACACTATTGTAAATGTTTGCAAAACTATTGCTAAAAGTATTCTTGCTTCAAACAAAAAATTTCAGATTATTATTTTGTGTTCTTAATCGAGAAAAGTAATGAAACTTCATTTCGATTGTTTATATTCAAGCTAACATTGAATTAATGTCCCTGAAATATAATCATTCGGTTGGGAAATTGATTTACTGATAGGCCTGCATTTTACCAAAATGCTATAGCACCTCAGAGTGAAAGATTTCAATCGATATTTGATACCATCATCAACATTATATCAAGTGTAAGTTTCATGTTAAACTGTCTTTCGAGATTACGATTGTGTAAATTTCACGTTAAACTGTCTTTCGAGATTACGATTACAAATAATGAATAGGCCCTTTAGGCCCCCAAAAAGTCTCTGGATTCTGGTCTCCACGCGCTTTGCCTCAGACCAGCGCGTGGATTACCAAACGATTAATTTTGAAGCCGACCGATGACCAGACATCGGAGACTTTTTTGGCCTTAACCAGGGCGAGAACAGTTTACCCAATACGCCACTGTCTACCTTTATGCTCTGACGTCATACTCTGACGTACGGTATCGTATACCATGTTTGATACAAATTCAGCCGCAACCAAAACGGAAATTATTCATTAACCGAGAAGGTTGGAGAGAAAGCAGTGAATCATGAATATGTATTGTAAGGGCTTTTTACATAATTAATGTTTACAACAAGAGTCTTGCTAATTTCAGTCTCGAGGGACGGTTAGAAAAAATGTATGCATGGTAAGCCTACGCATATACTTAACATTCAAATAATGAAAAAGCGAATATGTATATGGGAAGATGTTAACAAAATAATGATATTTTGTCTTCAGTATTTCAATTATAAGAGTCACGTGATCATCCACGGTTAACGCTATACAAGATGCAGGGAACAAGTCTTTAAACTTTCGTTTTGTGAATTTAATTTCATAGCTGTGACGTTCCTTAGTTGTTTTTATTAGTAATTAGGACATTATTTATTAACCGAGAAGGTTGGACAGAAAGCAGTGAATCGTGAAGATTTATTGTCAAGGTTTTTTCCATAATTATTGTTTCCAAGAAGAGTCTTGCTAATTTCATTCTCGAGGGACGGTTAGAAAAAAATGTATGGTGTAAAAGTTGATGACCGTATCAAACATGGTATCAAACATCTGGGTGATATCATTTTCAAGAAACGTTACAATCTTTTCCCCAATTATCATGCACGCCTGAATTTAAAGGAACAATATTGTCACGATCAACAGGGCATGGAATCAGAGTGCTAGTTTTAGATTAACTCAGTAACTGAAAAGAATATTCCACATGATAAGGTCATATTACCGTTGCCGCCAGTATAAATTTTCAGTCACTGTGTTTAACTTAAATTATAACACTTCATGCATAAATTCTGTCTTGTGATTGGTTGAGAGCATATCACATAATGTTCGCTATTTTTACTGTAATGCCACACAAACAAGGAAAGACTAGCCCATGGCAACCAATGAACTAGCCCATGGCAACTAATGAACTAGCCCACGGCAACCAATGAAATTGGTCTCAACGCGTCAGTGTTGTTGTTACAACATGAATTAATTTTGGGGTGTTGTCAAGTTAATGAAAGTCATGTATTGGTTTGATTTATTGTAGCAGGTCTCTTAATAAATTGTGCAGAATCTATGTATGAGGTGTTATAAAACAAATATTGACTCTTTTCACTTGTGATACAGTAAAACTAGTCTCCTTCAGTGATCCCTGGAGCGTTCCAGGGATCACTGAAGGAGGCTAGTTTTACTGTACCACTCGTAGCAGTCAATAGTTGTATATTATGACACCGATTCCATGACCTGTTCAAAGTCTGCTCTGATCATGACGATACTGTCCCTTGAAGTGACGAACTGTACTAAAATTACATGTCTAAATGTATGCATGCATTTACACTGTTTTCTCATTAACGACACAATGTAATGAGCTAAAATTTGTATACTGATTAATTGTTTTATATTATACAAATATTGACCGCTGCGAAGTGGTACAGTAAAACTAGGCCTCCCGAGGTGATCCCTGGAGCGTTCTATTTTCCCGAGGCGAAGCGTTCTATTTTCCCAAGGTGATCCCTGGAGCGTTCTATTTTCACCAAGGGAGGCTATTTTTACTGTACCATGAGTGAAAGCAGTCAACTGTCATTGTCAAAGGGTTTCTGACTATGTTTTATCCTCGTACACGTTTTTATACACGTTTTGATATCGAGACGAACAACTTACTGAGTTCAAAGTAGTTCATAGTAAATATTACACAGTACGTTGAAAATCGATGCCTAGGTACCATGCAGCTGGAAGGTTGCTATGGGCTAGTTCATTGGATGATATGGGATAGTACTTTTAGTACATACCTCCATTCAAATAGAGTGTGGCACATTGAGAATTGTGACGAACATTGAAAAGCAGGAGATATATCTATTTCTATATATTGAAATACTGATAAGTTATATTACTTTATCAGTCCAGATGTCAGCAGCAACTCGCGGAGATATTTTCTTTTTTCTTTTCTTGGTTTTCGTTGAGGCTCTGCAAGCCGCATTGAGGCTCTGCAAGGCTGGTTGACTTGGCAAGACTCTTGCTACATCCTGCTGCCTCATAAAATGAGTTTGTATGAAGCTGAGAAGAATTGTAACAAGTCCGGGAGCCGCATGTTCGTCCCCGACACGCAGAGAGAACAATACTTTATTTGGCAAGAAATGGAAATGTGGATTGAAAAATTTGGCGCCAAAAGTGACAGTGATTTTGAACTGTGGAATGGTTGTATGAATAATGATGGAGGGCAGTTGACCGCGCGCTTTTTCGTCAAACATGATCCGATAATACAATTTAAGGGCATCCGCTTCTGTAACATTAGATATAAAAACTGCATCAAAAAATGTTATTTTGCACTTCTATGAAATCAATTTTTCACTTTGATTTGGGCTGAGAAGATTCTTGACATTGAAACGGAACGAACACAATTTTAGTCGCTGTAAGATACGGTATGCTACAAAAATATGTGGTGTTAAAAACTACCCATTGGTAGTTTGCCCAATATAAACACCATCTGGTGTTATTTTAACACTCTAGATTTTGCTAGGTATTCTGCCATACTATCGATTATTTTCATCACAGGAAAGCTAGAATTAAATGTCATAATTTCTCTTCTGGTTTTCAGATATGTATTTCTTTATTGTTAGTGATATTTTTTCGTTAGGCCTTATAGTTATTCGCTCATCCTGGAGCCAAATAGTGAAACTATTCTATCTGTTCAGAATAATTACATGAAGTATTAATTTGTTAAAAATTTATTCGACATTAAATGGAGTGTTCACCTTTGGTAACTATACCTGATTACAATATTACTGAATTATAATCTTACCTGATGTGAAATTGGTAATGGTACCAAACATCCTAAGAAAAAAATTATTCCGTCTCACATGCTGTAATTTTTTTAGAAAAACGTGAAATGTATTACAAATTTGAAATGGATCACGACGGTTATTCATTTTCCACATTAGAATGCTTACAAAAAAATTATTATTTGTATTTTCACTATTGACTCGTGATAGACAATACAAAATAAAGTGAATCTTTCACATGCTGGTTTCGATACATATCTATTCAGTATGGATGCATTTACAGGCACTTTAACATTGATAAACAACCCCTTAAACACTGCAGACTCTGGGGTGTTATAACAACAACAGTGTTTTTTTTATTTAACAACTCACCTGATATGAACACCGTGACAGAACAAAGAATATTTCATTTTAGTTGGGCATAAGGCAGTAGAAATATTGTAAATATTTGTCGGTGTTTGCTGATGTGTATAAGGCAAAACGAGTTTCCGGTTTCTGGTCCTAGGTTTTTTTGGGTTTTTTTGGATATAATTTATGTATACACAGAGTATGGTGGCTAAGAGAGGCCGCACAAATAGTTTAAATGTGAAATGTAAAAAAACACAGCGAGACAGAATTCCAATCGATCCAGTAATTTTGGCTGCAATTGGACATCGTTTCATAGAAAAAAATTAATAAATAAGTACAAATAAAATAAAAATGCAGACACGTGGGTGTGAGGCGACGCGCGCAGGGACCACAAACCGGAGACTTCTTTTGGGCTAATGCTAACATGATTATATTGTATTAATGTTAAAAATGACTGCTAGAAATATTTATGTAATGAAAAAAAATGTAATTTGCTCAGTGTTCGTTTGTTTCAGAAACTGCACAAGTTTGAGCTTTTTAATCAATTGTCACATAAGTACACTTCAAAAACTGCAATGGGTGTCAAAAAGTACACTATTTTTATTCATATTAAACGTAAGTGATGGTGTTATAGCGCTTTATAGACCATGTCACATAATGATATAATTTGATTACAAAAGAGTTCCCAATATTAAACAGTCAAAAGCCGTACAGCAATCTATGGCAAACAACATCAAATCTCATTATTTATCAACATAATTATTATTGATTGATTTATTTTTTGTTTGTTTGGGGTTTAAGTTTAGTAAGTTATTATATTTTATTTTATTTATTGTTAATTCTAACAAAACGTGATGCTATGTGGAGGTCACAGTTCTTGAAAATTACTCCAAATGGAATATTATATAAATTCATACATACTGTGCCTGCATCGAAATCACCTTGCTACTCTAAAGGACTCTCCTAATTAGCACATTGTGACTTGGTCTATACACAAAGCACGTCCCACTTATTAGCCCCAGGGGCCAAATTCACAGAGCTGTTCAGCAGATAAAATTGCTTAGCAGAAGAGTTTGCTTAGCAGAAGAGTTTGCTTAGCAGAAGAGTTTGCTTAGCAGAAGAGTTTGCTTAGCAGAAGAGTTTGCTTAGCAGAAGAGTTTGCT
>CM055831.1:13232767-13257596 GCA_029582265.1 Zoroaster sp. YZ-2022 | reverse complement strand
TATTTTACTCGGAAAAAATACTGGAGATTTAAATTGTGTTTGGTCACCAAAGTTGTGATCTTTAAAACCAGACATCTAACAAAAAATCCAGTAAAACATATATTGACAGAATGATTAAAACCGAAATTGAATGTTACATCCTCAATTCATTACAATTATTAGGTTTTCACTTCATCTATTGGTATACATACAAGAATTGTTGATGTCTTATTTAATTTCTTAAAACCGTTTAGTGAACCAACAACAAATCAATATTAAATAAATATCTCATATAAAAACTTATTTTCTTCAAATTTTACCAAACATTTTCAAACGTTCCTGCTTAAAGATGCATGGCCAGTGTTATTTGGTATTTTAACAGCAATTTCCAGCAATTATGCATTGCTATTTTACTTGTGAAAGGAAAAAGCCTGGTTTTACAGTAAATATGTACCAAAATTAATTGATGTTAGATCCCCTCATAAATTCTTACTTCTATACCAAGATGCGGACAACTATTGTTTTTTTAATTTCTAATTTCAAAGTATTTGTTTTATTTCTAAAAGGAAATTGCCGATAAAACACAGCGATACATCTTTAATCTCTAGTGTGTATTGTGGACCTGATTTGTCTCAACTATCATTTAACTTGTATCATATAGATATGTTTCAACAAGAAGACAATGTCTTATAATACATCATACACTGAATTAGAATTTATAAACTGAGTTCAACATTCATTACAGGATTTTGTGATCCCACAACCTTGTGGATGTACCGTATGGTAAAACTCAATCTGCTGAGTAGATGAACAAAATCATAATCACTATATTCACTGTCCATAGAAGTCACTCCAAACATCTAAACAAACGTGACAAATGTTAGCTTACCTCACAGTGGTTTTACTTTGTTTTATTGAAGCCAGTTGAACACAAAATGAAGTCAATTTTTCTTGTTGAAGACAGAGCAAATGATGCTACATGTAACGTTAGGGCGGATCCCAAACAAAATGGCGCTTGACAAACACAGTTCAGTTCCTGATAGAGTACGTGACAAAGTCATTAGGTCATAGGTCTACCTGGCTGATATGTACAGTACACAGTGAATACACTGTACCATAATTGTTTGACTCAATGACGTATGCATATTGAACTTCATTGTGAAAGTTCAGCTGTGTTGCATGATGTTGTATATAATATTGTATCCTGCTTGTGTTGTAAAGTGTGAGTATAATCTACAGGATAGTATCTCATAGATTATACCATAAAGTAAGGTCCTTGCTATATGATTATACTCACACTTGTTAATACAATACAAATACTAACTTCTCTCTGACTTTTACCACTGCTGATAACTGCACTATTCATGACTGATAGGTGACTTCTCTGTAAATAATAACCAAAGCCCTTGTTGAAACACTGAGACACTGCCCAGCATTGTCAGGTTCTCATTGGTCAGGAGTTGCTAAATCCAGTTGCATTGTTATAAGTTTCTGGTCAATCCTCATAGGAGCAGTGTGATAAATTCATAGTCCCATTTAACCCATTGCCCTACACCCTTACATCATTGATTCTTTACTCTATGGGAGCTATAGAACTATGCTCAATATAATCATAGATCATTTTATTATTACAATAAACATGATCAAATGTGAGTTATTTCATTCTGAAATGTTGATATTGACCAATATTTGGGTTTATGATGTGTCACCAATTCACTGTGATCTAGATTTAGTGCAGGTAAAATGTACTTTATTTTAAAATGAAAATTCCAGATATTGAATTTGTACTAATATTTGTTTCTCTCAAAGTTTTGTTAAAGGGGCAGTATCGCCATGATCACAGCCGATTTTCAACAGTGCATGGAATCAGTGTTCTTGTTTAAGATGAACACAGTGACTGAAAATTACTGATTCATTTATGCAGCAGCAACAGTAATATGACCTTATCATGTGGAGTATTATTTTCAGTCACTGAGTTAATCTAAAACTAGCACTCAGATTCCATGCCCTGTTGATCGTGATGATATTGTCCCTTTAATTAAGAATGAAACTGTCAGAAGTAGTTTGTAATTTTAAGAAATGCTGTAGTCATGACTCAGGACAATGATACTGGGGAGTATTCATTTGAAATGATGGGGATTAGCAGGGAATGTTGGAGGAGGATGTTGGGAGAAGGTCATAAATTATTAACTTAGCTTCAGGGAAGAAGGGACTTTGTTTTAGTTGAATTGGTTTAGTTGGCCTGAAAATTGGAAAATTAATAAATGACTCAGAGGCAGTTTAGACTAGGTTTAGGAATTCTGATTGGTTGAGATAATGATCACATGGTTGTTTAAGACCAGCCTTAATGTTGGTATCACTGCTTCTACAAGGATGCTTTCTCTCTTTGAACCAAGATGTACTTGAATCAACCAGTTTCAGTTCAATGTGGAGTCAAGTCTTAAGAAAAATTAAAAAACTTTTACAGAATAAACATTGCAGGAAATATCCTATTTTGTTCATTTTTTGTTTAAATGCAAGCACTTGAGATACAATTTATATTTTCAAGTTAGCTGTCATATAATAATTAGGTCATTTTGTGTTCATGTCATTACCAATGCTGTACCTTCCCTTTAAACAGTTGTGTAAGTTCATTTGAGATGCACCAGCTACGTACATCTGTGTTTCTGGATGTAAATTATTCCAGTTTTTGCAACAAAGTTTTTTATAATTTTACAACAGAATCAGGAGGGCATTCATGAATGGGAATAAAAGAACGATCTTGGTCCAACGCGAACGACGTACGCGATCAGGTACAAAGTTCAATGTTATATAAAGGACATCACGGTTACAGATCATCACATGGATGGCTGCTGTCCTGAGGTCCCAGTTCCAGCAACTCCTGTCATCTATTGGTCAACAGTTTGTTAGATAAAGGACATCACGGTTACAGATCATCACATGGATGGCTGCTGTCCTGAGGTCCCAGTTCCAGCAACTCCTGTCATCTATTGGTCAACAGTTTGTTAGATAAAGGACATCACGGTTACAGATCATCACATGGATGGCTGCTGTCCTGAGCTCCCAGTTCCAGCAACTCCTGTCATCTATTGGTCAACAGTTTGTTAGATAAAGGACATCACGGTTACAGATCATCACATGGATGGCTGCTGTCCTGAGGTCCCAGTTCCAGCAACTCCTGTCATCTATTGGTCAACAGTTTGTTAGATAAAGGACATCACTGTTACAGATCATCACATGGATGGCTACTGTCCTGAGCTCCCAGTTCCAGCAACTCCTGTCATCTATTGGTCAACAGTTTGTTAGATAAAGGACATCACTGTTACAGATCATCACATGGATGGCTGCTGTCCTGAGCTCCCAGTTCCAGCAACTCCTGTCATCTATTGGTCAACAGTTTGTTAGATAAAGGACATCACTGTTACAGATCGTCACATGGATAGCTGCTGTCCTGAGCTCCCATTTCCAGCAACTCCTGTCATCTATTGGTCAACAGTTTGTTAGATAAAGGACATCACGGTTACAGATCGTCACATGGATGGCTGCTGTCCTGTGCTCCCAGTTCCAGCAACTCCTGACATCATTTGGTCAACAGTTTGTTAGATAAATGGCATCACCGCTACAGCATCACATTTATTTTGCTGCTGGTTTTGCCTATCGAGAGAAGGGGTTAGGAATATTGATAGTTCAGAAATGTAAGCCAGGGTTCTCTGTGAGACTGCAGATATCTACACCCTTTTTCAGATCAAAGTGTATTTTCTTCACAACATTTTCTTAAATTTTTTGTATTCAAAGTAATATTTTTTCTCACTTCATTTCCATGTAAACAAATACATTTCAGTGCTAATCTTGTTTTGTTTTGAGAGTGAAATATAGCATTTATCTGAGAGTGACTGATGGACCATAAACCATTGTAGTAATACGTGCAGATAAACTTTTCTTATTAATAATAACAAATATATCGTCGGCTGTTTCACAAAGTGACATACATGTATATATAGATTTTTGGCATTTAAAAAAAAATTTGAGTTTATTTATGGTAAATTATTTGTTATAGTTTGTCAATAACAATGAAATTGATATAATAACACAAAGAAGAGGGTAAGTTGAAGACAGTTTAAAATTAGTCAAAATTAAAGATAACAATCATCTGTGAGAATGTACAAAAAATGATTTTCACTAAAATATCAGATACGTCACTTTGTGTAACGGGCGATGATATGTTTTACTGTCATGCATTAATAATATTGATTTGTTATGGATTTATAAGTATACAGATTTGTCTATTTTGTTTTTGGTTTACACACGTTTGTTGGATTTTTTCCAAACCACCTCACACAAAAATACTGATGTAGCAATTTGAAGTAGGACTAATGAAGAATTAATATCACTGTGTTAATCAGTATGATAGAAACAGATCCTTTGTGTTTGTATTCTACCATATAGACCCTCTAAAAAGCTATAGTCATATCATCAGTAAAATCATAGAGACATATGTCTGGTGAGATCCAACCTGGCATCTTTGAGCTAATGAGGGGGTAACATAGGAGGGAACTCAGCAGGTATAGGGGTACTTAAAGAGAATAAGGAAATTATACAAGTCTGTCCTGTGGTCTTTACTGCAGGATAAAGACTGAAGGGTCATATGGCCATGGGTGATAAGGACCGAGCCTAAGGTGAGGTCCTTATCACCCATGTACGTCTTTTTCATTGGAACATTGATATTTTACTTCAAAAAGAATGTGTTTTCCTTTTTCATTTATTTAATGCATCATTTCTTTCTATTTATAAGGAAGTTATCTAAAACAACTTTAGGAAAAAGTAATGTTTTTGAAATGTGATGGTATCAAAGTTATCTAGAAATCATTATATCTAAGGTACTGTCACTTTAAGACAAGTTCATTAATTTCTAGTGGAATTAAGGAATGATTTCTCTGAATACTAAAATAAGCAGAAACTTTGACATGTTGTTCATATCTTGATTCAAAGAAGTAACAAAAATAACTATTCATAGAAGTAGTTTTTGCCATCATTATCAATGTTTGTGATTGTACTGTGGAATTTGGCAACAAGAACTTTCATGAATTCAAATTATTTTAATTTTCTTTAAGATATAGAAGAATTACCACTGATTTTCCTTCCTCTTGTTAAACTTAACCATATGATGTATGTCACAGATCATCATCTCATCAACGTGATTGAGTCAAATTTCTACAAATGTTTTGTCGGGACACCATACAAAGTTGATCAGCATTTTGGTGATATCTGTGAACATTAACTGAAGGGTTGTTACGAAAATAAATGACTCCATTATAATGTTTTTCTTAAATGAGTTTGTTTGTTTTTCCCCTGTATAGGGATACATGCAGTCACCAGAGGAACTGGATTTGACTCTCACTTCCACCCATACTGCATGCACAACTCCTGTAGTGTCGGACAGGTCAGCTTGGATGTCCCTCTACAAGATTTGGAGAATGATGATGTTGCTTGCCATCTCCAAGAACCATTAATTCCTGCTGTGAGCAACCTAAGTCTGCACTTCTTTTTGGGATACTCGCTGTTATTTTGCAATAATTCTATGTATTTTCTGAATTGGAACTAATCAATGATATAGGCCTAATTAAGGTTTTGTTTTTAATTCATGGTATAATACTGATTTGTAGGTGCTCTTTTAAAACTGAGTGTCGTACATAACACAAAAAGCAGCTGGCCACTCCAGATGAACTCCTTCCTGAATTCTAATTGTTTCACATAATTACCAATGATGTCTTGCTAAAAAGTTCATATTAAAAATAGTTCTCTTAAAAGTTTTGTTAATTTCATGGTAAAATAATAGTCTAATATTGGTCACTGTGAATGATAAAAACATAGCATAGAATTTAAGAAAGAGAACTCTTTCCGAAATGCTGAAAACATGAAGTATTTTTCAGATAATAATTCCATAATGTTGTACGTGTACAGTATAAATGTTATTTACTTGGTATGTGCTCCTCCTCATCCAGAAGACAAACTTTAATGAATTATTGAATAATACTGATTTGTAGATGGGTGTCCTACATGTATATCTCAAAAAACGGCTGGCCACCACCGGGTGAACTTAAGAAACAGAACTCTTTGCTAAATTCAAATTATTCAACATTTCTTACAGAATTACCAATGATACACTTTGCTAATAAGTTCATATTGAAAACATTATGATGCATATGTAATGTAGTTCTTTTAAAGTTTTGTTCATTTCATGGTAACATAATAGTGATTATTCTGAATAAGAAAAATATCTCATGGAATTTAAGAAAGAGAACTCTTTCCTAAATGCTATTCTCTTAAACAGTTTCAGGTAGTCTGTCTTGAGAAAAACATGAAGTTCTTTTGTACAAGATTATTTTATGTGTACAGTATGAATGTTATTTACTTGGTATGTGCTCCTCTTTACCCAAAAGATTGATAATGTAAAGTTTTGAAGAAAAAAATACTAAATGGTTTATTTTATATGAAAAGTATTAACTTGAAGGTAAATCCACCGTTTTTCTCTTGTTAAAAAGTTTGCAAAACTGGTACATAATTCTCAGCTTTGTACAATCGTTATGTGATATTTAAGGATGAGCACTCTTCACCAATTTTACTTCAAAGTTTCAAGTTTTAGAGTCCATCTTAAGAAGTATGTTTTGCAAATTTTTAAAAGTGTATATTTTACATGTTATTAGTTGAAGGTAAGTCCATATTGCTTTCAATTGCAGGTATGTAACAAGTACGTAACACTTTGAAAGAGAACTGTTTTGGAAAAATGTACATTTTAAATATGTTGTTGTTAAATTAGTATGTTTTACATTAACTTGAAGGTAAATCCACTTTATATGTTGCTTTTACTTGCAGCTATGTAAATGTTGCGGGTGACATACACTCCCTGTACAAATCAAGTAAAATTGATTTGTACAGGGAGTGTATGTCACCCGCGCAAGGAATGGGTTATGAAGGCGGAACCCATCTGCTGTGCAGACTCCTTTTTTTCTGCAGTACACTTTTTCCATTATATGCATTTGTAAACTAAACATGAATTTTTGACTTAAAGAAAATCATCCACAATGGTGAATTACTATTATATAGAAAGCTTTGCTTCTGAATTAATTTTGTAGTTAAAAAAATGTATCAAAAAATTAATTAAACAAAATTTATGAAAATTTTGAAAAACCTTGTCTTGATCCCAGTACTTGCAAAGCGGGCATTCTACCAACTAGACTACCGGTACCATGACAGTAAAATTTGTAGGTGAATTAATTATTGAAGAACCTTTTTAAATTAGCGTTCTAAGCCAATTACTAAGCCATTGATGAAATGTACAGCAGACCACTGGGATTATATAGAACTGAAGTAATGACATCATGTTTATAAAAATCACAAACTGTTTAAAATCAACAAAAATGCACTTAACATGTTTGTGTTCCAAGCACTCAATGTTTTCCTTCTTCTTATTCTGCTTGAATATTTTAGTATTTTGACATGTTGCCAAAATAACTAAGTCAGAAAAAGTCATTTAATAAACTACTTATCTATTCTTCCACAAGACTTATTCCTGGTGTCTAGTAACCTAACTCATTTTCCTGTCCATTACTTCAAACTTTAGAAATTCATTCACAGAATCAGAGTGAGCTATATTGACCAAGTATAGATTTCTACATGTAAGAGATCCTAGCCTGATGATATCTAATGTCTAGTGACCAGACTAATCTGCCTGTTACTGTCCAGTATCTTGTGGTTTTATTTTCAGAGCTAAATTTACTAAGTATAGATTTCTACATGGAAGAATTTCCCATTTCAGCATCCAGTGTGTAGTAACCATACTCATCTGCCTGTTATTGTCCAGTACCCTGAGCCTATTTTCAGAGCTACATTTACTAAGTATAGAATTCCACATGTAAGATGTTCCCAGTCTGGTGTCCAAGTCTTCAGACTCATTTGCCTTTTATTGTCCAATACCTTGAGCCTAGTGTTGGAGTGAGCTAAATTTTCTAAGTACAAATTTAAGCTTTATATATTAGAAACGAACACATTTTCACGGGGGGACCCGATGGCTCAACAGGTTAGCCTGTGCGATTGAGATCCAAGGGAGTTAGATTAGACTTGTATTAACAAATGGTGTAAGTTTCAAGTTGGTCGGTAAGTGTTGCCAAGGTCAAAGGTCACCGAGAATTTCGGTATTTTTCGATATTTTGTGTCTGGAACCAACTTTGGAGCCTTGCCAAAAATTTATTAAATGAGTAAGAACTCCCTCCTTGCTTGGGGGTAACCACATGTGTCTATATAATACAGATATGCAATATGAAGTTTTTCTGATAATCAGTCGTGAGTATTAGGGGGGTCTGAAAATGGAAATTAATTTTATCGGCAGAATAAATTAGTGTTTTGAGCAGACTATAGAGAGAAAGGGGGTTGAGATACACTTGTTTTGAGGCCAGATCTGAGTTATTTGGGTGACAGTCACCCTAGGCACTAATTTTCAGCTTTGTATTTTATTTTAAAGGAGCTCTAAAGGGCATTTGAAAATGCAAAATATTCAATGACGCGAATCGCGCGCACTTGAAGGGGGGTATAGCACCCCAACTTTGACGGGCCGTAATTCCGAAACGACTTGGAGTTGGAATGTTTTATTTTGCATGTGTTCGTTATACCCATAGATGAATGTTAGAAATGAATTTTAGCCAAATCTGAGAGGTGACCCGTACCCCCATTGGTTGAATTGACACGGAATGACCCTTATGGGAAGTGGAAGCAGAGAAAATGTGCAGCTTTAACTCTGTCCAAAGATTCAAAGGGCATTTATACATTCCTAAATAGTGTTATATTCATTTAATTTGTTCATTTTATTTACTTGTATATATTTATGTGTTCAATAACATTTTCAAAGATAATGTCTTTCAAAATTAATACAAGGTAGGGACAACAATACATTTACACAGTATTTGTAAATGTTTCTTTTGGAAATAATACCAGCAATGTCATCAGTTAGATGCTTTTTAAAAGTAGTATTGCTCCATATTTCAGTGAACATTTGATGTGACTTATGCGTTATATATATTTTTCCTGATGTACTATGTAATACACCTGTCAATCAAACAGCATGGATTGACCAATAAGGTTTGGTAATTGACAACTTTTGCTATCGACCATTTTGTAATTTACATTTGTTCATAAACTTTTGTTAATGCCATTTCTCATCTTTGAGTCAAATCACAAAAATAGTGCTGGGATGGTTAACCGACCGAAACTACAGTCTTTTTGCCATATTGGTTATTAAACAATCATTGCGGGAAGTTTATTGATGCTTTTTGATTGAAAACTTATACACATTGTGCCATTTGCTGACTGGTTAACTCACCGTGAAAGTTTGGGTTAAACGGTTAGCAAATATTCAGTGTTTCACTGACGGTTTCCCAAGATTAAAAATTAAAGAAATAAAATATATAAATAGTTCCCAGTACGACACTAAAATGAATGAGTAAAGAAGAAACAATATTCCATTTGTTGGTTGTTTCTTATTCCATTTGTTGGTTGTTTCTTGTTTTTTTCCAAAACAGGGTGCAACAGATTATAAAAACATTCTCAAAATTTATTTTAGGGTGATCTTCAAATTAATTATTAACAGAATTATGCATGGTGAAATTAGTGTTCAAGTAAAGATTGAGTGTCTATTATTTGGCAAAACCATGTTTATTAATTAATAACCCTCCTACCCTCCGACTGAAGGATCTTCTATATCCAAAGTCCATAACCCACCCCAGACTGAGGGATCCCCTATATCCTAAGTCAACCACCCTCCTTCCCCTGTGCTTGTTAACAACATTCAGTTCAGTGAGCACACACTCCTCTCCCCCAACCCCTAGGATCCTAGTCTCATAGTCTCACAGTTTCCCGCCTGCGCGCCTCAACGAACTAATCCTCCAGCATCCATTCATGGGATGATCCTCCAGCAGTCTACTTAAGCAGCAGCATTTTCCAGAGTCCGGCATTCTCCTGAGGACGATCAGAGCATACTGATCGAAACGTCGTGTTGTACCCCCAGTTCTTTTCAGAACTAATTACTACTCAATTGAGATTCCACATGGTGTCACCGCAATCAGTCTTACTTATCATCCTCACCATGCAAAGCTACAAGTTTTACCTAACCCTCCTACTATTGATGCACTTTAGTGGAAAGTTGCTGTTGAGGTCAAAACCAGTCAACTGCCTGTTTTTGACTGTTAACCTATATGTACACACAGGGGCATTTTTGACTGGTTTTTGCTGTCATTTTGACCATACTGAACAATATCAGACAATGCTTTTACCAGTCAAAAACAGTCGAATCATTTTGACCTGTAAATGTACTTACTACACATAAGGTTTGATAGTGTTTATGCCTAAGGTTTACTTGTTCTATGAAGACAGTCTGTATAATAATTGTATTGATTTTCTTTATATGTACCTAATTTTCATGGTTTACATATTGAGTATTTAGTGTCTATATTTTGAATATTATCTATATACCTAATATTCTTTGTTTAATTATTGAATATTAATTGTCTATATTTTGAATATTCATAATCTGTTGGACAAATATTTATTGCCAGAGCAATATTGGTGGTTTACATTTTACCAGTGTGTCAATACAGATGTTTATATTTATGAAATACTATGAACGATCCGTCCATTATCTTGATATAAAATAAGAATAATTTATAAAGAAGACTTGAACTGTAAGAAACATTTGATAGTATAGTATAGGAATAAATCAAGTATGCCTTGATTTTTTTGTTTTTAATGTAAAGGTAAGTTAAACAATTTGGTTATGTATGTTCATATCAAACCTCTAATCTAGTTTTCAAGAAATATATAATAAAAGTGAAATTGGACAATCATTATGTGTTGAATTAACTTTTACTAATAAAGCTCTAAATTCTAACTAATTGTGATTATCTGTGAGTAAACCAGAGTGTCATTAGTCTTTGTGCAGTAAATAAGTAAATAATTAATATACATTTACTATAGTAACGCTTGGTAACTTTAAAACTTGGGAATCATATTTTTAGGAACTGAAATATTGATAAACCAATGTTGGCAAAATAATAGGTAGTTCAATTTTAAGCAAACATTCCAACAATGTTGTCAATACATCGCAACATTGTGACCATGTAAAGAAAAAGTAATGTCCCAAAATTGTGTCAGAATTGCATCAAACCTTTTTCCATCTAATATTACATTTTACAAAATATATCCCCCAAAGTACGTTTTATTTGTTTGGCGTTACCAATTAGTTGCAACCAATATTAACAATTTAAGTATTTTATTAAATTAATATAAAATCTGTAATATATGGGGAATGATTTTGCCCCTTTAAGGCTGTATTTTGATAATTACCATAAATAACATTTGTAACAATGAATAATTCATGATATTCTATTGCCACCCTATACGAAACTAAAAACAAATCACGTGGGAACAGCATTGCTCATGCGCAAGTGGTTGACAGTTTGATAACTCTTCGATGAGGGCGTTTTAGTTTCGACTGGTTCCGGCTTCCGTTTCTACATGCATGGTAACACAGCGAGTCGAGTCACTCGACCGCAGGACCACGTGATTGGCGCGCATTATACACAAACTAGAAAACCCCACGAGTGAACAGGTAAGTCGTCGTTGTTATCAATCGATAAACATCGAAAAAATAAGTATACGAAAAGTAAAAACATTAAAATCTGACTAATTAGTAAGTATTACTAATTCGTTAGTGTTGAAAATAAGACAAATATTCAGTCGAGAATTTTTTTATATTTCTAAATTCGAAAACGGTCGCCTGCTTCAAAGTGATGTGTAACGTAGAGGGTCACTTACCGCAGCCATACGGCCTCCCAACATTTTCATTTCAGTTTAAAACATGTAAATTCGTTATTATTCCCTGGCTAATAAAAAAACTCATGAGCATATTACATAATAACAAACCCGTATGCTGGTTTTTCCAGTTTTAAAATGAGGGGGGTGAATAAGTAGACGTATGTTGTGTGGGAAAAGTCCAAAGCCAAACGGTAGAATGTCGTATCCGACCGCCAAGTTTCTCATTCAATATAACAATGTAATATTATATTGCTTACCTCGTAAGCACTGGTGTAAATCTGAAAAGAGGTTTTTTTTTTTTGTTTTTTTTGTTTTTTTAAATTTTTTTGCAACCACTATTCACTAAACAGTTAAAAATTATTCTATCGATTTATTTTTTGGGGGGTTACAGAAAGTGAAAAATATCTTTAATATCCACATTTTGATTGTTTTCGGACTTTATTTCCTTTCTAAAAAAAATCCTCCCCTTCAGAAAATAGAAGGATCCTATTATAGTTGCCACTGCGCATCTACAATGACCGTGTTGGTCAGTAATGGGGAGATCACAAGACCAGACTGACATGACTGAGGATGTCATCGTATATCAAAATGCCTGTTTTTTCATGAAATAAATATCCTGAAATAATTTGAAGTATATGTCCATCATCATCCATATGTTCTCCAACTTACTGGGTAGGCAAGATTATTGGTTATATTGAATGAGAAAAAGTGGTGGTCGGATACAACATTCTACCCCCTTCAACAATACAAGACAATGCTTTTACCAGTCAAAAACAGTCAACTCATTTTGACCTGTAAATGTACTTACTACATGCAAGGTTTGACGGCGTTCAATTTTTTTAAGTGCACTAAATATACCTTGGCAGGTATATCAACATTTTTATGAAATTTCAGATCTAAGTCACAGATCAAAGATGTAAACAAGGTCACTAAAAAAAATGTTTTTTTTTTTTTTAAATAACATTATCTTGATCAAAATTTAGACAATTTTAATTTTTTTTTTTTTGTATCTCTAAAAAAAAACATGGGTTTCTACTGGGGACCACAAGTAAAGGAATTCAGTTCAGCAGCAAATGTGAAAATCACATTTTGCTAACCTATCATCTTGATCTGCAATATGAGCTTGAATTATTGGTTTCCATTCCTAATCTTTTTTATAACAATTATTAGCTGATGGAGTTTGCAGACCAACCCTCCCAAGGCCTACCTCCCTTGCTGTTTTGTTTGAAGAAGTAACGTCCGAGTCTTCAACAGCTGAGACAGACTGAAGTATAATCCAAGTTGAGTTTCATATTTTATGTAAATAAGATTTTTTTTAGTAGGCCTAAGTTATTATTTTTATGTTGATTCGGGTTCGGCGGCGATTCGGGTGGCGCGGCGATTTGGGTGGCGCGGCGAATGAGGTGGTGCGGCGATTGAGGTGGTGCGGCGATTGAGGTGGTGCGGCGATCGAGGTGGTGCGGCGATCGAGGTGGTGCGGCGATCGAGGTGGTGCGGCGATCGAGGTGGTGCGGCGATCGAGGTGGTGCGGCGATCGAGGTGGTGCGGCGATCGAGGTGGTGCGGCGATCGAGGTGGTGCGGCGATTAGATTTGATTGGATTGATCAAACTTCAACATGTTGTGCATCGAACCGATAAAGTTGAAGACAAAGGCGTTTCCTAACACTGCGAAAGGGGCCTGGACACATAGCATTCGAGGCATGTGGGGTCCTACTACCGGCCAGGGTAAACATAGTAATCAGTTGGCTGTTGATCTTAAAGGTGCATCGGGCCTGCACCTCCGGTATAGGAGCAGTGGTATCGATGTTATCACAAATGGTCAACAAACGGTAGGAGTTCCTTTCTTCAAACACAGAGAAAGGGACCGCTGCTGAGTAGGTGAGGGCGCTCCCTTCGGGGGGTGGACCGGAAAGCTACACTTTGTGTAGGACGATGGGCCCTAAGACCCAAAAGGCGCGTGGGGCTGGTATCCTGGGACCTGCACGTGGTAGCCCTGCTTTAAACTAACCTTACCAGGATGTCGGCAAAATTAAATTTTAGTAGCTTGCAGTGGTATGTATACTTTATTATTGAATTGATAAAAGATGCTTTTAATTACTTTTGATAAAGAATTTGTTTGTTATATACATGTATTTATTATTATGTTGTGGACTGGTAAACAATAATTTGCTATGTTCATGATCTGTAACATTAAATATTAAGAAAGGATAAGTAACATTATAATGTTAAGGAAAGATAAGTATTCAACATAAGGCCATAAAGAAAAGTCTCCTGTTTGTGGTCTCTGTGCATATTACCTCATAACCGCTCATCAGCATTTTTAGTTTTCTTTTTGTTTGCTATAAAACAATATCCAATTGCAGCCAAAATTGCTGGATTGATTGCTTTGTGTTAAAAACAACTTTTTACAGCATAAGAATATTTGTCCAATTTGTAACCCCTCTCTTAGCCACCCTACTTTGTTTTGGACAAATTTGATCTGGTTCAAATAACCGTATTTCACTTTGCAAAAAATGATTAGTAAAAAAATGTGCATCACTGCACTGATTTTCGGAAGCCATCCAATGAGTAGAACCTTGAGACTTGTATCTTCCCTTGGCTAATGATGGTTTTAATCTTTATTAGAAATATATTTTTCTCTGAGGTTCTTTCATTTTTAAGAAAAGATTATTTTTAGTTTAAATTTAGGAAAGAGTACCGGTACTTGATCTTGAATTCCACATTCGTACAAGAAGAAAATATCTGAAGGTAATTTTACTATTTTCTTGTAAACACAACATAATAAGTTGAATCTTTTACAGTTTGATTGTTTTGTGTGTATATATATATATATATATATATATATATATATATATATATTATTTTTTTTATTTTTTTTAATATATTTTTATATATATATATATTTATATATTTATTCATTCAAACAGAGTAAACAAATGCTTAGGAATAGTTTTGCCAATATTATACCCTTCAAAAATAATTCTTTTAAAATAAGTCACAAGTCGCAAATTTGAAAAATTGAGATTTCATGTGGCTGGAAAGAGTATACCATCAGCTTTATTTTGGTGTTAGAGGTGTGTGAGATATGCCATTCAAAAGGAAAACAAATGACAGAAATGAAACGACCTATACTCACAAAAAATCATTGAGATATTTTATTGATTGAAATTTACGTCAATTTTAATCAATAAAATATATAAGCCACATAACAATCACAATTTGTCAAATTTGCAACTTGTGATTCATTTTCACAGACTGTGTCACATTTGGTCATGTAAAAATAACTGAGAGGTGATCAACCTTGACCTTGTCAAATCTGCACTGTGGAACAGCAATTTATTAATTTAATGTAGTGATCTTGGGGGGGAAAGTCCACCTCCAATAATTCACAGAATTGCACTTAGTGAACTTGATAGAATGGTCACGCAATGTTATAATTAAACATTATTTGTACCCGAACTACCCCATATCCTCGAAAATCCTCAAAAGGACACTTTTTAAATTCATCAATTTTGGAAACTGGTACTTTCACCTCTTTAAATGGGACAAAATTACTACCTGGCAAGAAGTACAGGCCATAAGTGCTGAATATGAAAGATCAACGAAAATGTACGATTCTTTTTAATGTTTCCAAAAGTGCACTGGAAGATTTTGAAGGATTAACCCTAACCTTCCCAAATCCTCCAAAATCGTCTTTTCCACTAAGTGAAGGATTTTGAAGGATTGAGGTTACATGCTACATGCTCTTTGCTGAAGTGAAGGATTTTGGAGGATTGAGGTTATTAGGCATACTTGCCTTTCCATGGTACATGTACATCCATGTTTGTTGTAGTGATTGCAAGGTCAGTGCTTGGGTCAGTGGACACTGTTTATTGTTCCATGCATGCAGGGAGGGTCCCTGGCAATGTACATGTATCACAGATTAGAAACACGTGTGCATACATGTCATGTGCTTGCTTTAATGAATGATTTTGGAGGATTCAGGTTATGTGTAAGCAAATGGGCCTAGGGAGTTATGGTTAAGGAAGGTTCCTAGCCAGAATACCTAGGGGGTTAGGCTTAAGGAGTGACACCTTTAGTAATTTTTAGTGAAAATTTCATGATCAACAGGGCATGGAAATCTGAGTGCTAGTTTTAGATTAACTTGATGAGTGAAATAATACACCACATGAGGTCATATTACCGATGCTGCTGATGTGTTCATCTTTAACTAGGACACCAATTTCCATGCTATGTTGAAAGTCTGCTCTGATCATGACAATATTGTCCATTTAAGTTAGTGATCATTTACTACCATCCAAATGAATAAAATTAAGTAATGGTTTAATGTGATATAAAAATTCTAAATTTATTGGAATTTTAAATAAGTAAAGAGTAAATACTGAAGAAACTGAATGTATTGAATGCTTCTTGCTGGGAAAAGTGTTTGCTTATGCTAAATTATATTTAGTAGATGCATTTGCATTTAAATAATTACTCGTACCTTATTCAGCAAATTGTTTTTACATGAAGATAAATGATTGTATCATCCAAATGAATAAAATTAAGTAATGGTTCAACCCTCCTACAAGGGTCAAAAACAGTCAAAATGTTGATAGGCTATACTTGCCAAGGTATATCTAGTACACTTAAAAGTCAAACACTGTCAAACCTTACATGTAGTAAGTACATTTACAGGTCAAAATGAGTCAACTGTTTTTGACGAGTAAAAGCATTGTCTGGTATTGTTGAGGGTGGTCAAAATGACAGTAAAAATCAGTCAAAAATGCCCTTGTGTGCACATTTGAGTCAACAGTCAAAACAGGCAGTTGACTGGTCTTGACATCCTCGATAGCAACTTTCCCACTGGGGTGATAGGTCTTTTTCTGTCGCGGCTCCGAGACTCTGGAATCATCTTCCAACTAAACTCAAATCTTGTCATAGTATAACTAGATTTAAGTCGATGCTTAAAACTCATCTTATGTCACAATTCTTCAAAGATGTATATTTGTAATTGCATTGTAGGTGCATGAATCTCAGTACATAATTTTTTTCCTATGCTATCATTGTATATTGTTTGTATTCATGTTTTTTCATTGTTTCTGCGCCTTGAGCGCCCAGCAGGGTGGATATGTGCGCGCTACGAATCTTTATTATTAAGTGTATAGTAGGAGGGTTAATGTGATATAAAAATGAATTTGAAGAATTTGCTAATACTAAAATTACTGGATTTTTAAATTCGTAAAAGAGTAAATGTTGAAACTTATTGAATGCTTCTTGCTATGAAAAATGTTTTTGCACAAGATGCTATGCTTATGCTAAAATATATTTAGTAGATGGAGATGCATTGGATTTCAATAATTACTCGTACATTATTCAACAAATTGTTTTTAAATGAAGATAAATGATTGTATCTAGCAATTTTATTTTGTTGTATCACATATTTATGTCCAAATAGTTTTAAATAAAACAGTTTCGTATATGATTTTAATTATCAGTAGATGACTTCATATCCTTCTCTTACCCCACTCCTCGGTGAATTTGAAACAAATGAAAACATTACAAGGGGGCAGTCTTACTCTCATATGAACCGAATCAAAGATTCAAAAGGGGTAAGTCTTGGAAATCTTTTCTTTAAAATTTGCTTATGTGAAAAAAAGTTTGTCAATTTCAAGTGAAAAAATTGCAAGACTTACCCTTTGTCATTTTTTAAACATTTTATTCGTATAGGCCCAATTGCCATAATCTTGAAATAAAAGTGTAAGACTTTACAAACTATAAACATTTTCTAAAATTGCCAACAAAAAATGGGCTAATTATTTGAATAAAGGGGTAAGTCTTGCAAATTTTGTGTTCCAAATTTTGGCAAAATTATAACCACTTTTACAAAAAATAAACATCACAAGGGCTTTTTTTTTAGTAAGACCAACTTTTGTCATCAAGATTTTGGCAAATTTAATACACATTTTCTACAAAAACTAAAAATCACAAGGGGTAAGTCTTGCAAATTTTGTGTTACAAATTTTGGCAAACTATACCCATTTTCTACAAAATTTTTCAAATCAAGATTTTGGCCAATTACACCCATTTTCTACAAAAAATAAAAATCACAAGGGGTAAGACTTGCCACTTTTTGTCATCAAGATTTTGGCAAAATATATGAACAAAATGAAAAATCACAAGGGGTAAGTCTTGCCAATTTTTTTAATAAAGATTTTGGCAAATTATACCCATTTTCTACAAAATAAAACCCACAAGGGGTAAGTCTTGCCAATTTTTGTCATCAAGATTTTGGCAAATTATCCACATTTTCTCCAAAAAATTAAAATCACAAGGGGTAAGTCTTGCAAATTTTTCAAATCAAGATTTTGGCAAATTATACACATTTTCTACAAAAAATAGAAATCACAAGGGGTAAGTCTTGCCAATTTTTGTCATCAAGATTTTGGCAAATTATATGAACAAAATGAAAAAACCCACAAGGGGTAAGACTTGCCAATTTTTGTCATCAAGATTTTGGCAAATTATACCCATTTTCTACAAAACATTAAAATTACAAGGGGTAAGTCTTGCCAATTTTTGTCATCAAGATTTTGGCAAATTACATGAACAAAATAAAAATCACAAGGGGTAAGACTTGCCAATTTTTGTCATCAAGATTTTGGCAAATTATACACATTTTCTCCAAAAAATATAAATCACAAGGGGTAAGTCTTGCCAATTTTTGTCATCAAGATTTTGGCAAATTATACCCATTTTCTAAAAAAGAAAGATCACAAGGGGTAAGTCTTCCATCTTTGGCTAATTAGGCCTATTATGAATAAAAATGAAAATCACAAGGGTAAGTCTTGCCACTTTTTGTCATGAAGATTTTGGCAAAATATATGAACAAAATGAAAAATCACAAGGGGTAAGTCTTGCCAATTTTTGTCATCAAGATTTTGGCAAATTATACACATTTTCTACAAAAAATAAAAATCACAAGGGGGTAAGTCTTGCAAATTTTGTGTTCCAAATTTTGGCAAATTATACCCATTTTCTACCAAAAAAATCACAAGGGTAGTCTTCCATCTTTGGCTAATTATATGAACAAAATGAAAAATCACAAGGGGTAAGTCTTGACACTTTTTGTCATCAAGATTTTGGCAAATTATATGAACAGAAAAGAATGATTCAGTATGTCAATCAGACAACACAGATTAACCAATAGGATTAAGCCTTTCCATGACTATATACTGTTGCTATGTCAAACACTTTGCTTTTACCCATCTGGTGTGACCGAGACTGGATTGGTGTATTCTGCTGATATGTAGGGCTATTGGTTACTAAGGATGTTAAGAAATAATCCTGGGATCAGGGAGCTGCCGACAATAATACAATACTATTGTATAGTATTTGTTTAGTTAGCTGCAACATTCAGCGAGTCCCCAGGTTTAATACAATGAATTTTCAACAAGTAGGTTAAGCTAAATGTAAACACTATTAAAATACATGAATAATTCATTCAACACTTCATAACTTTATCATTAACATTTGAGGGTTATTCCTACTATTAACCATTCACAAATATTCAACAATTAACAGTTTTGTTAATTTATTCAAAATAATTTCAACATATAATTTTTATATACTATGTACATATCAACACAGAACTAATGGAGGTCCAAAGTATGACATCACACTGTCATGACAACCTGATCACTTGTTCTGAACAATCATTTTGTTTTATGATGCAACATGTTCAAATTGGTTGAGTGATTTTGTTAGTGTATGATGTCATTATATTGGAACTCTACACGTCACTATAATTCTGTTCTGAGTGGGTAAACTCACGTTTTTATTAACACACAAGATTTATCCAGTCTGAAAAGTGTCCTGTTGTGTCAATAATACCTCAAAATGGTGTATTGCATTGATGATGTGACCCAAAATCAAATGATTCAAATCATTATCAAGAATTCCAAATATATGATAAATTTTGCAAATCAAGATCAATTTTTTAAATTTTGATTGATTAGATACTGCAACAAAATCATTTATCATTTCTTATATTGGCCTAAAATGTACTCGAGTATGAGTTAAAGTACGAGTATTTTAACTCTATAGTTGTAGTAGAATATTTTTTTTCATTTGCGAGCAGTACCTTCAAGATGTAACCATAATGGACATTTTTGGAAGACAATTCAAATTTCCTTTTCCCCAAAAATAATTATGCACTTCCAACATAATAATTTCTCAGGGTGTATGACTTCAGACCAAATAAACCTTCAGAAAATAATTTAGCCCGCTAGGTTCAGTTAATAGTTTGAACATTCATTAACATCTTCAATGTCTTTTTATCTGTTTTTCTCTTAAATCTGTATCCTCCAACAAACCTTCCAATAAACACTGGTTCATCAGCCCGAAAAACATGTTTTATCCTGTTGCTTAGGGAGCGTATCAAAAGTCCGAATGGTAGGAACGTTCTAATTGGATCGGTTGAGTGTTCCAGTGCATGTACATGGACCGGTCCGTTGGACCGCTGGAACGTTCCATTGGAACGTTCAAAATGCTAATGCGCGTATTCACTCGTGTAGGAATGTTCCTGTAGTTCGGCACACTGTCGCGGTCCAGCATGTGCCCACGGGAACGTTCTTTTGTGCCTAGAACGTGCCCTACTTTTGAGACGCTCCCTTAATTATAATTACATCTTCAAATTACTTTGTCTATGTATAAATACTTTGTACAGATTTGTAAAGAAAACATGAGGCAAAATTAAAGGCCACATAATAAGAAAAATATTTAATTGGATGGCAATTAAAAGTGGACAGATTTCATAATAATTAAATACTTGAGTATATGAATGGAATGTTAACAAAAACTGGTTTGTTTTTCTTTTGTTACAGGTTTAATTTGTGTAAGTAATTACAAGATGGAAACTCATAACACCAAAATATAAACTTTAAGTAAATACTTTTTACATCAAATGTACACATCTCATTTCAATTGTTTCTTAAATCTCATTTAAAGTTAAGCCTTGGCAAAAATTAGACGAAATTGCAAGGGGTAAGCCTTGAAATTTTTCCAAAGATTTTCCTTCAAAACATAGTTCTGGATTTGCTTTAATTTGGCTGAGTATATATCCCTAAGACTTATAAGGACCTATTTAGGCTTTTTCCCATTCTAAATCAAGTTTATGACAATTATTTTGAAACGAACAATTTTGGTCAAAATTGGACAAAATTGCAAGGGGTAAGCCTTGCAATTTTTCCAAATATATTCATGAATTTTTGTTTCTCCAGATTTGCTTCAAGTTGGTTGAGTATATGTGACCTGTCACGACAAAATGAGCGTAAAGTCGCACGGTGTGGTTTCTCAGTATGGCTAGTCAAAGTCAAAAATTGAAGGGGTGGTCAATTTTTAGGTTATATGTTATTTACAAAGTTTGAATCCCCATCCATCGATTCCCAAAATTTAGGCTCGATTAGATGACTCAAAAACAATTTATGAGGTATTTTAGAACTGAATTTGTCTTGCGCTGTTACAAAATTCTTCAAATAACTTCGAAAATCCACCGCGAAATTGTCATTTTGTTCACCCTCAAAAGAAACACCTACGGGGTTATGTTTGGTATCGTCTGGAAGCTGGTGACGTGGCCTTTTCATTTTTACTACGATGACCCATGACCGTTCATTCATAAAACTGTTACAAGGGTGGTTATTTGTTGAGATCAACGTAAACATTGTAGCCTTGTTGCTATGCATCGTGAATATCGAGCTTCCTGATTCGTCAAATAGCTCCACGTGACCGTCTGCGCATGCGCTTTGTACCATTAACGCGTCAACAGAAAACAAAGATGGCGGCTGCTGCGAGTTCGTAGCATAATTTACGTTGACTTTTTGGGGTTTTTGAAAGCCAAAATGACCGATAAAAATAGAATTAAGGATGCCCTGAATGAGGCTTGTATTCTTGGGTTCAACGATGATGACAATGAGGCGCTCGGCGAGCTTTTTACAGAGTTTTTCGCTGCCGATACTATGTCATCGTCGGACTCCGAAGGCGAAGAAGAAGAACCCGATTCGGACGCCGGCACGGACGGGGCTGAGGCTGGGTATGCTGACGCTGATTCCGTTGTTGAATCAATGGAAATCGACAGCGACAGTGACACTGAACCGATTGTGATGGAAAATCGTGCAGGTAACATCATTCATGCCGTGGGAGTGGATGACTGGGTTTCGCCCGACGCCGAAGAAGAGATGCAGAAAATTCGCAACTTTAACAAGTGCAGGTGTCGGAAGCAGAGATGTGCAGACAACTTTGCCCCTAAATGTTTTCTTTTATTTAAAAAGTTGTATTTGTATAGAATTTTATCATGCTACCACCACCTTGGTCGTGTTCCCTGTATCCAACAACTGTAATGAATGCTAATATTCATTGTACAAAAAGGAACCAGACTATTTTTCCTTCAAGCCTCGGTTTGGTTACATTGATTTAAATGGGAGAAAATCAAGATGGCCGCACCGTGATAATGATCTATAAATATACATGTATAATTATGTATTGTTATTGTTTTACAAACCAACAGAACAACACAGAGAAAAAGCATCTCGATTTATCTTGTATACAGTTAATAAGTAGCACATTCTTGAAGTTATTACTGTGACTGCTCCTTTAAGGTTTTACTGATTAATTTAAGTTTTAATTATTTTAGCTGATTAACTGTGTAGTTTAGTGTTTTACAAGCCAACAACACAACACACAGAAAGTGCATCTCAATTTAACCTTTATACCGTTAAGGAGTAACACATTTCTGAAGTTATTACTGTGACTGCTCCTTTAAGGTTTTACTGATTAATTAAAATTTTAATTATTTTAGCTGATTAACTGCATAGTGTAGTGTTTTTCAAGCCAACAACACAACTCACAGAAAGTGCATCTCAATTTAACCTTTTATACCGTTAAGGAGTAACACATTTCTGAAATTATTACTGTGACCGCTCCTTTAAGGTTTTACTGATTAATTAAAATTGTAATTAAATTTTAGCTGGTTAACTAATTATTTTTACCTGCGTAGTGTAAATTAATTTTAAGGGCTGAATCTTACAGGAAATGATGGATACATGACAGCTTAACTATTTTTTAAAACTCTTTATTCCATCTTTAATGTTGTTGTTTTTTCGTTAAGGTGCACTTTAATTAAATATGCAAATGAGACCCTTATCATCATCACAGGTTGCCAAATTTAATTTATTGTGTTGCTTATGTTATTGGTTTTGTCTGTGGAAAGTTTCAAGAAGAAGAAATCAACAGAACATTGTTGTTGCTATGGAAAAGCAGAAATTTATTTGTCCTGTGTGCCTTTTTTTTAGTGTGTTCTTTTAAAGCCACTTTTCTCACTAATCGAGATTGTAGGGATCGAGACGTTTTGAACATTTTAAACATGTTGTGAGTTTAGAACCCCCAAGTGTTATATATGGTTGGAAAGCTCTGTTTTCACAGATTTCAGAACTACCAAAATCCCAATTTTCAATTTTCCGACTTAATGCTCATTTTGTGGTGACAGGTCACATATATCCCTAAGACTTATTTAGGCCTTTTCCCGATCTAAATCAAGTTTATGACAATTATTTGGAAACGAACAATTTTGGCCAAAACTTTTCATGAACTTTTGTTTCTCCAGATTTGCTTTAAGTTGGCAGAGTATATAATCCTAAGACTTATTAGGACCTATTTAGGCCTTTTCCCGATCTAAATAAAGTTTATGACAATTTTTTGGAAATGAACTATTTTGGCTAAAATTGGACAAAATTGCAAGGTGCATATAATCACTTCATATTGATTGGAGCCCCCTTAAAGTTTGTATTTGCTGATCCAAAGGTCTGTAAGCAGTCTCACAAATTTCTTGTATTACAAGGTGATTTGAGTGGAAAGTTTCAAGGTATGGTTGTTAGGTAGATAGTATTTAATAAACAGGATGGTTGTTTAATAAACAGGGATGTTAGTTGTGGCCTAAAGTATGGATGCGTTTTCATTTTACCATTGGGGTACAATCTCTTTAATAGTCAATGAAATGTAAAAAGAAATGCACACACCAGGCCTGTGATTTCTTGGGATATTTCCTGATTTCAAGATTTTTTTTTAAAATCTCCCTTTGCTTCAAGCCGTTCTTAAAAGAAGAGAAGTAGCCACCAAGGAAAGAAAGAAGTAGCCTGTATTGTGTCCAAATCTCTAGTTTCTTGTATGTGGGGATGTGGAGTCTGTAAATCCTCCAAAATTAAACATCCAGGAGGTTCAGGGGGCTTTGTCCTCTAGGCCAAAGGGAGACCCAGGCCCGCTACCCATTTTTCAGGATTTTTACTTTGTCCAAATCACACCTATTAAACATCTCTCTTTACTTTTCATTCTCGAATACAGAGTTACCTTCAGAGTATACATAACCACTTATCACCAGAGATGCGGCACATCGCATCCACGACACCTACCGCCCGAGCCGGTCATCATACCACCCCGATCCTCCCATCCCTCCCCACCAGAGATGACCACAACGTTACTAAGCAACGCATCCACCACCATCACGACCCTCGGCGGTGACTCCACATCGACGATGCGGACATTGCTGACGTCCTGAACGATCTGATTTGTGACCGGAGCAGAGATGCAACCTCTGAATGGCTACGGACTCGTCTTCAAGAGGAAAAAACCTCTGTTATACCTGCCAATCATTTCGCCTTCTTACATCGAAGAAAGTGGACATTGGATGTTTTAAGGGAATGAACTAATTTGGTTAGTTTGACAGGACGTCGACCGTAACAAATAATTAACAGTAATCATGGTGGAACTGTGCCATTTTGATCGAATTCAAAGTTCTACTGATGATTGTGAGCATTCTACGTAGCTCATGGATTGGTTTTCCCAAAAAAATTGTGCCCGATAACAAGGATAATGTCAAAGTTTGACGGTAACTAAGTATTGAATTAATCTCAGCTGTGATCTACAAAAAAAATACCTTAGTTGTAGGGAATTAGGGAAA
>CM055831.1:13197967-13232267 GCA_029582265.1 Zoroaster sp. YZ-2022 | reverse complement strand
TTTTTTTTTCCTTTTAGAAATGGGTATAATTTGCCAAAATTTGGACACTAAAATTTGCAAGACTTAATTCTTGTGATTTTTATTTTTGTAGAAAATGTGTATAATTTGCCAAAATCTTGACAATAAAAATTACAAGGCAAGACTTATACCCCTGTGGGTTTTATTTTATAAAATGGGTATAATTTGCCAAAATCTTTAAAAAAATTGGCAGACTTACCCCTTGTGATTTTCATTTTGTTCATATATTTTGCCAAAATCTTGATGACAAAAATTGGCAAGTCTTACCCTTGTGATTTTATTTTTTGAAAAAATGGGTGTAATTAACAAAATCTTGATTTGAAAAATTTTGTAGAAAATGGGTCCTTTTTGCCAAAATTTGTAACACAAAATTTGCAAGACTTACCCCTTGTGATTTTTAATTTTTGTAGAAAATGTGTATTAAATTTGCCAAAATCTTGATGACAAAAGTTGGTCTTACGATGTTTATTTTTTGTAAAAGTGGTTATAATTTTGCCAAAATTTTGAACACAAAATTTGCAAGACTTACCCCTTTATTCAAATAATTAGCCCATTTTTTTGTTGGCATATTTTAGAAAATGTTTATAGTTTGTAAAAAGTCTTGCACTTTTATTTCAAGATTATGGCAAAATGTTTAACAAAATGACAAAGGGTAAGTCTTGCAATTTTTTCACTTGAAATTGACAAACTTTTTTCACATAAGCAAATTTTAAAGAAAAGATTTCCAAGACTTACCCCTTTTGAATCTTTGATTCGGTTCATATGAGAAAAGACTGCCCCTTGTAATGTTTTCATTTGTTTCAAATTCCCCGAGGAGTGGGGTAAGAGAAGGATAGGAAGTCGTCTACTGATATTAAAATCATATACGAAACTGTTTTATTTAAAACTGTATTTGGACATAAATATGTGATACAACAAAATAAAATTGCTAGATACAATCATTTATCTTCATATAAAAACAATTTGCTGAATAAGGTACGAGTAATTATTTAAATGCAAATGCATCTACTAAATATAATTTAGCATAAGCAAACACTTTTCCCAGCAAGAAGCATTCAATACATTCAGTTTCTTCAGTATTTACTCTTTACTTATTTAAAATTCCAATAAATTTAGAATTTTTATATCACATTAAACCATTACTTAATTTGATTCATTTGGATGGTAGTAAATGATCACCAACTTAAATGGACAATACTGTCATGATCAGAGCAGACTTTCAACATGGCATGGAAATTGGTGTCCTAGTTAAAGATGAACACGTCAGCAGCATCGGTAATATGACCTCATGTGGTGTATTATTTCACTCATCAAGTTAATCTAAAACTAGCACTCCGATTTCCATGCCCTGTTGATCATGAAATTTTCACTAAAAATTACTAAAAGGTGTCACTCCTTAAGCCTAACCCCCTAGGTATTCTGGCTGAACCTTCCTTAACCATAACTCCCTAGGCCCATTTGCTTACACATAACCTGAATCCTCCAAAATCATTCATTAAAGCAAGCACATGACATGTATGCACACATGTTTCTAATCTGTGATACATGTACATTGCCAGGGACCCTCCCTGCATGCATGGAACAATAAACAGTGTCCACTGACCTAAGCACTGACCTTGCAATCACTACAACAAACATGGATGTACATGTACCATGGAAAGGCAAGTATGCCTAATAACCTCAATCCTCCAAAATCCTTCACTTCAGCAAAGAGCATGCAGCATGTACCTCAATCCTTCAAAATCCTTCAAAATCCTTCACTTAGTGGAAAAGACGATTTTGGAGGATTTGGGAAGGTTAGGGTTAATCCTTCAAAATCTTCCAGTGCACTTTTGGAAACATTAAAAAGAATCGTACATTTTCGTTGATCTTTCATATTCAGCACTTATGGCCTGTACTTCTTGCCAGGTAGTAATTTTGTCCCATTTAAAGAGGTGAAAGTACCAGTTTCCAAAATTGATAAATTTAAAAAGTGTCCTTTTGAGGATTTTCGAGGATATGGGGTAGTTCGGGTACAAATAATGTTTAATTACAACATTGCGTGACCATTCTATCAAGTTCACTAAGTGCAATTCTGTGAATTATTGGAGGTGGACTTTTCCCCCCAAGATCACTACATTAAATTAATAAATTGCTGTTCCACAGTGCAGATTTGACAAGGTCAAGGTTGATCACCTCTCAGTTATTTTTACATGACCAAATGTGACAGTCTGTGAAAATGAATCACAAGTTGCAAATTTGACAAATTGTGATTGTTATGTGGCTTATATATTTTATTGATTGAAATTGACGTAAATTTCAATAAATAAAATATCTCAATGATTTTTTGTGAGTATAGGTCGTTTCATTTCTGTCATTTGTTTTCCTTTTGAATGGCATATCTCACACACCTCTAACACCACAATAAAGCTGATGGTGTACTCTTTCCAGCCACATGAAATCTCAACTTTTCAAATTTGCGACTTGTGACTCATTTTAAAAGAATTATTTTTGAAGGGTATAATATTGGCAAAACTATTCCTAAGCATTTGTTTACTCTGTTTGAATGAATAAATATATATATATAAATATATATATAAAATAAAAAATAAAATAATATATATATATATATATATATATATATATATATACACACACACACACACACACACACACACATACATGTAGACCACAGCAAACTGAGACGATACTTGGTATTCTATCAAACGGAGGACAGTGGTACAATTTGGGTAGTATCTATCAAATTGAGGACTACATACACAATCACTGTCTGTGATGATTACCTGCACTTTAGGCATATGCCATAATGTTTTCTTAGTGCTTGGGAGATATTAACTATCTGTAAGCATCTTCCGCATAATTAGTCAGCATAAATAGTCAGCATAATTAGTCAATGAACACAGGAATGATAAATCTGCTCGCTGGGCAATTTGGAGGTACATTTGTCTTTTTGGCTTAACTTGTTTTTCTATTGTCACCACAAGGCATACAATACCTTTTCAGTTCACTCTAACTTTCAACTTTGATAGAGCTTCATTGTGTTTTGCAAAAGTCTTTAATGTTCCGCCACGTTCGGTCATGAGTGCTACAGGACAGGCCGTTTCAATGTCACGTTTGCCGGGTAGTTTCTTCATCGAAAAAAATCTCTGTAGCCCCTCCATGATCTCTCTCTTCTCTTCTACAGTCCATGGACGATGCTGCCCTCTTCGAGATAACGGGAGGCCCGACTAGTGGATGGGACACTGGCTTCAAGTTCTATAACACAAAGTAATTAAAAAGACAATTTAGACATAGGAAATCATTCACTCTCGGTGCAGCCAGCTAGAGACAGAGAGAAAAGAGAAATAATAATAATAATGTGTGGACTTATATGGCGCATCCACCAACTGAGTGGTGCTCAAGGCGCCTATTATTACCCTGCTCATCAGGCTCATAAATCATTCCTGAAACCATCTCAGCTCCCTGGGGAGTATACAGCTCAATTGCTGCCATTACAGCACATATAGGGCTAATCAACCAACTCTGCCCTCACAGGTACCCATTTAACCCCTGGTGGAGAGAAGCAATTATGGTTAAGTGTCTTGCTCAAGGACACAAGTGTCACGGCCGGGAGTTAACCCCACATTCTGCTGCTAACACCAGAACTTGAGTCCGTTAAAAGCTGGCCACGGCCCGACACTCCATTAACCCCTCCCATGCCCAGGGGAAAATTTTGGCCCAGTCAGCCACGGCTTTCACAGACCCAGTCACTTGAGTGAGTATTTTGGGTGCATTGCCAATTAGTAGGTCAAACCACAGAGTCACACAGAGCTGTGTGTACTGTTGAGTGGTTTTAGTTTTACCTCCCAGCCACATGTCCTTGCATTTATTTGAGTGCACTGCACAAAGTCAATGGGTTGGGAGTTACATACAAATTTTGAGTGTATTTGAGTGCACTGCACAAAGTCAATGGGTTGTGAGTTACATACAAATTTTGAGTGTATTTGAGTGCACTGCACAAAGTCAATGGGTTAAGACAGACATAAACATTTTGAGTGTCTTTGAGTGTTAAACCTATAGGAGGGTTAATAGAGAAAGAGAAATAGAAAGAAAGATGAGGAAAATAGATGGACTGAAAAACAGATGGAAACAAAAATATAAAACAGCCAAAACTTACTGTTATCACTAGAATCATCACCGAGTCACAGTAGTCAGAAGAATCACTGCCGTCATCAGTGGTGAAAGCCTCTGCAAATAAATAAAGAACAACAAAGAATTATTAAAGTATTTCTGCTCACAGAATGTGCTAGCCACGGTGGAGGGAGGGGGCGAGAGGGATGAGAAATGTCGGTCACCTAGATGTAGGTAATTGGGAGCGAAACAAAAAGTGGGTGTGAGGTACACACAGAGGAGATGTAGTTTTCACAGTGGCTGTAACGTGCCTCCAGTGACATGTAACTCTTGCAGTGATTTGGCCATGCTGGGACTCCAAGTTGCCCTCTCCAAGCTGAGGAAAAAGTCGTGACAGTTGAGTAACCCTCTGGACGGTTATCTGGCATCTGGTAGTATTCACGATGGACTGCCAAATCGTGACCCATGAAGTCTGCCAGGGTTTCCAGCTGATGGTCCTTCAAGGCAAGAATCTGTGAGGCAGTCGCCACATGTTTTCGAAGTTTGGTAGAAGCGGATGCTGTCGGCATTGTCGAGGCCTGCATCGCTTTGCATACGCTCTGAGACAGTCACTTCCTCGAATATGGCTCATGCCTCCATAACAAGACCGTGCAAACAAGTACACGTTATCCTGTGCAACTCCAGCTTGAATTCTCTTTGCAACCAAAGCATTCAACCACGTCATGGCCTCGTTGCTGAGAAGGACCGGCACAGTTCCCCCTCTTACCAACTATTTCAACGACTTTCGAACATTTTGCAGAGGTGCCTTTTTCGAGATCAGTGAGCACGCACTCCCTATTGACAACAGATGTACTGTGCTTGTTGAAATCTTCAACTTTCATCTTGGAAACTTCACCCTGCCTCCTCCGATTGAACATAATGAGGCTGCACAGTGTGACCTCATTCAATATCTTCCAGGGTGCGATGACTTGTTTCCCGGGCAGCAGAAGGAGTCGCGGTGCCTGTCACCAGTGTCATTGAGAAAGCGATGACATTTTAACCACATCAGCATTTGTTGGGAGAATGGTGGGGTTATTACGCTTTCCTTGGTACAGCGTTCTGTGCGCATGGGTGGACACATGTTCTCTCCATTTCATTTCACACAATTGCAGGAACTGGTCGGATGTTTGTGCTTTGTGCCTTTCACCGGACTCCAGAGCATTTCCTTTGAGAATGACTGCACATTTCTTGATGGAATGCCCAATCTTCAGTGCTAGAGATGGAACATTATACAACTGCTTTACTTCACTGAAGCCTGCGATATCCTGAACAGCCTTGAATATATCATTGAGGTGGTGGGGATGGATGAATACTTCAAGTGATGCATTTGGTAGGTTGGTGTTTTTCGCAGTTGGATGACGAGGCGACCCAATTCACAGAGTAGCTTGTTTGGATATAGCCATGTTGAGCTACGTCGGTGGCGAGCTTCAGGTATTCACGTTGGCTACTTGATAATCAGTGAATCGGTTTTGACTATGATAGATATATCATCTCTCTTCATGGGACTTAAAACTTTGTTCAACTTGAAAGATACACCAACAGGAGGAGGTTTCAACAAATCACTCTTGTGAACCACTATCGTCACGCTACACCCTCCATCAGTATGTGCATTGAGCACAGGCTTGGTGGGCACCGGTGTCTCCAAAGATCGCTGCGTACATAATAACCAAAACAATATATGCACGGTCCATAGTCATGGGGATCTGCCTTATGATTGGGCCTATATGCCACAATGAGGACACCCTCACCCTCTCTAAGTACTTTGCAATTGTGTCTGTGATTACCAACATTACGTATTTTCAACAGAAGATTGTTACGGGCACTACGGTCGGTCTCAGAGGTAATATCTACAACTTCTCTTTCTTCCTTATGGCAAGACCGAAGATGACGGGGCAACTTAGCCTGAGGTTCGTCACAGTAAAAACAAAAGTGTTTTTTGTCCCATTTCCTTTGACCACCCATATTACTGGTCTGCATGACTGTCACGCCGCAGTTCTCATCGGGTTCAAAATCGTCAGGTGAGCTGTGTGGCTCGTTAGTCGGGCTGCTATGACATCCCGAGGCTTCAGGGGTAACACTGGAAAGGGTTGGTTGGCCACCGTCATCCCTGCACTGTGGCGATGATGGGTGGACCAGCTACAATGAAATAAAACAGACATATTTATCAGCAGTGGATACACGCTGTTTTCGATCTGGGAAAGGCTGCAGTGAAAGGGAAGGGAGCTACGGCCAAACCCCATTAACCCTCCTATTATCAGTGTAGTTCTTCACAAAGTGGACCCATACTTCAAAATGTCTCAACTGGGACATATTGTATGCACTTTCTTATCTAATGATTAATGGCATGCCTTCAAGGCTCTTCAGAGATGAGGTAAACTGAAGCAGCCACCTGCTTTTGTTTCATTGCAAGGCTAACTTGAAATAAACCAGTGCAGTAAATTGCGATATACACGTACTGTGTGAGGATCAGAACAGTTTGGTTTTGTCCCATACCCAGGGGCATTTGGGTATCCATGAGTAGTATGTTAGATGGGGTTCTAAGACAACTACAAAAAATGATTTGTAAAATCATTTTAGTAGTTGTCCTAGAACCCCATCTAACATACTACTCCATGTACCATTCTTGTGTACAGTATGCAATATTTTTGAGGCATGCACACAAAAGCATTGTGTACTCAGCAGTTTTTTGTTTGCAGCATTTTGGGAGACTGCATGTATAGAAGGGTTAATGTGTGTGTAAGGTACTTACTTTACAGGGCAACTTCTTTTGGTGACGACCCCTGCGTTCCATGTTGCTCAAGATACTTATAGCATACGCATTGACTCACTGGGGAAAAATAATATAAATCACAAACCTGAATTAGCCCTCCACACATAGAGGCCACTGTAAACCACAAAATGTCCAATGTGTTGTACACACATTGTTTGTGCATATAATACACTGCCCCCTTTGAAGTAATCTCCATTGTACATACAAAGACACATGTATACCACAGTTGACCTTTATTGTTAGCAGGTTAAACCAAACTCTCATTAATAATTCACCATCAGCCATTGAGAACAATAAACCATACAAGTTTTCCCCATTGGGATTTTCAGTGATTGTTGGTAAACACAGACTCTCCATAGTAACCTACCACCAGCCACTGAGTCTGGAACAAAAGTATTATGCCCTGCACATGTCTATCACAAAGCACTAAAACCAACAGACATATGAAGCATTATGTTACTATGCAGTATAGCATCCACTGCTACCATAGCAATGGCTTGTAGTGGCCTGCATGGCTTGCTTAAAGATTTCAGTGATTGCAGGAGGGTTACAGACTAACCCTTCCACAATCAGTGAAATTTTTCAAAGCAAGCCATTCACGCCACTACAAGCCATTGCTATGGTAGGCAGTATCATTATAGCTATATTGCATAGTAACATAATGCCTCATATGTCCGTTGGTTTAAGTGGTTTGTGATTGACATATTGCAGGGCATATTACTTTGTTCCAGACTCAGTGGCTGGTGGTAGGTTACTATGGAAAGTCTGTGTTTAAAAATAACTGCTGAAAATCCCAATTAATGGATGATGGAGGCTTGGTATGGTTTATTGGTCTCAATGGCTGATGGTGATTTATTATTGAGAGTTTGGTTACCGTATAATCTGCCAAAAAATCAGGTCAACTGTGGTATACATGTGTCTTTGTATGACATGTATGAGTGTTGGTTTGAAAGAGCCGTTGGTGGTCGTCGCTTTGAACAGTGTACTCTGCTCAAAATGTCTAGACCACCAAGGGCTCTTTTCAAAGCCAACAGTCC
Source organism: Zoroaster sp. YZ-2022 (assembly GCA_029582265.1). Lineage (NCBI taxonomy): Eukaryota > Metazoa > Echinodermata > Asteroidea > Forcipulatida > Zoroasteridae > Zoroaster > Zoroaster sp. YZ-2022. Next base: position 13,224,293 of record CM055831.1, on the reverse strand, counting down.
TCCCAAAGAGATTACTACTAGTTACACATGGTTGTACCCGCAAGTTTACTACTATAGTTATACTAGTAAAAGTAGTATAGTTTTACTATCATCCACACGGAAATTCATCCACACCATGGCCTTCAACCATCGATTACTAATACTATATAAATAGAATTCGAGTCAACTTTCATTTCAACCAACTTAACCAATCAACTCCAACCAACCCGTATTCCCCAACCAACTCGTATTCAACTGTCATGCCCCAACCAACTCGCACGTGCTGGTTGGAATCTGAGTTTGTCGGAGTACGAGTTGGTTGAAGTACAGTTGGTTGGATGAAAGTTGGCAAATGCAGTTGACCAAAATGAGCACGAGTTGGTTGGAGTGCGAGTTGGTTGGAGTACGAGTTGACCTGTTTCCATATAAATAGGACCTAGTTTGGTGTTAAAATGACAGCTCTATACTGTGTTTCGTATAATGTATTGTTCAATAAACTTAAAATATAATGATTATAAAAGAGTTATAATAAGTCAGCTATGTGGCATTTCATAATATTAAACCCAAGAGGCTGTGATCGCAAATTATTATATTACATGTTAATGTCATTATATTAAATGATTACACTACAGGCAGCTCACGACAAACGTTGCATTGAACTTAGCCTAAATAACAAATGCATCTGAGACTGAGAGCATACTTTTAAAATTGCCAGTAATTTTCTATAGACACATTTTTTAGTACTTAAATCGTTAGTAATAGTACACTTGACTTGGCTTACCTGTATCTTGTGAGCGGCTGAAAATACCGTCTTCTCTCTAGCACTAGCAGGCACGCACTGGTGGAAAGGACGCTATCTTTGAGTATACCCAAAAGCATCTATGCTGATGACAACAACAGCAAACGCGTCTCCACATGTCAAAAGTATTGTAACTAGAGAGGCGCTGGTACATTTCCAGGCGATTCCGTAAAGTCCCGGACGAATGTGTTACGTCACACTCCGTCGGTTTTTCTCATAAGACCGAGGACGGCTTTCAAAACGTGAGATATTTCACTGGCCGTCATAAATATGCTCAGAGTTGCCAATTTTGACGTTATTTCAAATCGAGGACGTCCTCGTTTTGCATCGCGTGCTCGGTTGGCTAGTATGAATTTACATGGAAGACCTCACTTGACGTGATTAACACGTACACACACACACACACACACACACACACACACACAAAACAATCAAACTGCAAAAGATTCAACTTATTATGTTGTGTTTACAAGAAAATATTAAAATTACCTTCAGATATTTTCTTCTTGTACGAATGTGGAATTCAAGATCAAGCACCGGTACTCTTTCCTAAATTTAAACTAAAAATAGTCTTTTCTTAAAAATGAAAGAACCTCAGAGAGAAATATATTTCTAATAAAGATTAAAACCATCATTAGCCAAGGGAAGATACAAGTCTCAAGGTTCTACTCATTGGATGGCTTCCGAAAATCAGTGCAGTGATGCACATTTTTTTACTAATCATTTTTTGCAAAGTGAAATACGGTTATTTGAACCAGATCAAATTTGTCCAAAACAAAGTAGGGTGGCTAAGAGAGGGATTACAAATTGGACAAATATTCTTATGCTGTAAAAAGTTGTTTTTAACACAAAGCAATCAATCCAGCAATTTTGGCTGCAATTGGATATTGTTTTATATCAAACAAAAAGAAAACTAAAAATGCTGATGAGCGGTTATGAGGTAATATGCACAGAGACCACAAACAGGAGACTTTTCTTTATGGCCTTATGTTGAATACTTATCTTTCCTTAACATTATAATGTTACTTATCCTTTCTTAATATTATAATGTTACAGATCATGAACATAGCAAATTATTGTTTACCAGTCCACAACATAATAATAAATACATGTATATATCAAACAAATTCTTGATCAAAAGTAATTTAAAGCATCTTTTATCAATTCAATAATAAAGTATACATACCACTGCAAGCTACTAAAATTTAATTTTGCCAACATCCTGGTAAGGTTAGTTTAAAGCAGGGCTACCACGTGCAGGTCCCAGGATACCAGCCCCACGCGCCTTTTGGGTCTTAGGGCCCATCGTCCTACACAAAGTGTAGCTTTCCGGTCCACCCCCCGAAGGGAGCGCCCTCACCTACTCAGCAGCGGTCCCTTTCTCTGTGTTTGAAGAAAGGAACTCCTACCGTTTGTTGACCATTTGTGATCACATCGATACCACTGCTCCTATACCGGAGGTGCAGGCCCGATGCACCTTTAAGATCAACAGCCAGCTGATTACTATGTTTACCCTGGCCAGTAGTAGGACCCCACATGCCTCGAATGCTATGTGTCCAGGCCCCTTTCGCAGTGTTAGGAAACGCCTTTGTCTTCAACTTTATCGGTTCGATGCACAACATGTTGAAGTTTGATCAATCCAATCAAATCACCGCACCACTTCAATCGCCGCACCACCTCGATCGCCGCACCACCTCGATCGCCGCACCACCTCGATCGCCGCACCACCTCGATCGCCGCACCACCTCGATCGCCGCACCACCACGATCGCCGCACCACCTCGATCGCCGCACCACCGCGATCGCCGCACCACCTCGATCGCCGCACCACCTCGATCGCCGCACCACCTCGATCGCCGCACCACCTCGATCGCCGCACCACCTCGATCGCCGCACCACCTCGATCGCCGCACCACCTCGATCGCCGCACCACCTCGATCGCCGCACCACCTCGATCGCCGCACCACCTCGATCGCCGCACCACCTCGATCGCCGCACCACCTCGATCGCCGCACCACCTCATTCGCCGCACCACCTCATTCGCCGCACCACCTCAATCGCCGAGCCACCCAAATCACCGCACCACCTCGATCGCCGCACCACCTCGATCGCCGCACCACCTCGATCGCCGCACCACCTCGATCGCCGCACCACCTCAATCGCCGAGCCACCTCAATCGCCGTGCTACCCAAATCGCTGCACCACCCAAATCGCCGCGCAACCCGAATCGCCGCCGAACCCGAATCAACACAAAAATAATAACTTAGGCCTACTAAAAAAAATCTTATTTACATAAAATATGAAACTCAACTTGGATTATACTTCAGTCTGTCTCAGCTGTTGAAGACTCAGACGTTACTTCTTCAAACAAAACAGCAAGGGAGGTAGGCCTTGGGAGGGTTGGTCTGCAAACTCCATCAGCTAATAATTGTTATAAAAAAGATTAGGAATGGAAACCAATAATTCAAGCTCATATTGCAGATCAAGATGATATGTTAGCAAAATGTGATTTTCACATTTGCTGCTGAACTGAATTCCTTTACTTGTGGTCCCCAGTAGAAACCCATGTTTTTTTTTAGAGATACAAAAAAAAAAAAATTAAAATTGTCTAAATTTTGATCAAGATAATGTTTTTTTTTTTTAAAAAAAACATTTTTTTTAGTGACCTTGTTTACATCTTTGATCTGTGACTTAGATCTGTGACTTCATGAGTGAAAATTTCATAAAAATGTTGATATACCTGCCAAGGTATATTTAGTGCACTTAAAAAAATTGAACGCCGTCAAACCTTGCATGTAGTAAGTACATTTACAGGTCAAAATGAGTCGACTGTTTTTGACTGGTAAAAGCATTGTCTTGTATTGTTGAAGGGGGTAGAATGTTGTATCCGACCACCACTTTTTCTCATTCAATATAACCAATAATCTTGCCTACCCAGTAAGTTGGAGAACATATGGATGATGATGGACATATACTTGAAATTATTTCAGGATATTTATTTCATGAAAAATCAGGCATTTTGATATACGATGACATCCTCAGTCATGTCAGTCTGGTCTTGTGATCTCCCCATTACTGACCAACACGGTCATTGTAGATGCGCAGTGGCAACTATAATAGGATCCTTCTATTTTCTGAAGGGGAGGATTTTTTTTAGAAAGGAAATAAAGTCCGAAAACAATCAAAAAGTGGATATTAAAGATATTTTTCACTTTCTGTACCCCCAAAAAAAAAAATCGATAGAATAATTTTTAACTGTTTAGTGAATAGTGGTTGCAAAAAAATTATTAAAAACAAAAAAAAAAACCTCTTTTCAGATTTACACCAGTGCTTACGAGGTAAGCAATATAATATTACATTGTTATATTGAATGAGAAACTTGGCGGTCGGATACGACATTCTACCGTTTGGCTTTGGACTTTTCCCACACAACATACGTCTACTTATTCACCCCCCTCATTTTAAAACTGGAAAAACCAGCATACGGGTTTGTTATTATGTAATATGCTCATGAGTTTTTTTATTAGCCAGGGAATAATAACGAATTTACATGTTTTAGACCGAAATGAAAATGTTGGGAGGCCGTATGGCTGCGGTAAGTGGCCCTACGTTACACATCACTTTGAAGCAGGCGACCGTTTTCGAATTTAGAAATATAAAACAATTCTCGACTGAATATTTGTCTTATTTTCAACACTAACGAATTAGTAATACTTACTAATTAGTAAGATTTTGATGTTTTTACTTTTCGTATACTTATTTTTTCGATGTTTATCGATTGATAACAACGACGACTTACCTGTTCACTCGTGGGGTTTTCTAGTTTGTGTATAATGCGCGCCAATCACGTGGTCCTGCGGTCGAGTGACTGGACTCGCTGTGTTACCATGCATGTAGAAACGGAAGCCGGAACCAGTCGAAACTAAAACGCCCTCATCGAAGAGTTATCAAACTGTCAACCACTTGCGCATGAGCAATGCTGTTCCCACGTGATTTGTTTTTAGTTTCGTATAGGGTGGCAATAGAATATCATGAATTATTCATTGTTACAAATATTATTTAGGGTAATTATCAAAATATAGCCTTAAAGGGTCAAAATCATTCCCCATATGTTACAGATTTTATATTAATTTAATAAAATACTTAAATTGTTAATATTGGTTGCATCTAATTGGTAACGCCAAACAAATAAAACGTATTTTGGGGGATATATTTTGGAAAAAGGTTTGATGCAATTCTGACACAATTTTGGGACATTACTTTTTCTTTACATGGTCACAATGTTGCGATGTATTGACAACATTGTTGGAATGTTTGCTTAAAATTGAACTACCTATTATTTTGCCAACATTGGTTTATCAATATTTCAGTTCCTAAAAATATGATTCCCAAGTTTTAAAGTTACCAAGCGTTACTATAGTAAATTTATATTAATTATTTACTTATTTACTGCACAAAGACTAATGACACTCTGGTTTACTCACAGATAATCACAATTAGTTAGAATTCAGGGCTTTATTAGTAAAAGTTAATTCAACACATAATGATTGTCCAATTTCACTTTTATTATATATTTCTTGAAAACTAGAGGTTTGATATGAACATACATAACCAAATTGTTTAACTTCCCTTTACATTAAAATAAAAAAATCAAGGCATATTTGATTTATTCCTACACTATACTATCAAATGTTTCTTACAGTTCAAGTCTTCTTTATAAATTATTCTTATTTTATATCAAGATAATGGACGGATCGTTCATAGTATTTCATAAATATAAACATCTGTATTGACACACTGGTAAAATGTAAACCACCAATATTGCTCTGGCAATAAATATTTGTCCAACAGATTATGAATATTCAAAATATAGACAATTAATATTCAATAATTAAACAATGAATATTAGGTATATAGATAATATTCAAAATATAGACACTAAAATAATACTCAATATGTAAACCATGAAAATTAGGTACATATAAAGAAAATCAATACAATTATTATACAGACTGTCTTCATAAGAACAAGTAAACCTTAGGCATAAACACTATCAAACCTTACGTGTAGTAAGTACATTTACAGGTCAAAATGATTCGACTGTTTTTGACTGGTAAAAGCATTATCTGGTATTGTTCAGGGTGGTCAAAATGACAGCAAAAACCAGTCAAAAATGCCCCTGTGTGTACATATAGGTCAACAGTCAAAACAGGCAGTTGACTGGTTTTGACCTCAACAGCAACTTTCCACTAAAGTGCATCAATAGTAGGAGGGTTAATAAACATGGTTTTGCCAAATAATATAGACACTCAATCTTTACTTGAACACTAATTTCACCATGCATAATTCTGTTAATAATTAATTTGAAGATCACCCTAAAATAAATTTTGAGAATGTTTTTATAATCTGTTGCACCCTGTTTTGGAAAAAAACAAGAAACAACCAACAAATGGAATAAGAAACAACCAACAAATGGAATATTGTTTCTTCTTTACTCATTCATTTTAGTGTAGTGCTGGGAACTATTTATATATTTTATTTCTTTAATTTTTAATCTGGGGAAATCGTTGGTGAAACACTGAATATTTGCTAACCGTTTAACCCAAACTTTCACGGTGAGTTAACCAGTCAGCAAATGGCACAATGTGTATAAGTTTTCAATCAAAAAGCATCAATAAACTTCCCGCAATGATTGTTTAATAACCAATATGGCAAAAAGACTGTAGTTTCGGTCGGTTAACCATCCCAGTACTATTTTAGTGATTTGACTCAAAGATGAGAAATGGCATTAACAAAAGTTTATGAACAAATGTAACTTACAAAATGGTCAATAGCAAAAGTTGTCAATTACCAAACCTTATTGGTCAATCCATGCTGTTTGATTGACAGGTGTATTACATAGTACATCAGGCAAAATATATATAGCAAAAAGGTATAACGCATAAGTCACAACAAATGTTCACTGAAATATGGAGCAATACTACTTTTAAAAAGCATCTAACTGATGACATTGCTGGTATTATTTTTCCAAAAGAAACATTTACAAATACTGTGTAAATGTATTGTTGTCCCTACCTTGTATTAATTTTGAAAGACATTATCTTTGAAAATGTTATGGAACACATAAATATATACAAGTAAATAAAATGAACAAATTAAATGAATATAACACTATTTAGGAATGTATAAATGCCCTTTGAATCTTTGGTAAAATAGTTTTATATACAGAGTTAAAGCTGCACATTTTCTCTGCTTCCACTTCCCATAAGGGTCATTCCGTGTCAATTCAACCAATGGGGGTACGGGTCACCTCTCAGATTTGGCTAAAATTCATTTCTAACATTCATCTATGGGTATAACGAACACATGCAAAATAAAACATTCCAACTCCAAGTCGTTTCGGAATTACGGCCCGTCAAAGTTGGGGTGCTACCCCCCTTCAAGTGCGCGCGATTCGCGTCATTGAATATTTTGCATTTTCAAATGCCCTTTAGAGCACCTTTAAAATAAAATACAAAGCTGAAAATTGGTACCTAGGGTGACTGTCACCCAAATAACTCAAATCTGGCCTCAAAACAAGTGTATCTCAACCCCCTTTCTCTCTATAGTCTGCTCAAAACACTAATTTATTCTGCCGATAAAATTAATTTCCATTTTCAGACCCCCCTAATACTCATGACTGATTATCAGAAAAACTTCATATTGCATATCTGTATTATATAGACACATGTGGTTACCCCCAAGCAAGGAGGGATTTCTTACTCATTTAATAAATTTTTGGCAAGGCTCCAAAGTTGGTTCCAGACACAAAATATCGAAAAATACCGAAATTCTCGGTGACCTTTGACCTTGGCAACACTTACCGACCAACTTGAAACTTACACCATTTGTTAATACAAGTCTAATCTAACTCCCTTGGATCTCAATCGCACAGGCTAACCTGTTGAGCCATCGGGTCCCCCCGTGAAAATGTGTTCGTTTCTAATATATAAAGCTTAAATTTGTACTTAGAAAATTTAGCTCACTCCAACACTAGGCTCAAGGTATTGGACAATAAAAGGCAAATGAGTCTGAAGACTTGGACACCAGACTGGGAACATCTTACATGTGGAATTCTATACTTAGTAAATTTAGCTCTGAAAATAGGCTCTGAAAACTGGACAATAACAGGCAGATGAGTATGGTTACTACACACTGGATGCTGAAATGGGAAAGTCTTCCATGTAGAAATCTATACTTAGTAAATTTAGCTCTGAAAATAAAACCACAAGATACTGGACAGTAACAGGCAGATTAGTCTGGTCACTAGACATTAGATATCAGGCTAGGAAAGTCTTACATATAGAAATTTATACTTGGTCAATATAGCTCACTCTGATTCTGTGAATGAATTTCTGTTTGAAGTAATGGACAGGAAAATGAGTTAGGTTACTAGACACCAGGAATAAGTCTTATGGAAGAATAGATAAGCAGTTTATTAAATGACTTTTTCCGACTTAGTTATTTTGTCAACATGTCAAAATAATAAAATATTCCAGCAGAATAATAAGAAGGAAAACATTGAGTGCTTGGAACACAAACATGTTAAGTGCATTTTTGTTGATTTTAAACAGTTTGTGATTTTTATAAACATGATGTCATTACTTCAGTTCTATATAATCCCAGTGGTCTGCTGTACATTTCATCAATGGCTTAGAAATTGGCTTAGAACGCTAATTTAAAAAGGTTCTTCAATAATTAATTCACCTACAAATTTTACTGGGAAAGAATGTCGTATCCGGCCGCCACTTTTTAAGGGCTTTTTTTGGATTTTTTTTGCAACCACTAACCAGTTAAAAAATCATTCTATCGATTTTTGTTGGTACAGAAAGTGAAAACTATCTTTAAAATCCACTTTTATGATGGTTTTCGGACTTGATTTCCCTTCTAAAAAAATCATCCCCTGCAGAAAATAGAAGGATCCTATTATAGTTGCCACTACGCATGTACAATGACTGTGTTGGTCACTAATTGTGGAGTTTACAAGATCAGACTGACATGACTGAGGAAGTCATCGTATACCAAAAATGCCTGATATTTCATAAAATAAATATCATGAAGTAATTTGAAGTATATGTCCATCATCATCCATATGTTCTCCACCTTACCAGGCAGGTAAGATTACATTATTGGTTATATTTAATGAAAAATAGTGGCGGCCAGATACGACATTCTACCCTTTTACTGTCATGGTAGTCTAGTTGGTAGAATGCTCACTTTGCAAGTACCGGGATCAAGACAAGGTTTTTAAAAAATTTCATAAATTTTGTTTAATTAATTTTTTGATACATTTTTTTAACTACAAAATTAATTCAGAAGCAAAGCTTTCTATATAATAGTAATTCACCATTGTGGATGATTTTCTTTAAGTCAAAAATTCATGTTTAGTTTACAAATGCATATAGTGGAAAAAGTGTACTGCAGAAAAAAAGGAGTCTGCACAGCATGGTAGCCTTCCATTAACACTCCTACAATCAAGATGGGTTCCGCCTTCATAACCCATTCCTTGCGCGGGTGACATACACTCCCTGTACAAATCAATTTTACTTGATTTGTACAGGGAGTGTATGTCACCCGCAAAATTTACATAGCTGCAAGTAAAAGCAACATATAAAGTGGATTTACCTTCAAGTTAATGTAAAACATACTAATTTAACAACAAAATATTTAAAATGTAAATTTTCCAAAACAGTTCTCGTTCAAAGTGTTACGTACTTGTTACATACCTGCAATTAAAAGCAATATGGACTTACCTTCAACTAATAACATGTAAAATCTACACTTTTAAAAATTTGCAAAACATACTTCTTAAGATGGACTCTAACCTGAAACTTTTAAGTAAAATTGGTGAAGAGTGCTCATCCTTAAATATCACATAACGATTGTACAAAGCTGAAAATTATGTACCAGTTTTGCAAACTTTTTAACAAGAGAAAAACGGTGTATTTACCTTCAAGTTAATACTTACAACGTTATAACAAGAGAAAGGCATTTGTAAACATCCATACAAAGTAAATAATATTTAAAATGTACACTTTGCAAAACATACTTCTTAAAATGATCTCACTGTAAAATAATGTTTTCTCAAGATGGACTCTACCTGAAACTAGAATTGGTTTTACGAGCATTGGTAATTCTCTATTAACAGTGAATTAGGAAAGAGTGCTCTTTCTTAAATTTCACATCACGATTCTACAAAGCTGAAAATTACATTGCAGTTTTGCAAACTTTTCAACAAGAGAGACACATAGCATTTTAAACCAAGATGTGCATTTACCTTCAAGTTAATACTTTTCATTAATACTGTACACATAAAATAATCTTGTACAAAAGAACTTCATGTTTTTCTCAAGACAGACTCTGCCTGAAACTGTTTAAGAGAACAGCATTTAGGAAAGAGTTCTCTTTCATAAATTCCATGAGATATTTTTCTTATTCAGAATAATCACTATTATGTTACCATGAAATGAACAAAACTTTAAAAGATCTACATTACATATGCATCATAATGTTTTCAATATGAACTTTTTAGCAAAGTGTATCATTGGTAATTCTGTAAGAAATGTGAAATAATTTGAATTTAGCAAAGAGTTCTGTTTCTTAAGTTCACCCGGTGGTGGCCAGCCGCTTTTTGAGATATAGGACACCCATCTACAAATCAGTATTATTCAATAATTCATTAAAGTTTGTCTTCTGGATGAGGAGGAGCACATACCAAGTAAATAACATTTATACTGTACACGTACAACATTATGGAATTATTATCTGAAAAATACTTCATGTTTTCAGCATTTAGGAAAGAGTTCTCTTTCTTAAATTCTATGCAATGTTTTTATCATTCACAGTGACCAATATTACACTATTATTTTACCATGAAATTAACAAAACTTTAAAAAGAATTATTTTCAATATGAACTTTTTAGCAAGACATCATTGGTAATTATGTGAAACAATTAGAATTCAGGAAGGATTTCATCTGGAGTGGCCAGCTGCTTTTTGTGTTATGTACGACACTCAGTTTTAAAAGAGCACCTACAAATGAGTATTATACCATGAATTAAAAACAAAACCTTAAAAGAACTACATAATTAGGCATATATCATTGATTAGCCTAGTTCTAATTCAGAAAATACATAGAATTATTGCAAAATAACAGCGAGTATCCCAAAAAGAAGCGCAGACTTAGGTTGCTCACAGCAGGAATTAATGGTTCTTGGAGATGGCAAGCAACATCATCATTCTCCAAATCTTGTGGTGGGACATCCAAGCTGACCTGTCAGACACTACCAGGAGTTGTGCATGCAGTATGGGTGGAAGTGAGAGTCAAATCCAGTTCCTCTGGTGACTGCATGTATCCCTATACAGGGAAAAATAAACAAACAAACTCATTTAAGAAAAACATTATAATGGAGTCATTTATTTTCTTACAACCCTTCAGTAAATGTTCACAGATATCACCAAAATGCTGATCAACTTTGTACGGTGTCCCGACAAAACATTTATAGTGATTTGACTCAATCACGGTGATGAGATGATGATCTGTGACATACATCATAGGTTAAGTTTAACAAGAGGAAGGAAAAGCAGTGGTTATTCTTCTATATCTCAAAATCTAAGGTTCTTTCATTTTAAAGAAAATTAAAATAATTTGAATTCATGAAAGTTCTTGTTGCCAAATTCCACACTACAATCACAAACATTGATAATGATGGCAAAAACTACTTCTATGAATAGTTATTTTTGTTACTTCTTTGAATCAAGATATGAACAACATGTCAAAGTTTCTGCTTATTTTAGTATTCAGAGAAATCATTCCTTAATTCCACTAGAAATTAATGAACTTGTCTTAAAGTGACAGTACCTTAGATATAATGATTTCTAGATAACTTTGATACCATCACATTTCAAAAACATTACTTTTTCCTAAAGTTGTTTTAGATAACTTCCTTATAAATAGAAAGAAATAATGTATTAAAAAAATGAAAAAGACGTATATTATGTACATTTTCAAAATACATAAACTTTTTGGTTCAAAGACAGAAAATATACTTGTAGAAGCAGTCTTACTGGCATTCAAATGTAACTGGCTCCGGCAAAACCCTAAACTTGGACCCAACTTTTCAGAGTGACCTACCAAATTTATTGTGAAAATTAACAATGTTCCCAACAACTAGGGGAGATGATATCGATTTTGTTTAATAGACCGGCGTGAGATTGGCGATATACAATATTATCGTCTCAATATGCAGATTTATAAAAATGTTTCCCTTGAACAAATTAGCAGCAACATAATTAACTTATTATCCTGGGCGTTTGACAATGGTCTCTGAAGGTTTAAACCTCCTATTGTAGCTGAACTTTCGTGGACAAACCAACTTAGAAAAAATCTTTGCTTCACTACTGACCAACCGTCCTAACATATGGACAACTTGATTTTTGGAATCCTTCCACTTCAAACTAAATATTTCATTTTTGTGAATAAGTATGACGTTATTCCTGGAATCTAGGATTCTAAAGATTTGTACACCACTGCTAAAATAATCAAAAGATATAGCGCAGTCAACTTATGAATGTTTCAGCTCATTTCATTGTGTTCATTAGCCCTCATATTGCTAAACTTTAGTGGGATGTTGCTACAGATGTCAAAACCAACTGCCTGTTTTGACTGTTGACCCAAATGTGCACACAGGGGCACTTTTGACTGGTTTTTACTGTCATTTTGACCTGTAAATGTAAGGTTTGACAGTGTTGCACTTTTAAGTGCACTAGATATACCTTGGCAAGTATATCAACATTTTGACTGATTTTGACCCTTGTAGTAGTAGGAGGGTTAACAAGAAAATATTCAAAATGCATTCAGATTTGTTTGCTTTCATTTTATTGGGAAAAATTAATCACGGCCGTGATCCAGTTAATAAAAAGCACCTGGACTGTGACCACAGCTTCTGTGAAAACTGTTTAGATGAATACCACACTGCCAAATACAAGGATGCTGTCATGATTCCTTGTCCTTGTCCTTTGTGTCGACGGGAGACACAACTTCCTACGATGGGTGTTCCAGGCCTCAAGACCAACTTCTATCTAATTGGTCTTGTTGAGGAGATCACATTGCAACAGAAGTTGGTCAGCTCATCAAGCAACACAAAGCTTACCTGTGAATTATGCAATGAGAGAAATGAGGCGATGCATCGTTGTCTAAACTGTGCACAGAATATCTGCAAAAATTGCAGAGATATACACTCAAGACTTACTGGAATATCAAGCCACATCATTGCTACTTTGGAGGACATTCTTCAGGGGAAGGTAGCAATAAAAGAGACAAAACAAAATCTTCATCCAGAATGCCCCATTCATAAAGGTGAAGTGACACGGTTCTACTGTATAACATGTGACAAGTTGATTTGCCGAGATTGCACTGTCCTAGACCACTGTAAACCACAACATGAGTACATTGATTGCAACCAAGCCTCATCCACATATAAACAGTCATTGGCTCAATTCTTTACTCCCCTTGAAGGAGTTCTCAAGAAACTTGAACAATCTCTAGCAACTGCCTCAAAGACAAAACAACAAATACAATGTTTGTTTCTATCACAGTTCATTCCAATAAGTCAGTGATTCAAATACCTAGAAATACTTCTGACGGTTAAATTCTTAATTAAAACTTAAAGAGATGTTTGTACAAATTCAATATCTGGAATGTTCATTTTAGAGGATATACACTAAATCTGAATGTACATGCATCTTGCTGATGGGGGTACATAACTGGCATGCCATGTAAAAAGTAATGTTGTTCCCCTTAACTGTTTTTGTTTCACACCTGGTCCCCACTTTTCACTACCTTCTGACGTGGCCGAGCGGTCTAGCTTACCGGACTCAAGTTCTGGTGTTAGCAGCAGAATGTGGGTTCGAATCCCGGCCGTGACACTTGTGTCCTTGAGCAAGACACTTAACCATAATTGCTTCTCTCCACCCAGGGGTTAAATGGGTACCTGTGAGGGAAGAGTTGGTTGATTAGCCCTATATGCATTGTAATGGCAGCAATTGAGCTGTATACTCCCCAGGGAGCTGAGATGGTTTCAGGAATGATTTATGAGCCTTGTAAGCCTTATGAGCAAGGGTAATGGTATAATGCGCCTTGAGCACCACTTAGTTGGTGGATACGTGCGCTATATAAGTCCACACATTATTATTATTATTATTATTATCCCTATGGTCAGGACTGAGGACTTACATCATAGATGAACCATCATCTGTTCCTGTACTTCATCATACTGGCTTCATCAGCTGTATGGAGTATCATCTAGGAGTCATGCTTAAGGAGAGACTGGGTACAATGACATCATGCAGTGGGTACTGCAGGGGTGACTGGGTACAATGACATCATGCAGTGGGTACTGCAGGGGTGACTGGGTACAATGACATCATGCAGTGGGTACTGCAGGGGTGACTGGGTACAATGACATCATGCAGTGGGTACTGCAGGGGTGACATCAATGGGTCTATGATCCCTCAGTCAGCGTTAACACAGGAGCTCTTTCTGTGGAAATAATAAGTGAATTTATATAAATATAAATATTTGTGCATCAGAAAAATGGTTCTCTGTGCAATAGGTCTCTCCATCCTTACCAAATTCTGATGGCAACAATTCTAGGGTTGGTTGGAAAACACAATTTATACTTTGTATTATTGTGGGTAACATCCAGAGAAGATAAAATCCTTCTGTAGTGGAATACCCTGACTGCTGATGGTTATTACAATAAATAAATCATACATACATGAAATTATATATAATATAATAGTATATTCTCCAGCACAGAGAGCAAAACTAGAACATAAAGGGGCAGTTTTGTCATGATCAGAGCAGACTTTTAGCAGGGCATGGAATCAGTGACTGAATATGACTGGCTCATTTATGCAGCAGCAACAGTAATAATTATGACTTTATCATGTGGGGTATTATTTTCAGTCAATGAGTTAATCTAAAACTAGCACTCTGATTCCATGCCCTGTTGATTGTGACAATATTGTCCCTTTAATGCCCTGCTGCTTAGGAACATGTGTAGCAGTTTTAAATTAGTACAAAGAAACTCTTGATACTTATTTAGGTAAAACTCTTTAAGATGATTTACAAAAGTGTTTTTTGGATAAATTAACAAGCTCATGTCTATAAGGTCATGTCTATAAGGTCATGTATAAGCTCATGTCTAAGGTCTTTTGGAAGAGAATTAACAATTCTTAAGGGACATAGCAAAGTCTTCAACAGCAATAGATCAATAGGTTTGGGTTCTTAATTACAAACCTGATTCAGTCATAATTAAGAATGTAGTTGATTACTAGTGAATAGACCTTGTTGTTACTAGATAAGACATAGGATTGATAATTGAAAAAATACCCAAATGCTCAAATTTTCCTGTAAAACTGATGATGGTATTAATCTTCCCTAAAATAAATTCAGTGGATATAACTTTAATCAGGATGATCCATAATTAGACAAAATGGTCTTGAGTGACAAATGATCCCAAGATTAATCAACATCAACATTGTTGATATGAAATAATCTATCCAATATGATATACAATACCATTACTCAACACAGCTGAACTTTGACAATAAAGTTCAATGTACGTCACTGAGCCAATAATACACATAAATGTACACTGCATTCACTGTGTAGTAGGCAAACCTATGACCTTGCCACATGACTGTATACGTGTAGCTATAACAATTGAAACTGTGTTTGTCAAGTGCCATTTTATTTGGGATCCGCCCTAACGTAACATGTAGCATCATTTGCTCTGTCTTCAACAAGAAAAATTGACTTCATTTTGTGTTCAACTGTCTTAAAGTGACTTCAATAAAACAAGGTAAAACCACTGTAGGGTAAGCTAACATTTGTTCAAATGATTTGACAGTGATACAGTGGATAAGATTAGACGGTAGACCAACTGGTTTAAAGTGACTTCAATAAAACAAGGTAAAACCACTGTAGGGTAAGCTAACATTTGTTCAAATGTTTTGACAGTGATACAGTGGATAAGATTAGACGGTAGACCAACTGGTTTAAAGTGACTTCAATAAAACAAGGTAAAACCACTGTAGGGTAAGCTAACATTTGTTCAAATGTTTTGACAGTGATACAGTGGATAAGATTAGACAGTAGACCAACTGGTTTAAAGCAGGGAAGGTACAACATTGGTAATGACCTGATTACAAAATGACTGAATTATTATCCAAAAGCTAACTTGATGTGAAGTTGGTAAGAGGCACCAATCATCCACAATAATTGTTCAGTATGAAGAGCTCTGATTTCAGAGAAAACACAACAAAATATGCACATTAAAAAGTTGCTTGGTCACTTTCTGCTCCAAGTGTTTTCTACAAAAATAGTGAATGTTTTTTATACTTTTCTCAAGACTTAGACTATCACAGGATGGTTGTTTAATATATAATATCTTGATTCAATACATGGCATGGGGACACATACCCATAGAAGTAGTTATGACAACATAATCAATGTTGTAACTACGGCATGGGTGTTGATCGGTGGGAGACAAGGGGACATGCCAATCTCCACTTTTTAGAGTGGTGGGGGGGGGGGGGGTGGACAACAAGGCGTAGGCCCTACCATAATTTTGGCACCAATTATGATCGCACTATCTGACACGGTGAGCAATTCATTTTTCAGAATGTTTCTTGATTGGCAAAGCTTTAATTTTTAATAATTGAAATCAAGCTTGATCATACCACGATGTGATATTGCATCTGTTTCAGCAATCGCTATTACAATGCAAAGAAACAAAAATGGACGGAGGAATAACATTTCGTTTAATAATGACTGCAATTTTGCTTGGAATAAAAAAAAATTGCATGGAAGAAAGATACACTTGAAGTTCTTTGGCCATTTGGTACAACTTCTGGCCCAATTTCCGCACACTATTAAAGATAATTGTTTCTGGTAAAATACAGGCATATATATGATGGACTAAACGGCAGTAAAGTCTTAAAAACAACAACTGAAATTGTGGCTGAGTTGTGCACACTGCATAATGTAATTCTGCATAAATTTAAATATGTGCTATACAAAATTCACATTTTGCTATAGATGCAAATTATTATTTTGCCATCACAACCTTGTTGCTACAAGAATTTTCAAATCATCCCTGCGATGATTTCTCACTTATGGTTACAAATGGGATCAATTATTTTCTGATTGTGGAAATCCTCATTTAAATAAAAAATACATCCAAAAATTGGGGAAAAATTGTAGTAACATTAACATTCCCTTTAAACGGTGAAAAGGATAAGTAAAGACTGTTTGCAGTAATTAGTTCTCCAATTTTAACTAGTAAACCTTTTATAAAACTTGCATTTAATTATTTTTTTGATTCATAACAAAGATCATGTAAGGTTATGAAACGTTCAAATGCTAGTTTTTTGACATGTATACATGTAGATTTAATTGAAATCATTTATAAAAGGTACCGTACTGTAAATGATTTTAATTATGACTTTATTCACTTACTAACCAGTTTCATGAAAAGTCACAATATAAACCAGTGTTATAATGTTACTTTTTAGACTGTTTTTTTGTTTGTTCCCATGGACAGCAAATAGCTCTCCTCAGTAATTCAAGGACAGCAAATAGATCTCCTCAGTAATTCAAGGACAGCAAATAGCTCTCCTCAGTAATTCATGGACAGCAAATAGCTCTCCTCAGTAATTCATGGACAGCAAATAGCTCTCCTCAGTATTCCAAGGACAGCAAATAGCTCTCCTCAGTAATTCAAGGACAGCAAATAGCTCTCCTCAGTAAATCAAGGACAGCAAATAGCTCTCCTCAGTAATTCAAGGACAGCAAATAGCTCTCCTCAGTAATTCAAGGACAGCAAATAGCTCTCCTCAGTAATTCAAGGACAGCAAATAGCTCTCCTCCCCAATTCATGGACAGCAACTAGCACTCCTCCACTATCCAAGGACAGCAAATAGCTCTCCTCAGTAATTCATGGACAGCAACATTTCCTCAGTAATTCATGGACAGCAAATAGCTCTCCTCAGTAATTCATGGACAGCAAATAGCTCTCTCAGTAATTCAAGGACGGCAAATAGCTCTCCTCAGTAATTCATGGACAGCAAGCAAATAGCTCTCTCAGTAATTCAAGGACAGCAACAGCTCCTCAGTAATTCATGGACAGCAACAGCTCTCCTCAGTAATTCAAGGACAGCAAATAGCTCTCCTCAGTAATTCAAGGACAGCAAATAGTTCTCCTCAGTAATTCATGGACAGCAAATAAGCTCTCCTCAGTAATTCAAGGACAGCAACAGCTCTCCTCAGTAATTCAAGTGGACAGCAACAGCTCTCCTCAGTAATTCATGGACAGCAAATAGCTCTCCTCAGTAATTCATGGACAGCAAATAGCTCCTCAGTAATTCATGGACAGCAAATAGCTCTCCTCAGTAATTCATGGACAGCAACAGCTCTCCTCAGTAATTCAAGGAGAGCAAATAGCTCTCCTCAGTAATTCAAGGACAGCAACATAGCTCCTCAGTAATTCAAGGACAGCAAATAGCTCTCCTCAGTAATTCAAGGACAGCAAATAGCTCTCTCAGTAATTCATGGACAGCAACAGTTTCCTCAGTAATTCAAGGACAGCAAATAGCTCTCTCAGTAATTCATGGACAGCAAATAGCTCTCCTCAGTAATTCCCGCGGACAGCAAATAGCTCTCCTCAGTAATTCATGGACAGCAAATAGCTTCCTCAGTAATTCATGGACAGCAAATAGCTCTAGTAATTCAAGGACAGCAAATAGTTCTCCTCAGTAATTCATGGACAGCAAATAGTTTCACAGCAACAGCTCCCTCAGTAATTCATGGACAAAATAGCTCTCCTCAGTAATTCATGGACAGCAAATAGCTCTCAGTAATTCAAGGACAGCAAATAGTTTCTCAGTAATTCAAGGACAGCAAATAGCTCTCCTCAGTAATTCATGGACAGCAAATAGCTCAGTAATTCGGACTAGCTCTCTCAGTAATTCATGGACAGCAATAGCTCTCTCAGTAATTCAAGGACAGCAAATAGCTCTCCTCAGTAATTCAAGGACAGCAAATAGCTCTCCTCAGTAATTCAAGGACAGCAAATAGTTCTCCTCAGTAATTCAAGGACAGCAAATAGCTCTCCTCAGTAATTCAAGGAGAGCAAATAGCTCTCCTCAGTAATTCATGGACAGCAAATAGCTCTCCTCAGTAATTCATGGACAGCAACAGTTTCCTCAGTAATTCATGGACAGCAACAGTTTCTCAGTAATTCATGGACAGCAAATAGCTCTCTCAGTAATTCATGGACAGCAAATAGCTCTCTCAGTAATTCAAGGACAGCAAATAGCTCTCTCAGTAATTCAAGGACAGCAACAGCTTTCCTCAGTAATTCATGGACAGCAAATAGCTCTCCTCAGTAATTCATGGACAGCAAATAGCTCTCCTCAGTAATTCATGGACAGCAACAGCTCTCTCAGTAATTCAAGGACAGCAAATAGCTCTCCTCAGTAATTCATGGACAGCAAATAGCTCTCCTCAGTAATTCATGGACAGCAAATAGCTCCCAACAGTAATTCATGCACAGCAAATAGCTCTCCTCAGTAATTCATGGACAGCAAATAGCTCTCCTCAGTAATTCATGGACAAATAGCTCTCCTCAGTAATTCATGGACAAATAGCTCTCCTCAGTAATTCATGGACAGCAAATAGCTCTCCTCAGTAATTCATGGACAGCAAATAGCTCTCCTCAGTAATTCATGGACAGCAAATAGCTCTCCTCATTAATTCAAGGACAGCAAATAGCTCTCCTCAGTAATTCATGGAGAGCAAATAGCTCTCCTCAGTAATTCATGGACAGCAAATAGCTCTCCTCAGTAATTCAAGGACAGCAAATAGCTCTCCTCAGTAATTCATGGACAGCAAATAGCTCTCAGTAATTCAAGGACAGCAAATAGCTCTCCTCAGTAATTCAAGGGGAACAATTTACAGCTCTCTGAATTTCTAAAAATGAAGGACTGGGGGGGGGGGGGATGACAGTACATCAATTTCCCCCTCACACTTTCTTGATGGCCTTTATAATAAAAATGCTGTAAATACATATACACTGGTAATGTTGACATTGGGTAATGTAATGCATAGTCTAACTTGGCACACTGCATATTTTGTTCCTCTTACAGAGAGCTTGATAAAGCAATATTTCTACACCTTAATTGCTAAGGAATCAACATTTTTAGCAGCTTTTATTATTCCACAAAGCATGCACAAAGTATGCATGCTTTTCAATCTTTTTATAGTAGGGCAGTGAACCTATCTTTAAAAAAAAATAGATGATAAGGAAACTTATACATCAATATTTTTGAAAATATATGGAAGATTGTTTAAAACAGTTTTAAATATAACTTTAATGTATAATTTAAAAGTGTGCCACATAAGACAACGCTGAGTTTCTGCCCATTTTCTGGATTGAAGTTTACGATATTAAAATCCTTATGGATTATTAATAATTCAAGTTTTATTTTAATACTTGGATGCCAACATTTAATCTAAGTACAGAGTATCTAGAATCCAGAAAAGGCAGATCTTAATTACAACTTGGCTCATACACACAGTGATGCAAGACCGTAGCCAAAGGATGTGTGTGACCCCCCCCCCCATATCGATTTTCATTTGGCAAATTGATCATGCCAACCTGAACCCTCACCCAGCAATTTTGAAGGTATCAATTGTTTACTACCTCTGAAGACAATCTACAAATTAGCTCACACTCCCCCCATAAAAAAGAAAGGAAAAAAGGATTATGCAGTGATGGACAGATGGATGAAGAGGGCTTACACAGTATGCCTGCAAAACAAAAATACCATTGGAGAAGAAGGGGTGCACCTTATGAAAATACCTCTTATTGTGAGGGATGAGAGGATTGGATACATATTCAGAGAATTAAGGATTGTTAGACATGTCAGGGAATTCAGGATATGTGTATGTGGCTTATGTTGAGTTTGTTCTCAATCTTCTTTTCTTATATCATTTATTAACAGATAGAAATGGCTACTTAAACCAACATTGGATTCAGCTCTAGAGAAAATCAGCAAGGATCATCTTTGAGTGCAGTATTTGCAAAGAGGTGTACAGACAACCCAAAATACTGGACTGTGTCCACAGCTTCTGTGAACACTGTTTAGATGAATAACACACAACCAAATACAAAAGGATGCTGTCATGATTACCTTTGTCCTTTGTGGGGCCCGACGGAGACACAACTTCCTATGATGGTGTGTTCCCAGGCCTCAAGACCAACTTCTATCTAATTGGTCTTGTTGAGGAGATCACATTGCAACAGCAAGTTGGTCAGCTCATCAGGCAACACAAAAGCTTACCTGTGAATTATGCGTAATGAGGGAAATGAGGCTACCACATCACTGTCTCGACTGCCCAATGGACATTTGCGGAAACTGCCAAGCAAAATGCACCAGAAAATTCCATCATTGTTCATTCATACCATTGCATACTTTGGAAGACTTTATTCAGGGAAGGCAGCAATAAAAGAGACAAAACAAAAACGCGTCGTCCAGAATGCCACAAACCCATCAGGGTAGCAGAAGTGGCATGGTTCCCTACTGTGTAACATGTGACAAGTTGATTTGCCAAGCTTGCACTGTCCTACACCACCACCAACCACAACATGAGTACATTTCGAGTATGACCAAGCTTCCTCATCCACATATAAACAGTCATTGGCTCAATTCCTCTTACTCCCCTTGAAGGAGTTCTCAAGGAACTTGAACAATCCCTCAGCAACTGCCTCAACAATGAGAAAGACGAACTGGGCATCACAGTTGAAAGAACCATGGCAGAGGTAGAAGAACAGAGCTGATGAGGATCAGGGCTGAGGTAACAGCTCAAGAGAGTCGCATCATTGATGAAATCAAAACCCTCCACAAAGATCAGAACAACAAATTGGATGAATATGAGCAAACAGTAGGTGTAATCTCACAACAAATACAACCCATCTCACTGGGAGACCGCCAAAGATGTCACCAACAATTTCCCATCAGATCCTGACTTCCTTGCCCACTCTATCCCACTATCAACAAGGACTTGAAATTTCTCAGCAGTCAAAGACTTCCCAAAATTGATCCACACAAGCTTTGTCATCTGAGATTCAAGGGAGAGTCAGAGAGGGTTGGTGACATCAATCTTCAACAAGGTGGTGGAGACTGCAGGAACCCAAGTGGGAGCTGTGTGTGAAAAAATTTGGCAAAAATGGAGGTGGTTCAGGAGGAATTCAGTGGGGTAATATGGTATTGCTGCTTGTCAACCTGGTGATGAGATTGCGGTGGCAGACTATTATAACAAAGTGGTAATCCTGCAGCACCAAGGGACATCAGAAAAAAGAACATTTCCCAATACAAGTGAGGTAAGTTTCTTATGTACACATTATGCATTCAATAGCATGTAGAGTAGTACAGTGCATGCTGTGTAAAAAAACAAGACTGTGGTGCAATACATTTCATTTCAAGTCGTTTTAAATTTTATCGTCAAATTCACAAAGCTACTAATCCATTAAAACGAACAAAAACTTAAAGAGAAAAATTGCACAGTATAAAAATATATATAGGCCCTAAGGCGAAATAAAAAACAGTGAAAAAGAAACAACATCCCCAAACAAAGACAATACCCCTGTAGGATTGCAAGTGAACTTAAAGAGATATTCTAAACCACTCTTAACGAAGACTTTATTTATTGTTATGACTAATAATTAGATATCCATAATACCAACTAAAACATCATTTGGAATCTCAAACTTTTTTTTTAGTTTAAAAAAAAATGCATCGGTCCACATACAGCTTATTCAGCCAAATTTTGCAAAAAACACATAGCACTGCTGTTTAAGTATGTAAATGCAACACATCAGTGGAGGTTCAATGTCAAACATGGCATGGGTAGCAGCATAAAGGGTTGTTGTGTTTTCATATAGTCAGTCGTCTGCTAGTAACATTGATCGAAGTAAATATTCTCCCTGTAATTTCACTTATTTAATTTGGAGAAATTCTGCTTACAAAATTTTAATTTTAATTGTCAGTCAGATAGCCATAGACCAGAATTATTGCCAGAGTGAAAGTAAAGTTCTACAGATTTCCAGCCAGCCATAGAAGCTGACAAGACCATGGGTGTGCTTTTGTAATTTAAAACAACCGGTCCAAACTTCAATAATTTGCAGCACACATTAGTCAAAAGTTTGACAAGAAATAACTGCACACACTCCACTTACTTAATTCGTTTTGAATGATGTGGTTGAATGATGCAAGTAAACAACTCATATGATTAGCACTGACAGACAGAATCATGCCATCTGACCAGTTTAAAGTTACTCTGAATACAAAGCATACAATCTTACAAATATAACTTTTGACAATTAATTCCTGGTAATTTCTCAGCATGCCAAGTTGTCCATAGAATGGTCAAATTTGTCCCTATATTGAAATCATGACAAGATGTTCATGTGTATCAGTAAAACTGAGCATTAATTGCAGGGTATACAAATGTACACATACACATATCTTGATAAGTTTGTTTTCCCTCCACTTACCACCACGCTATGCCGCATATTGCCACGATGTAAACAAAGATTGACATCAGACTTTCCTGACTTTGAGAAAAAAACTGGTTCTAAGAAAAATGGCATTTTAAAAGGTTTACTGAAACAGAAATATTCTTGTGGGAGATTGATAGATTGGATGTTGTAAACAACCTCATTTGGAGTTTTGTTTCTCAAAATATATTTCAATCGGAGAAAATTGTTATTTTTTTGTCATTACTTTACCCCCTGAAAAAGAACAGGAATTTTGTACCACGTCATGATGACAGCAATTACGGTAGCATCCATCGGGTGTGAACATCACACAGGAGTTATCAAAACTTAAATACACATGAGATGTACATATGCTTGTAAAAACACATATGTGTGTTAGCAAGTGTGTCAAAAAGATCATTATTGTAAATTTCATCTTTGAATAGAATTCAAGTAAAATTTAGACACCAAACATACTCCCTAGGATTCATTGATAATTCTGTCATTGGTGTCATAATTATGAAGGGTCTGTGTCACTGACTGTCTCTAACCAGCTCTGACATATTTATTTGAAGTCAAAATTATTTATGTTTTGATTTGTAATTCTGACAAGCTTACACACACACATTGTATAGCTATGAAACAATTATATTAGGAGTTTCTATTTCAGCAAACCTTTAAAGTGCACTAACTATGAGTTAATGTGAAATTATTAATTTATTTAGTTTCCTCAGGACATTATCTCTTGGAAAGTTGGGAAATCTCTATAGAGTGCATTAGAATATCTCTTTAATCACTATCTAATTGCTCTCCTAGTACTACCTGAACAAACATAAGAAGCAACAAACATTAAATAAAGAAAAGATGAACACCAGAAAACACCAGACAGATACAATCAGATCTGCATCACAAACACACAATCACAAGACAAATCAATCTGACAACATCAGACAGATACAATCAGACTGCATCACAAACACACAGAGTCACAGACAAATCAACAGACAACGTCAGACAGATACAATCAGACTGCATCACAAACGCACAGAGTCACAGACAAATCAACAGACAACGTCAGACAGATACAATCAGACTGCATCACAAACACACAGAGTCACAGACAAATCAACTGACAACATCAGACAGATACAATCAGACTGCATCACAAACACACAGAGTCACAGACAAATCAACAGACAACACCAGACAGATACAATCAGACTTGCATCACAAACACACAGAGTCACAGACAAATCAACAGACAACGATCCAGACAGATCCAATCAGACTGCATCACAAACACACAGAGTCACAGACAAATCAACAGACAACATCAGACAGATATAATCAGACTGCATCACAAACACACAGAGTCACAGACAAATCAACTGACAACACCAGACAGATACAATCAGACTGCATCACAAACGCACAGAAGTCACAGACAAATCAACTGGCAACACCAGACAGATAAAATTGACTGCATACAAACACACAGAAGTCACAGACAAATCAACTGACAACACCAGACAGATATAACTAGACTGCATCGCCAAACGCACAGAGTCACAGACAAATCAATCATCAACATCAGACAGATCCAATCAGACTGCACATCACAAACACACAGAGTCACGAACAAATCAACTGACAACACCAGACGAATACAATCGAACTGCATCACAAGCGCGCAAGTCACAGACAAATCGGCAACAACATCAGGCAGATCAATCGGACTGCATCACAAACACGGAAGTCACAGACAAATCAACTAACAACACAGACAGATACAATCGAACTGCATCACAAGCGCTGAAGTCACAGACAAATCAACGAACAACATCGAACGGTCATAATCAGACTGCATCACAAACACACAGAGTCACAGACAAATCAACTGACAACACCAGACAGATACAATCAGACTGCATCCACAAGCGCACAGAGTCACAGACAAATCAACTGACAACATCAGACAGATACAATCAGACTGCATCACAAACACACAGAGTCACAGACAAAATCAACTGACAACACCAGACAGATACAATCAGATCGTATCACAAATCTATTGTGAGTCACAGACAAATCAACTGGACAACACCAGACAGATACAATCAGATTCGCATCACAAAGCGCACAGAGTCACAGACAAATCAACCCCAGACAACGCAGACAGATAATAATCAGACTGCCATCAACAAACACACAGAGTCACAGACAAATCAACTGACAACACCAGACAGATACAATCAGACTGCACATCACAAAACACATCAAGAGTCACACGAACCAAATCAACTGACAACACCAGACAGATACAATCAGACTGCATCACAAACGCACAGAGTCACAGGACAAATCAACTGGACAACACCAGACAGATACAATCAGACTGCATCACAAAGCACAGAGTCACAGACAAATCAACTGACAACACCAGACAGATACAATCAGACTGCATCACAAACACACAGAGTCACAGACACAATCAACTGACAACACCAGACAGATACAATCAGGACTGCATCCACCACAAACACAGTCACAGACAAATCCAACTGACAACACCAGACAGATCGACAATCAGAACTGCATCACAAACACACAGAGTCACAGACAAAATCAATTGACAACACCAGACAGATACAATCAGACTGCATCACAAACACACAGAGTCACAGACAAATCAACTGACAACACCAGACAGATACAATCAGACTGCATCCCTACAAACACACAGAGTCACAGACAATCAACTGGACAACACCCAGACAGATACAATCAGACTACATCACAAAACACAGAGAGTCACAGAACAAATCAACTGGACAACACCAGACAGAGTTACAATCAGACTGCATCCACAAACACACAGAGTCACAGACAAATCAACTGACAACACC
>CM055831.1:13170871-13197467 GCA_029582265.1 Zoroaster sp. YZ-2022 | reverse complement strand
AGACTAATGACACTCTGGTTTACTCACAGATAATCTCACAATTAGTTAGAATTTAGAGCTTTATTAGTAAAAGTTAAAATTCAACACATAATGATTGTCCAATTTCACTTTATTATATATTTCTTGAAAACTAGATTAGAGGTTTGATATGAACATACATAACCAAATTGTTTAACTTACCTTTACATTAAAACAAAAAAAATCAAGGCATACTTGATTTATTCCTATACTATACTATCAAATGTTTCTTACAGTTCAAGTCTTCTTTATAAATTATTCTTATTTTATATCAAGATAATGGACGGATCGTTCATAGTATTTCATAAATATAAACCATCTGTATTGACACACTGGTAAAATGTAAACCACCAATATTGCTCTGGCAATAAATATTTGTCCAACAGATTATGAATATTCAAAATATAGACAATTAATATTCAATAATTAAACAAAGAATATTAGGTATATAGATAATATTCAAAATATAGACACTAAATACTCAATATGTAAACCATGAAAATTAGGTACATATAAAGAAAATCAATACAATTATTATACAGACTGTCTTCATAGAACAAGTAAACCTTAGGCATAAACACTATCAAACCTTACGTGTAGTAAGTACATTTACAGGTCAAAATGATTCGACTGTTTTTGACTGGTAAAAGCATTGTCTGATATTGTTCAGGGTGGTCAAAATGACAGCAAAAACCAGTCAAAAAATGCCCTGTGTGTACATATAGGTTAACAGTCAAAAACAGGCAGTTGACTGGTTTTGACCTCAACAGCAACTTTCCACTAAAGTGCATCAATAGTAGGAGGGTTAGGTAAAACTTGTAGCTTTGCATGGTGAGGATGATAAGTAAGACTGATTGCGGTGACACCCATGTGGAATCTCAATTGAGTAGTAATTAGTTCTGAAAAGAACTGGGGGTACAACACGACGTTTCGATCAGTATGCTCTGATCGTCCTCAGGAAGAATGCCGGACTCTGGAAAATGCTGCTTAAGTAGACTGCTGGAGGATCATCCCATGAATGGATGCTGGAGGATTAGTTCGTTGAGGCGCGCAGGCGGGAAACTGTGAGACTATGAGACTAGGATCCTAGGGGTTGGGGGAGAGGAGTGTGTGCTCACTGAACTGAATGTTGTTAACAAGCACAGGGGAAGGAGGGTGGTTGACTTAGGATATAGGGGATCCCTCAGTCTGGGGTGGGTTATGGACTTTGGATATAGAAGATCCTTCAGTCGGAGGGTAGGAGGGTTATTAATTAATAAACATGGTTTTGCCAAATAATAGACACTCAATCTTTACTTGAACACTAATTTCACCATGCATAATTCTGTTAATAATTAATATGAAGATCACCCTAAAATAAATGTTGAGAATGTTTTTATAATCTGTTGCACCCTGTTTAGGAAAAAAAACAAGAAACCAGCAAATGAAATAGGCCTAGTGTTTATTCTTTACTCATTCATTTTAGTGTCGTACTGGGAACTATTTATATATTTTATTTCTTAAATTTTTAATCTTGGGAAACCGTCAGTGAAACACTGAATATTTGCTAACCGTTTAACCCAAACTTTCACGGTGAGTTAACCAGTCAGCAAATGGCACAATGTGTATAAGTTTTCAATCAAAAAGCATCAATAAACTTCCCGCAATGATTGTTTAATAACCAATATGGCAAAAAGACTGTAGTTTCGGTCGGTTAACCATCCCAGCACTATTTTTGTGATTTGACTCAAAGATGAGAAATGGCATTAACAAAAGTTTATGAACAAATGTAAATTACAAAATGGTCGATAGCAAAAGTTGTCAATTACCAAACCTTATTGGTCAATCCATGCTGTTTGATTGACAGGTGTATTACATAGTACATCAGGAAAAATATATATAACGCATAAGTCACATCAAATGTTCACTGAAATATGGAGCAATACTACTTTTAAAAGCATCTAACTGATGACATTGCTGGTATTATTTCAAAAGAAACATTTACAAATACTGTGTAAATGTATTGTTGTCCCTACCTTGTATTAATTTTGAAAGACATTATCTTTGAAAATGTTATTGAACACATAAATATATACAAGTAAATAAAATGAACAAATTAAATGAATATAACACTATTTAGGAATGCATAAATGCCCTTTGAATCTTTGGTTAGAGTTAAAGCTGCACATTTTCTCTGCTTCCACTTCCCATAGGGGGTCATTCCGTGTCAATTCAACCAATGGGGGCACAGGTCACCTCTCAGATTTGGCTAAAATTCATTTCTAACATTCATCTATGGGTATAACGAACACATGCAAAATAAAACATTCCAACTCCAAGTCGTTTCGGAATTACGGCCCGTCAAAGTTGGGGTGCTACCCCCCTTCAAATGCGCGCGATTCGCGTCATTGAATATTTTGCATTTTCAAATGCCCTTTAGAGCACCTTTAAAATAAAATACAAAGCTGAAAATTAGTACCTAGGGTGACTGTCACCCAAATAACTCAAATCTGGCCTCAAAACAAGTGTATCTCAACCCCCTTTCTCTCTATAGTCTGCTCAAAACACTAATTTATTCTGCCGATAAAATTAATTTCCATTTTCAGACCCCCCTAATACTCATGACTGATTATCAGAAAAACTTCATATTGCATATCTGTATTATATAGACACATGTGGTTACCCCCAAGCAAGGAGGGATTTCTTACTCATTTAATAAATTTTTGGCAAGGCTCCAAAGTTGGTTCCAGACACAAAATATCGAAAAATACCGAAATTCTCGGTGACCTTTGACCTTGGCAACACTTACCGACCAACTTGAAACTTACACCATTTGTTAATACAAGTCTAATCTAACTCCCTTGGATCTCAATCGCACAGGCTAACCTGTTGAGCCATCGGGTCCCCCCGTGAAAATGTGTTCGTTTCTAATATATAAAGCTTAAATTTGTACTTAGAAAATTTAGCTCACTCCAACACTAGGCTCAAGGTATTGGACAATAAAAGGCAAATGAGTCTGAAGACTTGGACACCAGACTGGGAACATCTTACATGTGGAATTCTATACTTAGTAAATTTAGCTCTGAAAATAGGCTCAGGGTACTGGACAATAACAGGCAGATGAGTATGGTTACTACACACTGGATGCTGAAATGGGAAATTCTTCCATGTAGAAATCTATACTTAGTAAATTTAGCTCTGAAAATAAAACCACAAGATACTGGACAGTAACAGGCAGATTAGTCTGGTCACTAGACATTAGATATCATCAGGCTAGGATCTCTTACATGTAGAAATCTATACTTGGTCAATATAGCTCACTCTGATTCTATGAATGAATTTCTGAAGTTTGAAGTAATGGACAGGAAAATGAGTTAGGTTACTAGACACCAGGAATAAGTCTTATGGAAGAATAGATAAGTAGTTTATTAAATGACTTTTTCTGACTTAGTTATTTTGGCAACATGTCAAAATAATAAAATATTCAAGCAGAATAATAAGAAGGAAAACATTGAGTGCTTGGAACACAAACATGTTAAGTGCATTTTTGTTGATTTTAAACAGTTTGTGATTTTTATAAACATGATGTCATTACTTCAGTTCTATATAATCCCAGTGGTCTGCTGTACATTTCATCAATGGCTTAGTAATTGGCTTAGAACGCTAATTTAAAAAGGTTCTTCAATAATTAATTCACCTACAAATTTTACTGTCATGGTACCGGTAGTCTAGTTGGTAGAATGCCCGCTTTGCAAGTACTGGGATCAAGACAAGGTTTTTCAAAATTTTCATAAATTTTGTTTAATTAATTTTTTGATACATTTTTTTAACTACAAAATTAATTCAGAAGCAAAGCTTTCTATATAATAGTAATTCACCATTGTGGATGATTTTCTTTAAGTCAAAAATTCATGTTTAGTTTACAAATGCATATAGTGGAAAAAGTGCACTGCAGAAAAAATGCAGTCTGCACAGCAGATGGGTTCCGCCTTCATAACCCATTCCTTGCGCGGGTGACATACACTCCCGGTACAAATCAATTTTACTTGATTTGTACAGGGAGTGTATGTCACCCGCAACATTTACATAGCTGCAAGTAAAAAGCAACATATAAAGTGGATTTACCTTCAAGTTAATGTAAAACATACTAATTTAACAACAACATATTTAAAATGTACATTTTTCCAAAACAGTTCTCTTTCAAAGTGTTACGTACTTGTTACATACCTGCAATTGAAAGCAATATGGACTTACCTTCAACTAATAACATGTAAAATATACACTTTTAAAAATTTGCAAAACATACTTCTTAAGATGGACTCTAAAACTTGAAACTTTGAAGTAAAATTGGTGAAGAGTGCTCATCCTTAAATATCACATAACGATTGTACAAAGCTGAGAATTATGTACCAGTTTTGCAAACTTTTTAACAAGAGAAAAACGGTGGATTTACCTTCAAGTTAATACTTACAACGTTATAACAAGAGAAAGGTATAATTTGTAAACATCCATACAAAGTAAATAATATTTAAAATGTACACTTTGCAAAACATACTTCTTAAAATGATCTCACCTGTAAAATAATGTTTTCTCAAGATGGACTCCTCACTCTGAAAGTAGAATTGGTTTTACGAGCATTGGTAATTTCTATTAACAGTGAATTAGGAAAGAGTGCTCTTTCTTAAATTTCACATCACGATTGTACAAAGCTGAAAATTACATTGTGTCAGTTTTGAAACTTTTCAACAAGAGAAACACATAGCATTTTAAACCAAGATGTGCATTTACCTCAAGTTAATACTTTTCATTAATACTGTACACATAAAATAATCTTGTACAAAAGAACTTCATGTTTTTCTCAAGACAGACTACCTGAAACTGTTTAAGAGAATAGCATTTAGGAAAGAGTTCTCTTTCTTAAATTCCATGAGATATTTTTCTTATTCAGAATAATCACTATTATGTTACCATGAAATGAACAAAACTTTAAAAGAACTACATTACATATGCATCATAATGTTTTCAATATGAACTTATTAGCAAAGTGTATCATTGGTAATTCTGTAAGAAATGTTGAATAATTTGAATTTAGCAAAGAGTTCTGTTTCTTAAGTTCACCCGGTGGTGGCCAGCCGTTTTTTGAGATATACATGTAGGACACCCATCTACAAATCAGTATTATTCAATAATTCATTAAAGTTTGTCTTCTGGATGAGGAGGAGCACATACCAAGTAAATAACATTTATACTGTACACGTACAACATTATGGAATTATTATCTGAAAAATACTTCATGTTTTCAGCATTTCGGAAAGAGTTCTCTTTCTTAAATTCTATGCTATGTTTTTATCATTCACAGTGACCAATATTAGACTATTATTTTACCATGAAATTAACAAAACTTTTAAGAGAACTATTTTCAATATGAACTTTTTAGCAAGACATCATTGGTAATTATGTGAAACAATTAGAATTCAGGAAGGAGTTCATCTGGAGTGGCCAGCTGCTTTTTGTGTTATGTACGACACTCAGTTTTAAAAGAGCACCTACAAATCAGTATTATACCATGAATTAAAAACAAAACCTTAAAAGAACTGCATAATTAGGCATATATCATTGATTAGTTCCAATTCAGAAAATACATAGAATTATTGCAAAATAACAGCGAGTATCCCAAAAAGAAGCGCAGACTTAGGTTGCTCACAGCAGGAATTAATGGTTCTTGGAGATGGCAAGCAACATCATCATTCTCCAAATCTGGTGGAGGGACATCCAAGCTGACCTGCCTGACACTACAGGAGTTGTGCATGCAGTATGGGTGGAAGTGAGAGTCAAGTCCAGTTCCTCTGGTGATTGCATGTATCCCTATACAGGGGGAAAACAAACAAACTCATTTAAGAAAAACATTATAATGGAGTCATTTATTTTCGTAACAACCCTTCAGTTAATGTTCACAGATATCACCAAAATGCTGATCAACTTTGTACGGTGTCCCGACAAAACATTTGTAGTAATTTGACTCAATCACGTTGATGAGGTGATGATCTGTGACATACATAATAGGTTAAGTTTAACAAGAGGAAGGAAAAACAGTGGTAATTCTTCTATATCTTAAAGCTAAGGTTCTTTCATTTTAAAGGAAAATTAAAATAATTTGAATTCATGAAAGTTCTTGTTGCCAAATTCTACAGTACAATCAGAAACATTGATAATGATGGCAAAAACTACTTCTATGAATAGTTATTTTTGTTACTTCTTTGAATCAAGATATGAACAACATGTCAAAGTTTCTGCTTATTTTAGTATTCAGAGAAATCATTCCTTAATTCCACTAGAAATTAATTAACTTGTCTTAAAGTGACAGTACCTTAGATATAAGGATTTCTAGATAACTTTGATACCATCACATTTCAAAAACATTACTTTTTCCTAAAGTTGTTTTAGATAACTTCCTTATAAATAGAAAGAAATGATGCAATAAAAAAATGAAAAAGGAAAACACATTCTTTTTGAAGTAAAATATCAATGTTCCAATGAAAAAGACGTACATGGGTGATAAGGACCTCACCTTAGGCTCGGTCCTTATCACCCATGGCCATATGACCCTTCAGTCTTTATCCTGCAGTAAAGACCACAGGACAGACTTGTATAATTTCCTTATTCTCTTTAAGTACCCCTATACCTGCTGAGTTCCCTCCTATGTTACCCCCTCATTAGCTCAAAGATGCCAGGTTGGATCTCACCAGACATATGTCTCTATGATTTTACTGATGATATGACTATAGCTTTTTAGAGGGTCTATATGGTAGAATACAAACACAAAGGATCTGTTTCTATCATACTGATTAACACAGTGATATTAATTCTTCATTAGTCCTACTTCAAATTGCTACATCAGTATTTTTGTGTGAGGTGGTTTGGAAAAAATCCAACAAACGTGTGTAAACCAAAAACAAAATAGACAAATCTGTATACTTATAAATCCATAACAAATCAATATTATTAATGCATGACAGTAAAACATATCATCGCCCGTTACACAAAGTGACGTATCTGATATTTGAGTAAAAATCAGTTTTTTTGTACATTCTCACAGATGATGGTTATCTTTAATTTTGACTAATTTTAAACTGTCTTCAACTTACCCTCTTCTTTATGTTATTATATCAATTTCATTGTTATTGACAAACTATAACAAATAATTTACCATAAATAAACTCAACATTTTTTTTAAATGCCAAAAATCTATATATACATGTATGTCACTTTGTGAAACAGCCGACGATATATTTGTTATTATTAATAAGAAAAGTTTATCTGCACGTATTACTACATGGTTTATGGTCCATCAGTCACTCTCAGATAAATGCTATATTTCACTCTCAAAACAAAACAAGATTAGCACTGAAATGTATTTGTTTACATGGAAATGAAGTGAGAAAAAATATTACTTTGAATACAAAAAATTTAAGAAAATGTTGTGAAGAAAATACACTTTGATCTGAAAAAGGGTGTAGATATCTGCAGTCTCACAGAGAACCCTGGCTTACATTTCTGAACTATCAATATTCCTAACCCCTTCTCTCGATAGGCAAAACCAGCAGCAAAATAAATGTGATGCTGTAGCGGTGATGTCCTTTATCTAACAAACTGTTGACCAATAGATGACAGGAGTTGCTGGAACTGGGAGCTCAGGACAGCAGCCATCCATGTGACGATCTGTAACAGTGATGTCATTTATCTAACAAACTGTTGACCAATAGATGTCAGGAGTTGCTGGAACTGGGAGCTCAGGACAGCAGCCATCCATGTGATGATCTGTAACAGTGATGTCCTTTATCTAACAAACTGTTGACCAATAGATGTCAGGAGTTGCTGGAACTGGGAGCTCAGGACAGCAGCCATCCATGTGATGATCTGTAACAGTGATGTCCTTTATCTAACAAACTGTTGACCAATAGATGTCAGGAGTTGCTGGAACTGGGAGCTCAGGACAGCAGCCATCCATGTGATGATCTGTAACAGTGATGTCCTTTATCTAACAAACTGTTGACCAATAGATGACAGGAGTTGCTGGAACTGGGAGCACAGGACAGTAGTCATCCATGTGACGATCTGTAACAGTGATGTCCTTTATCTAACAAACTGTTGACCAATAGATGTCAGGAGTTGCTGGAACTGGGAGCTCAGGACAGCAGCCATCCATGTGATGATCTGTAACCATGATGTC
This sequence comes from Zoroaster sp. YZ-2022, assembly GCA_029582265.1. Classification (NCBI taxonomy): domain Eukaryota; kingdom Metazoa; phylum Echinodermata; class Asteroidea; order Forcipulatida; family Zoroasteridae; genus Zoroaster; species Zoroaster sp. YZ-2022. Next base: position 13,189,240 of record CM055831.1, on the reverse strand, counting down.
CTTTATCTAACAAACTGTTGACCAATAGATGACAGGAGTTGCTGGAACTGGGAGCTCAGGACAGCAGCCATCCATGTGATGATCTGTAACAGTGATGTCCTTTATCTAACAAACTGTTGACCAATAGATGACAGGAGTTGCTGGAACTGGGAGCTCAGGACAGCAGCCATCCATGTGATGATCTGTAACAGTGATGTCCTTTATCTAACAAACTGTTGACCAATAGATGACAGGAGTTGCTGGAACTGGGAGCTCAGGACAGCAGCCATCCATGTGACGATCTGTAACCGTGATGTCCTTTATCTAACAAACTGTTGACCAATAGATGACAGGAGTTGCTGGAACTGGGAGCTCAGGACAGCAGCCATCCATGTGACGATCTGTAACCGTGATGTCCTTTATCTAACAAACTGTTGACCAATAGATGACAGGAGTTGCTGGAACTTGGGAGCTCAGGACAGCAGCCATCCATGTGATGATCTGTAACCGTGATGTCCTTTATCTAACAAACTGTTGACCAATAGATGACAGGAGTTGCTGGAACTGGGAGCTCAGGACAGCAGCCATCCATGTGATGATCTGTAACCGTGATGTCCTTTATCTAACAAACTGTTGACCAATAGATGACAGGAGTTGCTGGAACTGGGACCTCAGGACAGCAGCCATCCATGTGATGATCTGTAACCGTGATGTCCTTTATCTAACAAACTGTTGACCAATAGATGACAGGAGTTGCTGGAACTAGGACCTCAGGACAGCAGCCATCCATGTGATGATCTGTAACCGTGATGTCCTTTATATAACATTGAACTTTGTACCTGATCGCGTACGTCGTTCGCGTTGGACCAAGATCGTTCTTTTATTCCCATTCATGAATGCCCTCCTGATTCTGTTGTAAAACTATAAAAAACTTTGTTGTAAAAACTGGAATAATTTACATCCAGAAACACAGATGCAGCTGGTGCATCTCAAATGAACTTACACAACTGTTTAAAGGGAAGGTACAGCATTGGTAATGACATGAACACAAAATGACCTAATTATTATATGACAGCTAACTTGAAAATATAAATTGTATCTCAAGTGCTTGCATTTAAACAAAAAATGAACAAAATAGGACATTTCCTGCAATGTTTATTCTGTAAAAGTTTTTTTTACATTTTTCTTAAGACTTGACTCCACATTGAACTGAAACTGGTTGATTCAAGTACATCTTGGTTCAAAGAGAGAAAGCATCCTTGTAGAAGCAGTGATACCAACATTAAGACTGGTCTTAAACAACCATGTGATCATATCTCAACCAATCAGAATTCCTAAACCTAGTCTAAACTGCCTCTGAGTCATTTATGAATTTTCCAATTTTCAGGCCAACTAAACCAATTCAACTAAAACAAAGTCCCTTCTTTCCTGAAGCTAAGTTAATAATTTATGACCTTCTCCCACCATCCTCCTCCAAACATTCCCTGCTAATCCCCATCATTTCAAATGAATACTCCCCAGTATCATTGTCCTGAGTCATGACTACAGCATTTCTTAAAATTACAAACTACTTCTGACAGTTTCATTCTTAATTAAAGGGACAATATCATCACGATCAACAGGGCATGGAATCTGAGTGCTAGTTTTAGATTAACTCAGTGACTGAAAATAATACTCCACATGATGAGGTCATATTACTGTTGCTGCTGCAAAAATGAATCAGTAATTTTCAGTCACTGTGTTCATCTTAAACAAGAACACTGATTCCATGCCCTGTTGAAAATCTGCTTTGATCATGGCGATACTGTCCCTTTAACAAAAATTAGAGAGAAACAAATATTAGTACAAATTCAATATCTGGAATTTTCATTTTAAAATAAAGTACATTTTACCTGCACTAAATCTATATCACAGTGAATTGGTGACACATCACAAACCCAAATATTGGTCAATATCAACATTTGAGAATGAAATAACTCACATTTGATTATGTTTATTGTAATAATAAAATGATCTATGATTATATTGAGCATAGTTCTATAGCTCCCATAGAGTAAAGAGTCAATGATGTAAGGGTGTAGGGCAATGGGTTAAATGGGACTATGAATTTATCACACTACTCCTATGAGGATTGACCAGAAACTTATAACAATGCAACTGGATTTAGCAACTCCTGACCAATGAGAGCCTGACAATGCTGGGCAGTGGTCAGAGCTTTCTCAGACATTTCAAGGAATCAGCCTCACTGTGTCTCAGTGTTTCAACAAGGGCTTTGGTTATTATTTACAGAGAAGTCACCTATCAGTCATGAATAGTGCAGTTATCAGCAGTGGTAAAAGTCAGAGAGAAGTTAGTATTTGTATTGTATTAACAAGTGTGAGTATAATCATATAGCAAGGACCTTACTCTATGGTATAATCTATGGGATACTATCCTGTAGATTATACTCACACTTTACAACACAAGCAGGATACAATATTATATACAACATCATGCAACACAGCTGAACTTTCACAATGAAGTTCAATATGCATACGTCATTGAGTCAAACAATTATGGTACACTGTATTCACTGTGTACTGTACATATCAGCTAGCTCTGATAAGACCCTATCTGCAGTACAATGTACTACTTCTGATAGTGTCCTGACCTAGAGTACTTTTTGGTTGTGTACCTGTAATGTTTGCACCTAATAATCTCCTTTTTTTATCTGTCTCCATGGGATATGGTCAAGGAAATCCAGACATTATAACTTCTTAACTGCCTCTTGGAGACACATACGACTGTTGCTGAAAGATGTCTAAAGAAGTGGATTTCTTCCCCGACATTTCTCAGAGAAATGGCCAATATGTGTACAAACTTGTCATGACGTTCATGCTGAATAATGCGCATGAGCGATGACCTTGGGGTCAGAACATCAATTGCGCGTCAGAACATCAATTGCGCAAGGGCGACAGGACATGACTTACAGTGCAGGCAATTTAAACTAAGAGACGCATTCTGACGCGCAATCGATGTTCTGACCCCAGGGTCAAAGAAAATCTTTATATTTTTTAGACATTCTTTCACCAACAATCGTTTCTCCAAGAGGCAGTTAAGAAGTTATAGTGCCTGTATTTCCTTGACCATATCCCATGGAGACTGGTAAAAAAGGAGATAATTTGGTGCAAACGTTACGACCAAAAAGTACTCAAGGTCAGAACCCTATCAAAAGTGTACATTGCACTGCAGATAGGCTCCTATCAGAGCTACATATCAACCAGGTAGACCTATGACCTAATGACTTTGGAACTACATGTACACTGTGTGTTTGTCAAGCGCTATTTTGTTTGGGATCCGCCCCAACGTTACGTGTAGTATCATTTGCTCTGTCTTTTGCAAGAAAAATTTACTTCATTTTGTGTTCAACTGTCTTAAAGAGACTTCAATAAAACAAGGTAAAACCACTGTAGGGTAAGCTAACATTTGTTCAAATGTTTTGACAGTGATACAGTGGATAAGATTAGACGGTAAACCAACTGGTTTAAAGTGACTTCAATAAAACAAGGTAAAACCAACTGGTTTAAAGCAGGGAAGATACAACATTGGTAATGACCTGATTACAAAATGACTGAATTATTATCCAAAAGCTAACTTGATGTGAAGTTGGTAAGAGGTACCAATCATCCACAATAATTGTTCAGTGTGAAGAGCTCTGATTTCAGAGAAAACACAACAAAATATGCACATTTTCTTCAAAAATAGTGAATGTTTTTTTTATACTTTTTTCATTACTTAGAGTAATTGACAATTAACCCACCCATGTGCACTTTTGATCATAAGATCACTACGGCATGGACGGTATCGCACCCAGCAGTTGTGTTGAAAGTACATGGGAACTGTAGCAACGTTATAACTTTGTTTTACAATAAGTTTTTGAACATTTAACAAAATTAACATTTAATTTATTACGGTGGTGGTGTCGAGGCATACCATAATTTCAGTACCCATTATGATCCCCCTATCTGACACGGTGAGCAACTCATTTTTCAGACTGTTCCTTGATTGGCAAAGCTTTAATTTTTATTAATTGAAATCAAGCTTGATCATAAGACAATGAGATATTGCATCTGTTTCAGCGATTGCTATTACAATGCAAAGAAACAACAATGGACGGAGGAATAACTTTCGTTTAATAATTACTGCAATTTTGCCTGGAAGAAAAAAATTGCATGGAAGAAAGATACACTTGAAGTTCTTTGGCCATTTGGTAGCACTTCTAGCTGGCCCAATTTCCACACACTATTAAAGATAGTTGTTTCTGGTAAAATATTTCTACACCTTAATTGCTAAGGAATCAACATTTTTAGCAGCTTTTATTATTGCACAAAGCATGCACAAAGTATGCAAGCTTTTCAATCTTTTTATAGTAGGGCAGTGAACCTATCTTAAAAAAAAAAAAAAGGATTCTTTAAAACATTTCCAAATATAATGTATTTAAGGTACAATTTAAAAGTGTGCCACATAAGATGACACTCCACTGAGTTTCTGACCAGTTTCTGGATTGAAGTTTATGATATTAAAATCCTTTAAATGGATTATTAATAATTCAAGTTTTATTTGAATACTTGATGCCAACATTTAATCTATGAAGTACTACAGAGTATCTAGAATCCAGAGAGAGGTAGACCCTAATTACAACTTGGCTCATACATACAGTGATGCAGGACTGTAAGTACATGTACTACAGAGTGTCTAGAATCCAGAGAGAGGTAGACCCTAATTACAACTTGGCTCATACATACAGTGATGCAGGACTAAGTACTACAGAGTGTCTAGAATCCAGAGAGAGGTAGACCCTAATTACAACTTGGCTCATACATACAGTGATGCAAGACTGTAAGTACTACAGAGTGTATAGAATCCAGAGAGCGGTAGACCCTAATTACAACTTGGCTCATGCATACAGTGATGCAGGACTGTAAGTACTACAGAGTGTCTAGAATCCAGAGAGAGGTAGACCCTAATTACAACTTGCCTCATACATACAGTGATGCAAGACTGTAAGTACTACAGAGTGTATAGAATCCAGAGAGGTAGACCCTAATTACAACTTGGCTCATACATACAGTGATGCAAGGACTGTGGCACTACAGAGAGTCTAGAATCCAGAGAGAGGTAGACCCTAATTACAACTTGGCTCATACATACAGTGATGCAGGACTGTGAGTACTACAGAGTGTCTAGAATCCAGAGAGAGTAGACAGTGCAGGACTGTGAGTACAAGTGTCTTGGCTCATACATACAGTGATGCAGGACTGTGAGTACTACAGAGTGTCTAGAATCCAGAGAGAGGCAGACCCTAATTACAACTTGGCTCATACATACAGTGATGCAGGACTGTGAGTACTACAGAGTGTCTAGAATCCAGAGAGAGGCAGACCCTAATTACAACTTGGCTCATACATACAGTGATGCAGGACTGTGAGTACTACAGAGTGTCTAGAATCCAGAGAGGTAGACCCTAATTACAACTTGGCTCATACATACAGTGATGCAGGACTGTAAGTACTACAGAGTGTCTAGAATCCAGAGAGAGGTAGACCCTAATTACAACTTGGCTCATACATAGTGACGCAGGACTGATGTAAGATCAGCTAAAGGAAGTGTTTGACACCCCTCCATATCAATTTTTTAGTCGGCAACTGATCATACCTGAACCATCAGATTATGCAGCGACATGCTTCTCACATACCAAAATACCATCCCAGAGAAGTAGGTGCACCTTATGAAAATGCATTTTACTGTAAGGGATGAGAGGATTGGATACATATTGAGAGAATTATTGATTGATAGACATGTCAGAGAAGTCAGGATATGTGTATGTGGCTTATGTTGAGTTTGTTCTCAATCTTCTTATATCATTTATTAACAGATAGAAATGGCTACTTCTAAACCAACATTGGGTTCAGCTCTAGAAAATCAGCAAGGATCATCTTTGAAGTGCAGTATTTGGCAAAAGAGGTGTACAGACAAACCCAAAATATACTGGACTGTGACCACAGCTACCTCTGTGAAACTGTTTAGATGAATACCACTACTACCAAATACAAGGATGTACTGGTCATTGATTCCTTTGTCCTTTGTGTCGACGGGAGACACAACTTCCCTATGATGGGTGTGAAAATCAGGCCTCAAGACCAACTTCTATCTAATTGGTCTGTTGAGGAGATCACATTGCAACACATAAGTTGGTCAGCTCTGGTAATATGCAGCTAATTTGTGAGATATGTGATGAAGAGAATGAGGCTATCCATCGCTGTCTTGACTGTGCACAAAACCTCTGTGTAACTATTGCTGTAAAAGACACCCCAAAACCGTTGCACTGTTCAAAAGTTCCATACCATTGCTACTTTGGAGGACATTCTTCAGGGAAGGTAGCAATAAAAGAGACAAACAAAACGTCGACCAGGAATGCCAAACCCATGAGGTGTGAGTGACATGGTTCTACTGTGTGTAACATGACAAGTTTGATTTGCCAAGCTTGTACCTGTCCCTAGACCACTGTAAACCACAACATGAGTACATTGATTGCAACCAAGCCTCATCCACATATGTTAAACAGTCATTGGCTCAATCCTTTACTCTCCTTGAAGGAGTTCTCAAGAAACTTAGACAATCTCTAGAAACTGCCTCAACAATGAAAGACAAACTGGGCATCACAGTTGGAAAGAACCATGGCAGAGGTGAAGAACAGAGCTGATGAGATCAGGGGCCGAGGTAACAGCTCTCAAGAGAGTCGCATCATTGATGAAACTCAAAAACCTCCACAAAGATCGTAACAATAAATTGGATGAATATGAGCAAACAGTGAGTGTAATCTCACAACAAATACAGCATTCACTGGAGACCGCCCAAAGATGTCACCAACAATTCATCAGATCCCTGACTTCCTTGCACTTCTGTCCCACTATCAGCAAGGACTTGAAATTTCTCAACAGTCAAAGTCTTCCCAAAATTTATCACAAGCTTTGTCATCTGAGATTCAAAAGAGGGAGAGCCAGAGGGTTGGTGGAGTATCAATCTTGGCAAGGTGACTGCAGGAACCCATGAGTGAGACTGGAGCTGTGTGAAGAATTTGGCAAAAGGAGGTGGGTCCAGAAGAATTCAAAATGGCTTGGGATATTGCTGCTGCTGTCAACCTGGTGATGAGATTGCAGTGACAGATCAAGCTGTAACAAGAGAGTGGTAATCTGCAGCACCAAGGGACATCCAGAAAAGAACCATTCCAATACAAGGACGATAAGTTTCTTATGTACACATTATGCATTCAATAGCATGTAGTGTAGCACAGTGCAAGTAAAAACAAGACTGTGGTGCAGTAAGTACATTTCATTTCAACTAATTTTTTTAATTTTACACGTCAAATTCACAAAGCTACAAACCATTAAAACCAAAAAAAAGAAAAAATGCAGAGTAATAAAAAAAAAATGAGGAACAACAGAAAAAGAAACAACAGCTCCCAAACAAAGACAATACCCCTGTAGGATTGCAAGTGAACTTAAAGAGATATTCTCAACTACTCTATAACAACAACTTTCATTCATTGTTATGACAAATTATTAGACATCCATAATACCAACTAAAATATCATTTGACTCTTAATTATTTTGTTAGTTTTAAACAAAATGTCTAAAACACACATCGGTCCATCTTGACAATTATTCAGCCAGATTGCAGAAAGAGAACACACTGCTGTTTAAGCATGTAAATGCAACACATCACGTGGTGGAGGTTCCATAAACATGGCATGGGTAGCAGCATATACAAAGGGTTGTTGTGTTTTCTTACATAGTCAGTCGTCTGTTAGTAACATTAATAAATGTACTCCTTCAACTTCATCTTTAATTTGGGAAATTCTGTGTTATGAGTTAAATTCAATTATTTAATTTTAAATTGTTTGTCAGACAAGCCATAGACCAGAATTATCACTAGAAGGTGTGTCTCTGTTCCTCTGTAAGCTTCTAGCCAGAATGCTTTCCAAAGTGAAGTTCCACAGATTGACGAGATCTTGTGTGTTTACTTTAATTTAAAACAACTGGTCAATGTCTCATATTACAGCACACACATATATTCAAAAAGATTGCCAATAACAATAACTGCCACACTCCACCACTCTAATACTGCAATTCATTCATTGTTGTGTCGACACTTGACACTCAATGATGTTGATGGAACATGCACAAACAACTCATTGGCATACTCCCTATGAATTGACAGACTAAAATGACTGCGGCATGGGTATCTGACCCTGACGGTTTAAAAGTTACTCTGAATAAGCAAACAACCTCATTGACATTACCCTATGAATTGACAGGAATAAATAGATCATGGCATCTGACCAGTTTAAAGTTACTCTGAATAAAAGCAAACAACTCATTGATACCCTATGATTGACAGACCAAAATGATCAATGGTATCCCATACAAAATATTTTCTATAGAATTTACAGAATGCTTTATGGAGGTTCTATAGAACTGTATAGACCTCCAATAGAGAGGTAAAATTTCTATAGAAAATTTTGTATAGAATTTTTCTCTTCTATAGATGTGTATAGAGATGTTCTATAGAGAGATTCTATAGAAATCTATCTGGTACGTGAGTTGTGCCACACTTTCTAAAGCAGAGCTAGAGCTCTATAGAAAGATACGATGATATAACTTGTGCACACCTCTCTAAAGAGATCTTATAGAAAGAGAGAGTTGTACTAAACTTTCTATAGAGCTTTCATAGAAAGATACGATATATGAATTGTACACACTTTCTATAGTAGAGCTCCTATAGAAAGATAGGATATATGAGTTAGTGTACTTCTCTATAGAAAGATAAGATAATATGAGTTGTGCACACTCTCTATAGAAAATCTATAGAAAAAGTGTCCCGTCCGTTTTTCTTTCAAGGTAGCTCTATACAAGCAATATATTCTATAGAAAATGTATAGAAAGTGACCAGAGTTTCTTATAGAATCTCTATATACAACCTCTCATATTCCTATAGAAAGTGGTCCATTTTTTCCATAGCCTCTATAGAAATAAAGCATAGTTCTATAGAAAATGTATAGAAAAAGTGGCCCATTTTTCTAAAGTCTCTATAACAACTCTATAAAAGTTCTATAAAAACTCTATAAAAACTCTATAAAAACTCTACAAGATTTCTATAGAATTTCTTTATATAAACTCTATAGAACACTTTATAGAGTTTCTATAGAATTTTTTTATAGAATTCTACAGAACATTTGTGTATGGGATCTGACCTGTTTAAAGTTACTCTGAATAAAAGCAAACAACTCATTGACATACCCTATGAATTGACAGACCAAATGATCATGGCATCTGACCAGTTTAAAGTTACTCTGAATAAAAGCAAACAACTCATTGACATACCCTGTAAATTGACAGACCGAATGATCATGGCATCAGACCAGTTTAAAGTTACCTGGAACTCTGAATAAAAGCAAACAATCCTTTACAAATATAACTTTGCAAAATTACTTCCCTGGTAATTTATCATGTCAATTATTCATTGAATGGTCAAATTATCCATTGAATAATGGTGAAATTGTCCCTATATTGATGGAAAATCATGACAGATGTTCATGTGTCAGTAAACTGAGTATTAATTGCAGGTATACAACATTGTACACAATAACATCTTGGATAAGTTTGTTTTCCTCACTACACAACACTCTATGCTGCACTGCCACGATGTAAACAGAAGTATTGACGTCAGACTTCCTGATTGTTAAAGAGGGGCTCTAAGGTCAAATTTAGTTTTGTGATTTTTCCAACAACTAGAGTCCTTTATTAAAGTGTGAAAAAAAAGTAAAAAATTGGTCTCTAACCCTCACGTTAAAAGTGATGTAAATGTCATTTTATTTGACAACCTTCCTCAGTGGAAATTTATAACGTCCAAAGACAACCAGTGGACGATCAGCATTTTTAAATAAATGGATCTCTCACATTTTTGCGGAATTGATTGCAGTTCATTCCCTAGAACTCACAATATTTGGATCAAATTATAGTTGGAATTGACTTCTTTGATAAACAAAATTCCTGAATGGAATGTTACAGGACTCATTTACCGTAAGAAAATAGTGACGTCATGTTTAAATATCGCTCTTGAAAAGGGTATATCAAATAAAATGATATATTCCTGCTTTAAGTGAAGTGAGTTAGACTTTGTAATTATTTTCACACTTCATTAATAAGGACTCCCATCTGATATTGGAATATGTGCATCACAAAACTGAAGTTGACCTTAGAGTGCCTACTTTAAGAAAAAGAAAAATTTCCTTGTAAATGTTTACCTGAAACAGAAATATTCTTGTGGAGATTGATAGATTGGATGTTGTAACAACCTCATTTAAAGTTTTGAGCTCAAAATATATTTCAATCGGAGAAAAATTGTTATTTTTTGTCGTCAATTTCTTAATACCCCCTGAGAAAAAAGAACGACATATTCCTTGTGCACACGTCATTGACAGCATACAGTAGTATCCATCGGGTGTAAACATCACACATTGCGAGTTATCAAAAATAAACATTACACATACGATGTATGTACATGCTGTAACATACAAATATGTGTGTTAGCATGTGTGTGTTAGCAAGTGTGTCAAAAGATCAATTGGTGCATTTTCATCTTTGAAACAGAATTGCAAAATAAATTTAGACGCATGAAACATACTTTCCCTATTCTATTGAGTTAATTCTGCCATCAATGATGTCATATGATGATATGGTCTGTGTCATGACTGTTCAGATATGTCCAGCTCTGACAATTTTAATTTGAAGGTAGTATTTATGTTATGAGGATTTGTAATGCAGCAAAGCTTACACACATTGTAAGTAGTTAGTGAATAAAGTTATGCGTGTGCGTTTTCAGATATATTTGAGAACCTCGGATACCCCAAATCAGGAAACTTTGGATACCCGGATACCCAATTTTAATTTTTGTTGAAAACATGCCCGGTGTTGTACAACATACATGTACCTGTGTGTGCGTGATCAGAGCTCTGGTTATTGTTTATGTTCACAAAATAGGTGTTGGAATTAAATGTCATTGGTCAAAGGTGATGTGGGCGGAACCATTGGGCGGAAAAATTAATGCACTTGTACCTTACCGCGCCCTGTCTTCTAAATAAAGGGATATCCCAGTATTATGTCATGTTGGCTTTTAGATTATGATTTTTTAGGAAATAATTTTGGCCGTACTAAAATAATCTTTATAACATTATAGAGAAGTGCAACCTCTCAAAACACCTCCTGTATGTTTTGTCGTAAGTGTTTGCAATTGCCTCGGGGTTCCCCTGCTCTGGATGTATACCCCCAACGGCATGAAAATCTCCGAACGTGTCCCAGCTGTCCTTAAAAACTCCCTGGACAGCATTGTTTCTGTGCAAAGAGAGGGGAAAAAGGCTGTTACCCAAGCATTTTCCCTAATCTTTTTACCTGCCATCTGCCGCGGCCGTAGTCCACGTCGTTACATTACCCAAACCCGTCTGAACCTGAACCTGTGCCCACACTGTCTGCGTGTAAGTGTTCATCGTAGCAGCACTGTTCATGGCATGTTTTATCGCATAAAAGTACATGTCGTCCACCCTTGCCGTATCTCCAAGCTACCGAATTATCCATGCATGGTCGAGTTGTTTGAATACTTCGGATTTGAGTTCTGATGGCTGTGAGTCATCAGGAATGTGGGGTTCAACCCAACCCAACCGCGACCATAGTTATGTTCTTGAGCAAGACATTATCGTTACCATACTGCTTCTCTCTCCACTCCAGGGGTGCTCCTGTGAGGGCAGAGTTGGTTGTCGTGTTTGATTGGCCCCTGTATGCGCTGTAATGGTGCTGGGTTGAGCTGTATAATCCCCAGGGAGCAACATGGTTTCAGTGAATGATTTATGAACCTGATGAGCAGGGGTACAATATAATATGTACTTGTGAGCACCAGTTTGAAGTGGATACCATTGCCATATAAGTCCACATTACTATTACTTATTATTATTATTATTATTTCGCGTTAGCACATCATGAAAAAGAAAGATCTTAGTTTTCTCTTTCTGCCGGTTACATCTGATTGAGTCAAGCCACCTCCTGCAGCCCTTAGATCCATGTGTCTTTCATGCAGAATCACTTGCTGTCCCTAAAATTGCCGCCTTCTGTAGTAATTCTACTCTAACAGATGTTCCTATCTCCTTGAGATGTTTCTCCAACGCCTTCGGGATTGTACCCAGTGCTCCCACTACCACAGGGAACCTTCACCTTGACTTTTGCCACAGCTTGCGGAGTTCTCGCTAAATCCAGATTTCTGTACCTTCTCCTTCTCCTTCAAAGCTACCTCTACTATCACCCGGCACAGCTATATCAATAAGATGACACATCTTCTCATACTTATCCAAGACAGAACATCCGGCCGTCTATGTTCTATAACATGATCTGTGGATATTTGAAGTCCAGAGAATCTTGACATGGTCCGTTTCTTCAACATTTTCCGGCACATGGTCGTACCACTTCGATTGCACCTTGTCACCGTACTTTCTTACAGATCCCAATGGATCTGTGGCCAACATGTCGTCTGCCTTTGTACTCTGTCTGAGCATGCACCTGCATTCGCTGACAATGTGAAATAGTCTCCTCCGCCGCATTGCACATTCTGCATAGAACATCTGACTTCTCGATCCTTGCCTTCATCTCATTCGTCAGCAGGAGACCCTCGGTTTCTTTCTTTGTTCTCCTCTCCTCAACCATTCCCAAGTCTACTACTTGCCACTTCTTCAGTGCATCTCGGAATCCGTGAACTGGTTTTCAAGCCAAACTCGTGTTCTTTCTTCTCTTCTTTGATTCTTATACTCCTTTGGACCTAATTCGTCTGCCTTCATGTATTTCCGCGTGTAACCTTCAACAACTTTTCCTGAATACTTCTTACATGACGCTGCAAGCTCCTTCTCTCGATGTTAACGCTGTCTGATACACTAAGTAACCTCTTCCGCCCTCTGACCTCGGTAGATAGAGTCTGCTGACATTTGACCGTGGATGTAACATACCGTACATCGTCATCACTTTCCTCGTTTTCTCCCTGTCAACAACATCTAGATCTGCCTTAGTCCACTCGTAATTCCTGCACTGTATCTCATTAGTGACACAGCCCAAGTGTTGATCGCCTTTATCATATTCCCTCCATTCAGCTTGGACTTCAAACACTTCTTCACTCGTCTTATAGTCTTTCTTAAGTCTCTCTCTTCAATTCCTCGTGCGGTACATGATCTGCTTCAAGCACTCCAAGATACTTATAACTTTCTTCTTCACCAACGCCCTCAATTGTGTGCCGTCTGGTAAAGCAATTCCATCCGATTGTACCTTACCCCTCTTCATGGTCATCGGCACATTTCTCCAGACCAAACTTCATGCCGATGTCATTGCTGAAGATCCGTACAGTCTGCACCAAGGTTCAATCTCTTTCTCGTTCTTCGCAAACAACTTCAGGTCGTCCATGAAGAGAAGATGATTAATCCTACATCCATCCTTTGCCATCTCGTATCCCGCACTAACCTTCCGCAAAATCATCGTCAAAGGGAACAGCGCCAAAACAAACAACAGTGGAGACAGAGAATCGCCCTGGAAAATACCTCGTCTGATGTTTACCTTACCAAGACATTCATCACTGGCCATCAGATTTGTTCTCCATGTCTTCATTCTCTCCCAGAAGACATTTCACCGCATCAGCTGCCCCCATATATCCAAACATTCCATAATCCACGATTGTGATACCATGTCGTATGCCTTCTTGTAATCTATCCACGCCATGGCCAGATTAGTTTCCTGTTCCACAAGTCCTTTACTGCTGCTGCTGCTGCTGCTGCTGCTACTACTACGTCAGCTCCCTGTATTCTCATAACAAGCTATAAATTACCCGATCATGATCAGCATGCAATTGCCCCACTAATCCAATTACTGCAAACAATAGGCAAATATTCCCTCATATGCTGCTGGTGTGATAAGTTGTTTGAAGCAGCCACTGCCAGGCCCTTTGCAGTCTTAATGATTGGATACAATGTATCACAAACAGTTGGAGAAAATATATGGCAAATGTTGGTAAAAAATACTACAAAGGCTTTATTGGAGCGTAATCTCTTGAATTTAAAGATAATTGTCTGTAAAAGTGTAAACATTACATTATTCAAGAGTCACATATTTAAAAAGTCGTTTACGGGTAATTGGAACCAAAAAATGGATCGGGTAATGACAGTTTCCGTTGGGTATCTGGATACCCAGATACCCGGCACAGCCCTAGCTATGAAACAATTATATTAGGAGTTTCTATTTCAGCAAACCTTTAACCCTCGGAGACACCGACTAAAAAAATTTACGCGGAGGCACGAAGGGGAAACGCGAGAGGCAATTTATGTTGGGGGGTAAATAACTGTGTTTGGGGGGCCCAAATCTTTTTCTAATGGTCTGAACAGATGAATAGAACTTCCCTGGACACACACACCAAAGATTTTAACATTCTGGCAATTTACACATTGGTTCACGACTGATTTGCCAAAGGTAGTACATGTCGAAATCCGCGCCCACAGCCCTATGCGTACTGCCATCCCTAAACCACTCAGCAGGCGGCTATTTACTGTTTGATTAGGCCACACAGCTTTAGGGTAAACAACAACTATTATAGTCCATCATTATTTGCATATGATATAGAGGTAGCTACTACAACCCATACACCAAACAGCCGTAGACAGACAGGTTTGCTTTTGAAGTACAGCCATTGATTGAAATCAGTATTGCGCTGCAATACAAGCACTGACACATAACAGCCACAGGGTGAAAAAACAAAAACAAACTAGGCCACCTACTTATTACCCTGGGGGTATTTCTGGGTAAGGAATGCCTACAAACATATGTTGTTTGCATTTAGTCCCAGGGCCATTGATATAGATATAGCAAGTAGCTATACACAATGTATCATGTTTTTGTACACAACTCTATGGCAGTTGGCAGAGACCATTATTGTAAGGGTTGCCCTACCTCGGGGGTGCACTCTAGGTAAAAACTGTTTGGCCACTCTTTTTAGGGCGGGTCAGTGATAGTTCATAAAAATATTCAGCGAAATTGACCAAAAAAAAAGTGTTGTAATTAAAAAAAATAGAAATTTTTGCCTCTCGAGGTTGCACCTTCGCTTCTCCGACAGTTAAAGTAATTAACCATGAGTTAATGTGAAATTATCAATTTTATTCAGTTTCCAATGACCTTCTCTTAGAAAGCGGGGAAATCTCTATAACTATGAGTGCATTAGAATATCTCTTTATTCACTGTCTAATTGCTCTCCTAGAAATATCTCAACAAACACAATGTTTGAATAATAATTTAATGTAGAAACGTTCCACTTAACTGAATTTTCCTTGAAAAAGAAAGTGGCTCATAACTACATGTTATGCTATTAAAACCTTCATACATTGAAATTATGTGCTATACATGTACTCACTGGCTGTCATCAATTTAAATTTAGCCTAGTTTATTTTCTGAAACATGATATTTTGAAATAAATAGTGAATAAATAGTGAAGCTCCACCTCCGCCTATTTTTCGATGTCAAGTGTTAAAGGTGTTAAGTAATCTTAGTCTGTCCAAAGCCGGTCATCCGTTAGATCTGCCCGTTAGTCTCATAAAGGAATTTGCAGTAGAATTGGCTACTCCACTTACTAGGATTTTTAATATGTGTTTGAGGGATGGTATTTTCCCTGATCCTTGGAAGACAGCTACAGTTGTGCCCATTCCAAAGGAAAGGAATATATCATCTTACGATATGTTACGCCCAATTTCTCTTACACCAATATTTGGCCGTGTTTTTGAGCAATTTTTAGCCAAATGGATAATTCAGGATATTTCAGCCAACATTGATTCACAGCAATATGGTAATAGTAAAGGATGCTCCACAACACATTACTTGATTGATTTGCTTAATTATATTGGTAAAGGATTGGATCAACCCAAAAATTATGCTCAGCTTTGTACAATTGACTTTACCAAAGCCTTTGATAGAGTTAATCATAGAATTGTTATTGAAAAACTCTTATCGCTTGGAGTTAGAAAATCTCTCGTGCCTGTTATTTGTAGCTTTCTTATGGATCGGACACAAAACACTAAACTCAGTGGTTACATCTCAGCTACTCAGCATGTTACTTGTGGCGTTCCCCAAGGAACCCGCCTCGGACCAATTCTTTTTATAGTTCTTGTTAATGATGCTTCTTCGGATTGTCCATGGAGGTGGAAATATGTGGATGATCTTACATTAGGACAGGTTGTAAAGTATGGGGAACATTCCAACCTGCAACACCACTTAAATAATTTGTCTGATTGGTGTAAGCAAAATGATGTTACCCCCCAAACCAGCCAAATGCCAAAGTATGATTATCAGTTTTTTAAAAAGGCAGGTTCCCCCGGTGTCTTTTTCCATGGATTCTGTTCATTTAACTTGTACCTCGCATATCAAATTACTTGGAGTTACTATACAAAATGATTTGAAATGGAATCTCCATGTTGATGACATTGTTTCCAGAGCCTCAAGGAAATTATACTCGCTTAGCCTGTTGAAAAAAGCCAGAGTTGACCAAGATGAACTTTTGGCTGTTTTTAATGGCTATATTAGACCGGTGTTAGAATATGCTTGTCAATTATGGCATACGGCCATTACCCAGAAACAATGTGATCAAATTGAGAGGGTCCAAAAGCGTGCTTTTCGCATTATTTTTGGATCCATGTACACAAGTTATAATAATGTACATTCAGAATTTAATTTAGCTTCCCTCTGGCAAAGAAGACAGAATCTATTGCATAGTTTTGGGGAAAAACTGCTTAGTTCTGACAAATTTCGTAATTTGCTCCCCCCGGTCAAAACTGCACAAGAGTTCTTAGATCCAATGCTCAAGCCTCCTTAACTGTTCCTTTTTACAATACTGAGAGATATAGAAATTCCACCATACCCGCCATAACCAGACTCCTCAATGCCAATGTTGGAACCTCTTAGTTGTCTTAATTTTCTTTTTTACCCCTTGTCAACTTGTGCAATTTGTATATTTATTTTTAGTATTTTTAGTATATAATTTGTTTTATATAATTTGGTGTGAATTTTAATGTAATGTTTTAACTCTTTTGTACATTGAAGCGCTTTTGGCCTTTGGGCCATATGCTTAATTTGATGTGAAATAAACCAGAAATATATAATAAATCATGACAGTTCAAAGGTTCAAAGTGAACATTGGCTGTTGTGAATCCCTTTGTACATGTATAGGCCTTCATGTCAAAATATGTAGAAATATCTTCATTTAATGTTCAGCTCATAAAACATAACACACATAATTGTTATATCACTGTGCTGTGTTATCTCTATTATTATTATTTTTCCAGTTCCACATGGCATTGCAGCTACACACAATCACTTAGTGGTTGTGGACAACACCAACAATGTTAAGATGTACAACAATGATGGCACACTTGCCTTTGACTTCCACACAGTGCCTCATAGTGAGGTAGGGAAGACAGCAGTGCACCTCCGGAGTGTAGCAGTAAATAATAAGGGTAACATCATAATAGGTGATGTGAAGAGGATGGTGGTGAGCGAGCACAGCTCCACTGATGGCTCGCTCATTCACACTATGCCAGTCAAAACACAACCTTACTTCCTGGCCATTGATAATAATAATAGAGTTGTAGTCAGTGGTAATAACCAACATAACGTAGACATTGTTGATAGCAATGGTACTTCATTACTCACAATCAAACCAACAATCAATGGTCAGGAAGTTAAATACTGCAGAGGTGTATGCTGTGACAGATCAGGCATATACATTGCAATGCACAATGGGTATAACACTGGTCATATTCACCATTATGATGATGAAGGTAGATTCATCTCATGTATAGCTCAGGGTCTGTACAGCCCCATGGGAATCACATTCACTGCAGATGGGCATCAGCTGGTAGCAGCAGACTGGGACTCAGTGAAGATATATCACATAATGTGATGTAATCCAACATGCTGCTGACTGGCAATCTCCCTTGTCATCATCATAATGGTGAAATGTCCTCTTCAAGATATGTTACCCAAACATGTAATGTAGAATCTTGAGTATCAATGTCACTCTATAGAATTAATCTTGTATCATTTATTATTAATGTTTGACATGACAAGAGATACAGAACATATACAATTCATTGCCAATGAAGTCTTTACTTTGCTTCAAGAACCAACTCAAATGAATAATTGATTTAGATGTTTGCCCTTCACCAATTTAGCTAAGCACTTCTCCAGAGTCTTTAATAAAAGAAATCCACATATGAACTAATAAATGAAT
>CM055831.1:13152540-13170371 GCA_029582265.1 Zoroaster sp. YZ-2022 | reverse complement strand
CTTTAAGATAAAAAGAATTGGTCCGAGGTGGGTCTTGGGGAACGCCACAAGTAGCATGCTGAGTAGCTGAGATGTAACCACTGAGTTTAGTGTTTTGTGTCCGATCCATAAGAAAGCTACAAATAACAGGCACGAGAGATTTTCTAACTCCAAGCGATAAGAGTTTTTCAATAACAATTCTATGATTAACTCTATCAAAGGCTTTGGTAAAGTCAATTGTACAAAGCTGAGCATAATTTTTGGGTTGATCCAATCCTTTACCAATATAATTAAGCAAATCAATCAAGTAATGTGTTGTGGAGCATCCTTTACTATTACCATATTGCTGTGAATCAATGTTGGCTGAAATATCCTGAATTATCCATTTGGCTAAAAATTGCTCAAAAACACGGCCAAATATTGGTGTAAGAGAAATTGGGCGTAACATATCGTAAGATGATATATTCCTTTCCTTTGGAATGGGCACAACTGTAGCTGTCTTCCAAGGATCAGGGAAAATACCATCCCTCAAACACATATTAAAAATCCTAGTAAGTGGAGTAGCCAATTCTACTGCAAATTCCTTTATGAGACTAACGGGCAGATCTAACGGATGACCGGCTTTGGACATCGAAAAATAGGCGGAGGTGGAGCTTCACTATTTATTCACTATTTATTTCAAAATATCATGTTTCAGAAAATAAACTAGGCTAAATTTAAATTGATGACAGCCAGTGAGTACATGTATAGCACATAATTTCAATGTATGAAGGTTTTAATAGCATAACATGTAGTTATGAGCCACTTTCTTTTTCTAGGAAAATTCAGTTAAGTGGAACGTTTCTACATTAAATTATTATTCAAACATTGTGTTTGTTGAGATATTTCTAGGAGAGCAATTAGACAGTGAATAAAGAGATATTCTAATGCACTCATAGTTATAGAGATTTCCCCGCTTTCTAAGAGAAGGTCATTGGAAACTGAATAAAATTGATAATTTCACATTAACTCATGGTTAATTACTTTAACTGTCGGAGAAGCGAAGGTGCAACCTCGAGAGGCAAAAATTTCTATTTTTTTTAATTACAACACTTTTTTTTTGGTCAATTTCGCTGAATATTTTTATGAACTATCACTGACCCGCCCTAAAAAGAGTGGCCAAACAGTTTTTACCTAGAGTGCACCCCCGAGGTAGGGCAACCCTTACAATAATGGTCTCTGCCAACTGCCATAGAGTTGTGTACAAAAACATGATACATTGTGTATAGCTACTTGCTATATCTATATCAATGGCCCTGGGACTAAATGCAAACAACATATGTTTGTAGGCATTCCTTACCCAGAAATACCCCCAGGGTAATAAGTAGGTGGCCTAGTTTGTTTTTGTTTTTTCACCCTGTGGCTGTTATGTGTCAGTGCTTGTATTGCAGCGCAATACTGATTTCAATCAATGGCTGTACTTCAAAAGCAAACCTGTCTGTCTACGGCTGTTTGGTGTATGGGTTGTAGTAGCTACCTCTATATCATATGCAAATAATGATGGACTATAATAGTTGTTGTTTACCCTAAAGCTGTGTGGCCTAATCAAACAGTAAATAGCCGCCTGCTGAGTGGTTTAGGGATGGCAGTACGCATAGGGCTGTGGGCGCGGATTTCGACATGTACTACCTTTGGCAAATCAGTCGTGAACCAATGTGTAAATTGCCAGAATGTTAAAATCTTTGGTGTGTGTGTCCAGGGAAGTTCTATTCATCTGTTCAGACCATTAGAAAAAGATTTGGGCCCCCCAAACACAGTTATTTACCCCCCAACATAAATTGCCTCTCGCGTTTCCCCTTCGTGCCTCCTCGTAAATTTTTTTAGTCGGTGTCTCCGAGGGTTAAAGGTTTGCTGAAATAGAAACTCCTAATATAATTGTTTCATAGCTAGGGCTGTGCCGGGTATCTGGGTATCCAGATACCCAACGGAAACTGTCATTACCCGATCCATTTTTTGGTTCCAATTACCCGTAAACGACTTTTTAAATATGTGACTCTTGAATAATGTAATGTTTACACTTTTACAGACAATTATCTTTAAATTCAAGAGATTACGCTCCAATAAAGCCTTTGTAGTATTTTACCAACATTTGCCATATATTTTTCTCCAACTGTTTGTGATACATTGTATCCAATCATTAAGACTGCAAAGGGCCTGGCAGTGGCTGCTTCAAACAACTTATCACACCAGCAGCATATGAGGGAATATTTGCCTATTGTTTGCAGTAATTGGATTAGTGGGGCAATTGCATGCTGATCATGATCGGGTAATTTATAGCTTGTTATGAGAATACAGGGACCTGACGTAGCAGTAGCAGCAGCAGCAGCAGCAGCAGCAGTAAAGGACTGTAGGAACAGGAAAACTAATCTGGCCATGGCGTGGATAGATTACAAGAAGGCATACGACATGGTATCACAATCGTGGATTATGGAATGTTTGGATATGATAGGGGCAGCTGATGCGGTGAAATGTCTTCTGGGTGAGAGCATGAAGACATGGAGAACAAATCTGATGGCCAGTGATGAATGTCTTGGTAAGGTAAACATCAGACGAGGTATTTTCCAGGGCGATTCTCTGTCTCCACTGTTGTTTGTTTTGGCGCTGTTCCCTTTGACGATGATTTTGCGGAAGGTTAGTGCGGGATACGAGATGGCAAAGGATGGATGTAGGATTAATCATCTTCTCTTCATGGACGACCTGAAGTTGTTTGCGAAGAACGAGAAAGAGATTGATTCCTTGGTGCAGACTGTACGGATCTTCAGCAATGACATCGGCATGAAGTTTGGTCTGGAGAAATGTGCTGCGATGACCATGAAGAGGGGTAAAAGGGTACAATCGGATGGAATTGCTTTACCAGACGGCACACAATTGAGGGCGTTGGGTGAAGAAGAAAGTTATAAGTATCTTGGAGTGCTTGAAGCAGATCATGTACTGCACGAGGAATTGAAAGAGAGACTTAAGAAAGACTATATAAGACGAGTGAAGAAGTGTTTGAAGTCCAAGCTGAATGGAGGGAATATGATAAAGGCGATCAACACTTGGGCTGTGTCACTAATGAGATACAGTGCAGGAATTGTCGAGTGGACTAAGGCAGATCTAGATGTTGCTGACAGGAAAACGAGGAAAGTGATGACGATGTACGGTATGTTACATCCACGGTCAAATGTCAGCAGACTCTATCTACCGAGGTCAGAGGGCGGAAGAGGGTTACTTAGTGTATCAGACAGCGTTAACATCGAGAGAAGGAGCTTGCAGCGTCATGTAAGAAGTACTCAGGAAAAGTTGTTGAAGGTTGCGCGGAAATACATGAAGGCAGACGAATTAGGTCCAAAGGAGTATAAGAATCAAAGAAGAGAAGAAAGAACACGAGTTTGGCTTGAAAAACCAGTTCACGGCCGATTCCTGAGATGCACTGAAGAAGTGGCAAGTAGTAAGACTTGGGAATGGTTGAGGAGAGGAGAACTAAAGAAAGAAACCGAGGGTCTCTGCCGACGAATGAGATGAAGGCAAGGATCGAGAAGTCAGATGTCTCTTCTATGTGCAGAATGTGCAATGCGGCGGAGCTAGGAGACTGTATTTCACATTGTCAGCGAATGCAGAGTGCATGCTCAGACAGAGTACAAAGGCAGACACGACATGTTGGCCAAGGTGATCCATTGGGATCTGTGTAAGAAGTACGGTGACAAGGTGCAATCGAAGTGGTACGACCATGTGCCGGAAAATGTTGAAGAAACGGACCATGTCAAGATTCTCTGGGACTTCAACATCCAGACAGATCATGTTATAGAACATAGACGGCCGGATGTTCTTGTCTTGGATAAGCATGAGAAGATGTGTCATCTTATTGATATAGCTGTGCCGGGTGATAGTAGAGTAGCTTTGAAGGAGAAGGAGAAGGTACAGAAATATCTGGATTTAGCGAGAGAACTCCGCAAGCTGTGGCAAAAGTCAAGGTGAAGGTTATTCCTGTGGTAGTGGGAGCACTGGGTACAATCCCGAAGGCGTTGGAGAAACATCTCAAGGAGATAGGAACATCTGTTAGAGTAGAATTACTACAGAAGGCGGCACTCTTAGGGACAGCAAGGATTCTGCGAAAGACACATGAGATCTAAGGCTACGGGACGTAGCTTGACTCAAAGTGTAACCGGCAGAAAGGAAAACAAGATCTTTCTTTTCATGATGTGCTAACGCGAAATAATAATAATAATAATAATAATAATAATGTGGACTTATATAGCACACGTATCCACCAAACTGGTGCTCAAGGCACATTATATTATTACCCCTGCTCATCAGGCTCATAAATCATTCCTGAAACCATGTCAGCTCCCTGGGGATTATACAGCTCAATTGCTGCCATTACAGCGCATACAGGGCTAATCAAACACGACAACCAACTCTGCCCTCACAGGGCACCCCTGGGTGGAGAGAAGCAATTATGGTAACGTGTCTTGCTCAAGAACACAAGCACCATGGTCGCGGTTGGGATTTGAACCCACATTCTGATGACTCAGCCATCAGAACTCAAATCCGATGCACTAAACAGCTCGACCATGGCATGGATGTTCGATGTTGGAGATACGGCAGTGGACGACATGTTACTTTATGCGAATGAAACATGCGCCAGACAGTGCCACATGATGAAACACACGCAGACAGTGGGCACAGGTTCAGGTTCAGATTTGGGTTTGGGTAATGTAACGACGCGGACTACGGCCGCGGCATGGCAGAAAAGATTGGGAAAAATGCTGAAACAGCCTTTTCCCCCTCTCGCACAGAAACAATGCTGTCCGGGGATTTTTAAGGACAGCCAGGACACGTTCGGAATTTTTCACGCCGCTGGGGGTAACATCCGGAGCCGGGGAACCCCGAGGCACTGGCAAACACTTACGACAAACACAGGAGAGGTGGCCTGAGAGTTACGCTCTTATAATGTTATAAAGATTATTTTAGTACGGCCAAAATTATTTCCTAAAAAATCATAATCTAAAGCCAACATGACATACGGGATATCCTTATTTAGAAGACAGGGGCGCGGTAAGGTACAAGCGCATTAATTTTTTCCCCCAATGGTTCCGCCCACATCACCTTTGACCAATGACATAATTCAACACCTGTTTTGTGAACATAAACAACCAACCAGAGCTCTGATCACGCACACACAGGTACATGTATTTGTACAACACCGGAGGCATGTTTTCAACAAAAATTAAAACGGGTATCCGGGTATCCAAAGTTTCCTGATTTGGGGTATCCGGTTCCAAATATATCTGAAAACGCACACCCCTATTCATAGCTATACAATGTGTGTAAGCTTGTCAGTATTACAAATCATAACATAAATAATTACACCTTCAAATTAAATTGTCAGAGCTGGTTATAACAGTCAGTGACACAGACCCATCATATGACATCATTGACAGAATTATCAATGAATAGGGAGTATGTTTGGCGTCTAAATTTACTTGAATTCTGTTCAAAGATGAAAATGCACCAATGATCTTTTGACACACTTGCTAACACACATGCTAACACACATATGTGTATTTACAGCATATGTACATCATGTGTATTTAAGTTTTGATAACTCCTGTGTGATGTTTACACCCGATGGATACTACCGTATGCTGTCAATGACGTGTACAAAAATATCTGTTCTTTTTTTCAGGGGGGTAAAGAACAGCGACAAAAAATAACAATTTTCTCCGATTGAAATATATTTTGGAGAAACAAAACTTAAATGAGGTTGTTACAACATCCAATCTATCAATCTCCCACAAGAATATTTCTGTTTCAGTAAACATTTAAAAGGACATTTTTTCTTTTTTCTTAAAGAGGCACTCTAAGGTCAAATTCAGTTTTGTGATGCACACATTTTCCAATAGATAGAGTCCTTATTAAAGTGTGAAAATAATTACAAGTCTCTAACTTCACTTTAAAGTGGTGTAACATATCATTTTATTTGATACCCTTTCAGAGCGATATTTGAAACATGACGTCACTATTTTCTTACGGTAAATGAGTCTGTAACATTCCATTCAGGAATTTTTTGTTTGTCAAAAAGTCAATTTCAACGCCAATTTGATCAAATATTGTGGAGATTCAGGAATGAACTGCAAATTCACCGTAAAAAAATGTAGAGATCCATTTATTTAAAATGTGACGTCACTGTTGTCTTTGGATGTTAACAAATTTCACACAGGAAGGTTATCAAATAAAATGACATTTTACATCACTTTAACGTGAGGTTAGAGACTAATTTTTTTTGTATTTTTTTCACACTTTAATAAGGACTCTAGTTATTGGAAAATCACAAAACTAAATTTGACCTTAGAGCCCCTCTTTAACAATCAGGAAAGTCTGTTGTCAATCTTTGTTTACATCGTGGCAGTGCAGCATAGAGTGTTGTGTAAGTGAGGGAAAACAAACTTATCAAGATGTGTGTGTACATTGTATACCTGCAATTAATGCTCAGTTTACTGATACACATGAACATCTGTCATGATTTTCCATCAATACAGGGACAAATTTGACCATTCAATGGATAATTTGACCATTCAATGGATAATTTGACATGATAAATTACCAGGGAAGTAATTTTCAAAGTTATATTTGTAAGTTGTTTGCTTTTATTCAGAGTAACTTTAAACTGGTCAGATGCCATGATCATTCGGTCTGTCAATTCATAGGGTATGTCAATGAGTTGTTTGCTTTTATTCAGAGTAACTTTAAACTGGTCAGATGCCATGATCATTTGGTCTGTCAATTCATAGGGTATGTCAATGAGTTGTTTGCTTTTATTCAGAGTAACTTTAAACTGGTCAGATGCCATGATGATTCGGTCTGTCAATTCATAGGGTATGTCAATGAGTTGTTTGCTTTTATTCAGAGTAACTTTAAACTGGTCGGATGCATGCATTCAATTCACATTCGGTCATGTCAATTCATAATGAGTTGTTTGCTTTTTATTCAGAGTAACTTTAAACTGGTCAGATGCCATGATCATTTGGTCTGTCAATTCCATGAGTCACTTTAAACTGAGTCTGTCAATTCATAATAAATTCTATAAAAATTCTATAGAAACTCTATAAAGTGTTCTATAGAGTTTATATAAAGAAATTCTATAGAAATCTTGTAGAGTTTTTATAGAGTTTTTATAGAGTTTTTATAGAACTTTTATAGAGTTGTTATAGAGATTCTTTAGAAAATTGGGCCACTTTTCTATACATTTTCTATAGAATATCTTTAGCTCTATAGAGCTATAGAAAAATGGACCACTTTTCTATAGA
Source organism: Zoroaster sp. YZ-2022 (assembly GCA_029582265.1). Lineage (NCBI taxonomy): Eukaryota > Metazoa > Echinodermata > Asteroidea > Forcipulatida > Zoroasteridae > Zoroaster > Zoroaster sp. YZ-2022. The sequence continues at coordinate 13,163,064 of CM055831.1, read as the reverse complement.
ATATGAGAGGTTGTATAGAGATTCTATAGAAACTCTGGTCACTTTTCTATACATTTTCTATAGAATATATTAAGCTTGTATAGAGCTTCTATAGAAAAACGGACCACTTTTCTATAGATTTTCTATAGAGAGTGTGCACAACTCATATATCTTATCTTTCTATAGAGAGTGTACACTAACTCATATATCCTATCTTTCTATAGAGCTCTATAGAAAGTGTGTACAATTCATATATCGTATCTTTCTATAGAGCTCTATAGAAAGTTTGTACAACTCCTCTTTCTATAGATCTCTTTAGAGAGTGTGCACAAGTCATATATCGTATCTTTCTATAGAGCTCTATAGAAAGTGTGTACAACTCACGTACCAGAGATTTCTATAGATCTCTATAGAACATCTCTATACACATCTATAGAAAGAAAAAAATTCTATACAAAATTTCTATAGAAATTTTTATTCTCTCTACGGGTCTATACAGTTCTATAGAACTCTATAAAGCATTCTATAGAATTCTATAGAAAATCTTTGTATGGGATGCCATGATCATTTGGTCTGTCAATTCATAGGGTATGTCAATGAGTTGTTTGCTTTTATTCAGAGTAACTTTAAACTGGTCAGATGCCATGATCATTTGGTCTGTCAATTCATAGGGTATGTCAATGAGTTGTTTGCTTTTATTCAGAGTAACTTTAAACTGGTCAGATGCCATGATCATTTGGTCTGTCAATTCATAGGGTATGCCAATGAGTTGTTTACATGCATGTTCATCAACATCATTCAGTGTCATGTCGACACAACAATGAATGAATTCAGTAAGTGGAGTGTGGCAGTTATTTATTGGCAATCTTTTGAATAATGTGTGCTGTAAATGAGTTTGACCAGTTGTTTTAAATTATAAAGCACACAAAGATCTCGTCAATCTGTGGAACTTCACTTTGGAAAGCATTCTGGCTAGAACACAGAGGAACAGACACACTCTAGTGATAATTCTGGTCTATGGCTGTCTGACAAACAATTAAATTAAATAATTGAATTTAACTCATAAACAGAATTTCCCAAATTAAAGATGAAGTTGAAGGAGTACATTTATTAATGTTACTAACAGACGACTGACTATATGAAAACACAACAACCCTTTATGCTGCTACCCATGCCATGTTTATTGAACCTCCACTGATGTGTTGCATTTACATACTTAAACAGCAGTGTGTTCTTTCTGCAAATTGGCTGAATAATTAAGCCGCATGGACCGATGTGTTTTTAGACATTTGTTTAAAAACTAACAAAATAATTAAGAGTCAAATGATATTTTAGTTGGTATTATGGATGTCTAATAATTGTCATAACAATGAATAAAGTTTGTGTTATAGAGTAGTTGAGAATATCTCTTTAAGTTCACTTGCAATCCTACAGGGGTATTGTCTTTGTTTGGGGCTGTTGTTTCTTTTTTCACTGTTGTTCACTCATTTTTTTTTTTATACTCTGCATTTTTCTTTTTTTTTGGTTTTAATGGATTTGTAGCTTTGTGAATTTGACGTGTAAAATTAAAAAAATTAGTTGAAATGAAATGTACTGCACCACAGTCTTGTTTTTACACAGCATGCACTGTACTACACTACATGCTATTGAATGCATAATGTGTACATAAGAAACTTACGTCCTTGTATTGGAATGGTTCTTTTCTGATGTCCCTTGGTGCTGCAGATTACCACTCTCTTGTTACAGCAGTCTGTCACTGCAATCTCATCACCAGGTTGACAAGCAGCAATATCCCAAGCCATTTTGAATTCTTCTGGACCACCTCCCTTTTTGCCAAATTCTTCACACAGCTCCCACTTGGGTTCCTGCAGCTCCACCTTGCCAAGATTGATATCACCAACCCTCTGGCTCTCCTTGAATCTCAGATGACAAAGCTTGTGATCAATTTTGGGAAGACTTTGACTGCTGAGAAATTTCAAGTCCTTGCTGATAGTGGGATAGAGTGCAAGGAAGTCAGGATCTGATGAATTGTTGGTGACATCTTTGGCGGTCTCCAGTGAATGCTGTATTTGTTGTGAGATTACACTCACTGTTTGCTCATATTCATCCAATTTGTTGTTACGATCTTTGTGGAGGTTTTTGATTTCATCAATGATGCGACTCTCTTGAGCTGTTACCTCGGCCCTGATCTCATCAGCTCTGTTCTTCACCTCTGCCATGGTTCTTTCAACTGTGATGCCCAGTTTGTCTTTCATTGTTGAGGCAGTTTCTAGAGATTGTTCAAGTTTCTTGAGAACTCCTTCAAGGGGAGTAAAGAATTGAGCCAATGACTGTTTATATGTGGATGAGGCTTGGTTGCAATCAATGTACTCATGTTGTGGTTTACAGTGGTCTAGGACGGTACAAGCTTGGCAAATCAACTTGTCACATGTTACACAGTAGAACCATGTCACTTCACCCTCATGGGTTTGGCATTCTGGTCGACGTTTTTGTTTTGTCTCTTTTATTGCTACCTTCCCCTGAAGAATGTCCTCCAAAGTAGCAATGGTATGGTTTGAACATGCAACGGTTTTGGGGTGTCTTTTACAGCAATTTACACAGAGGTTTTGTGCACAGTCAAGACAGCGATGGATAGCCTCATTCTCTTCATCACATATCTCACACATTAGCTGCATATTACCAGAGCTGACCAACTTATGTTGCAATGTGATCTCCTCAACAAGACCAATTAGATAGAAGTTGGTCTTGAGGCCTGGAACACCCATCATAGGAAGTTGTGTCTCCCGTCGACACAAAGGACAAGGAATCATGACAGCATCCTTGTATTTGGTAGTGTGGTATTCATCTAAACAGTTTTCACAGAAGCTGTGGTCACAGTCCAGTATTTTGGGTTGTCTGTACACCTCTTTGCAAATACTGCACTCAAGATGATCCTTGCTGATTTTCTCTAGAGCTGAACCCAATGTTGGTTTAGAAGTAGCCATTTCTATCTGTTAATAAATGATATAAGAAAAGAAGATTGAGAACAAACTCAACATAAGCCACATACACATATCCTGACTTCCCTGACATGTCTAACAATCAATAATTCTCTCAATATGTATCCAATCCTCTCATCCCTTACAGTAAAATGCATTTTCATAAGGTGCACCCCTACTTCTCTGGATGGTATTTTGGTATTGAAAGCATGCGCTGCATAATCTGATGGTTCAGGTATGATCAATTTGCCGACTAAAAATTGATATGGAGGGGGGGGTGTCAAACACTTCCTTTGGCTACAGTCTTGCATCACTGTATGTATGAGCCAAGTTGTAATTAGGGTCTACCTCTCTCTGGATTCTAGACACTCTGTAGTACTTACAGTCCTGCATCACTGTATGTATGAGCCAAGTTGTAATTAGGGTCTACCTCTCTCTGGATTCTAGACACTCTGTAGTACTCACAGTCCTGCATCACTGTATGTATGAGCCAAGTTGTAATTAGGGTCTGCCTCTCTGGATTCTAGACACTCTGTAGTACTCACAGTCCTGCATCACTGTATGTATGAGCCAAGTTGTAATTAGGGTCTGCCTCTCTCTGGATTCTAGACACTCTGTAGTACTCACAGTCCTGCATCACTGTATGTATGAGCCAAGTTGTAATTAGGGTCTGCCTCTCTCTGGATTCTAGACACTCTGTAGTACTCACAGTCCTGCATCACTGTATGTATGAGCCAAGTTGTAATTAGGGTCTACCTCTCTCTGGATTCTAGACTCTCTGTAGTACTAACAGTCCTGCATCACTGTATGTATGAGCCAAGTTGTAATTAGGGTCTACCTCTCTCTGGATTCTAGACTCTCTGTAGTACTTACAGTCCTGCATCACTGTATGCATGAGCCAAGTTGTAATTAGGGTCTACCTCTCTCTGGATTCTATACACTCTGTAGTACTTACAGTCTTGCATCACTGTATGTATGAGGCAAGTTGTAATTAGGGTCTACCTCTCTCTGGATTCTAGACACTCTGTAGTACTTACAGTCCTGCATCACTGTATGTATGAGCCAAGTTGTAATTAGGGTCTACCTCTCTCTGGATTCTATACACTCTGTAGTACTTACAGTCTTGCATCACTGTATGTATGAGCCAAGTTGTAATTAGGGTCTACCTCTCTGGATTCTAGACACTCTGTAGTACATGTACTTACAGTCCTGCATCACTGTATGTATGAGCCAAGTTGTAATTAGGGTCTACCTCTCTCTGGATTCTAGACACTCTGTAGTACTTACAGTCCTGCATCACTGTATGTATGAGCCAAGTTGTAATTAGGGTCTACCTCTCTCTGGATTCTAGATACTCTGTAGTACTTCATAGATTAAATGTTGGCATCAAGTATTCAAATAAAACTTGAATTATTAATAATCCATTTAAAGGATTTTAATATCATAAACTTCAATCCAGAAACTGGTCAGAAACTCAGTGGAGTGTCATCTTATGTGGCACACTTTTAAATTGTACCTTAAAAACATTATATTTGGAAATGTTTTAAAGAATCCTCCGTTCATTTTCAAAAATATTGATGTATAAGTTTCCTTATCATCTATTTTTTTAAAGATAGGTTCACTGCCCTACTATAAAAAGATTGAAAAGCATGCATACTTTGTGCATGCTTTGTACAATAATAAAAGCTGCTAAAAATGTTGATTCCTTAGCAATTAATGTGTAGAAATATTTTACCAGAAACAATTATCTTTAATAGTGTGCGGAAATTGGGCCAGAAGTGCTACCAAATGGCCAAAGAACTTCAAGTATATCTTTCTTCCATGCAATTTTTCTTCCAGGCAAAATTGCAGTAATTATTAAACAAAAGTTATTCCTCCGTCCATTGTTGTTTCTTTGCATTGTAATAACAATCGCTGAAACAGATGCAATATCTCATCGTCTTATGATCAAGCTTGATTTCAATTAATAAAAATTAAAGCTTTGCCAATCAAGGAACAGTCTGAAAAATGAGTTGCTCACCGTGTCAGATAGGGGGATCATAATGGGTACTGAAATTATGGTATGCCTCGACACCACCACCGTAATAAATTAAATGTTAATTTTGTTAAATGTTCAAAAACTTATTGTAAAACAAAGTTATAACGTTGCTACAGTTCCCATGTACTTTCAACACAACTGCTGGGTGCGATACCGTCCATGCCGTAGTGATCGTATGATCAAAAGTGCACATGATACTACTTGTGTATAGGGGTGGGTTAATTGTCAATTACTCTAAGTAATGAAAAAAGTATAAAAAAAACATTCACTATTTTTGAAATGTGCATATTTTGTTGCGTTTTCTCTGAAATCAGAGCTCTTCATACTGAACAATTATTGTGGATGATTAGTACCTCTTAGCAACTTCACATCAAGTTAGCTTTTGGATAATAATTCAATCATTTTGTAATCAGGTAATTACCAATGTTGTATCTTCCCTGCTTTAAACCAGTTGGTTTACTGTCTAATCTTATCCACTGTATCACTGTCAAAACATATGAACAAATGTTAGCTTACCCTACAGTGGTTTTACCTTGTTTTATTGAAGTCACTTTAAACCAGTTGGTTTACCGTCTAATCTTATCCACTGTATCACTGTCAAAACATTTGAACAAATGTTAGCTTACCCTACAGTGGTTTTACCTTGTTTTATTGAAGTCACTTTAAGACAGTTGAACACAAAATGAAGTAAATTTTTCTTGCAAAAGACAGAGCAAATGATACTACACGTAACGTTGGGGCGGATCCCAAACAAAACGGCGCTTGACAAACACACAGTGTACATGTAGTTCCAAAGTCATTAGGTCACAGGTCTACCTGGCTGATATGTAGCTCTGATAGGAGCCTATTTACAGTGCAATGTACACTTCTGATAGGGTTCTGACCAAGAGTACTTTTTGGTCGTAATGTTTGCACCTAATTATCTCCTTTTTTACCTGTCTCCTTGGGATATGGTCAAGGAAATGCAGGCACTATAACTTCTTAACTGCCTCTTGGAGAAACGATTGTTGGTGAAAGAATGTCTAAAAAATAAAAAGATTTTCTTTGTCCCTGGGGTCAGAACATCGATTGCGCGTCAGAACGCGTCTCTTAGTTTAAATTGCCTGCACTGTAAGTCATGTCCTGTCGCCCTTGCGCAATTGATGTTCTGACCCCAAGGTCATCGCTCATGCGCATTATTCAGCATGAACGGCATGAAAAGTTTGTACACATATTGGCCATTGCTCTGAGAAATGTCGGGGAAGAAATCCACTTCTTTAGACATCTTTCAGCAACAGTCGTATGTGTCTCCAAGAGGCAGTTAAGAAGTTATAATGTCTGGATTTCCTTGACCATATCCCATGGAGACAGATAAAAAAAAGGAGATTATTAGGTGCAAACATTGCAGGTACACAACCAAAAAGTACTCTAGGTCAGGACACTATCAGAAGTAGTACATTGTACTACAGATAGTCTTATCAGAGCTACCTGATATGTACAGTACACAGTGAATACAGTGTACCATAATTGTTTGACTCAATGACGTATGCATATTGAACTTCATTGTGAAAGTTCAGCTGTGTTGCATGATGTTGTATATAATATTGTATCCTGCTTGTGTTGTAAAGTGTGAGTATAATCTACAGGATAGTATCCCATAGATTATACCATAGAGTAAGGTCCTTGGTATATGATTATACTCACACTTGTTAATACAATACAAATACTAACTTCTCTCTGACTTTTACCACTGCTGATAACTGCACTATTCATGACTGATAGGTGACTTCTCTGTAAATAATAACCAAAGCCCTTGTTGAAACACTGAGACACAGTGAGGCTGATTCCTTGAAATGTCTGAGAAAGCTCTGACCACTGCCCAGCATTGTCAGGCTCTCATTGGTCAGGAGTTACTAAATCCAGTTGCATTGTTATAAGTTTCTGGTCAATCCTCATAGGAGTAGTGTGATAAATTCATAGTCCCATTTAACCCATTGCCCTACACCCTTACATCATTGACTCTTTACTCTATGGGAGCTATAGAACTATGCTCAATATAATCATAGATCATTTTATTATTACAATAAACATGATCAAATGTGAGTTATTTCATTCTCAAATGTTGATATTGACCAATATTTGGGTTTGTGATGTGTCACCAATTCATTGTGATATAGATTTTGTGCAGGTAAAATGTACTTTATTTTAAAATGAAAATTCCAGATATTGAATTTGTACTAATATTTGTTTCTCTCTAATTTTTGTTAAAGGGGCAGTATCGCCATGATCAAAGCAGATTTTCAATAGGGCATGGAATCAGCGTTCTTGTTTAAGATGAACACAGTGACTGAAAATTACTGATTCATTTATGCAGCAGCAACGGTATGACCTTATCATGTGGAGTATTATTTTCAGTCACTGAGTTAATCTAAAACTAGCACTCAGATTCCATGCCCTGTTGATCGTGATGATATTGTCCCTTTAATTAAGAATGAAACTGTCAGAAGTAGTTTGTAATGTTAAGAAATGCTGTAGTCATGACTCAGGACAATGATACTGGGGAGTATTCATTTGAAATGATGAGGATTAGCAGGGAATGTTGGAGGAGGATGGTGGGAGAAGGTCATAAATTATTAACTTAGCTTCAGGAAAGAAGGGACTTTGTTTTAGTTGAATTGGTTTAGTTGACCTGAAAATTGGAAAATTCATAAATGACTCAGAGGTAGTTTAGACTAGGTTTAGGAATTCTGATTGGTTGAGATAATGATCACATGGTTGTTTAAGACCAGTCTTAATGTTGGTATCACTGCTTCTACAAGGATGCTTTCTCTCTTTGAACCAAGATGTACTTGAATCAACCAGTTTCAGTTCAATGTGGAGTCAAGTCTTAAGAAAAATGTAAAAAAAACTTTTACAGAATAAACATTGCAGGAAATGTCCTATTTTGTTCATTTTTTGTTTAAATGCAAGCACTTGAGATACAATTTATATTTTCAAGTTAGCTGTCATATAATAATTAGGTCATTTTGTGTTCATGTCATTACCAATGCTGTACCTTCCCTTTAAACAGTTGTGTAAGTTCATTTGAGATGCACCAGCTGCATCTGTGTTTCTGGATGTAAATTATTCCAGTTTTTACAACAAAGTTTTTTATATTTTTACAACAGAATCAGGAGGGCAATCATGAATGGGAATAAAAGAACGATCTTGGTCCAGCGAGCGAGCGTGCAGCGATCAGGTACAAGTTCAATGTTATATAAAGGACATCACGGTTACAGATCTCATCACATGGATGGCTGCTGTCCTGGTCCCTAGTTCCAGCAACTCCTGTCATCTATTGGTCAACAGTTTGTTACATTGAATAAAGGACATCACGGTTACAGATCATCACATGGATGGCTGCTGTCCTGAGGTCCCAGTTCCAGCAACTCCTGTCATCTATTGGTCAACAGTTTGTTAGATAAAGGACATCACGGTTACAGATCATCACATGGATGGCTGCTGTCCTGAGGTCCCAGTTCCAGCAACTCCTGTCATCCTTTGGTCAACAGTTTGTTAGATAAAGGACATCACGGTTACAGATCATCACATGGATGGCTGCTGTCCTGAGCTCCCAGTTCCAGCAACTCCTGTCATCTATTGGTCAACAGTTTGTTAGATAAAGGACATCACGGTTACAGATCGTCACATGGATAGCTGCTGTCCTGAGCTCCCATTTCCAGCAACTCCTGTCATCTATTGGTCAACAGTTTGTTAGATAAAGGACATCACGGTTACAGATCGTCACATGGATAGCTGCTGTCCTGAGCTCCCATTTCCAGCAACTCCTGTCATCTATTGGTCAACAGTTTGTTAGATAAAGGACATCACGGTTACAGATCGTCACATGGATAGCTGCTGTCCTGAGCTCCTATTTCCAGCAACACCTGTCATCTATTGGTCAACAGTTTGTTAGATAAAGGACATCACGGTTACAGATCATCACATGGATAGCTGCTGTCCTGAGGTCCTAGTTCCAGCAACTCCTGTCATCTATTGGTCAACAGTTTGTTAGATAAAGGACATCACGGTTACAGATCATCACATGGATGGCTGCTGTCCTGAGGTCCCAGTTCCAGCAACTCCTGACATCTTTTGGTCAACAGTTTGTTAGATAAATGGCATCACCGCTACAGCATCACATTTATTTTGCTGCTGGTTTTGCATATCGAGAGAAGGGGTTAGGAATATTGATAGTTCAGAAATGTAAGCCAGGGTTCTCTGTGAGACTGCAGATATCTACACCCTTTTTCAGATCAAAGTGTATTTTCTTCACAACATTTTCTTAAATTTTTTGTATTCAAAGTAATATTTTTTCTCACTTCATTTCCATGTAAACAAATACATTTCAGTGCTAATCTTGTTTTGTTTTGAGAGTGAAATATAGCATTTATCTGAGAGTGACTGATGGACCATAAACCATTGTAAGTGTCGTGCAGATAAACTTTTCTTATTAATAATAACAAATATATCGTCGGCTGTTTCACAAAGTGACATACATGTATATATAGATTTTTGGTATTTAAAAAAAATGTTGAGTTTATTTATGGTAAATTATTTGTTATAGTTTGTCAATAACAATGAAATTGATATAATAACATAAAGAAGAGGGTAAGTTGAAGACAGTTTAAAATTAGTCAAAATTAAAGATAACCATCATCTGTGAGAATGTACAAAAAAACTGATTTTTACTCAAATATCAGAATCGTCACTTTGTGTAGCAGGCGATGATATGTTTTACTGTCATGCATTAATAATATTGATTTGTTATGGATTTATAAGTATACAGATTTGTCTATTTTGTTTTGGTTTACACCGTTTGTTGGATTTTTCCAAACCACCTCACACAAATACTGATGTAGCAATTTGAGTAGGACTAATGAAGAATTAATATCACTGTGTTAATCAGTATGATAGAAACAGATCCTTTGTGTTTGTATTCTACCATATAGACCCTCTAAAAAGCTATAGTCATATCATCAGTAAAATCATAGAGACATATGTCTGGTGAGATCCAACCTGGCATCTTTGAGCTAATGAGGGGGTAACATAGGAGGGAACTCAGCAGGTATAGGGGTACTTAAAGAGAATAAGGAAATTATACAAGTCTGTCCTGTGGTCTTTACTGCAGGATAAAGACTGAAGGGTCATATGGCCATGGGTGATAAGGACCGAGCCTAAGGTGAGGTCCTTATCACCCATGTACGTCTTTTTCATTGGAACATTGATATTTTACTTCAAAAAGAATGTGTTTTCCTTTTTCATTTTTTTATTGCATCATTTCTTTCTATTTATAAGGAAGTTATCTAAAACAACTTTAGGAAAAAGTAATGTTTTTGAAATGTGATGGTATCAAAGTTATCTAGAAATCCTTATATCTAAGGTACTGTCACTTTAAGACAAGTTCATTAATTTCTAGTGGAATTAAGGAATGATTTCTCTGAATACTAAAATAAGCAGAAACTTTGACATGTTGTTCATATCTTGATTCAAAAAGTAACAAAAATAACA
>CM055831.1:13126313-13152040 GCA_029582265.1 Zoroaster sp. YZ-2022 | reverse complement strand
CCCATATTTTAAAACCTGCCCCAATGAAAAGATCTCACATATTTCCACCTCCATTGGACAATCCAAAGGGCATCTTTAAAGGGACTAAAAAAGAATGGCCCGGGGGGTTTCCCTTGGGGGCATACAAGTAAATGCTATGGCGGATGTAACCCGGTTTAGTGTTTTGTGCCCGATCCAAAAGCTACAAATAACAGGCCGAAAATTTTCTAACCCCAAGCGAAAATTTTTTTTAAAAATTTTTGATTAACTCTATAAAAATTTTTGGTAAAGTCAATTCAAATGACAAAATTTTTTGGTTATCAATTTTACCAATATAATTAAAAATCAATCAAATAATGTGTTGGGAGCACCCTTTACTATTACCATATTGCTGTGAATCAATATTGGCAAATATCCTGAATTATCCTTTTTTAAAAATTGCTCAAAACGCCAAATATTGGTGAAAGAAAATTGGGCATAACATTTAATGATATATTCCTTTCCTTTGGAATGGGCACAACTGTAGCTGTCTTCAAGGATCAAAAAAACCTCCCTCAAACACAAAAAATCTTGTGGAGTAGCCAATTCTAAATTCCTTTATGGACTAACGGGCAGATCCGGATGACCCTTTGGACAGACTAAAAATTTTAACACCTTTAACCTTGCATGAAAAAAAGGCGGGGTGGAGCCCCTATTTACCTATTTATTTCAAAAAAATGTTTCGAAAAAAAAATAAATTTAAAGTGACAGCCAGTGGGACATTTTGCATAATTTTAATGTAGAGGTTTTTAAAAGCATAACAAGTTATGGGCCCCTTTTTTTTCAAGGAAAATTCAGTTAATGGGCTTTCTACATTAAAATTATTCAAACATTGTGTTTGTTGAGATATTTCTGGAACTTGACGTGAAAAAAGAGATATTCTAATGCACTCATAGTTATAAACCCCCTAAAGAAGGTCATTGGAAACTGAATAAAATTGATTTTCACATTAACTCATGGGTTATCTTTGGTTTTGAAATAAAAATCTAATATAATTTTTTCAATAGGGCTGTCGGGTTCTGGGTATCAGATACCCGAAACTTCATTGTCCATTTTTTTGGGTTCCAATTCCGTAAAACTTTTTTTAAAAATGTGACTCTTGAATAATGTAATGTTTAAACTTTTACAGACAATTATCTTTAAATTCAGAGATTACGCTCCAATAAAGCCTTTGTAGTATTTTACCAACATTTGCCATATATCTTTCTCCAACTGTTTGTGATACATTGTATCCAATCATTAAGACTGCAAAGGGCCTGGCAGTGGCTGCTTCAAACAACTTATCACACCAGCAGCATATGAGGGAATATTTGCCTATTGTTTGCAGTAATTGGATTAGTGGGGCAATTGCATGCTGATCATGATCGGGTAATTTATAGCTTGTTATGAGAATACAGAGAATACTACCTGACGTAGTAGTAGCAGTAGCAGCAGCAGCAGCAGCAGTAAATAAAGGACTGTAGGAACAGGAAAACTAATCTGGCCATGGCGTGGATAGATTACAAGAAGGTATACGACATGGTATCACACTCATGGATAGTGGCAGCTGATGCGGTGAAATGTCTTCTGGGTGAGAGCATGGAGAACAAATCTGATGGCCAGTGATGAATGTCTTGGTAAGGTAAACATCAGACGAGGTATTTTCCAGGGCGATTCTCTGTCTCCACTGTTGTTTGTTTTGGCGCTGTTCCCTTTGACGATGATTTTGCGGAAGGTTAGTGCGGGATACGAGATGGCAAAGGATGGATGCAGGATTAATCATCTTCTATTCATGGACGACCTGAAGTTTGCGAAGAACGAGAAAGAGATTGATTCCTTGGTGCAGACTGTACGGATCTTCAGCAATGACATCGGCATGAAGTTTGGTCTGGAGAAATGTGCTGCGATGACCATGAAGAGGGGTAAAAGGTAAATCGGATGGAATTGCTTTCAGCGGCACACAATTGAGGCGTTGGGTGAAGAAGAAGTTATAAGTATCTTGGGTGCTTGAAGCAGATCAGTACTGCACGAGGAATCGAAGAGACTTAAGAAAGAGTATATAAGACAGTGAAGAAGTGTTTGAAGTCCAAGCTGAATGGAGGGAATATGATAAAGGCGATCAACACTTGGGCTGTGTCATAATGAGATACAGTGCAGGAATTGTCAGTGGACTAAGGCAGATCTAGATGTTGCTGACAGGAAAAGCGAGGAAAGTGATGCGATGTCGGTATGTTACATCCAGGTCGAATGTCAGCAGACTCTATCTACCGAGTCAGAGGGCGAAGAGGGTTATTAGTGTATCAGACAGCGTTAACATCGAGAGAAGGAGCTTGCAGCGTCATGTAAAAGTACTCAGGAAAAGTTGTTGAAGGTTGCGCGGAAATACATGAAGGCAGACGAATTAGGTCCAAAGGAGTATAAGAATCAAAGAAGAGAAGAAAGAACACGAGTTTGGCAGGAAAAACCACTTCACAGCCGATTCCTGAGATGCACTGAAGAAGTGGCAAGTAGTAAGACTTGGGAATGGTTGAGGAGAGGAGAACTAAAGAAAGAAACCGAGTGTCTCTGCCGACGAATGTGATGAAGGCAAGGATCGAGAAGTCAGATGTCTCTTCTATGTGCGGAATGTGCAATGCGGCGGAGGAGACTGTATTTCACATTGTCAGCGAATGCAGAATGCATGCTCAGACAGAGTACAAAGGCAGACACGACATGTTGGCCAAGGTGATCCATTGGGATCTGTGTAAGAAGTACGGTGTCAAGGTGCAATCGAAGTGGTACGACCATGTGCGGAAAAGGTTGAAAAACGGACCATGTCAAAGATTCTCTGGGACTTCAACATCCAGACAGATCATGTTATAGAACATAGACGGCGGATGTTCTTGTTTTGATAAGCATGAGAAGATGTGTCATCTTATTGATATAGCTGTGCCGGGTGATAGTAGAGTAGCTTCGAAGGAAGGAGAAGGTACAGAAATATCAGGATTTAGGAGAGAACTCCATAGCTGTGGCAAGTCAAGGTGAAGGTTATTCCTGTGGTAGTGGGAGCACTGGGTACAATCCCGAATGCGTTGGAGAAACATCTCAAGGAGATAGGAACATCTGTTAGAGTAGAATTACTACAGAAGGCGGCACTCTTGGGGACAGCAAGGATTCTGCGAAAGACACATGGGATCTAAGGCTACAGGACGTAGCTTGACTCAAAGTGTAACCGGCAGAAAGGAAAACAAGATCTTTCTTTTCATGATGTGCTAACGCGAAATAATAATAATAATAATAATAATAATAATAATAATAATAATAATAATAATGTGGACTTATATACATGTAGCACACGTATCCACCAAACTGGTGCTCAAGGCACATTATATTATTACCCCTGCTCATCAGGCTCATAAATCATTCCTGAAACCATGTCAGCTCCCTGGGGATTATACAGCTCAATTGCTGCCATTACAGCGCATACAGGGCTAATCAAACACGACAACCAACTCTGCCCTCACAGGGCACCCCTGGGTGGAGAGAAGCAATTATGGTAACGTGTCTTGCTCAAGAACACAAGCACCATGGTCGCGGTTGGGATTTGAACCCACATTCTGATGAATCAGAACTCAAATCCGATGCACTAAACAGCTCGACCATGGCATGGATGTTCGATGTTGGAGATATTGCAGTGGACGACATGTTACTTTATGCGAATGAAACATGCACCAGACAGTGCCACATGATGAAACACACGCAGACAGTGGGCACAGGTTCAGGTTCAGATTTGGGTTTGGGTAATGTAACGACGCGGACTACGGCCGCGGCATGGCAGAAAAGATTGGGAAAAATGCTGAAACAGCCTTTTCCCCCTCTCGCACAGAAACAATGCTGTCCGGCGATTTTTAAGGACAGCCAGGACACGTTCGGAATTTTTCACGCCACTGGGGGTAACATCCGGAGCCGGGGAACCCCGAGGCACTGGCAAACACTTACGACAAACACAGGAGAGGTGGCCTGAGAGTTACGCTCTTATAATGTTATAAAGATTATTTTAATGCCAAAAATTATTTCTTAAAATCATAATCTAAAGCCAACATGACATACGGGATATCCTTATTTAGAAGGCGGGAGTAGGTACAAAGCGCATTAATTTTTCCCCAATGGTTCCGCCCACATCACCTTGACCAATGACATAATTCAACACCTGTTTTGTGAACATAAACAACCAACCAGAGCTCTGATCACGCACACAGGTACATGTATTTGTACAACACCGGGGTTTTTCAACAAAAAAAAAGGGGTACCCGGGTATAAAATTTTCTGTTTTGGGGGTATCCCCAAAACCAACCACCCCTATTCTGGCTATACAATGTTTTAATTTTTCGTATTACAAATATAATAAATAATTACCCTTAAAATTTAAAATTGCAGAGCTGGTTATAACCCCAGTGAAAAGACCCATATATGACATCATTAGAATTATCAATAAAAGGGGGTATTTTTGGTCTAAATTTACAATTTTTAAAAATGAAAATGCCCAATAGTTTTGACACCGTAACAATATGTTTTACACATATGCATATTGTATTTGTTTTAACCCCTGTGTGATTTTCCCACCGAGGGATACCTATGCTGTGTGTACAAAAATATCTTTTTTTTTCGGGGGGGAAAAGAAAAAAAAAAAAAATTTTTCCGATTGAAATATTTTTGGAAAAAAAAAACCAAATGGGGTTGTTACAACATCAATCTTTTTTTTTCTTTTTTTTTGAGGTTTTAAGGTCAAATTAGTTTTGTGATGTTTTTTCCAATAAAAGGTCCTTTTGGTGAAAATAATTACAATCTCTAACTTCACTTTAAAGGGGTTAACATATTTTTATTTGATACCCTTTCGGCATATTTAAACGGGTCACTATTTTCTTCTGAAAATAGTCTGTAACATTATTCAAATTTTTTTGTTTGTCAAAAAAAATTTTTAAAATTTGTCAAATATTGTGGAGATTCAAATGAACTGAAAACACCAAAAAAATGGAGATCCATTTATTTAAAATGTGCGTCACTGTTGTTTTTGGATTTTAAAAAAAATTTCACACGGAAGGTTATCAAATAAAATTTTTACATCATTTTAACGTGAGGTTAGAACAAATTTTTTTTGTTTTTTTTCACACTTTAATAAGGACTCTATTTTTGGAAAATAAAAAACAAATTTGCCCTTAGAGCCCCTTTAACAATCAAAAAGTTGATGTCAATCTTTTTTTAAATCGTGGCAGTGAAACATAGGTTTGTGTGGGGGGAAAAAAAACATCAAGAGGGGTACTTGTATACCTGCAATTAATCTCAGTTTATGATAAAATGAACATCTGTCATGTTTTTCCCCATCAATAGGGAAAATTGACCATTCAATGGATAATTTGACCATTCAATGGATAATTACAAAATTAAAGGAAGAAATTTTTCAAAGTTATTTTTTAAGTTGTTTGCTTTTTTTGGTAATTTTAAACTGGTGATGCCATGATGATTCGGTCTGTCAACGGGGGGTATTCTGGTTGTTTGCTTTATTCAGGAAATTTTAAAACTGGTCAGATCCATGATTCGGTCTGTCAATTCATGTTTTTCAATGAGTTGTTTGCTTTTATTCAAGTAATTTTTAAACTGGTGGGATGCCATGATCATTTGGTCTTCAATTTCATAGGGTATGTCAATGGTTGTTTGCTTTTATTAAAGAACTTTAAACTTCAGATATGATGATTCGGTCTGTAAATTCTGGGGTATGTCAATGAGTTTTTTTGCTTTTTAAAATAACAACTGGTCGATGCCAGATCATTTTCTTTCAATTCATGGGATGTCAATGAGTTGTTTGTTTTATTCAGAGTAACAAACTGGTCAGATGCCATGATCTTTTGGGTTTTTAATTCATAGGGTATGTCAATGATTTGGGTTTTTTATTCATAGAAACCTAAAAAAGTGTTCTTAGATTTTATATAAAAAAATTCTATAGAAATCTTGTAGATTTTTTATAAGTTTTATGGGTTTTTTTAAAGGTTTTTTTTATAGAACTTTTAAGTTGTTATGAGATTCTTTGAAAATTAAATTTTTCTCCTTTTTTATAAATTCTTTAGCTCTATAAAAACTTTTTAAGAAAAATGGACCACTTTCTATAGAATATAAAGGGGGTTTATAGAATTTTTGAAATTTGGGGGTCACTTTAAATAAATTGTCTATGAAATCAAAGGTCTTTATAGAAATTCTTTAAAAATTTTCAATTTTTTCATGGTTTTTTAAGAATATCGTGGTTGTATGAATTCTATGAAACCTGGTCATTTTTCTCATTTTTATGAATATTTTAAAGTTTGAAATTTCTAGAAAACGGACCATTTTTATGATTTTCTATAAGGTCCTATATTCTTTTTTTCATGAGCTCTAAAAAAGTTTAAATTCATTTTCATCTTTCTATAGGCTCTATAAAAAAGTTTGCAACCCCTTTTCTATGTCTCTTTAGAGGGTCGTCATTTTTCTTTCTATGGGCCAAAGAAAGTGTGCAACTCACTCCGAGATTTTTAAGATCTTGAACATCTCATCACACTATAAAAAAGAAAAATTTTAACAAAATTTCTTAAAATTTTATTCTCTTCGCATACAGTTCTATAGAATTAAAAAAGCATTCATAAATTCATGAAAATCTTTTAGGGATGCCTGATCATTTGGTCTGTCAATTCATAGGGTTTTCAAGAGTTGTTTGTTTTATTCAGGTAATTTTAAACTGGCCCAGATCCATGATCATTTGGTCTGTAAATTCAGGGTAGCAATAGTTGTTTTTTTTATTCAGGAATTTTAAAACTGGTAGATCCTGATCATTTGGTCTGTAAATTATATGGTATGCCAATGAGTTGTTTACATGCATGTTCATCAACATCATTCAGTGTCATGTCGACAAAAAATAATAATTAGAAAGAGTGTTGGGTTATTTGGAATCTTTTGAATAATGTGTGCTGTAAATGAGTTTGGTTTTTTTAAATTAAAAAACACACAAAGATCTCCAATCTGGAACTTCACTTTGGAAAGCATTCTGGCTAGAACACAAAGAACAGACACACCTGTGAAAACTGGCTAGGTTCTGACAAACAATTAAATTAAAAAATTAATTTAACTAAAAAAACAAATTTCCCCAAAAAGTGGTTAAAGGGTACATTTATTTTTTAACAGACGACTGACTTATCACAACAACCCTTTAGGGCCCTACCCATGCCATTTTATTGAACTCCACTGATGTGTTCTTTACATACTTAAAACTTGTTTTTCTGCAAATTGGCTGAATAATTAAATGGCCCGATTGTTTTAGACATTTGTTTAAAAACAACAAAATAATTAAGGTCAAAATATTTTAGTTGGTATTATGGATGTTAATAATTGTCTAACAATGAATAAAGTTTGTGTTATAGAGAGTTGAGAATATCTCTTTAATTCCCACTTGAACCCCGGGTATTGTCTTTGTTTGGGCTTTTTTTTTTTACTGTTTTTCCCTAATTTTTTTTTTTATATTTGTTTTTTTCTTTTTTTTGGTTTAATGGTTTTAGTTTTGGTTTGGGTAAATTTAAAAAAAATTAGTTAAAAGAAATTTGCCCCACAGTTTTTTTACAAGCATAAATGTACATGTCTACACACATGCTATTGAATGCAAAATTTTTAAAAAAAACTTACGCCTTTGTTTTGGGAATGGTTTTTTTCTGATGCCCCTTGGTGCTGCAGAACCTCTTGTTACAGCAGTCTGTCACGAATCTCATCACCAGGTTGAAAACAGCAAATCCCCCTTTTTGTTTTGGACCACCCCCCTTTTGCCAAATTCTTCACACAGCTCATTTTTCCTGCAGCTCCATTTTCCAAAGTTTGAACCCTCCTCTGGTTCCTTAACTGATGACAAACGGGATAAATTTTTAAGATTTTTGACTCTAGAAATTTCAAGTCCTTTGATAGTGGGATAGAGGCAAAAGTCAGGATCTGATGAATTTTGGTGACATCTTTGGGGTCTCCAGTGAATCTGTATTTGTTGGGGTTCCTCACTGTTTTCATATTCTAATTTGTTGTTCGATCTTTGGGGGTTTTTTATTTCATCAATGATGGACTCTTTTGAGCTGTTCCCCGGCCCCTGATCTCATCGCCTGTTCTTCACCTCTCCCAGGGTTTTTTCAACGTGACCCCATTTGTCTTTTCATTGTTGAGGCGTTTCAGAGATTGTTCAAGTTTCTTGGAACCCCCAAGGGGTAAAGAATTGAGCCAATGACTGTTTTTTGGGATGGGGGCTTTTTAATCAATGTACTCATTTGTGGTTTACAGGGTCGGGGCGGCAACGGCTCAACTTGTACATTTAAAAGAACCATGTCACTTCATCATGGGTTTGGCATTCTGGTACGTTTTTGTTTTGTTTCTTTTATTGCTCCCTTTCCCCCGGAATGTCCCAAAGGTTGGTATGGTTTGAACATGCAACTTTTGGGGGTGTCTTTAACAATTTACACAGGGTTTTTGTCCCAATAAAGACAGCGATGGAGCCTCATTCTTTTCATAAATACTCAAAATTAGCTGCATATTCCAGAGCTGCCCAACATGTTTAATGTGTCTCCCAACATGACCAAAGATGAATTTGGGTCTTGAGGCCGGAACCCCCATCATGGGGTTGTTTCCGTCGACAAAAAGGGACAAGGAATCATGACAGCATCCTTGTTTTGGTATTGGTATTCATTAAACATTTTTCACGAAGCTTGGTCACAGCCCAGTATTTTGGGTTATCTGTACCCCCTTTTTGCAAATACTGCACCAAGATGATCCTTTCTGATTTTCTAGGCTAACCCAATGTTGGTTTAAGTACTTTCTTCTGTTAATAAATGATATGAAAAAAAGATTGGAAAAATCAACATAAGCCCTACCTTCCACCCCGACATTTAACAATCAATAACCCCTCAATATTGTCAATCCCTCATCCCTTACGTAAAAAGCATTTCATGGGTGCCCCACTTCTCTGGGTGGTTTTTGGATGGGACGCTGATAATCTGATGGGTTTAGGTTTTCTTGCCGACTAAAAAATTTATATGGGGGTGTAAAACTTCCCTTCCAGTCTTGCATCACTGTATGTAGAGCCCAAATTTATTGGGGGCCTCTCTGGTTCTAGATACTCTGTAGTATTTCAGTCTTGCATCACTGTATGTATGAGCCAAGTTTAATTTGGGTCACCCTCTGGTTCTAGAAATCTGTGACCGTCTTGCCCCTGTTTTATGAGCCCAAAGGAAATTAGGGGGCTACCTCTCTGGATTCTAGAAATTGTGTCCGTCCTGCATCACTGTATGTTGGCCAAGTTGTAATTAGGGGCTACCCCCCTGGATTCTAGAAATCTGTTTCACAGTCCTGCATCACTGATGTAGGCCAAGTTGTAATTTGGGTCTACCTCTCTATTCTAGACACTCTTAGTACCAGTCCGCATCACTGTATGTATAGCCCAAATTTATGGGTCTACCCTCTCTGGGTTCTAGATACTCTTGTATTTAAAATCCCATCACTGTATGTATGAGCCAAGTTGTTTAGGGCCCCCCTGGGCTAGTCTCTGTAGTACCCTATCGCATCACTGCTTATGGAAAATTTTAATTAGGGTCCCCCCTCTGGATTCTAACACTTGTGGCCCCCAAACCTGCATCACTGTATGTATGGCAAGTTGTATGGGGTTTTTCTCTGGGTTCTAGAACTCTGTAGTACCCCGTCCTGCATCCTGTATGTATGAGCCAAGTTGATGGGGGCTCCTCTCTATTCTGATATCCGGGGACTTACGTCCGCATCACTGATGGAGCCAAAGGTTGTAATTAGGGGCCCTCTGGGTTCTAGACACCTTAGTCTTAATCTTGACACTGTAGTTTTAGCCGGGGAAATTGGGGGCCCTCTCTGGATTCTAAAACTTGTTTGTCCACAGTCCTGCATCACTGTATGTATGAGCCCAAATTGTAATTGGGGCTACCCTCTCTGGGTTCTAGATACCTGTAGTACACAGTCATGCATCACTGTAAGGCAAGTTTATGGGTCACCTCTCTGGGTTCTAGACACTCTGTAGTATACACCATCACTGTATGTATGGCAGTTTATGGGGGCTACCCCCCTCTGGATTCTAGACACTCTGTAGTAAACCGTCCCGCATCACTGTATGTATGACCAAGTTGTAATTTGGGTCACCTCTCTCTGGTTCTAGACACCGTCCCCAGTTTCATCACTGTATGTTTAGCCGTTGTAAGGTCTACCTCTCTATTTTAGACACTTTTTACATGAAATCCTGCATCACTGTAATGTATGAACCAAGTTGTAATTAGGGTCTACCTCTCTCTGGATTCTAGATACTCTGTGATACTTCCATAGATTAAATGGTGGCATCAAGTATTCAAATAAAACTTGAATTTTTAATAATCATTTAAGGATTTTAATATCAAAACTTCAATCCCGAAACTGGTCAGAAACTCAGTGGAGTGTCATCTTATGTAGCACCTTTTAAATTAATATATAAAAACATTATATTTGGGAAATGTTTTAAAGAATCCTCCCTTTATTAACAAAATATTGATGTATAAAGTTTCCTTATCATCTATTTTTTAAAAGATAGGTTCACTGCCTACTATAAAAGATTGAAAAGCATGCATACTTTGTGCATCCTTTGGCCTATAATAAGCTGCTAAAAATATTTGATTCATTAGTAATTAAGGTGTAGAAATATTTTACCAAACAATTATCTTTAATAATTATTGCGGAAATTGGGCCAGTTCTAAATAATGGCCAAAAGAACTTTAAGTATATCTTTCTTCCATGCAATTTTTTTCTTCCAGGCAAAGTACAGTAATTATTAAACATAGTTATTCCTCGTCCATTGTTGTTTTCTTTGCATTGTAATAACGATCGCTGAACCGGTGCAATATCATCGTCGTTGTGATCAACTTGATTTCAATTAATAAAAATTAAAAACTTTGCCAATCAAGACAGTCTGAAAAATGGTTGCTCACATTTATGAATGGGGGATCATAATAGGTGCTGAAATTATGTGGCATGCCCTGAATCACCACCACTGTAATAAATTAAATGTTAATTTTGTTAAATGTTCAAAACTTATTGTAAAACAAAATTATAACATTGCTACAGTTCCCCATGTACTTTTCAACACAACTGCCAGTTGCGATACTGTCCATATGCTGTAGTGATCGTATGATCAAAAGTGCACATGATACTACTTGTGTATAGGGGTGGGTTAATGTGTCAATTACTCTAAGTAATGAAAAATATAAAAAAACTTATTCACTATTTTTTGTGAAATGTGCATATTTTGTTGCATTTTTTCTGAAATCAGAGCTCTCCACATACTGAACAATTATTGTGGATGATTAGTACCTCTTAGCAACTTCACATCAAGTTCAGCTTTTGGATAATAATCAATTGTTTTGTAATCAGGTAATTACCAATGTTGTATATCTTCCCCCTACTTTAAACCAGTTGGTTTACTGTTCTAATCTTATCCACTGTATCACTGTCAAAAAATTTCGGAACAAATGTTAGCTACCCTGCTGTGGTTTTACCCTTGTTTTATTGAAGTCACTTTAAACCAGTTGGTTTACTGTTTCAATCTTATCCACTGTATCACTGTCAAAACATTTGAAATGTTAGGTTACCACAGTGGTTTTACCTTGTTTTATTGAAGTCACTTTACAGTTTAACACAGTTGAACACAAAATGAAGTAAATTTTTCTTGCAAAGATGAGCAATGATACTACACGTAACGCTAAGTGATCCCAAACAAACGGGCGCTTGACAACACACAGTGTACATGTAGTTCCAAAGTCATTAGGTCACAGGTCTACCTGGCTGATATGTGCTCTTGAGGAGCTATCCACAGTGCAATGTACACTCTGATGGGGTAAATAGGTTCTGACCAAGTACTTTAATTATGGCCGCATGTTTGCACCTAATTATCTCCTTTTTACCTGTCTCCCTTGATATGGTCAAGGAAACTTCT
Organism: Zoroaster sp. YZ-2022; assembly: GCA_029582265.1. Taxonomy (NCBI): domain Eukaryota; kingdom Metazoa; phylum Echinodermata; class Asteroidea; order Forcipulatida; family Zoroasteridae; genus Zoroaster; species Zoroaster sp. YZ-2022. The sequence continues at coordinate 13,140,036 of CM055831.1, read as the reverse complement.
TAACTGCCTCTTGGAACTTTGATTAATCACTTGGTGAAGAAACGATTGTTGGTAAAAAAATGTCTAAAAAATAAAAAGATTTTCTTTTGTCCCGGGGTCAGGAACTTTATCGATTAGTGCGTCAAAGAACGTCTGCCTCAGTAGTTTAAATTGCCTGCACTGTAAGTCATGTCCTGCTCCTTGCGCCAATTGATGTTCACAATGGCATACAATCGATGTTCTGACCTTTAAGATCATCGCCATGCGCATTATTCAGCATGAACAGCATGACAAGTTTGTACACATATTTGGCCATTGCTCTGGAGAAATGTCGGGGAAGAAATCACACTTCTTTAGACATCTTTCAACCCAACAGTCGATGTGTCTCCAAGAGGTGTTGGTTAAAGTTATAATGTCTGATTTCTCGGACCATATCCCAAGGGAGACAGATAAAAGGAGATTATTAGGTGCAAAGATTCAGGGACACAACCTGAAAAAGTACTCCAGGGTCAGGACATCAGAAGTAGTATTGTGCCCTGGCAGATGAGTCTTATCAGAGCTACACTGATGCTTACATGGTACACAGTGAATACAGTGTACCATAAATTGCTTGACTGAATGACGTATGCATATTGAACTTCATTGTGAAAGTTTAATATGTATGGTATGATGTTGTGCCTTATAATATTGTATCCTGTTTGTGTTGTAAAATTATTGAGTATAATCTACAGGATAGTATCCCTAGATTATACTCATGAGAGTAAGTCCTTGCTATATGATTACATATACTCACACTTGTTACCATACAATACAAATACTAACTTCTCTCCTGACTTTTACCACTGCTGATAACTGCAATTATTCATGACTGATAGGTGACTTTTCTGTAACATAATAGCCAAAGCCCTTGTTGAAACACTCTGAGACACAGTGAGGGCTGATTCCTTGAAATGTCTCGAGAAAGCTCTGACCACCAGTAGTTGTAGGTCTGAGACGGGACTGCCCGGTCTCCGAGACCGGGTTTCCCAGTCTCGATGGTCTTAATCTCGATACCCAGTAATTCTGTGGTTCTCGGTCTTTGGTCTTGGTCTCGGACCTCTCTGTCTCGAAGATTTGACTGGTCTCGTCGAGACCAGCTCTTTTTAACCACTTCGCAACACATGAAAAATAATCGATTAATTCGCTTTTGTTTTATTTGGTTCCGTGGAAGCGTGCGAAAAAGCGATTTCCTCAACATTTGTTAACAAACTTACAGTAGATGCTATTCGCTTCTTTCCGCCTCCCTGTGGTGCGTTATCGTTATCCAACCATCAAACTCATGCCAACTCACGCTATTAGGGTTCGATAAACTTTGGGATGCGAGTTGTGGAGTGACATGTACTACCTGTTCAAAAGAACGCGACGCTATCGCCGCTGTATTAAGCATTCACATGTTGTCCGCAGTGTAAAATGTGCGTTGTGTGTACTGCAGTACTTTTGCACATGGCGGTTGTAAACTTTTTATGCGAGGTTTTGAATTGAAGTAATCAATATGTCAAGCAACTCATCGGGTAATCAAGTTTGGTTTTTTAAAGACCAAAGACCAAAAATCCACCGAATTTATTACAAAAGGTGAATATAAGAAGTTATCGGCAGTGTGCAATTTCTGCACCAAACACAACTCGGATAAGTGAACGATCTGGGAACAAGTTTGGCATTCACCAGGCACTTGAGCCGGGCGATGCCAAAAGCCAAGCTGGCAAAACCTACATTTATTTTGTAATTGTTAGAATTGTTATTCAAATTTAATGAATAAGAGTCACCCACTTTTTTTAAGTAATAAATGCCACAACACGCTTTCTTTTGTTCCTTCCTGGGTCGGGTTGTCATCAACTAATTCCTTTGTGTAAAGTCATGTTGTTTTCCCCTGCTGGATCCCTCTAATCTACATGGAAGGTGAACTTTCTTACAAGTCAATCATCAGTCCACATTCATTGTGGTTTCAGACATGTCCTTGTGAAATAAAGTTTATTTGGTTTTAGGCTTTTCACATATGTATTGCTCTCCCATCCTGCGAAGATTAAAAAATTGTGTTGTGCCAGTTCTGTGATCTTCTTATTCTTAAGTTTTAATTAAAGTTATCATTTGTTATTGCTTTTTAAAAAGGTGTATGAAAGAGTAATTTGCAGTCAGGGAAAAAGCTAAAAGAAACCAGCAAGTGCGCAGGGCATCAATACTGATTCTTGATACCATGTGCAGGAACGCTCTTCCCAGGGCCAGACTGTGCACAGAGATGTTGGGAATGCTGATGTTTTTGAAATGTAATGAAAGTGTTAAAATGTGCAAAGCACAATGATAAAATATTTTTTGTTTATTAGATGGATGTAAACTTCCGATCAAAGAAATGGCAAAAGTTGTTGTTTTTCACTTGAGCTTTTCAATGAGGAATAAAAGTGTTCACAAAATCACACATAAAGTTTTGTTTTGACCCTTTTATTATGTTATTAATTTTATTTATGCAGGTCTCGGTCTCGGTCTCGGGTCTCGGCCTTCCATGAAAGTCCTGCCGGGTCTTAGAATGCTCGACGGTCGGTTCCTCGGGTTCTCGGTCTCGACCTTCCCGGTCTCGGCACAATCTCGGTCTCCGTCTCGGTCTCGGACTATCCGTCTCGACTCACCAACGCGTTGACCACTGCCCAGCATTGTCAGGCTCTCATTGGTCAGGAGTTGCTAAATCCAGTTGCATTGTTATAAGTTTCTGGTCAATCCTCATAGGGAGTAGTGTGGATAAATTCTGTCCCATTTAACCCATTGCCCTACACCCATTATCATCGATGACTCTTTACTCTATGGGAGCTATAGAACTGTGTCAATATAATCATAGATCATTTTATTATTACAATAAACATGACTCAAATGTGAGTTATTTCATTCTCAAATGTTGATATTGGACCAATATTTGGGTTTCAGTGATGTGTCACCAATTCACTGTAGGGATATAGATGTAGTACAGGTAAAATGGTATTTTGATTTTTAACCCTAACTCCCTAGGCATTGTATTAAAACAATAAAAATCCTTCAAAAATCATCCAACTGGCTTTGTTGTTCTAGGGAGTTAGGGTTAAAAATGAAAATTCCAGATATTGAATTTGTACTAATATTTGTTTCTCTCAATTTTTGTTAAAGGGCAGTATCACCACGATCACAGCCAGCAGATTTCTCAATTGCAGGGCATGGAATCAGTGTCCTAGTTTAAGATGAACACAGTGACTGAAAAATTACTGAGATTCATTTTATGCAGCAGCAACAGTAATATGACCTTATCATGTGGAGTATTATTCACAGTCACTGAGTTAATCTAAAACTAGCACTCAGATTCCATGCCCTGTTGATCGTGATGATATTGCCACTTTAATTAACCAGTTTGCTTCGGAGGCCGTGTATACACGCAATTTTTTTGGGACAGCGGATCGGAGAGAGCGTCTAAACACGCATTCTGATTTTTGTGTGTGTCACCGGGAGACTTGTCAACACGCCACACGTGGATGCGTGCGGCCGTGGCGCGTAAGGCTGACTTGTATACACGCTAATCGCTTCGGAGTCCATGGGGTCGCAGTTAACCGGTGGCCCGGACAAACAGCCTCGCAATACTCTCGGAATGAGTCTCACTCTTTTCGTTGATTTTGTGTAATCCCTTTTATCCAAGACCTGTTCCTTTGACGTACGCAGTAGCCAGGGATTTGTGTAAAGAGGGGATTTATATCCATTGTTTACGGCGTTCGGTCTCGTCTCCAGGTAGGCGCTGCCGTCTTTTCAACGGGCGCTTGTCACTAATAGGCTGTTGCATCGGGGCTTCGCTGCCAACGGCCCACTAATTGTGCTGAACAAACACAACCGTAATTAAAAAACTAGCCATTTATATTCTCAAAATGTCAATGAGAGTAAAGGTGTTTATTTGGGTGTCCGAACTTAGTTTCATTGACAAAAAAATTATTAATGGCTAGAAATTTTTTCAGATTTTTTCACTGAAAATAAACCCGCACTGGGGACCAGAAAAATTAATATTCCCCTCAAGTCAACTGGTTTAAGAAATTAAACCTGTCAGAAGTAGTTTGTAATTTTAAGAAATACAGCTGTAGTCATGACTCAGGACACGATGATAATGGGGAGTATTCATTTGAAAATGATGGGGATTAGCAGGGAATGTTGGAGGAGGATGGGTGGGAGAAGGTCATAAATTATTAACTTAGCTTCAGGAAAGAAGGGACTTTGGTTTAGTTGGCCTGAAAATTTGAAAATTTATAAATGACTCAGAGGCAGTTTAGACTAGGTTTAGGAATTCTGATTGGTTGAGATGTGATCACGTGGTTGTTTAAGACCAGAGACTTAATGTTGGTACTGCACCGTTTCTTGCCAAGGATGCTTTCTCTCTTTGAACCAAGATGTACTTGAATCAACCAGTTTCAGTTCAATGTGGAGTCAAGTCTTGAGAAAAATGTTTAAAAAAACATTCCCAATTTTTACAGAAAACATTGGAATAAATGTTCTATTTTGTTAATTTTTTTTAAATGCAAGTATAATTTATATTTGAAGTTAGCTGTCATATAATAATTTGGTCATTTTGTGTTCATGTCATTACCAATGCTGTACCTTCCTTTTAAACAGTTGTGTAAGTCTCATTTTTGAGATGCACCAGCTGCATCTGTGTTTCTGGATGTGCAAATTGTTTCAGTTTTTGGAACAAAGTTTTTATATTTTACAACAAAATCAGGAGAGCATTCATGAAATGGGAATAAAAGAGGACACTTTGTCTTGACACTCAGGATAAATACCCTGGGGTTGTGGGCCCAATGGAGCAATTAAGGACATTACCTATGGTTTTGCTCACTTTATAAAAATTCCCTATGGCGTATTTCCCCATGGGAAACCTACATGGGGATTTTCCAATGGGAAATCTCCATGGAAACCAAGGAGATTTGGACTCCCATGGGAAAATTCCCATGATCGTATTTCCCCATGCACCTGGGACAATTTCCCATGTTCGCATGGTGTTTTGTCCCATATAACTCATATGGTGTTTTTCCCCATACCACCCATGGTGCTTTTCCCCATACAATCAATCTCCATGGTGTTTTTTCCCTCAGACCGTATGACCCCATGGTGTTTTTTTCCCATTTAATTTACCCATGGTAAAGTTTTCCCCCATACACAATTCTATGGTGTTTTCCTCACACCCCATGGTGTTTTTTCCCCATACACCCCCAGGTGTTTTCCCCCATACACCCCATGGTGTTTTTTCCCCAAACACCCCATGGTGTTTTTTCCCCCATACACCCCATGGTGTTTTTCCTCATTCAGCCCATGAAAGTGTTTTTACACCCCATACACCCCATGGTGTTTTTTCCCCATTTACCCCATGGTGTTTTCCCCCATACACCCCATGGTGTTTTTCCCCCATACATGTCTCCATGGGTTTTCCCCATACCACCCCATTGTGTTTTCACCCATCTCACCATGGTGTTTTCCCCATACACCAATTCCTATGGAAAGTTTTGGTCCCCAAGCACTCCATGAAGTTCGATGGTGTTTCACACACCCTATGTAGACAAACAATATTGTGTACATCAATGCCATGATCCATGATTTTATATAATGTGTAAAAGGAAGCAAAGATACCAAATGCAGTCAGATACATGTGACATCATTCTGGAGTTATTAATCTGTAAGACATTTATTGGATAGACAAGATTTCAAGCTTTTTGGCAAGTATATTGAACAACAAACAAAAATTTTTTAAAGGAAAAAAGTTTTAAACAAGTTACAAGTTAGTGTTCCCCAACTTTCTGCAAATCCTGTCAGTCGCAAATTGGCTGCCACACCCTATAGTTTTTTTATGGATGACATCCTTGTGTCTTTTAATTTATACGCTCTATGTGACCTGCCGGATTTGCGATGGTTCCACACTCGTGGAAGGTCTTGCTGACATAATCTGGAAACCAAAAAAAAAAAAAAAAAATTCAAAAATCACTTTAGTAACCTCACGAAACAAACCCGGAAACGATAAACACAGACACAATATACACATGCAGGACAAACAACAAATTTGATTGTCTCAAAATATTTGTTTTTTCATTTACAGTTCACTCATGCTTTCAGGAAAACTGTCAGTGGGAAAAGACAAGGTTTTCCTCTCATCAAGCTTTTATTTTTGTGTAACACATGATATGTGGGGATATCCTCACATATGCCTACTTTAATCCAATTTATGATAGTCATGTAAGTCAATGTTGCTAAAGGGGATCTCCAAATAAAGACGTAATTGTGATGTGTTCTTGCAAAATCAGACAAGGGTCAAAATGTAGATTGTTAAAGAATAAATTGTTTTGTCCCTAATTACACATTCCATTGTGAAGTTCAGAATTTTGGCAAGCTTAGGGATTTTTAGTTATGTAATAATTAGTAATTGCATATATATTAGGTCACCGCCTATGGTAAGTTTTCATCTGATTTTGCAAGAACATGTTACAAATGGTGTATCGAATCCTCCATTCATACTTTACTTACATACATGATACCCTTTGACCTTTTCTTGGGGAAAGTTTGGGACAACTGTTTGGACGAATGGGCACCAATACCCTTTTGTCCATCACAGAGCACATCGCCATCTGCTCACGTGTGAAGAGAGAGTGGCACACATTAAACCTCTCATCAATTTTTTATAGTCGGTGTGTGTACACCTTCAGCACGCGAACAAGGGCAGCAAACTCCTGGCAGCTGCGGGTAGAAAAAATTTGTTAAAAACCAAGGCCCCTTTTTCCCTTGCTAAAGCGGGATGTTTTGAGAATGTTAATTTATAATGGAAAAACCCAAAATGTAGTGTAAGACAATGAACCAGTATGCATCAGGGGTTGTGAGGTTTGATCTGTGTGCTCACCCCAAAATCATACAAAAGTGTCATGTTTAAATAATTCCAACAATGAATGAACATACTAAAAATATTACAATTGAAAGAACATACCAAGTCAATATCAGATGGGCTTTTCCTCTTTGGCTTTGGTTTTCGGTGACCTCTCGGTGACATCCTCGGACTGTTTTGATGCCATTCCTTCATCAGAATGGACTTCCGTGAGGAACTTCTCCTCCTCTGCCCGCAGGACACTGAGTTTATCTGAAAACCAAAAGTGTATGAAGATTATGACCACAAAATCTTGAGTAACGAAAAATTGGGGGAAAACTAGAGGGATATTGTTTGTCTTCTTTTGTACCACATGAAAGAATTTGAACTTTTTTGTTATCTTCTGATCTTTGATAAATTTCATGGGAATTTATTTCCATGCTCTGAAAGTGGGAAAAAATGACAACCATACTTTCATGTTTAGCAAAGTACAAAGATTTTTCATTTTTTATTTATTTATTTTTGGTGAACGTTTGGGTACATGTACATGACCATTCTGGGCAGACAGGCAAACTTAACTACAAACAGAATGGTAATTGTAATAAAAGCGTAGATTATTTTAGGCCTGGTCAATCACACATCATGGAGAAAAATTGAAATACTGAAACTTGATACACTGTAGTCTTTTATAAAGTTTCATGCCTTTTGTCGATCATGCCTCCATGACCATGATCTGATTCTGATGGCTCATATTTCTGAAATATCACGAAAATAATTTGGAATATTTTTTCTATGAGTTATGAATTGATGAAGGGCACTTACCATCCATCTGGATAACTCTGCCATCATACTTCTTCCAACCGCCGAGGGGTTCTTTTTTTCCTAAAATGGCAGCAAAAACCTTGACCACTTTACCGGCATCATGCAGCTTTTCTTGATCAACAACCGCTGAAGATGGCACAATGCTCGTTGCTTGATATATCCAGTGAACCAGCGCATTTCTTTGGACCCAGGCATTCTAACGTTAATACTAAATAATATTACTCTCAAAACAAATTCTGTCAAAGGACAAGGGTGAAGGTTCAAGGGGCGAAAGTCAAAAAATCTAAATCACAATTCAACAATTCAAACAAAGAAACTGAGTGGTTGACGAACGTACATACGTGTGAACGTACACACCATTCGTTGTGGGGTCCAAAACACAATAGAACAATTGGACCCCACAAGGTAACTATAGAAAATCTTGTACCCCACAGGAGAATTATAAGGAAAAGGGATAATAGAACGAACAAAGGAATACCACAACCGTCAGTATCGTGCAAAGTGAGATTATTGTGTGTGTGTGTGTGTGTGTGTGTATACGCGTGCAGTGTGCGTGACGCATCGCGTGTCGCCGTCGCCTTGGCGCTGGTCTGCGCTTATGACATGCTTGTGAATAATGTGTAATTACAGCATATGTGTGGCGGTACCAGTGGAGGGACGCACCGGATACACATCGATGACGCAGCCACATAGCGTTTACATGCACAGACAATGCACGTGGCCCCACATGTCGAATGATGTTTACGCACACAGCCAGCGTAATGGCTGCGCCTGAAATGCGCCTCGCTTTTATACATGCTCGCTTCAGGCCCTGATGAAAGATGAGAAATTGAACAATGCTGAACTTCATGACAATCCCTGTGTTAAATGTGTAAAACTGGCTGAACGGCACCTAATGTCGCATCATTGAATGATATTTGCGAAACAGCTGTTAGTTAACCAAGATGTGTCCAATATTATAAATGATGATCAACGTTACATAAAAACTTAATATGCTTTTTTCCTTTATTTTCTTTTCTTAAAAAAAAAGATTTTACAAGAATATAAATTCCAACTCTAAATTTAGCGAATAGTCGGTCGCTCAAAATGCTCACGTAGGTGTTCGGTCGAGCCTAGTATTACTTATTTTTACTAACCGTCCATGACCGGTAGTACCAAGATGGACCATGAGACATGGTCGAATTCCCCGAGTCGGTCCACGTGCAAACGCTATTTTATCATTTGTTGAAGAAACATTGTTCCACACATTGCTGTCTTTGGGTTAGATCAACTCTCCATTTTGTTGTTGAAGTTGTTGCCAATGAAAGTCTCAAAGAGTCCCATTGTGTTCCCATGGTATTTCTTGAGACCCCCATGGTATTTGTATGGTAAGTTCAAATTGTCACACTTAGTGGTTACCATGAAGTGTTTCTTGGAGATACCGTGATGTTGCTATGGTGTTCACCATGGTGTTTCTTGAGGACCCCATGGTGTTTCTTGGGACCCCATGGTGTTCAGCATGGTCCACCATGGTGTTTTTATGGGAGCACTCATGACGCAAATTCCCCATCAAACCCCATGTATTCCCCATTCGTTCCCATGGGAAAACCCTTATGGGTTACCAGTGGGACATATATTTGTAAGGGCTGGTTCTTTATCCCCCGTCGTCGCCAAGTACACAATCGGTCTTTATCCTGTAATCAACACCATGCATTGAATTTTGAATCCCAATTATCATGTTTTCAGTTTAAATATTTCTGATATGTTCTAATATTTCTAATATTGATACAGTAATGTTAAACTTTCATGTTTTGAGTTCAGAGCAGATTTTCAACAGGGCATGGAATTGGTGTCCCTAGTTTTAAGATGACCACATTGACTGAAAATTACTGGCTCATTTTATGCAGCAGCAGGGTATTGTGACCTCCCATATGGGATATTATTTTCAGTCAATGAGTTTATTCTTACAACAAGCTTTTTTTTCATGCCCTGTTGATTGTGTCGTGATACTGGTTTTTTAAGTGTAGGGTCATGCAAAATTTCTGTGATTATGTTAATATTCTAACTTTTGATCTGTCATGGAAAACATTGTGTTCTTATTGGCTGAATCTTAACGAGTATTTAAATTCTTTTTGAAACAATCTTCCCTACAGATCAATCTGGTTGGGTAGCCAGAATAATACATGATAGCTTACAATGTTGTGGCAGCATGCTGCCCTCTTCTCTCTGTCAGCAATGACCATGATAACATCAGATGTGTTGGCTAGCCTGCCAGGTACAGCGATGACGTGTCAACTTGTTCAGGATTTTTGTAAAGTTAATGGTAAGTTTCTATGGATACTTGATGGTAGCGTGTTCAAATATTTTGTGACACTTCTGAGGAATAAGAATCACTGAGTTGACATTAGTCATTCTGTCAAATCACCTAAGGGTCCCCTGGTGACCCCTCGAGATTTAAAAATTTGAAAACATGTAGCTCATCCTTCGAAACTCAGACAAACAAAATTTCAGAGCCAAATTCCAAGCGGATTGGGATTTACGGCCCTCCAAAAAGGGCGCTGCTTCACCTCCCTTTTGACAAATGCAACATGTTGCCACTTTTACACCAATTACTTGTTCATAAATACTCATATTTGAAAAAGATATGAATCTCAAAGTTGATTTAATGGGTGGCAACCTGCATGTTCCTCTTCATAAAAGGCATCAGAAATACTGTACCTGCATCACATCTTGAGATATTCTCACTGAAACCCTGCTTTAAATTCTTCGGACTGAGCAGGTACTTAATTGGGAATTTGGACCCCATTCCTATTCTTCATAAAATAATTTCAGAACAATGTGTATATACAACTACTACATTTGTATAATATACAACTGGTGTATCATATACAGCAAGCACATCAATTTTAAAAGTGGCATACAGTGTTTAATGGTGGGTCAAATATGGTCCGTAGAAAAGAATACTAAACATCCGTTTTTTCTGACCCAGGGATGACCCCCGTGGTCAGTTAAAATTTTTGTTTCAAATTTTAACAGTAGAAACATACATATGTAAACTCCATTTGTGCCAAATTAAAGTTTGGTTCTCACCTCCTTCATATTTAACGATTGATTTTGAAATATCACCTCAGTATAATTTTGGCCCTATATAGGAAACGCACACGTTAAGTTACAGCCTAAGTGTACACAATGCATACTATTGTTGGAACAAAAAAAATGAGAGTTATTTGCTTTCCCATGAAAAAGGGAATTAAAAATGAATAATACTTGCACCTACCCAGTTGGACATTGATGATCTGTGCTAAAACAAATTAAAACATGGGCTTGAGGAAAGGGGTGTCTGTAGTTGTGCCAGTTCTGTTAAATCTGTGATGGGAATTTGCATATGCATTAAGTGTACCAAACACCACCACTAACTTTCTTCTTGTGCCAATTCCTTTTGTAAGAGGTCACCAGGTACTTCTGGGCAAGCTTAGAGTAGCGCCGAGATTTTATGTACAGCTTTTCATGATGGAAGCATATTGTATCATCATCTTTTGCCAAAAGATTGTCCACCCTGCTCCGTATCTCCCAAATAATTTTTGTCATTGGGGTCTAAATCTGGAGATTGAATAGTGGCCGCCAATAGTCCCACAGTAACTTTTGTTTTGTGCACAGTGCCTATCAGTAGCTATTCCAACAGAGCAGCAGTTACTTTGTGTCAGGATTCATTGAAGCAGTGTTTCTAATATCTAAAAATATTAAATCAACTTTTGCTGAATGTTCACTCGCTTGAAAAAGTCTTGCTTTGCACGGTTTGGAACAATATTTATTATAAATCAATCGATCTCATCTGAGACAGAGAGTAGGTAATGTCTAATCAGCATTCGATTTTCCCAAAATTATTATGATGCAACTCTGGGCAGATGCAACCTAGGAAAGTCCCTTGATGCACCTTAAGAGAGTCCTCTTTGATGCAACATCTGGATGCAGTCCCTCTTTGATGCAACACTGGGCAGTCCCCCTTTAAGCACCTTCAGGAATTCTCATTGATGCAACTCTGGGGCAGTCCCTAGGATTGTTACATACTCCCTGGGCAGTCCCCCTTGATACAACACTGGGTAGTCCCGAGATGCAACTCTGGGCAATAATAATTATCAAACTTTTGAGCTGCAGTATTTGCTCAATGTATTTGGGGAAGGGACTTAAAGAGTAACATCATTTAAATGTTTACATAATATAAGGTGTGTGTGTGTACAATACAGTGTGTGTGTGTACAATTTCCTATGTAAAGATCCACTTGTCTTTTGTATTTTCGGCACGTAATTACAGCAATACGCATTGCAATAGGCAACAATGTGTACCCTACAGGGCCAAATTATGCTGAGGTGATATCAAAAATCAATTAAATATGAAAGAGGTGAGAACCTAAACTTTAAATTCTGGCAATAAATGAGTTTATATATGTATGTTTCTACTGTTAAACTTTTGAAACAGCTCAATTGACTACTGGGTCATCCTGGGTCAGAAAAAACGGATTTTAGTATTCTTTTCTCTACGGACCATATTTGACCCACCATTAAACACATTATGCCTTGAAAATTGATGCTCATGTATATGATACAACCAGTTACAGACATACAAATGTAGTGTTGTATAACATTTAAATTATTTGTGAAGAATAGGGGGCCCAAATTCAATTAAGTACTTGTCGAAGAATTAAAGCAGGGTTTTCGAGTGAGAATATCTCAAGATGTGATGCAGGTACAGTAGTATTTCTGATGCCTTTTGCGAAGAGAACAGGCAGTGTTTACCCAATAAATCAATCCTTTGAGATTCATATCTTTTCAAATGAGTATTTATGAGCAAATGAAATGGTGTAAAAGTAGGCAACATTTGTATTTGTCAAAAGGGAGGTGACATGCCCTTTTTGAGGGTCAGAACCTAACCATCTGAATTTGCCTCGAAATTTTTGTTTGTCTGAGTTTATGATGAAGCTAAGTTTTCAAATTTTTTCAGCCAAATCTGAGGTCACTAGGGAGATGTTGAAAATTTAGTGATTTACACTTGAATGACCCAGTCAGTTTACAAAAGGTCAGCTGCAGGAAAGTTTAGTTCTTGTGACCAAAAAACTCTCATTCCAAAAGAGCTGATATTAGCTTTTTTTTAACCAGCTCGCTTCGAATTAAAAAGTTTTTCTGGGCCCCCTTGTATGGGTTTCTTTTTCCCACCACACGCCTTAACGGAAGTCCCGAAGCGGTGGCCTGTACTTCGGCATTCTCACTGCATAATGCGGGTTCAACCGGTATGCATACAAATATTCGGAGTTTTCGTATGTGCATTAGACGCTCCTGATCCGTAGTGCAAAAAAAAAAAAATTGCGCTACACGAACACTTTAACTGGTTAATGCAGACTTGAATTCAGTTGTTGACTGAACCACTCCAAACATTCTTGAGTCAATTCCAACTTCATCACCACCGTGCAGCTCTGCTGTTTATCCCAAGAATCAATGGAAGGATCCACATCTGAAATGTGCAGGATGTCAAAGTCAAAGTGGATGATTCCAATTTGTGTTGAAGGGGAAAAAAGCATAATAAATTTTAGTATAAATTTGTAATTCAAGAAATACCTTGCTGATGGTAAACCAGTAATAAAATGTTTTTGTGCCCCTCTGAATAAACCCATGATATACAACCAAAAGAAATGAAAATAATTCAAAGTTATATATTCATAGATACTATTTATTCACACTCATTTATTTTATTCACAAAAATTTGATTTGTACAATATTTTATTTTGATTAGATCTATGTACATGCAGAAGCTTTTTTGGATTGCAATATGAATGACAAGTAAAATTTAAAACTTTTGAAACTAAATTGAACTTAATCAACAATCAAATGTCAATAAACCAAAAGTCTCTAGATGTATACCCGTAATTAAAAGGAAAGATTTGAAAAAAATGTCCTTAAAAAAAAATGAATATTTATGTTAAATTTATCAACAAAACATTAGAGCACAAGTTTGGGTTTTCAGTGGCTTGAAATTTGTTCTCCATTGAGGGAAAGGACAAATTTTGAAAAAAAAAAT
>CM055831.1:13083359-13125813 GCA_029582265.1 Zoroaster sp. YZ-2022 | reverse complement strand
AGTATCCTCTGTATTATAAAGGTAAATTATGTTAACGTTTACATGTATTTGTACACCAAATTAAAGGAGGCATGTTTTTAACAAGAATGAAAACGGGTATCCGGGTATCCGAACTTTCCTGATTTCGGGTATCCGGTTCCAAAAATATCCGAAAACGCACAGCCCTAAATGACATTGATGGTGAAACTTGTATGAGAAATAAGATTATATTTCCATTTGCACATGAACAGAAATCTGAGTTTTTGACAATGGTGCAAACCTTGAATCACGTTTTTCTTAAAACTCAAGACAGGAACTTAACATGTGCTCCAAGCACTCGATATAAAGCATACAACTATCAATGAATGAATTATTTACATATACTGACCTTAAACAATGTAAAAAATACAATGTACACAAAAAAAATACAAACTGAAAGAATAAGACTTTTTTTAAAGGTTATAACAACATGGAATATTTTGTTTTCATCAAGCATCACCCAAATTGTTAGTTTTACTTCCTCAACCAGTATGTCCACTATTTATGTTATCTAGGATATATAAATATAATATATAAGCCAATACTTTAAATATTGTTGTTTCACTTTATATTTTACATGTAGGCCTATGTTTTCATTACTGTTCCATGTAGGGGATATATTATGGGGATATATTTAATTGTTTTAATTATTTTGTGTGGTATTCTTAACTGTTTTTAAATTAAATAACTCAAAATGATGTGAACAATGTCCAAAATGCAGCCCATGTCTGCCATGAGATATTAAAAATATAAAAACAAATGAAAAGCAATAAGTTCTAGAATTGTGTATGCTTTACAATTTAGGCCTATTACCTTGCATACATAATGCTTGAAAATTCCACATATTAATATATATACAAACAAAAATATACACAATTTCCGTGATAAGAACACATATCTTAAAGAGAAAATAGGCCTACACATTGGTAATTACCTGATTACAAAAGTTATTAATGAATTGTCATCCGAAAGCTAAAATTAAAGTTAAATTGGTAAAGTTGTTTCCAATTATTCCGGAAAAGGGGTAGTATGTCTGAAGTACTCTCATTTCACAGAAAAACACGAACAAACAGGCTCACGAAAATGTTCAATTGTTGCCAAACTCACGACAACTTTGATTTTATCCAACAGCTTTCTGTAAAAAGTATGTATACTTGTTTACATTTGTATACTTGTTTACATTTGTATACTTGTTTACATTTGTATACTTATTTGTATACGTGTTTACATTTGTATACTTGTTTGTATACTTGTTTACATTTGTATACTTGTTTGTATACTTGTTTACATTTGTATACTTTTTTGTATACTTGTTTACATTTCACGGATTGGTTGTTTAATTATTTAGTTTTATTCAAAGAAAGTATTCATATACTCATAGCATCACTTTTGCCGACATTACCAATGTTGTACCTTCCCTTTCAGAATTAATGATATAAGAATGCATTATAGTAAAACAAGCGGTGTATTTACACTGTCAAAACACATTTTTATTTATCTATCTAGTACAATACGCATTATGTAGTATGGCGCCAATTTAATTAACCAGGCTTTCAACTCCAACGAAAATTTCAGAGAAAATGTCAATTGTTTGGGATACCATTAAATAAACCTCCAGCCATACTGAAACGAAACGTAGAAACAAACACTGATGAGAAACAAGAGACAGACAACAAGAGGAAATATGCTGTTTGAAATGTGAAAGTTTTTGTCATGGAAAAAAACATTAAAATTACATAAGCATTCACGATCCATATTCAGCATTGATGGAAGTAAATTCTACTGTATTGCCTACTGCCGATATGGTTGGTCAGACTTGCTCACATCATATAATAACAATGTTCAACGAAGGTCGCATCCTTTGATTTGAGTTGTTCCTGATTTAGTCAACGCTGCGGGACAGAAATCGTTTCATACGTATCCCCATCTCTGTTGACAGATCTAGGTTCCTCGTAGTCATGTGAAGGGTTTCCTGTCCCAACAGTAACAACAAATCCATCCCGTGTAGTCTGCTGGCCAATCGGAGTCAAGTAAACCTCGTCTTGGACTTCATTCACATTCCCTCCATCCGGGTGCGTGGTCTCGCCTTTACGGAAGCCAACCTTCAGATCGGGGGTTTTACCTGACGCGTTAATAGAGTTAACCCGATCCTCTTTCTTGTACCGTTGACGGAGACAGAAAATCAATCCAACTACAGCAAGTGTTGCAGCAATCGTGATAAACATAGTGGGGAGAACAGAAACAGCCAGTGAAAGTGGCATAGTTGGTGATGTGAGTTTGGTTTCCTCCATGGTTAAAGTAACGTTTACTACAACTCTGTCCATCTCACCCAGGACATTTTCGGCAAGGCACGTGAATATTCCTTGGTCTGATTTCTTTACTGATGTGATATGTAAAATCTTCTCTTGTATAATAGCAAATCTCCCTTGCCATTCGTGGGATATCTTGGTACCGTTTGGGTCAAGCCATGTTACGTTGGGAGCGGGGATGCCAGTAGCTGTACATGATAGAGTTGCAGTCTGTCCAATTACGACTTGAAGATCTTCCACATCCGTCATTGCCTTCGGAGGTTTACAGGAGAATTCATGACTGTTTAAGTCTGTAATGACTGTTCCATATAAGTGTTGTGTTGGTCCTTCGCATCGAGGGAGAACAGACGGTGGATTATTGCGCAACCAGTCTCGCAGACTTGTGAGCCTACAGTCACACTGTAGTGGATTACCTTCTAGTTCTAGCTTTGATAAAGCTCTGTTTCTCCCAGAAAGAGAATCACCAGGCACGACTTGGATCCGGTTAAAACTTATATCCAGTATTTCCAGATTGTTACAGAAACCTAAAGTGTTACTTACGTCATGTATTGAATTGTGAGCCAGTGAGAGGTTTCGCAAGTTGGTAAGAAGGTCACAGTCCTCTAAATCGAAGATCTGAATATCATTTTTTGACAAATCCATCATAAGAATTTGGGGCATCTGCTGAAACATCTTGGCATTGACACTAACGAGTCGATTGCCTTCTAGATATAGACCCTCCAACGACTCCAAACCAATGAAGTAGTCAGGATGTAGCATCGTGATTTGGTTGTTTGTAATGGACAGCTCACTTAGGTTAGACTGGTTAAAAAAGACTCCGCCACACAAAGATGTCAGAGCATTGTCGTCAAGGTATAGAGACCGTAGCATCGTGAGCTGACTCAATGCAGATGGTAAGATGAATAATAGATGGTTGTTTGCTATATGTAGCTCCACCAGGTTGACAAATCCTTGCAAGGTTGTAGAGGACAGGTTTGCTAGCGTGTTGTTATCAGCGTCTAAGAACTCCAGATCCTCAGCCCAGTCTGGTTGAGTCAGGGAATCGAAGGAGTTGTTTCTTATTGACAGTTTCTTCATGGACGCAAATCGATAATATCCTTGATCGAAATTTAACCCGTGAAAGTGGTGTAATCCATTGCTGTCTAGGTTAAGCTCATTAGGAACTGACCCCATACTCGCATTACGAAGTCGGTTATGACGGAAGGAAATTTTTTCAAATGGTATACTGTCAAATGCATGACAAAAGGAAATTTCATTGTGATCTAAAAGAAGAGTTATGCCCTCGATACGACTGAATAGAAATGGGTCTGCAAACTCTGCATAAATGTACAAATAACTCACTCGGTTGTATTGCATGCTTATAATACTATTTGAAACAATTTCGAAATCGTATAGGTCAAGCCAATTAATTAAATTGAAATCTGCTGAAAAACGTTTAAAACCACCGCATCTTGGCATTGATAAATAAGTGAGCTTATTATGGTTTACTGAGAAGTCTGTAAGAGAGCTGAGGTGACAGGTAGAGCGTAATTCAGAAATGACATTGTGTTGCAACGACAGTTTCTGCAGGCCTCCCATCTCGGTTGATTCCATCAGTGAAGTCACATCAGTTATGTTATTGTAATCAAGGTACAACTCAACCAACCTCGAGAATGAGCCATTGAAATCTGCTGGTTCCATCACTGATATGTTATTATGGCTTAGATCCATGACAATGGCGTCTGGGTAGTTGACGGGGATGCAATCTAGATTCAGTGAGGAGCAATCAGCCTTTGCAGTCCTCTGGTTGTAGTCACACTGCGCATGACAGCTTGTTGACTGAGAGATGCTGATACAAGCTCCAAGACAGCAAAGAAACAATGCTAATCCGATTAATCCCATTGTAATCTGAGAAAGACGTTGAAAGGATAAAGAGTTGACCGTCATTCAAATATTCAAACGTATCTGTTTCTTCGTTTGAGGTTTTCTTTAGGTCTGTCTTATTGTTAAGCGCACGTTAAAGGAAGTAGGCCTATAAATCTTTAGATATTACCCTATTACAAATTTCAGAATTTGAATTATCTAAATATTTTAATTGATGTGAAGTTGGTGATGGTACCAAAAATCCTGAGAAATTATTTCATTTTTGAGAAATGTAACGTGAATTGTATTACACATTTGAAATTTATAAAAGCTGTTTCATTCCCACATTATAATGTAAGCCTACACATTTTAATTGTATGTTGACTGTTTCCTCAATGTATATAACACAACGAAACCCACCGAATCTTTGACAGATCGGTTTATGTACAATTAAGTATGAATGCATATAGACATTTTACCAAAATGGTACACTCTTTTAATCCGATAAAAATGTTTTGGTACATAGAAGATTATTGTACATAATATCCAGATTACTTACGGAGTTTCCTTTCCAATAAAGACACAAGTTTCTGATGATTAAGATATTCCCTTCTATCGCCGAGTGAAGTGTACCAATACCCGGTATATCATAATTTTTTATATCGTTGCTTATTAACACTGTTTTCCTTCCTTGTTATTTTCTTGTGATGATGTTTCAGGAGCTTAGTAAAAGCGAATGACGGTAGTACACTTCCGTGTATGATGATACCTATAGCTCACGTGTGCTCACACGTGTCGCTTAGTTCTGCCGCCTTGCCGTGATTGTGCAATAATCGTTCCAATGACGATGTCCTTGTCATGTCCTGGCTGTATCAATGTCTATCAGAAGTGTCGATTTTTATCGAACAACATCTTCCTTATTTTGGCAATTGTTAAAAAGAAAATGCCATGAATAAACGTTGTATACATTTAATTTTAACTTCTGCGTATTTTTATTGAAAATTAATGATTTTATTATTTTTTTTTATAAATTACAAATATAGCGCGTGATACACTTTTCAAATGTTTCCCCAAAATGTTGGGAAAACGACATTATTCTAAGAATTTTTTTCGAATGTTCTTTATTTTTTTTAATGCTGTGCCTCGTCACACCTATTGAAGAAAGATTCAAACAAAGTCACACATCTTTTTCTAGTTTAGTTATTGTATTATCGGTTGTAACAACTAACCATGTATCAAGTAATTATTTTCGTTTCTTCTCTCCCCTCCCCCTCCCCCGCCCTCTTCATCCTTTCATTTTACTCTTCTGTGCATCTTGTGTCATTATTAACTCGAGATCTCTCTTCTTTTTTGGTTAAGCTCTTAATGTTTTTGCCAAATCCACATTGCAAAGCACCACTCATCACCCATATTTTCCCGCAATGAATGCTTTTGACAGAAACACCAATACATTCACGCACAGTGGTAAGCCCACAACAGTTTCATGTTGAAATTGCCATAATTACAGCCACGTACCACTAGCATGTCGCAGTAAAATTCAAAGCTAATGAATTTAATTTTCATTTTTTGCGTCGGGAAAAACATTGCAAAATAACTGCTTTTATTTGAAAATGTAGATAGAAAAAGTCTAATTGACATTTCTTGTTTTTCGTCTCCTTCAGAATTCCAAGACCCTCATCTGGGGTGGCACATGGACTTGGGTGACGAACACAGCTTGGGAAAGATCACTGTCAATCTGAGACGAAACTGCTGTGGTAATTAATTAACAACCCTCGCGCCAAGTCCGGCTCTCCCAAATACTTCTGGCTGCATCCCAGCCTCTTGCCTACTCTCAACATGTATCATGCCTTTCCCAATGTTTATAAAAAGCCAGTGGCGTAATTATAGAGAATGGAGCATTGGGAGGCACGTGTCCCCGCCCGATGCCTGTATCCCCAGGGTGCCCCCTGTTCAGAATTCGAATCCCATAGAAAAACAGGGCCAGTAACAAAAGTGCCTCAAGTGTCCACTGAAGTTCCTTGTGCCCTTCCCCCAATTGCTCCGTACTGAACCAACCCTTTAATGACGATTCATAAATGCCCAAGATAGCTTAATAGACAAGCTGATTGGACAAAACGTAATCACTTGGGGGTGTATTAACGGATGGCATTTTGAATGGCCCCATTTTTGTTTCAGTGCGGCAATTTCGTGACGTTTGTCAGTTTGACATACATGTTCAACCCTTAACACAATGAATTGGTGAGTACAGACTGTTCTTTTACTGGATCGTTTAGATTCGTACCAACCTGAGAAGTAATACGATAATTAGTTTCTTTTTACTCGGGAAATAATTATTTTTCGATTGTTTCGTTGTATGTTTACAAAGTCCGTGCAACCTTTGACATTCCTCACATAGAGACCACAATTAACGTTCGACGGCCGGATACTCATTGAAGTCGTGCTTGGGACTCACCCGTGTGACTTACTCGGGTTACCTTGGGGAAGCTACTTGAATGCACTCATTAAACAGTACCCGTTAGTCGGACAGATACGATAAAAAGTGTCATTAAGTATTGTGCACAGTTTGCCTACCATTGGCATATGTACTGAAAGAAGCAGTGAAGCGATAACAGATTAACCAATCAGGCTACACTCCACCACCAACACCAACATAATTATGAATATGGATGAAGTGAACTGTACCAGCCAGCAAGCCCCCTGTTGTTTAAGCCTATTAGTAAACCAAGATATAAACAAAGGTGATAATTGGCTCTACCAGACTGATACTGGGATCAAGATGTTTGACCTTGGCGGGAGTACAGTGTTGTACCATGGTACAATGACTTAGGATACCCAGCAATTAGGATAGGCCCAATGGTGAACCTTATGTCATGACGGAAAAAAAACCTAATGGTGTACCAACTAGAGTACCATATAATGTCGTTGTTTGAGTTGGGGATATGCCATAAAATACAAGACAAGACCACGAACGGTCAGATGGAAATACAAAAACAGCAAAACACTAATTATGAATCAACTGCAAATTTTACGAGTCATGGTACTATGATAACAATTAACATACACATAAGTAGTTTACATAGAACAATTTTACAGGTACATTTTAATTTTTATATTTAAATGCATTAAGTATAGACGAGTTTCTAATATCACTGGGAAGCTTGTTCTAGTTGATTGCACCAGTATATCGAATTGTGTGTTGAAATATGTGTGTCTGGACTTGGACTATTAGGCCAAAAAAAGTCTCCGGTTTCTGGTCTCCGCGCGCGTCGCCTCAGACCCAGGTGTCGGCATTTTTATTTATTTATTTATTTATTTATTTATTTATTTATTTATTTATTTATTTATTTATTTATTTATTTATTTTATTTTTTATTTTTTTTTTTTTTTTTATTTTATTTTATTTTTTTTTTTTTGAATGTGGAGTTATACGACTCCGTTTATTCAGTAACCTTCAATACAAATTTCACATAACATACTCAAAACAATAAGTACTCAAATTATTAAAGGTTGTGTCTAAAAACAAAATTTGCAATGGTATAATACATTTAAAAATAATGAGAGTAGAGATCAAATAAAGATGGAAATATGAAAACAAAAATTAGAGGCTAAAACTAACTTGGTCACCCTTTCCCAACGAACACAAAGCAGAATTACGTGTATAGTAATTTACAAAAAACTCTTTACTTAACCTTTCCTTTTCGAAGTAGAGAAACAGTTTCAGGGTTTGTTTAAATCTGGCAATGATATTGATTTCGTTTAAACTACTATTGAAAACCTTTTCACACCTAATATTCCAAATTTGGCGAAGCATTTTACATACAATTACTGCCGAGACTCCCTTTAAGTTATAACCAAGTATTCTGTCGGAATCAGTCAGATATAGAAACTTATTGCCCGTGAATTGTCTTAGAAGTTGTTCAATATAGACCCATGCATCCATAGTGCGACTACAATAAATAAACAGGTGTTCATGAGATTCATTCTCAGTTTCACAAAGTGGACAGATTACATTATCAACTATACCAATCTTATATAACAGATCTTTAGTGGCATGAACACGAAACCTTAGTTTGTATAAAAATTGTTTGTCTTCATGATCCATGAGATGATTTTTCCATATATTATCCCAAACTTTATACCATTCTAGATTAAAACTGAGGTGAAGGATTTCTTGCCACTTTTTGAATCTTAGGGTGGTGAATTTTCTCAAAATAATGTGTCTGTAAATAGATTTGGTGCTAGTGTCATTGATGAAAAGGATGGAATCATTTTTCTGATCCTCCATTATTAAACAGTTGCTGACTTGACTAGGTGGCCTTGTCTTTTTCCTTAATTAAGGAAAAGTCAATATGATTTTGATTCTGCTTACCATTCTCCCCGCATTAATATTCTTAATATTGCAAATACTAGCAATTTCTTTAAAAGTAATTAATTCACCATGACGGCTAATATCCTTAATATAATGAAAACCATTAGACTTAAGCGTAGGGCTCTCTAGGACTGAATTGTCAATAGTAGCTTTGGAGTTATTCCATAAGGAACCTCACCACATTCAAGCAAAAGAAAAATTACACTCTAATCTCCCTCCGGCTTTTTGAAAGGCAGAAATTACATCTATATAAAAAATTGTAGTTTTCAAAGGTTTTTTTACATTAGCAAAAATATACCATTCTAAGTGGTTAGCTCCACTAGCTTTACTTATCCAATAATCAAAAAGGATTTTCCATTTACCATTTTCACGAGAATAACGAGATAACCATTGTAGCTTTAAGCTCATTAACTTACAATTTATATCGATGAGGCCCATCCCTCCTAATCCTTTAGGACCTGTGATAGTGTCTTTTTTTATTTTATCTCTTTTTTTATCCCAAAAGAATTTCCAGATCATGTTGCTCATTTTCTTAGTTAGATCATCTGGGCAAGAGATTACACTGCCAAGATAATTAATACCAGCCCTACAAGAGTATTGACAATAACAACTTTCCCGTTAAGTGTTAAATTGCGTTTGGACCATTTGTCAAGTGTACATTGCATTTTACTAATTCTGGGATTCCAATTATCAGCAGGCTCCACCGCATTACCAACAATGATACCTAGAATTTTTAACTTATTGTCCCAACTCAAATTACAAGGTTTATCTTTTCTGTCTTTCCAATTCCCCAACCACAGACCTTTAGATTTATCAACATTAATTTTAGAGCCACTGCCTCTACAATATGTCTCAAGAATATCACTAATAACACTAAAATCATTATTACTACTCACAAAGAGACTAGTGTCATCAGCATGTTGAATTAATCGAATACTGCATTCTCCTCTTGGGCAAGCTATACCTTTAAGATTAATATTATTTCTAATTAAAACTGCGAGACCTTCAGCACATATAGCATACAAAAGTGGAGATAATGGACAACCTTGTCTTATTCCTCTTTTTACTTGAATAGGGGAACCGATATAATTATTGATAATGATATGACTACTAGGGTTACTGTACAAAAGCTTAATCCACTTAATGAGGCTAGGAGGAACATTCATTTTATACATAACAGTAAACATATAATTCCAGTTAATACGGTCAAAAGCCTTCTCTTGATCAACGCTAATTAAAGCAGCATCAAGATTCTCCCAATGGCATAGTCAATAATGTCACGAAGAAGCATAAGGTTATCATGTATCTTCCTCCCGATAACCCCACAGGTTTGTTCCTCTCCAACGAGAAAAGGCATGATAGTTTTCAATCTATTAGTGATGACCTTAGAAAGAATTTTATAATCAACATTCAGTAAACTAATAGGTCTCCAGTTTTTTAATTCATGTCTGTTGCCCGAATTTTTTGTAAATGAGTTTAATAATAGCACTGTTCATCGACTGACAAAGGAAGCCCGATTGGAAACAGTAATTAAAAACTTCTAAAATATCAGAACCGATGGTTTCCCAAAGGTTTGATAGAACTCAACAGTTAAAACCGTCCAGACCTGGGGATTTATTTTTATTCATCTGAGAAAGAGCAATTTTGACTTCTTCTTCAGTGATCTCCTTCTCAAGATTAGAATATTTGTCGTAAGGAATTTCTTTATCTTCAATATTGGTAATTATTTCATTCAGATGAAATATGGAAATGTCTTCTGAATTGTACAAATTACCATAAAAAGTATTGGCGCATTTAAACATATCATCAATATTATCAACCATTTTACCTTCAACATTGAGAAGTTTGTCCATTTTAATACTGTTAACTTGTTTTTTCTCTAATTGCTGGAAAAATTTAGAAGGTTTTTCACCTCAACTTTCATGATGTTACGGGTTCTGATTTGAGCCTTTTCCCATTCGTTAATTTCATACTTTTTCATTTGAGTTTCTAAGTCTTTGATATCTTCAGGCTCGGCACCTTCCGGGCTACTAATTAAATCGTTATAGCGTCTTTGGAGATCATTTTGTTGTTGTTTAAGTTTCCAACTTTTTTCTTTACCGTACTCTTTAATAATCTCTTTAATTCTAATTTTACCCCATTCCCACCAATCGGCCAAGGAATCGTAATAATCTTTCTGACCATGCCAAAATTTCCAAAAAATATCGATTCTAAAAACGCAATCTTCATCGTTAAGGAGACTGTTATTACATATCCATCTACCCTGCCCATGAAGGGTGCGAGAGTCTTCCAATTTTAAGGAGACAATATAATGATCTGATAACCCCAAAGGGTTAACGCCAACATCAATAATATTATTCAGGATTGCTGGAGAAATAAATAAGTAATCAATTCTGCTCGCCTGTTTGGTGGCTTTATGATAATGTGTGTACCCGGGATCTTCAGGGTAAGTAGTACGCCATACATCATAGAGATCTTTTTCATTAAGAACATTTCTGAGAATTGTTTTGCTCACATCTTTAGTTTTTCACTGTCAATATTACAGTTAAAGTCTCCTCCAACAATCCAATCATTTTCGTTATCGATACAATCAACCAGATTGTCAAAAATTTGGATCTGGCAGAAATCTCATTAGGAGCATACACAGAGGCTATATTGATATAATTATTTCCTAATTTGAGTTCTGCTTTTAACCATCGGCCTTCGTCATCTTTATCAACATTGCAAAGATCTAAACCCGACTTGTAGGAGGTGAGTATAGCAACCCCTTTAGATTGCCGACTACCATGGCTAAAATACATTTTACCATTCCACTGTTCATGCCACTCAACTTCATCATTATACTCACTGTGAGTTTCTTGGATAAGAATTAAGCTAAATTTTCTACGTTCTAGATAATCAAAGAGAACTTTACGTTTTAAATTGTTTCTTAGGCCGTTGATGTTGACCGAGGCTACAGATAGAAAAACCATGATGCAAAGACAAAAAGTAATTTGTAAGTTCCTCATAAACCCAGTGAATGGAATGAAAACTTATCTATTTTGATCGTCCTCTGCCCCTTCCTTTATTGGTCGTGTAGTCATGTTGGATAGAGGCGTTAGGCTTCATCTGGCTTCCTTGGTTTCTTTTCGCGCTGGCCGGACTGGCCATGGTCCGTTTTGGATTGGGCAGTCTGTTCACAATCAGGCCGAGTGTTCTTGCATTTCTTGGTTTGGCTTGTCTGGCTTGTCTCGTGATGGCTGGTCTGGCTTGAGTCGGGCTTATGAGACTGACTGGACTGACTTGGCTTGGACTGTGCAGATTGGCTTAACTTAGATTTGCTGGATTGACTGTTTTTGCTCGTGTGACCTACATGGCTAGATTGACTGGATTTGTCAGGTTTGTCAGGTTTGTTAGATGCGACTGGTGGCGACGTGGCTTCTTCGTTAGTTTTCCTTTCCCATGAAATACGCTTTTTGCGAAAACGTTGAACCCATGTCTGACGTATGGGACAAAATCAGCTTCATCATCCGATTCTTTCTGGTTATCTGTGGGGTCTGTCTCCTTCATTTCTCGCACTTCTACCTCCTGTGTTTCTGGTGTGTCGTCTACTTCCGTTTTTCTTGGTCGATCTCAATGTTTTCTGGTTCGCTCTCTTCATCTGTTTTTTCATGGTCGATCTCAATGTTTTCTGGTTCGCTCTCTTCATCTGTTACTTTGTCATCTCTAGAGACTTTCCTTATCTCCTCCTCCTCTTCACTGTTGCTAGCTTTGCGTTTTCTTGTGTCGTTTGCCATCATTGCTTCGTCCCAAAAACTCATTGGTTTTGGTTGCATTCTTTGACTGCTTTCTTCGTCCATTACGTCTCCCGTTTTCTGGGTTTCTTCCTGGTTGTCTTTATCATTAGTATTCTCTCTTTCTGCTGGTCTCGCTTCTTTTTCCCCGACTGAAATTTCTCCATCTGTTTCTTCGCCGCTTCCTTCGTTAAATTCTGATGTTTGTTCGTCTTTGTCATTGTCGTTGTATCTGTGCCAAGCAGCTCGATGTGTGACGCTACCACATATTAGACACCTCCCTTTCAGGTCGCAATCGCGGGCGAAGTGACCGGGTTGACTACAAATCTTGCACGTCTTCTCCTGCCCTCGATGTCGCACTGGTAGTGTGTACCCGCCAACCTTGATGAAGCTAGGTACAGGTTTCTTAATGTTCTTAAGTAAGATACTGCGGACTCCTGTTTCTACGTGGCTGTCGAAGTCGTGTGTTTGGCGTCTAATGTTAGCTGCTGTACCATATTGCATCAGAGCACTTGCCACAACGGCATCGGCCATTTCATATGGTGCTTTAACATAGACTACTACTGAATTGAGGACATTGGCGCGTTCACATTCCTCTCTCACTCCTTTCAAGAAGATGCCGGTTCTTGCCACGCATTCACAATCGACGTCATTGTCAAATGTTACATTATACCAACCACTGTCCAGTGGGGCGATGCACTTTATTGTTTCTACGGTGCCAACCTCACTGTTGATTGCGTCATACACCTCTTTTGCTGAAAGATTATTTATATGGCGTGCGTTGAAACGTATTGTGTTCTGGCGTTTGAGCGTGACCGAGCCCTGGGGTCTTAACATGGCTGCCCATGATGGTCGTCCTGTTGTACGACCACGATTCATGGTTGTCGAAAACCAGGCCAAAGAGGCCTTTAACAGATAAAAATAGCACCAAATATATCTCGTATTAGTCTCTACTCACAATTAAAGATGAATATGACTCTTGTAGAAGGCAAGAAGCACAAATAGGTGTAAATAAAAGCAAATTCGAGGAGCGAATTCGAAAACACGTCTTGCGCCGTCGAACGCTATTTATTTATTTATTTATTTATTTATTTATTTATTTATTTATTTATTTATTATTTATTTATTTATTTATTTATTTATTTATTTATTTATTTATTTATTTATTTATTTATTTATGTATTTATTTATTTATTTATTTATTTATTTATTTATTTATTTATTTATTTATTTATTTATTTATTTATTTATTTATTTATTTATTTATTTATTTATTGCTATGAAACGATGTCCAATTGCAGCCAAAATTGTTGGATCGATTGGAATTCTGCCGTGCTGTGCTTTAAACGACTTTTTCACACAGGAGTATGAACATTTTCCCAATTTGTGAGGCCTCTCTTAGCCACCATACATTGTATATGTGAAATTTGTTCCCCGCGTACACAATGTAGAAAATATATATATATATATATATATATATATATATATATACATATATATATACATATATATATATATATATATATATATATATAATTTTTTTTTATTGTTAAGAAATAAAGTTGTAAAAAAAAATACTATATCCTTGATGAAATGTTGTCACTCTGATCCTTACGCAATGGTAGTTTTAAAATCTTTAAGGACAAATGTCATCTTTTGTATTGAGATATTTTGGAGATATGACAGCCCGGACAATTTGGTTCAAGTTATGCTGTTATAGGAAAGCCTTTCTAATTATTTACAGCTATCTCAATGTCTTGAACAATTTAATCATACTAATGACCACAGTCCCCCTCACAAACCTCATGCCCCACCCTCACCCCGACCTAAGCCCCTGCCCCCATTAACAAATCTTTGTAGAGTAAATCGATGCACACATACATGTATTTCTGGAGCCCAGTTTAACCCCTTCCCACACCTGAATTGATGCTTTCACCCTTCCAATGTCAGCAATTTCCCTTATTTACTATAAATACGAAAGTATTGATCGGGTGCCTTCTTAGTAACAAATGACGTTGGTATATACACCCACACATAGAAACAAAACATGCTATATTTAGCAATAAAAAATTATTATTAAAGCATTATTAAGCTGCCCCAGTTGTACTTTGCTGATGTCAAATTTAAAAAACGGCTTTCATAAGCATCCAGCAGTGAGCCATGGCTCCGCCTTTCTATTTTATGTATAAGAGAGCGAGTCTGAATTATAAGGATGCGAGATTTACAATGGTTTTATTCTCGCTATGATAAGACTGATTTTTGGTTTAACTATAAGAGAGCGAGTCTGAATATAAGGGTGCGAGATTTACAATAGTTTCATTCTCGCTATGACGAAACTGATTTTTTAAAGTATCAGAGAGCGAGTCTGAATATAAGGGTGTGAGATTTACAATGGTTTTATTATCGCTATGATGAGACTGATTTTTTGGTTTAACTATAAGAGAGCGAGTCTGAATTATAAGGGTGCGAGATTTACAATGGTTTTATTCTCGCTATGATGAGACTGATTTTTGGTTTAAAGAGAGCGAGTCTGAATATAAGGGTGTGAGATTTACAATGGTTTCATTCTCGCTATGACGAAACTGATTTTTTTAAGGATAAGAGAGCGAGTCTGAATATAAGGGTGCGAGATTTACAATGGTTTTATTCTCGCTATGATGAGACTGATTTTTAGTTTAAGTATAAGAGAGCGAGTCTGAATATAAGGGTGCGAGATTTACAATAGTGTTATTCTCGCTATGATAAGACTGGTTTTAGTAGCGTATCTGAATTAAGGGTGCGGGATTTACAATGGTTTTATTCTCGCTATGACGAACTGATTTTTTTTAAAGGATAAGAGAGTGAGTCTGAATATAAGGGTGCGAGATTTACAATGGTTTTATTCTCGCTATGATGAGACTGATTTTTAGTTTAAGTATAAGAGAGCGAGTCTGAATATAAGGGTGCGAGATTTACAATGGTTTTATTCTCGCTATGATAAGACTGATTTTTGTTTTGTTTTAAGTATAAGAGAGCGAGTCTGAATTATAAGGGTGCGAGATTTACAATGGTTTTATTATCGCTATGATGAGACTGATTTTTAGTTTAAGTATAAGAGAGCGAGTCTGAATATAAGGGTGCGAGATTTACAATGGTTTTATTCTCGCTATGATAAGACTGATTTTTAGTTTAAAGAGAGTGAGTCTGAAGGGTGCGAGATTTACAATGGTTTTATTCTCGCTATGATAAGACTGATTTTTGTTTTGTTTTAAGTATAAGAGAGCGAGTCTGAATTATAAGGGTGCGAGATTTACAATGGTTTTATTCTCGCTATAATAAGACTGGTTTTAGTTTAAGTATAAGAGAGCGAGTCTGAATATAAGGGTGCGAGATTTACAATGGTTTTATTCTCGCTATGATAAGACTGATTTTTGTTTTGTTTTAAGTATAAGAGAGCGAGTCTGAATTATAAGGGTGCGAGATTTACAATGGTTTTATTCTCGCTATGATGAGACTGATTTTTTTTTAAGTATAAGAGAGCGAGTCTGAATTATAAGGGTGCGAGATTTACAATGGTTTTTATTCTCGCTATGACTAAAATGAGTGATTTTTTTGTTTTAAGTATAAGGGAGCGAGTCTCATATAAGGGTGCGAGATTTACAATGGTTTCATTCTCGCTATGATAAGACTGATTTTTAGTTTAAAGAGAGTGAGTCTGAAATATAAGGGTGCGAGATTTACAATGGTTTTATTCTCGCTATGATGAGACTGATTTTTAGTTTAAAGAGAGTGAGTCTGAAATATAAGGGTGCGAGATTTACAATGGTTTTATTATTGCTATGATAAGACTGATTTTTGTTTTGTTTTAAGTATAAGAGAGCGAGTCTGAATTATAAGGGTGCGAGATTTACAATGGTTTTATTCTCGCTATAATAAGACTGGTTTTAGTTTAAGTATAAGAGAGCGAGTCTGAATATAAGGGTGCGAGATTTACAATGGTTTTATTCTCGCTATGATAAGACTGATTTTTGTTTTGTTTTAAGTATAAGAGAGCGAGTCTGAATTATAAGGGTGCGAGATTTACAATGGTTTTATTCTCGCTATGATGAGACTGATTTCTTTTTAAGTATAAGAGAGCGAGTCTGAATTATAAGGGTGCGAGATTTACAATGGTTTTTATTCTCGCTATGACTACAATGAGTGATTTTTTTGTTTTAAGTATAAGGGAGCGAGTCTCATATAAGGGTGCGAGATTTACAATGGTTTCATTCTCGCTATGATGAGACTGATTTTTAGTTTAAGTATAAGAGAGTGAGTCTGAAATATAAGGGTGCGAGATTTACAATGGTTTTATTCTCGCTATGATGAGACTGATTTTTTTTTAAGTATAAGAGAGCGAGTCTGAATTATAAGGGTGCGAGATTTACAATGGTTTTTATTCTCGCTATGACTAAAATGACTGATTTTTTTGTTTTAAGTATAAGGGAGCGAGTCTCATATAAGGGTGCGAGATTTACAATGGTTTCATTCTCGCTATGATAACACTGATTTTTAGTTTAAAGAGAGTGAGTCTGAAATATAAGGGTGCGAGATTTACAATGGTTTTATTCTCGCTATGATGAGACTGATTTTTAGTTTAAAGAGAGTGAGTCTGAAATATAAGGGTGCGAGATTTACAATGGTTTTATTCTCGCTATGATAAGACTGATTTTTGTTTTGTTTTAAGTATAAGAGAGCGAGTCTGAATTATAAGGGTGCGAGATTTACAAAATTCTCGCTATAATAAGACTGGTTTTAGTTTAAGTATAAGAGAGCGAGTCTGAATGTAAGGGTGCGAGATTTACAATGGTTTTATTCTCGCTATGATAAGACTGATTTTGTTTTGTTTTAAGTATAAGAGAGCGAGTCTGAATTATAAGGGTGCGAGATTTACAATGGTTTTATTCTCGCTATGACTACAATGAGTGATTTTTTTTGTTTTAAGTATAAGGGAGCGAGTCTCATATAAGGGTGCGAGATTTACAATGGTTTCATTCTCGCTATGATGAGACTGATTTTTAGTTTAAGTATAAGAGAGTGAGTCTGAAATATAAGGGTGCGAGATTTACTATGGTTTTATTCTCGCTATGATGAGAATGATTTTTGTTTTGTTTTAAGTATAAGAGAGCGAGTCTGAATTATAAGGGTGCGAGATTTACAATGGTTTTATTCTCGCTATGATGAGACTGATTTTTTTTTAAGTATAAGAGGCGAGTCTGAATTATAAGGGTGCAGAGATTTACAATGGTTTTTATTCTCGCTATGACTACAATGAGTGATTTTTTTGTTTTAAGTATAAGGGAGAGAGTCTCATATAAGGGTGCGAGATTTACAATGGTTTCATTCTCGCTATGATGAGACTGATTTTTAGTTTAAGTATAAGAGAGTGAGTCTGAAATATAAGGGTGCGAGATTTACAATGGTTTTATTCTCGCTATGATGAGACTGATTTTTTATTTAAGTATAAGAGAGCGAGTCTGAATTATAAGGGTGCGAGATTTACAATGGTTTTTATTCTCGCTATGACTAAAATGACTGATTTTTTTGTTTTAAGTATAAGGGAGCGAGTCTCATATAAGGGTGCGAGATTTACAATGGTTTCATTCTCGCTATGATGAGACTGATTGTTTTAAGTATAAGAGAGCGAGTCTGAATATATCGGGGTGCGAGATTTACAATGGTTTCATTCTCGCTATGATAAGACTGATTTTTTGTGTTTTAAGTATAAGAGAGCGAGTCTGAATATAAGGGTGCGAGATTTACAATGATTTTATTCTCGGTATGATAAGACTGGTTTTAGTTTAAGTATAAGAAAGCGAGTCTGAATATAAGGGTGCGAGATTTACAATGGTTTTATTCTTGCTATGATGAGACTGATTTTTTTTTAAGTATAAGAGAGCGAGTCTGAATTATAAGGGTGCGAGATTTACAATGGTTTTTATTCTCGCTATGACTAAGACTGATTTTTTGTTTTAAGTATAAGAGAGCGAGTCTCATTATAAGGGTGCGAGATTTACAATGGTTTCATTCTCGCTATAACGAAACTGATTTTTTTGTTTAAGTATAAGAGAGCGAGTCTGAATTATAAGGGTGCGAGATTTACAATGGTTTTTATTCTCGCTATGACTAATAAGACTGATTTTTTGTTTTAAATATAAGAGAGCGAGTCTGAATATAAGGGTGCGAGATTTACAATGGTTTTATTCTCGCTATGATAAGACTGGTTTTAGTTTAAGTATAAGAGAGCGAGTCTGAATTATAAGGGTGCGAGATTTACAATGGTTTTATTCTCGCTATGATGAGACTGATTTTTTTTTAAGTATAAGGGAGCGAGTCTGAATTATAAGGGTGCGAGATTTACAATGGTTTTTATTCTCGCTATGACTACAATGAGTGATTTTTTTGTTTTAAGTATAAGGGAGCGAGTCTCATATAAGGGTGCGAGATTTACAATGATTTTATTCTCGCTATGATAAGACTGGAAGTATAAGAGAGCGAGTCTGAATATAAGGGTGCGAGATTTACAATGGTTTTATTCTTGCTATGATGAGACTGATTTTTTTTAAGTATAAGAGAGCGAGTCTGAATTATAAGGGTGCGAGATTTACAATGGTTTTTATTCTCGCTATGACTAATAAGACTGATTTTTTGTTTTAAGTATAAGAGAGCGAGTCTGAATATAAGGGTGCGAGATTTACAATGGTTTTATTCTCGCTATGATAAGACTGATTTTTGGGGGGGTTTTAAGTATAAGAGAGCGAGTCTGAAATATAAGGGTGCGAGATTTACAATGGTTTCATTCTCACTATGACGAAACTGATTTTTTGGTTTAACTATAAGAGAGCGAGTCTAAATATAAGGGTGCGAGATTTACAATGGTTTTATTCTCGCTATGATAAGACTGATTTTAGTTTAAGTATAAGAGAGCGAGTCTGAATATAAGGGTGCACACGCAACCCAAAGGAGCTTAAGAAAGAGCATAGCCTATATGTGGAAAAAGTTGCAGTCGATTCGTTTTGTTTGTTAATAAAAAATGTTAAAATAAAATTGTTAGAATAGAAAAAGGAAAATGTTTTCATCACTTTTTGTGTTTTTGATATTAAAAATCGTAATTCCCGTGATTGTACGGTTCAGTTTTGTGATTTGTGAACCAGAGAATTTAAATTAATATACGTTATCAAACGCCAATGTTGTTCCTTCATTTAACAGAAACTTAACCACTCCTTTGAGAATTTGAAAATTAATATAAACCATAAAAATCATGCCAAACAAATAACACTGCATCATTAACGGCAATAAGGGCAAATCTTTTATTTTGGTTTGAACTTTTGTAGTCGGATATATTGCTTGTCTCTGCCCCACAGAAAAATACGAACTATTCTATGCCACTGACTGTTCTAGTTCTTCACACTGGTGGAGAGCCAATTATCACCTTTCCTTAGCCAGCAGAGTGTTAATTGTCTTCACAACGGGGGTCTACAAGCTTCTGCAGTACCACTCATACATATTCATGATATCCTGGTATTGGATTTTCAGTGTAGTCTGATTGGACAATGTGTGTTAACGCCTCAGTGCTTCATTCAGCACTGCTTCCATACGCAGCGTATGGAAACTGTGCACAATACTTAATGACACTTTTTATCGAAGCCGTCCGACTAACCTTTTAGGGAGATGAGGAATCGTATGAAAGGCCTTTTGAATGTGTGTCACGTCGTGGATATAATGTGCTTGGCCCTGAGAACGGTTACAGAAGTTTAGCTACGCATTTACACGTATAGGCCATTTTTCCAATTATCACAAATCGTCACCGTTTTCACGAAGAGCCACATATCTCAAATGGCGTGATTGAGATTTACATTTTATACTGTGCTTTAGCTTAAAACTGCAAATCTGCAATACTAAAGCCACGGTTTGCAGTTTAAAACCCCTTACATGATTCTGTAAAAGTTTAACCTCTCCATTGACTAACTAATTTCATTTAAAATGTTGGCTAATTGCCATAGTAATTCGTCAAAGATATGTGTCTCTTCGTGAAACCTAAAAAGTGAGATGACCTACTTATACGCCCATCTGAATACGTGTTTTTTTTTTACATAGGAAAGGGATGCGCATGTCACGTGATCACGCGCACACTGACATAATTACGTGGCTCTTTGTGAAAACGCAAAAATGATTTGACCTACATTTACGCCCTTCTGTTGCAATGTATTACATGCATCTTTGGGGATGTGTGGCTCTTCGTGAAAACGCAAAATGCAATTATTGAGATATACGCCCCTCCCTGTATTAATCAATAATTTGTCATTTTAACATTAGTGGCTCTTCGTGAAAACGGTGACGAAATGAACTATGTTGAAATAATAATGAATATTCAAATTCAAACTCCGGAACGAAAATTGTTACAAAGGTTGATTGAATACCAATTTGTAAATTTTGGTGACAAGCGGTATTGAACCCAAGTTCCCATCAGAACCAGTCACAATTATTGTTGTTACTAGTAAAGCTAATAAACATCGGCAAACTCACAATGGATATGTAATTGTGTTGGATAGTAATGCAAGAGCAACATTTTTACAATGAAGAAAGGATTTCACGATAAACTTTCACAGTATAATTTTGTTCACCCAACAAAAATGTGGATAATGCTAGACCACATAACCCTGCATGACCGGGGTTAATGGCGGATAGCAACAGTTGTCAGGTACAGTGTAACGTTATTGGTCAATCTGTGCTAAGAAACCGAGTTGATTATAACCTTATTTTTCATTTTCTTTCAGAAATAACTTGTTTCATAATCTAAATCCAACTCGTACAAGGTCAAGACGACTGCCTAAGGGAGAGAAAACGCTCGTCATTTTATATTAATAAACCTAATATTTTTTGGAGCTCGGATGTAAAAGAGTTTCATCCGTCAAATATAATATCATCCTTATAAAGCTTTCTGAATACTCATTCATGCAAATTTTTACCAATATTTAACCCGCAAAAGCAATTTTTCAAGCAGTTTATTTTGCTATTTGAGGGCGCTATGTAAGTTTAACGGTAACGTTGTTGGTATAGGAAAGTGATTTTCCACTATTTCACTAAATAGTGACAAATTCATGCGCCGAGCTGTTTGTCATAATGTCTATGCCCTTATTTCCCCCCTGAAAAACAATGATTTGAGGTACGTACGTTGGAGGGATTATGTAAAGATGGTCCAATATCATGACCTTGACCTCAAACTTTTAGTATGCTGGATACACTATAGGCCCTAAACAAGTGACCTAATTTGCTTCCAAGCGTACAGACTTTTTTCCCAAATTGGATGCTTTAAGGATAAAATAAAAGTGAGACATCAATCAATATTTTGTTTTAGTTTTAAAAATTTTGAGATTTCTTAGTGTTGTTTAATGTTTTTTTAAACATTTTTTTTAAATTTAGCATATGGAAGTTAAGTGGGGTGCACCTCTTCAATTCACCAGCAAATGTTGTGACACACGACAAGGAACATACAGGCTTCATACAGGAACCCTCTTTCTCCCGTTCAGTGTTGAGCGATTTGATAATCCATACCGTATTTCGCCAGGAAAATTAATATATTTTGGTAGTTTTTTTTTATTCAACATTGTTCAGTGCGGGGGGAGGTGTTTACAGGGGAGCGTTGGTGTGTCAACGACTTTTGCACTTGATTGTAGGGTAGCGGTACTTTCTGGTAATACTCCCTGTATTAGGGGTCATTTGTTAGTCACCAGCAGGGCCGTATCGAACCGGGGGAGGGGAGGGGTGTGTGACAACCTCAATGATTTCTCTCAGACGGCATTTCCAGCCTCGGTCGTCAAATGAAAACACCAAAGGTACTATAAGCATGGGCGGCGTTCCGGGGGGAGGTACAACTTGTCGCCCAATATTTGTGACGGGTTGGCAATGTACCCCCATAATATCATCCCCCATACAAACTGTTATTCTGAGCGCATATATTATTACATAATTATATTTCATTTTGTTTACAGACACCCCCAATTAGCCATTTGGGTATATGTTTTTTTTTATTACACCCCAGTAATATAGTGCGTTTTTAAATGAGGTAAAAACTTTGGGCATGACTTGGAGGGAGATAGGTAGGATCAGATCCCCCCCCCCCCCCCCCCCAAAATCGTCACAATAAATCGCCGCCGCTGACTACAACCCTGGTTTACGTTTTGTAATTTTCTTTTTAAAATATTTGTTATTGCCCTCTGGTAATAAAGTGAACAAACATCAGAAACAAGTTACAAAATCACGGTAACGAAAACCGCGGTTTTTCCCGGCGGTATACCGGCTAGTCAAAAATTGAAAACGGCACTGAAGGATTTTGTTGATCACATGATTTTATTCACTGAAAAACGCATCCCTGTACTTTAGCTATAGCCTGGCCCTGAGCCTTGGTGTTTTGATTTACGAGAAAAACCGCAGGCAGTGTTTCATAGCTCCAAATTGAAATGACTATGTCTTTCATGTTATTCATAAGTTGACTTTGACACTGCCCTGATGGTCAGTTTACATGAAATGTCTACACACATTCATTCAGCCATGGGTATTCTTCTTCTTTAAATATCATCAAGTCTGCATTCACAGAAACTGCATAGAAACGAGACGTTTCCTACAGGGAAGGTACAACATTGGTAGTGACAGATCATCAAATAAACAAATTATTATCTAAAAGCTTAGGACTGTATAAATGGGGTAAAGATGGCCATTTAGACAAAGTGTCCTGTAATAAGCCATTTGTATGTCCCCTCTGAAATAAAGTAATCTATATGGAAAACGAAACAAAACAAAAACTACCTGAAAACAACTAAAATGAACACGTCAGAAAAAAAAGGAAAAGGGAATTAAAAGACAAAACATTCAAGATATAAATATACAAGCAGAAAAAGACAATGGAAAATTAAAGAAAAGGGGAAACAAAATTCTTTAGAAAACGAATAAACAAATAGGAAAATGAAACCAAAAGTGAAAGCAACAGTTCATGTCACACTGTTGTCTACTGAATTCAAACATTCACAAAAGTATTACAGCAAATTTGATGGTGTTAATTAAGTGCATCTGTGCTGTAAAATATTCTCCCATTTAGAATTTGGCTCTAACTTGATTTTTCAGAAACCAGTAAACTCAATTTTATTTATTGGTTACATTTCTTATTGAATACAAACAAATCATTCGTGCCTCTAAATACATTATTACTGTTACATAATTATTTTAAACTTTTGCATTAAAATATGCAGCTCGAGTTGTGACAAACAAAACGAATTAACGAGTTGTCTTAAGTACTGCAAATGTTTCAACTAAACTGGCTTGCAATTGGTTCCTGGTTTCAAAAAGTAAGACACACCATTTAGTACTTTCTTCTGTAAAAGAAACAATTTTTAAAACAGTTTCAATGCAATTTTGTAACACTTCTTCCTTTTAGTGCAGCATGTAGACCCTGCAATGTTTTATTTTGTGTTAAACCCTGGGAAAGGAACTGCTATAACATTGCTTTTACTCATTATGTTTGGTTCCTCATTGTCATATCATGTTTTGTACTTATGTTGTGTGTATATTATATTATTTTTGTTACTTTTATTACTTATATAGATTTTCTTGAATTTCGTGTACTGATTATTATACACTGAATAATTTTTTGAAATGAAATTTGAATTTGAATTTGAATTAATCCATCAACATTATATATTTCAAGAACAAAATGGGGACAAAATTAACAAATCACATCACATGTTGTAGACAATGTACGTAGCAGTGAATCTCCGGTTTCTGGTCTCCACGAGCGTTTGTCAATGCAATCACACACATTATTGTGTCGTAAAAATACCTGAATTCATTCCTTTTACATTTCTAGAAAAAACCAATAAAAAAACTTCACCAAGCTAAAAAAATAACCTAAAATTAACGATTTTTTATCTATATCTTGATGGTTTTAATTATCCCCTGACCAGTCCGCGGCCGGTCTATTGTCCTGAGGCAGTACTAGAAAGTTGACTAATTGATTAGAACTGATTGAGGGCTCACTTCCCTATGTCCGCAATTTATTTTTAGACAGTACCCTCATTTATCCTAGGAAGAAAATTAAATGTGCACCCTGGCTTCAATACTGGAAGTCTCTTCCCCTTTTCAATGACATTGACATTGTTAGTAAACAGAAATTTGTTTTAACACCAGACGAGCTCTGTCATACAAGATTGATTTCATATGTAAACTTAACATTCACGCTGTAGGCATAGGCCTATTGCGATCGCCCGAGCGAGTTATGGGGACTTCTGTAGAAATCAGTGTTAAAGGTGCTCAGCCGAGTAGATTCATAGACGCCGTTTTGGATCTTGAAAGGATTGAACTTAATTTATACAGGTAAAATGCGTAACTAGCCCTAGGCCGAGTATACTATTCAGCGGTGTAGTATGATAAGTAGGCTATCGTCGAACCACCGCTAACGTTATCGTCTCCGACCGAGCCTAGCCCTGATGATACAGTGATAATTAATAGGATCCTATCTACTAAGTACTAGAATAAACTAGGCTACAGTGCAAAGTACACTTCCGATAGGGTTCAGACCATAGTACTTTTCGGTCGTATTACCAGTCTTTGCTGGCTGAACCGAGTCCGAGGGAATAAAGGCACTACTTCTGTCTTCTTTCCCCACCACTGGCACCAGTGTGGCACGGACTAGCTAGGATGATCCTATTCAAACTATTGTTATGTTATCGTTTCGGTTTGCGGTAACACCATGTGTTTTATCTCAACTAACGTGAAGCTGAGGTACAGGTTCTGAAAAGAACCGTATCGTACAACTCGTATCTCAACCTTCGTTAAGTGAGAAAGGTTCAAGGGAGAACCAATTTCGGGCAACTCGTTTTTCTCTACTGTCGCTAAGTGAGAAATATGGTTCAGGGAGAACCATGTGGACTTCACAGGTTAATATGTTTAATATGGTTAATATGGTTCAGGGAGAACCGAAACGATATCGATATCGATATCGATATTCCACCATGCAAAGCCTCAAAGCCTCAAAACTCAAAAAGAGAAAAATGTAATTAATGTTTAATTAAAGAAAATGTTTTCAAATCTTTTGATTGACAAACCATTAACTTCAAACTCCTTCATGAAGAGGGCAGCTTTAATTTTTGTTACATGCATTTCAGAGTAAGGGATCACTGGATTGAGTATAATTCCAAGCAGCTGTACGGAGGGCAGGTGGTCTGTCAGGGAATGGTAGCAGCAAGCAAGACTGTCGGTCCTAATTTACACATCAACTCACTTCATTGTTACTTCATACGCAAAGGTGGGTTCCATTGTAATAAAAACCAAAGATGGTTTACATTAGGGCTGGGTATGCGGATCCCCTACCGAAACGGTCATTACCCGATTCCATTTTTCGGTTCCAGTTACCCGTAAACAACTTTTTAAAATTCGGACTTGACATTTGAGTGGTGCGAACATAAATCTGTGACTCTTGAACAATGTAATGTAAACACTTTTACCGACAATTATCTTTAAATTCAAGAGATTGCACTCCAATAAAGAAAAGATCGATTTAAGTATGGTATCCTCTGTATTATAAAAGTCAATTTGTTACCATTTACAGTACATGTATTTGCACACCACCGGAGGCAAGTTTTCAACAAATGAAAACCGAGTATCCGAAGTTCTCTGATTTCAGATATCCGGTTCCAAAAATATCCGAAAATGCACAGCCCTAGTTTACATGGATAGCAAATATTGTGCACTTGTCTCATGTTAATACCTAGCTCTTGGGAGACTCCTACTCCATTACTTTCCATAGGATGAATGTCGTATCCAACCGCCACTTTTTCTCGTTCATTATAACCAATAATGTTATCTTACCTACCCAGTAAGGTGGAGAACATATGGATGATGATGGACATGTACTTCAAATTATTCCAGGATATTTATTTCATGAAAAATCGAAATTTTTGGTATATGATGACTTCCTCAGTCATGTCAGTCTGTTCTTGTCAACTCCCCCGTTAGTGACTTACATGGTCATTGTACATGCACAGTGGCAACTATAATAGGATTCTTCTATTTTCTGAAGGGGAGAATTTTTTTAGAAGGGAAATAAAAGTCCGAAAAGCATCATAAAAGTGGATTTTAAAGTTTTTGCTTTGTGTACCCCAAAAATCGATATAGGATCATTTTTTTAACTGGTTAGTGGTTAAAAAAAAAATCCCCCAAAATGCTTAAAAAGTGGCGGTTGGATATGACATTCTTTCCCTTTCCATAGGGTTCTTGGGATTGAGCAATTTTCATTGGATGAACATTTATATAAAACTATGAGAGAACATACTTATTTCCGTCTGTTTCCCTGATGTTGGAGGCTGATTTTCGTCCTAATCAGATGATTTTAATTACTTTCAGCTAGTGATATCGTGGCCGCTCAACTTTAGTTAGAAATTATCAAAATGTTGGGCAGTAAATAGCCGGTGACTGCATTTGTGTACAACCGTATGATGACTTGGCAATCAGAACACAGTTGAAATGCACTAAATCATTTGGCCATGACACTCCATAATAGTTGAGTTACTAGTCATTTCCATAGTATAACACAAGCTACACTGTATAAAGGCCATGGCTAGGTTTTATTAGGTAATTAATGCAGACACTAATCTCTGTTATACTGACTGACTAACATGAATAGAGAGTCTGAGTGACCCTTTATTCACGCCATTCAGTCAGTTCACATTAAAGGGACAATATCATCAAGATCAACAGGGCATGGAATCAGAGTGCTACATGTAATTTTAGATTAATGACTGAAAATAAGTACACATAATAAGATCATATTACTGGTGCTGCTTCATAAATGAGCCAGTTATTTTCAGTCACTGTGGTTTCATCTTAAACTATAGGATACCGATTCCTTGCCCTGTTGAAAATCTGCTCTGAATTAAAAAAAAATTTTTTTACGCAATTCGCCCCACACATGGCCAATGGCCACTCCAAGGTGGGGGCTACTAAGTCATTGAGTTGTTACAACGACTCCACACTGAAGAAACCAGCCCCTCGCACTGAAACAAGACAAGTTAATAACCAGCCTCTTCATGGTGCGAATAGGACTGGGAGGGGTAACTAGTCCAGAACAAGGCAGTTGTTAAACTGCCTCTGCCCCTATAAGCAATTATGGTTAAGTGTCTTGCTCAAGGACACAAGTGTCACGGCCGGGATTCGAACCCACATTCTGCTGCTAACACCAGAACTTGAGTCCGGTAAGCTAGACCGCTCGGCCACGACACTCCGAATCCTTCAATCGTGACGATATTGTCTCTTTAACTCTAGACAGGGCAACTGCTTGAATAAACAAAAACAAAACAAAACCAGTCCAGATTTGAAATCAATTCGTCCACAGGTAACACAAACATTCCAGTCTTGTACAAAGTGGAGAATCTTCGGGATGGCAAAAGTTACTCCACGCGGTCGGTCCATGCCGTACAGGAGGGCAAGACCATCCTCATCATGATCTTGTCTTTCCACATCAAGGAAGATTCCCCTTATCATCATCAGTATGCCATGCCAGAGGTTCCCTTCCCAGAGGATCTCCTCAGTCTTCAAGAGCTTATCGTGAAACATTTCAGGTACAGTGTACCATAATTAATTCTGTGGGTTTTCTTGTTACAGCAAAGGAAAAAAGAACAGTCTGTCTCCCAAAATGTCTCTCTTTTTTTGCATAATTTAAAAGGAAGGTACATAAATCAAAGTTTCAGCTTATTGCATAAAACTTTTTTCCTAAATCCAAACTGGATATTATTTAACCCTCCTTCTGTTTGACCATTTGAAACCATTCAAAATTTCCACTTATCAAAATGCCTATTGGTTTTGTACACACATGGTGATACCATTTGAACAGTGATGGTAGCAAGCTTTACTACCATTCAAATCCATTCAAATGCATAGAGGGTCCATTGATTCACCACTTAGAAGTATCCAAACAAGGTTTTGTATTAGCTGTACTACCATTTGGAAAGATCCAAACAAGGTTTTGTATTAGTTGACCTACCATTCAAAACCATTTGGGGGAATCAATACTGTACACAGTTATTTCACCATTCAAAACCACAAAAGCGAATGGTTTCAAATGGTGGATCAACTTGTATAAAAAAGGTACCAGAAGTAGGAGGGTTAAAGATATACATGTATATATCACTCCGTGTTTGAAGCGATTTGACGGTAAAAAATAAATTTAATTGTTGTAAACATTCATTCAAAAATCCATCAAGGATTAGTACCAATAAATTAAAAATTTAAATTAATAAAATGCTAGCCCGCTGTTTTAATTCTCAGCTTGCACATGACCGCACAATTTATTTTAT
The DNA here is from genome assembly GCA_029582265.1 of Zoroaster sp. YZ-2022. Lineage (NCBI taxonomy): Eukaryota > Metazoa > Echinodermata > Asteroidea > Forcipulatida > Zoroasteridae > Zoroaster > Zoroaster sp. YZ-2022. The sequence continues at coordinate 13,097,141 of CM055831.1, read as the reverse complement.
GTAATTGGCTCTGGGCATGGGCAGTCTTCCTATTGGCCAGCGCGGTTGTCAATCAGAATCAAGCGCGTTTGAAATATCGCTTTTAGTTACAGTTTCTGATATCTGAGTTTCATAATTCTTTTTTCGTTGAACAAAATGTACAATCTCTGCATACAAATACTCACACTTTTGGCCTGTTGGGAAATAAGGCTGTTAGTTTTCTCTATAATAAAAATGACTTGTGTATCCTCATTCCCACACACATTGTGTTAGCAAATCATTTGAGAATTCCATTTGTGTGGCTTAAATGTTCAGTCAAAATTTTAAAAAGTCGTTACATCAAGTCTGTGAAAGGCTGTTGGCAAATATTACTTCTAAAGCCTTTATCAGAGTTTTCTTCATATTGTTAGCAAAAAATTTGAGACTTCCATTTGTGCGGCGTAAATATTCAGTCGGAGATTTAAAAAGTGGTTTATTGGAACAGGTAATTGGAACCGAAAAATGAAACCGGGTAATGACAGTTTCAGTCGGGTAGCCGGGTACCACGCTTCCTGGCACAACCTTATCAGGAAATTACCCTGGTATTCTAAAGGTCATATGCAAAATCAGATGGTGTATACACTGGGTCATAAGAGTTCAATAGATACATATATTCATTGTAATATGCCCTGTGCACTGCCACATAGGAATGACCACTGAACAAATTATTCACACTGCTCGACTCATTACTATCTTGCATTTATGCATCTTTCTTTGCGTTCCTTGTCACAAGGGCATTCTTTAAGGCTGTGCCGGGTATCCGGGTACCTGAATACCTGACTGAAACCATCATTACCAGGTTCCATTTTTCGTTTCAAATTACCTGTAAACCACTTTTTAATTCTCCGACTGAACATTTAAGCCGCACAAATGGAAGTCGCCAATTTTTTCTAACAAAATGAAGAAAACTCGGATAAAGGGTTCAGAAGTAACATTTGCCAACAGCCTTTCACAGACTTAATGTATCTAGTTTGTTTTGAGTTGATTGCTGTCCTGCCAGTAGTTGGTATTTGTGCCTAATTGTTCGTAGTTATTGGATTAGTGTGAGTATGGGACACATGAATTATTTTTGTATGTATGGGGAATGGGGATGCTATGAGTCGTATAATTATTACAGTAAGTCCACATTTATTGTGACTCTAATAAAACAAGAGAAACTTGAGTTCATATTGATTATTTTATACATTCGGGAGTATTTATGTTAACGGGTACCCGGGTAAAATTCCATTTTCAGGTTCCCAAAATAACGAAAAACACAGCCATTCTTGGGCATTTGCCCTTTGAGAAAGATGGCAAATATTACGGTGAAAATATTTATTAGAACACACTCTTTTTTTGTAGTTTAAAAATGTTATTTGTTTTATTCAATTCACAGTGATGCTTCAGAAGAAGTCAAAGCTAGAATTCGCCGTCTAGATGGTCGAGGCATTTTGTTAGAATTTAAGCATACTGATGTTGAAAAGCTCTTAAACAACAGTGTAGATACACACTGTAAGCCACAAAGGTTAATGTGGGTTCGTGTGAAAGGTAGCTTAGGTAAGGAAATCTTAACCTGTTTCTAAAAATGATAATCATGATTTTATTATTTTGTTAAAGAAATACTTGACGCTATACATTCTAAGTGAGCTAAACATTATCTTTGTTTGGGTGCAATTTGGCCAAACAAACAAACAAAAACAAAAGCTGTGAAGGGGACATTAATGAACTGATTTCAGCGGAAAGGAATTTAAATTAATGTAGTGAAACCATAGACCTCCACAGCCTAATCACGGTGTCCTCAACTTAATGTACAGTCCTCAATTTAATGTGGACGAACGCCTTACAAACACTCAAGAAGACAGTTAACTTTATAGTTTAAGTTCTGCTCAGTTTAATGATCCGAAAATCCAGTGAAATATCACAATGCTTTGTAGTTGAAGAAACACCCTCAGATAATAATATAAATCATGAGTGGTAACTGCAAACTCGACAGAAAACCCACAATTTCTATAACAAAGAGTACACACAAAATAGAGAAATACTCACTGGGGGTTTCCCGGAGAATAAATTACTATATGGCGATATTAGCCCATCGTGGCAATGCCAGACTCACAACAAAAATGAGAAATAATGAAGAGTAAAATACTCATCAATGTGCTTGTCATAAAACCGTAATGGTGAGAGACTGAATGACCTGTCCATATAACCAAAGTTGTCTGTCTGCATTTTCCGCCAAGCAAATGAAACTCAATCAAACTACTTATCCACACAACATTAGATCTCTCTGTGAATTGAAAAGCTACTCAAATTACTTTACATCAATTAATCATTAGAACCTTTGTTTGCAATCTTATAAAACATAATTTATTACCTGATGACGATCAGAGCATACTGATCGAAAACGAGTTGTAACCTCCAGTTCTTTTCAGAACTAATTACTAATTTGAGAATTTCACATGGTGTTACCACAATTAGTCTTACTTATCCTATTTACCATGCAAAGCTATAAGTTTTACATAATTTATCACAGTTTTACATAAAACTTGGTGTAAAGATGAGGATGGTATTAAAAAATATTGCATGAAATCAAACTGTAATATTATAACATTAAAGGCAGTTTATACCTTTACCTTACCAACTTAATCAACTTTTTTTCAGGTGGGGATGAATTGAATGAAAACATCCATCGTTGTGCTGCAGCATTTATCTCAGATACTTTCCTATGCGGCGACTGCATACCTCCCTCATAGAAACATCCGAAAGGGTCAAATAGCATCTTTGGACCATTCTATTTGGTTCCATGCACCCGTTCAGGGCAGGCGAATGGATGCTATATGAGATGGAAATCCACAATCTGGTAATTACAACAGCCAGCACATTTAAAAGGGAAAGTACAACATTGGTTGGTGTGAGAACTGAGTATTTCACAATAGAGAATTTCACATGGTGTCACCGCAATTAGTCTTACTTATCCTCTTCACCATGCAAAGCTACAAGTTTTTAATAAGACTACTTTCCACGATTATTTATTTACTTCCAAAGTATCCATTATATACAATCTGGTCCAATATATAAAAAAAAAAATAATTTACTTAAATTGTTCCAATTTGACTTTTCCCTTAACTTCCTTTTACAAAATTTCCAGTCGATACTACCAAACTACCTATTCCTTCCAAATCAATAAATAGTACACTGTCCCAGTTCTGATGAACTACCTCTTTTAAATATATTGAACTGGATCTGACAGTTGGCAAAAACTGCTTCTACAAGTATGCTTTTTGTCTTTGAACCAAGATTTATATTAACCCTCCTATAGGTTTAACACTCAAAGACACTCAAAATTTGTATGTCTCTCAACCCATTGACTTTGTGCAGTGCACTCAAATACATGCAAGCACGTGGCTGTGATAGGAGGTCAAACCCAAAGACACTCAAAATTTGTATGTAACTCCCAACCCATTGACTTTGTGCAGTGCACAAAGGTCAAACCAAAACCACTGACAGTACATACACAGCTCTGTGACTCTGGTTTGACCTACCAATTGGCAATGCAACCAAAAATACTCAAGTGAGTGTCTGTGGGTGCCGTGCTAACTGGGCCAAATTTCAGCCTGGGCATAGGAGGGTTAAAGGGACAATATTGTCACGATCAACAGGGCATGGAATCGGAGTGCTAGTTTCAGATTAACTCAGTGACTGAAAATAATACCCCACATGATGTCATATTAGCCTTTTAATTTTCAGTCACTGTGTTCATCTTAACTAGGACACTGATTCCATGCCCTGTTGAAAGTCTGCTATGATCATGACAATATTGTCCCTTTATACAAAGTTTTCAGCTCATTATGTTACATATGTTGTCTAAGGAGAAAATAGTGAAAATGAATTAAGATTTTTGAATCGGCAAGCAGTTGGTGCTTCCCGTGTCTGTACCATAGACTTCATGGCGAGGCAACAGTGTGTATGTTTATATGTAAGGATTTACATTTTGTACATTATCCATGTCACATCCAATTATTTTAGATTTTAACAATGAATAAGAACTGAGATAATGTGTAATTCTTACAGTTACAACTAATTAAAAACAACTAATTAAAAACAGGGAATACTTACTGATAACTTCCATTTTCCTTAACAGGTGCTGCTCGGGGCATTGTTTTTGGACGTCTGTGGCGCAGAGATGGCACTCTGGTTGCCTCCATCGCTCAGGAATGTCTCATGAGACCTAAACTTTAACATTTACTACATAAAGCCAAAGGAAATAACCTCTACCAATCACAAGACTTATCAGACCCGATTTGAAATACCACCCACTTTGGGGGAACAGCAAATAAATCTAAGAATTCTAGACTGTTATCAATGTAAAACTATCTCTAATCTTTCTCTGCATTTGACATCCAATCCCTGAGACATCATAGACAAGTTGCTGGCTTTACAGTCTTCCCTAAAATGCAGTATCATCCTCAAGACTGGGCAGTCTCAAACAACCTCATTATACACAAACCGTTCTACCAGGCAGTCATCTGCATCCAATCATTGTGCAGTTATCATTCCATAATCCTGTACGTCACAGCATCAGAGGTCCTTTTTAGTATCATAGTTTTGGTTTTGGAACTCTTTACCTGACGCTGTTGTGGATACTCTATGTAATCAGTCCTTCTAATCTAATGTTCATCATCATTTGTTTGAACTACACTGAGGGTATTTTTTCAAACTGCTAAGCAGAAAATATGCCAACCAGAAACATTTATGAAGCTGATTTGTCTGGTTCCCAGCCATACACATTATAATACAAATGTACGCATTTTGGCTGGAAGTCTGTTTAATATTGCTTTATAGCAGAAATATTTACTTAGCAAAATTCTTACAATGGAAGAACTTCAGATTTGGCACCCCTTATGCATCTAGTTCTCCTGGGCAGGACAATGAAGTGGAATTCTATTATTTTGATCAAATGGACCGAGGCGAATGTGTTGTCAAGGTTGGGGGGGGGGGGGGTTGATACAAACTGTTTGTTATCCGGTCCAACCCCCAGTGGGCAAAGTTTTCACAAGGGGTTTGAAACCTTTTTTAATTAATTAATTTAGTTCTATATTGTAAATCATTATTGACTGTTTTAAATATAGGGAAAAGATTACAGAAATATTGAAATTTGTATTTGAAAAATGCTACTTTTGATAAATTTATTATAAAATATATATATTTCAGTCACTGAATTAAAACAATAATTAAATCTTGTTCACTAGTTATCATAAATGTGTAAATGTTTCTTCAAATATGCCTGTAGATGTATGATTTAATTATATGTAAAAGTAAACTGTTCATAGCCAAAGGTGTGATTTTTTACCAGATCTAGCCCATTTAAACAAATAATTTGTATTATGTTTTACTGTGGCACATTAGAATAATATCTTTAAAAGTCAGTTAACCTGCATTGATTCTACTGGATAAAAACAGTGAATGAATTTTGAAATGGTTGTACTATAAATATCAACAAATATTTTATGAAACATTGCCATTGCACACAAATCCCACATGAAGTCATTTTGAAGTTTTCTCTCAACTGTTATAATATAAATGCTGTGCTTATTGTGTGAAAAATTTCCCAATTGTCTTAGAAATATGATAAAAACTGCTGACACTTTCAAAGTTGAGTTTCTATATGTAGTGATGTCTTGATTCTCATGAACTAAGTTTGTATGCATTCAAAAAATTTCAAAATAATATAAAGGTTTATTATATTTTGCCCTAGTCGTCAGACTCGCCCTGTGTTATTGTTCTATGTAATACGGTTTGCACCACTTTTCGAAGAAAAATAGTTCATTCCTTCATTCATAAAATGCAAATCAGCCCCAGTCCGCCAGGTATAAACCCACCAAGAAACCACTGAAGAATGTCTTTGTTTCTCGTGGTACGGCCTTACACATGTGTTTTACAAGTTCTATTCTATTTAGTTAAGACTAACACGTTAGGACCGTCAACTAGCTATAATTTTGAATGCCTACAAGCTACATTTTACACTTGAGATTTGGATACGTAGATTCTCGCCATATGTCCTCCAAGAAAGGAAAAATCGAGTGACAAGCAGGCCAAAGACATCTCTGTTAAACCGATCTACTTCAACAACCTTGCCTCGGGTTGAACGAGTTCGCTCACACGCTCCGGCTCTGCCTCGGGCCCAGTGAGCACCAATTACAAGTTGATGAGAAAGAAATATGGCTGCTTTTGCCCAATTTCTGTCGTAGGTACGGGAGAGCCTTCGTCCCCCCGGGGTCCTCCACTTTCTACACCTCCAATGTCCAGAACACTGGAGGCAGCGAACTTAGCACAAGGAAAAGCTGGACAGACCTCGCCTTGGGTCGATCCCTCCGAATCAACAGGAGTCGATGTTCTTCCCCGGACAACAATAGATGTTCCCACCTCAAAATTCCAACGCTAGCGGGCAGCATCCATACAACATGGCGGTGCCCATGTCACCGTAGCACATCAATGGCCTCCCAACATTCCCCAGGTGAATCATCAACACCAGGATAACCTAGCTACACCAAGGTAGCTCTCGCTTCCACCAGTAAGTCCTATAGTTTGGGGGAACTAAATCTATCGCAAGACAGGACTTCGAGTCTACCAGCCATATGGCCGCGGATGGCAACACTGATTTGGTTGGCAGCGCTGATGGGTCCGACTCACTCAATCCGAGTGGGTGAAAGATTAAGTCCTTTCCTGGTGGGAAGAGCTCCGTTCAAATAAACTTAGACACGAAGAGTTCAAAGACGAGCTACTGTTCAACCAGGTTCCAGTTGAACAAGAAAAATATTTCAAGGCCCTGAAATTACCTAGCCAGGTAAAATCGTCCTTTAAAGAAGCTCGTTCTTCACTGGTAACTCAAGATGATAAATTCAAAGATTCTCACAATCATCTTCTCAAAAAAGCCTGCCTCTTACCCATCTTTTTGATGTGTTAGTGGATCTAACATGCCAAGTGACGATTGACAGCAGTCTCGTGTTGCAATACATCACTTCAGCGCTAATCCTCCTAGGATCAGCTAGCCAGAGTCTTGCTCTCAAGGCACTACACTTTTGATGATCTTCTAGATAGAAGATTGGACAGCCTTAAACGAAATTCTCCCTCTATGGATTCATTGTTCTGAGGTAATCTTACCAAAGACATAGAAGACGCAGAAGGCAAACAAGCTGGCAGCCAAAGTGACGAAAGCCGCAGCGTCCTCGGCAACATCATACAGATGGAACAAATGTTCACCTACTCAGCGGTGACAAGGAAGTTTCATGGCGGCCGCTCCTTTCAAGGGAGATATCCACTCACAACAAGTCCAAGTATAGGACTATCAAAACTTCAACGTCAAGTCATGGGAGATCTCGATCAGATCGGGGATCGTCTTCAAATGTTTTGTTCCCAGTTGGAGGTCCCTCACACAGGACAGTTGGATACTTCAATCGGTGGTTGGTCATCAAATAGAGTTTATAAGAATTCCATTCCAGTTACAGCACAGGGTGCCAGTAACACACGTGAACTCCCAATCTGAAGTAGAGATTGTTCAAAAAGAGGTTCAAAAATTATTGAACAAAGGTGCAGTCACGGTGGAGAATCTAGTGGACGGTCAGTTTATTTTGTCTGTTCTTAATCCCCAAAAACTCGGTAGAACTCGACCAGTTATAAATCTGTGTTCGCTGAACAAATTTGTAAAGTAGCAACACTTCAAGATGGAAGGATAGGGCTAGTAAAAGATTTACTAATTCCAGTAGATTATCTGGGAGCCATCGACCACAAGGACGCTTAATTATTTTATGATTTCATTTCATCACAATCATCGAAAATATCTTCGTTTCATATGGCAGAACAAACTGTTCCAATTTGCTTGTCTTCCATTCGGGCTGCAAAGTGCCCCCGAACATTTACACAAATTCTCAAGCCGGAGAAGGGAATTCGTTGTGTTTTCTATCTGGACAATATCCTAATTCTGGGCAGATCCTTGGAGGAGTGCACGGAAAACATCCAGTTTACAACGGGGTTTTTAAAAACACTAGGCTTCATCATCAATCAAGAGAAGTAACAGCTCCGCCCTGCTCAGTGTTTAACTTACCTGGGGTTTTGCATCAATTCAAGAACAACGACTTTGTCTTTTCCAACAGAGAAGGTCAACCATATTGTCAGTCACTGCCAAGAAGTTTTGCAAGCGCATATACTTTAACAGTTCGGGAGTTAGCTCAACTCATCGGTTGACTTTCATCGAGCATACAACCGGCGTTTCCAGCTCATCTGTATAACCGGAACCTGCAGCAGGACAAGATAGCCGCACTTCACATGAACAACTCGTACGAGTCACAAGTAGTCCTATCTCAGTCTTCCAGACAATTCAGACAGATGCATCACTCCAAGGGTGGGGTTCCCTGACAGAACAAAATCTTCACATCAATCACCTAGAGCTACGCACTGTCAGTGTATTATGCTCTCCAAGCATTAGTGGGCCATCTAAGCAACTTGCACATACAAGTAGACAACATGACAACACGTTTACAAGTAGACAACGTGACAGTTATGTCATACATCAGCCACAAAGGGGGGACACATTCTCAAGAACTGTCAAGCCTAGCAGTCAAGATTTGGACATGGTGTCTGCACAGAGGGATAACACTATCAGTAAAATTTCTCCCAGGGTTCAAGAATGTCGTAGCAGACGAAATGTCAAGAAATGTCAACAACCGCACAGAGTGGCATCTGTTCCCCAAAATTTTCAAGCAAATTGTGTAAGCACTGGACTTCCGACCATCAATCGACCTGTTCGTGTCGCGGCTGAACAAACAACTCCCCAAATTCGTATTGTGGCATCCAGACCCACAAGCATGGCAGGTGGATGCATTCACCATCAGTTGGAACAACTTGGCGGGCTATCTGTTTCCTCCATTCGCTCTGCTCTCACGGTGCCTTCAGAAGGTTCGAGTGGAAAAAGCCACAGTTCTGCTAATAGCACCAGTGTGAGGACACAACCTTTGTACACATGATCCGAGATACGAGTTGGCAATACAAACACCCAGTGTTGTAACCAAGTCATTTTTTCTCAAGTCAAGTCAAGTCACAAGTCAAATGTTCTCAAGTCAAGTCAAGTCTCAAGTCAAATGTTCTCAAGTCAAGTCAAGTCACAAGTCAAATTTTTCCCAAGTCAAGTCAAGTCACAAGTCAAATTTTCTCAAGTCAAGTCAAGTCACAAGTCATTTATCGTCCCTGAATAAGGCTAAAAAGTCTCGTTTCAAAAATTGGTGCGGTGACGCGATTTTGTTTTTGTTTGTTTTGTTTTGTTTAATTTTTTTTTTTACATGTATAGGCGGGGACCAAAATTTTCCCATTATACAAAGTATGGTGGCTAGAGAGAGACTCACACAAATCAGCCAAACGTTTATACCCTTATGTGAAAAGTGTGGCTGCGATTGGACATCGTTTCATAGCAAAAATAATAAAATAAAATGCCGACGTGCAGAGTCTAGCTGAGGCCACGCGCACGGAGATCACCAGAAACCGGAGACTTTTTTCTTTTCCTTTTTTGCCTATAATAATGTTCTGTTTGTCATGTTCCCTGTCTTGGCAGTGAGAATAAATCCAGTGTTTGTCATTTGTTGTTTATAGGATATGTTACATAATTGACACATTTATCTCGAATTAGCCGCGAAACCTCGCTGTAATCATCGGGCAATATTTTCTAAAACTATACAAACGCACACACGTGTACCGTGTATCGTGAAGGGAAATGTGTGGTGAAACGTATAGGCAACTTCCTCCATGAATGTACACTGTAGGCCCTAAAGATTGACACTTTATTGAAGATGTTTAGACGTATTTTACTTCATTAATATAAGTTGCTGATTGAATAAAATAAATGAAAAACAAGTGATAACATGATGGGAGGTAAATAAATGACTATTGAAGACCATAAACTCACAAACAAATCCAAGTATGACGTTAACGCTTCACAAATTGTTTAGTGCGTCATTGTTTTTGTTGGTGTCCGCATCTGAATTCAATGTTATTTACAAAACAGGGAACCAGGTAGTTTTTCATCAATTCGGTCCAGAAATTATAGGGGTTGTGTGGAAAGTATAGAAAGAAGCGATTTAGGTTTTAATTTTTTTTAATCTGAAAATTATCAATCTAGCGTAGGTAACATTTATTTATAGTGGTTCATTTCAATATTTGTACGAAAATTTGCAGACGGGTTGAAGCTGTTACACGCGGGACAATTCATTTTCTCCCAGGACGAAACCGACGGATGGTAATTTACACTCTTATATGGGCCTCGGAATTTGGTAATTTGAAGAAGATAAATTTTGTATACGCCCCCAAAACTAGTAATTGCTGCTTCTTAGTTATTCGGTCGCTGTTAATTGTTACAAACAATACATTTGTTAAAATCACGGACTCAGTGTATTACAACGTTGTGCATGAAATCCCTTACTGATTCTGTGGTGACAACTCTGACAACGCTTGCATTAGGTGATGTGGAGAATTTAAAATTACGTTCGTAAAATATTTTAAAATTCCTTTTACGGAGTAAAACATTAAAAAAAAAAACATGTAAGGCCTACCTTTAATGATTACACACATAATAAACATAATTTGAGTCAAAATAGCTATTCGGTTTTGTTTTACGAAAAATTTGCGATAATTTGTTCAACACTTTACAAATTCTTAATACAATTAACAATGTCGCTATAACCTCGTTCCAGCCGTTTGTATAAATTATTTTGAATATTAATGCAATGCCTTTACCAATAATAGTCCACTTCTTCCACTACGACGGATTGTGTTGAAGACTAGACATGTAGCGTACACTTTACAGTACAAGGCACATACGTGTACAGTATACACTATTATTATGTATTACGTATAGATATAAAATTCGTGACGGCATTTTTTTCCCGTCACAAAAGTATTCGGCTGCCGTGGCCGGATTGACCAGAAAAATACATGTAATAAAACAACCTAAAATACATGATGATTTGCAATGTCGTCAAGTCAAATTTACTCAAGTCAAGTCAAGTCACAAGTCATTTTTGTCCAAGTCAAGTCAAGTCGCACTAGTCACAAAATTGGCGACTCGAGTCGGACTCGAGTCCGAGTCACCGACTCGAGTCAGCAACACTGCAAACACCGTTACTGCTACCACAGCATCCAGATCTTCTTCAGCTATGCCACAACCATCAACATCATCCCGTGCGGGATGTGATACAATTAGCCACCTGGGTGCTATCATGGAATCGTTGGCAACAAGAGACCTTTCGCAGAAAGTGTCCTCAGTTATCTTGTCATCATGGACAAATGCTCAGTTCAACTCTGCATGGAATTGCAGGAGTTGCTGGTGTCTTCAACGACAACTTGATCCAGTTCGGCACCTTAGCGGAAGTTTTGGAATTTCTCCGAGCTATTGGATCAGGGTCTCCAGTATAGGACTATCAATGTCTATAGGTCAGTGCATTCACATATGCAGTAAGGGTCCAGCCAGGTTGAATAAGTGTGCGGACTGCGGAATGCCAGAAAGAGTTCAGACCAACCGCAGGAGACATATTGACGAGCAGCATCGCCACAAGAACAGAGTCCACTGTCCCATTGCGCCCAGTCCTTCAACAGAAGCATAACCTGAATTCTGTCCATCAGGGCGTGAGGGGAGTCGACGACCAGCCGACTCGGAGCGAAATCAGCCGACGGCTACATCGCCTGAACCCAAGGTCCCGCGCACTCCAAGGAGAGACCTTGAAGACGATATGGTGAGTCTAGAGCCAGGAAGCGTGAATCATAACGGGGTTTGAATCCCCTACACCGACGAGGCGCCATGTTGTTGCAGAATTGCCTTTCACTACTACCCCCAACCCTGTTCCAGCGACCATCGTCAGTCTGGTGATGAGTGTACCTAACTGAACGAAGGATGAAAGTACCCAGACGGCCAGCGGAAAGACTCCACGACTTGTGGAGCGCACCATTAAGGAGTTACTGGATGGACAAGGAAGGTCTCAGCTCGAATCATTCAAAAAACGTTTCTAAACTTTGTAAAGTTTTGTTTTTAGTTTCTAAAGTTTCTAACTAGTTATGGAGTTAAAGTTCTATTTACCAAAATGTTGTTTAAAATTACTGCTCAAATGGAGTATGTCAGAAAGTTTAATGAAACAAGTATCGAAGAGAATTGAAAGCCAAAGCAAAAAGTAAAAGTTGCAGTATTGTTATTTGGTAAATTGCAGTGTTGGTTGTATACCTTGATTGTTTGAAATGTGTTGGAGTCCATAATTTACTTGTTTGTGTGCTTGTCTGTAAGTAATTTTCCCCGTTTACTGGCCTCCCGTAGTTTGTCTGATAGACGGCACTGTTAAGACTCGCAACCGCACGTTACAATATCATAAATACGTGTTGCAATTGGTATCAAAATATGCAGTATCGGTATATCCGGTATCGGTAAATTATAAAGGTACTTTCAATGTAATGCATTAATATCGATACTATTATTTGGTACCGAATGCAGTAAAGTGGCTAATGGAGCTCAGTGACTCCACTCCACGCACAGCAGCATGAACTTCGGCCTGTAACTTGAAAAGTAGACGGTGGAATTTTGAAGTGAAACCGTGGATTTGAAGGTATTTGACAAATAATTATTTTATCTTGTTTAAATAGGCCAATACAAAGTCACCGAGGCCAATTTGCTTCCTGAAAAAATGTCTCCGAAGTTGGAGACAGTATCCTAATAACCTTATCGGAATTGTGCGTGCAATAAATTATGGAGCTGGGTTTGGAAAAAGTTGTAAACAACCGCACACATGGAGGAGAAAGGTGGTCGGTCAGAAAATTTACTTTTTTTAACGTATTATAGCAAAATTATGGAGAAATTATTTAAAGAAATCAGTTAAATTATAAACAAAATTTTTATAATTAAGAAAATAATTAATTTTTTTACCCGAAAACTACGCAAATTGAAGAATTCTCAGCTGATTTCTGATCCCCAGGCCATATTTTAGGGGAAAAAATACATTAGAAAATAATTAAAATCAAATAAAGTGCTAGTTGAGACAAGACGATTATCTTGTCAAGAAAATATTATCTTATATTATTTTGGGACCGTCTGATATTACCGCACGTTCCTCGATCGTAGATATTGGGGACACGGATTGCCAGCCATCAGATCTGATAGAGACTTAACTGTTTTAATCCTTCGGTGCAGCGTAGCCAGGACTTTTTCAGTGGGGGGGGCGCACGGGGTGCATTGATTTTCAGTGGGGGCCAAGGGGTATGGGTTTTTTCCCCTTTCTTTTTCTTTTCTGTTTTTGGGGGCACTATCAGGATTTTCGTGGGGGCACCTGGGGAACTAGGAAATGTGTGTGTGTGTGTGTGGGGGGGGGTGGCACGTGCGTACGTGCCCCAGGCATCCGCATAACTGCTACGCCGCTGCTCAGGGTGAAATATTGTACAGTTAAATATAGCTTTTGTCAAACGCCAATAAATTGTTGTTCCTACCACTAATTAGATTGTATATACAAAAAAATAACAATTGATTATCAGGAACGTATAAAAAAAGGCCAAGTGACACAAGGCACTGTTTTCTCCTTAATTTTACCATCCTTTAATTTATATGCAATAATTTTGTTGTTGATGAGGAGAATATCTTTTACAAATAGGTACAACTATAAGATACGAGGGCCACCAAATGTTTACTTCTTATACATTACGTAATCTGACTTTAAAATACACAACTGCGGTTCCTAGGTCAAATTCAGAAAAGGAAAATTTGGCCCCGCA
>CM055831.1:12983767-13082859 GCA_029582265.1 Zoroaster sp. YZ-2022 | reverse complement strand
CAATCGCTGTATTATCGAAAAACGTGACATATTGACGATACAAGTGGATGAAAAAATCGATATTGCTCAAGCTATATGAAATGTCTGTACTGGACAATATATCACCAGACGCAAAACCTATGGATTCCTCTGATATGCGCAGAGTGCACCCTCCCATTGTGTCTTCATTGTGTTCCAGGAATCTTAGGAATTCCTCTTTAGAGGGTTTCGGGAGAGGTCCGCGCAATAGAACAACCGTGCATAAGTGTATAGGGACATTTGGGGGCGTGGCACTTGCCGCATATCGAGCATGGTGGCGCAGATGCAAGAATTTTCACCAACCTTTATATATCGCGGAACCCGCCGCCGTACAGGATTCTAGCCGGCCAATCACCATCAGGCAAGCTCTGGTGGTCGAGAGAGGTTAAGACGTTCAGAAATATTAAGCAGGAGATCGTGGGCCTGAATCCCGCCCGCGAATCTCCCGTGAAGTTTTTCGCAGACACTCGGAAAGCTAACTGAGACATATGGTGCCATATACACGTCGGGGGTAGGCAAAATTAATCAATCGAATAACATAAATTAATGTTGAAAATTATATTATTAAAATGCGTCTGAGACAACAATATTTAAGGGTTGTTTTGTACAATCACCAATCTCTGGCTGCACATTACAATGCACAAATCAACCATGATAAAGTTGCATTATGATCCTGCTGCTGACATAACTTACAATTTGCTCAATGAATATGCATAATTTTTCAAGTTTATATTTCTTATTTATTGTCATCCAACAGTTTGGTGACGTCTGGCATTAAAAGTCGTACAGAAGTGACCGTCTGAAATTATTAAAGCAATATGTTAGCTGATGTCCATTCCATATGCTGAAAGAATAAGGTAACCGGACAGGGGACGGGAACATAATGTCATCTCCCCAGCAATAATGCAATATGGTAAGAAAGTGACTGATTACGCATTCAATTAAATTTTTAATAAAAACAAACACAAACGCTATAATAGTAGGCATATATACTGTTGTTTTTGTTTGTATTTTCCTGAAAATCTCCCTCCTGCCTATTATACACATAGTCGATATTCCCATATATTAAAATAAGTACATATTTTTAATTAAAGAAACCTAAAAGTAACGTTAAAACCATAATAATGTCATTGAATACCGCCTCACGACGTCATACCTCACGACGCTCATTCACTGGAGAGCCATCATGACTATTGGCTGGTGACAAAAAGGACGCTCTGGTATCGGTGTTGGAACCGGTGATATATGCGTAATAAAATACGGGCGACATAACGCATCGGTAACAAATACGGCGATATAACGCAATGAAGTACGGCGATATAACAATGCGCGTACTGGCGGATATAACGCAATAAAATACTGCGAAGAGCATAGCGCCAAAAGTACGGCGACATAACGCAACAGTACGGCGATATAACGCAGTAGTACGGCGATATAACGCAATAAAGTACGGCGATATATCGCAATAAAAATACGGCGATATATCCTCAATAAAATACGGCTATAAATACGTGATATAACGCAATGGTACGGCGATATAACACCTGCAATAGTACGGCGACATAACGCAATAGTACGGCGATATATCCTGCAATACTACGGCGATATATCGCAATACTACGGCGATATAACGCCGCAAACTTTAGCATGAGTTCTCGAGGAATTGGCGAATAAGCCACCGTATGTCCAAAGCCAACATGTACTAGCTATGCATTATCCATATGCAACCACGCTGCAACCCATAGTTCAACTCGGTCCCGTCGACCAACCGGCCGGTAGCGCATCCCTTCGACGGTGCAGCAGGAGGTTTGGTCACGTGCTTGCGGAGGGTCCTGTCGGGAGATGTAGTGCAGGCGCAACAGGCCGCCAAAATCACGATGGGCCGGGGACGGGACCAGGCATGCAATCAGTCAAAACCCGCTTGTCTCTTAAATCCCTGCCAGCCTGGTAGAAAGCTACATAGAAGCTGGTTATATTGCACAGTTTATTAGGTATGGTTCTGCCAAATTTCAGTTGGCTAAGTCCAAAAGAAACCAAAAACACTGCTGTAGCTAGACTTATATTTATTATCTCGTAAATTTAGCCAAGGTTCTCACGCCCGTTTTGCGTAGAGCTTACACTCGGCTCTGATTAAGTTTAGAAATTACAATTTAAGATAATTAGCGGTTACACATTTGGGTTATTCATACATCGCCCAAATTATATATGCAAACCACTAGTAACTGTTAAGAAGAAGTCAAAACATAACCTTAGGGGTGATAATACACCAAACTGGAACTCCCAAAGACCATTAAACTATTAAGTACTTTAGGAGTATAGGGCTTTTGCAGCTGCAGCCAAGTCTTTGGAACGTCTTACCATTAGAAATCGCAAAAGGAGAACAATTCTCAGTTTTAAAAAGAGAAAGCTGAAGACTCTATCTTGCCAAAGTTGCCTTTTAAGGATCAACAATGATCATTTTTTAAAGATAGTTTCTTATAATTTTTTAACCGTCGTATTGTATTTAATTTTCATGTCAGTTTTTTGCTTAGCAGTATTTTAGTTTAATTAGATTTTAGCAGTACACACTTTAACTTAATTAGATTTTAAATATCATTAAATTCTAGTAAAATTAATTATATACGGTATATGGGCTAATTTGCACGCGCCCTTGATCATCACATGGAAAGGGCGCAATATATAAATTTCAATGTATGTATTATTATTATTATAGTGGATGGAATAATCCAAGGATATCATGCAATTTTCTGTTGCCACTCAATCTGCTGTTGTTGTTGCTGCCGATCCGTGGTGCTGGCGTAATTATTCATGCCGTGGTGTACGGCTTCATTCAGACTTACGACGTATATCGAATAGTCCTACTGGCCTACGTGACGTAATTATTAAAAAATAAAGCAATTAACACATTGACTCAAGTTTTAAAAGTCGGCATTTATTTAATCAAACTTACATCCAATTAAGCTTAAGCAATCAATTTGGGGCACAAAAGTGCGGTGGTTGACGAGGAGACAAGGCAAAATGGTTCGCCGTCTCTCAACCAGCGTGATATATGTGCGACCCATGAAGACTCTCGAAACGAGCCTTCATGGGGAACGTTAGAACGAAAATAACAAACTTTTTAGAAGAATTCGATGATGAAAACTGTGTTTATAGATTTTCCGGGTCGGCGGCAATGAACACCAATGGTGCTTTTTTGCGACCTTCGTGTTTTACGATATTTTGATTTATTCAACCGAGTTTGGGTCACTAAATGATCGATTTCTTCACATAAAGATAGCAGTTTGGTGAAACGTAGAATGTCAACGGCATATTAGATAGTTTATTAGTTACTGGCAGTAAGCGAATGATATGTAGCAGAAATGAAATGGTGAGTCAATGATGAAATGGTGAATCGGCTGGAATGAAAATGGTGAATCCAGCCGATGACAGCGATATGGGCACCGGAAGGCAGCTGTAGCGTTCCATACTTTTTCCAAAGGCGTGTTAATCGGCGCCGACATCCTCTTCGGAAAAGCTTCAAAATTATAAGTAGCTACGCTAAAAAATCATTATTGAGCTCATTTATTTGTTATCATTAAAAAATACCATATTTTAGCATCTCACATGGCATTTACGTCTCTATTTCTGTATCTGGGGTCATTTAAGGGCATTCTCTTTCTTTGTTTCGGAATTACTTTTGTAATATTTTTGTAGGATAAATTTACTATCAAATTAAACAGGCGTCTTCGAGGCGTTCTACATTTTATAGGGCGTCCAAAATCAACAGGGCGTCAAATGATGCCCGGACGCATTGCTGGCTAATACCCTTGCCTGCACCCGTCATTGCTGATATCGACTTCGGTTCAATGTGGCTAAATAACTCAAAGGCCTCACTATAAATTGTCACATCTGTGGTTTATTTATTTAGTAAATCCAAAAAAAAAATAATTGGCTTTCATTGGAACCCCAAGTGTCATTGTAATACAATGCAACATATGTACATACAACATATACATGTGTCACGGTATTTCCTTTTTAAAAAGGGACTCCGATATTATTACTAATTACTATAGGTTTTTCCCGGTCATTTTCGGCAATTAGGCAGCCAATTTAAATGCCGCGTCATTCCATTTCCCGCGAAAACTGCAAGCACCTCAAAATAGTCATTCAATTTCATATGCAAGCAAATGTTCACTTGCGACAGGCAATTAAAAGAATCACCATTCAATTTTAAAATTCATTCGAACAGCATTCAAATTGCATAACGGCTTTTGCAGTGTGTATAGTCATTCAAATTCGTTTTGGGGCAGGTATTTCTGAGAATTGTCCAGCTGATTTGTCGTTTTGTTAATCTGTAATTATGGTTGCTACCGCAATATTGTAAAATGTATAAAAAGGGTTCACTTCTTGTACATGAGAATCACTTTGCTGATGTCCCCTTCGATTGCTTGTAATTGAAGATTGAAAAATGGCAGCTCGATGTTCGCTACGCGAGAATATCTAATGTTGATCGGGAACGGCTGATTGATGCATCTCGAAGGGGAATGATTTAGATTACCTGAGCTTGCAGACAACTTGAACATCAACAGGTCCACAGCAAGATCGATTGTCGCAACTTATTTGAGATCAGGACGAAGAGAGAGGTTGGACAGAGGAGGGGCAACTCATTTCAGGATGGATGATGAGATGCGACACCATTTGCACGACATCCTGGACACCAATCCCCTCTTGACACTTAAGCAGATGGAAGCCAGTCTGATTGAGCATCTACCAGACAAGCCCAGGGTTTCAACTACCACCATAGCCAGGGCCTTAGATGGAATGATGATGACGTTGAAACTTGTGGAAGATGTTCCTGATGCCAGAAACCCCTGCAGTTCCGATCAACGAGTTCAGTATGCCGAATGGTTCCTGGAGCATGTTCTGGCACACCTTATATTTATTGACGAGACAGGATACAACATCTGGACCCGGCGATCCCAAGGCAGAGCCCCACGAGGGATTCCAGCAAGACGAGTCGTCCACAGACAACGAGGGAGAAATTGCAACATCATCTTTGCTGTTTCCAGTGAAGTAGGTTTAGTGCACCATCGAATTGCATTTGAAACTATGACACGAGAGATTTGAGGAGTTTCTTGTTGCTAATCGAACAATGCGCAGATCTGCTAGAAGACGAGCCTGTAATCCTCATTTATGACAATGCAAGGCCTCACGTTCGTGCCCAACTCCCTGAAGATGTCAACCCAGTGATCTCTGAAGCGACTCCTCCATATTCCCCTTTCCTAAACTGCACAGAGATGGCACATTCTGCATTTAAGGCTGCAGTCAAGCGGACTCTTGGGCTACCAGAGTGGCAACAACAGAATCGGAGACAGACAGGCTGCACAGGCAGGAGGGATGAACATGCAACAGTGGAGATGTGAGATTCTACAACAAGCAGCTGTACAGAATGTAGATGTCATCACCCAAGCAAAATGCGCGCAGGTATAACCATAGCCAAACCACATGCCTAGATGCATGGCACGCCAACAGATAGATGGTTAAGAAAACACACTAAATAAAGAAATAAAGAAGTAAAGAAATAAAGAAGTAAAGAAATAAAGAAGTAAAGAAAAAAGAAGTAAAGAAAAAAAAAGTAAAGAAATAAAGAAGTAAAGAAATAAAGAAGTAAAGAAATAAAGAAGTAAAGAAATAAAGAAGTAAAGAAACAAAGAAATAAAGAAGTAAAGAAACAAAGAAACAAAGAAACAAAGAAATAAAGAAGTAAAGGAACAAAGACAAAGAAATATAGATGTAAAGAAATCATAGTGTGCATTTGTTTGCTCATTTTTCGAAATTGGTTGTCACAAAACGAAAACGTAAGTAACAAACTGCTAGAAATCTTTGCTTGCGCCTACTCTGCTAAATTGAATGCCGATTTCGCATGGCTAAACTGAACGACTGTTAAGTTCAATTGAATGCAATGCTATATAAATTCGGATGCATCAAAGTGAAATTGAATGACGGTTTCAACTGAAGAGGCAAAATCACTTAAATACGAATGCATGAACACGAAATTGGCCGCTCAATTGCCGAAAATGACCGGGAAAACCTATATTATTATTATCTTACCGGTTCAAGGGTAAGGCAAAATTAAACGAAATAAATAACAAAAAGAGGTCGATTTGTCAAAATATTCAAGCAAAAATGGCAGAAAAATCTTCGAACATATCAAAAATGAGAAACCCAATACTGCTCCAATTGAATAAAACAAAGGAACTTAGCGGGTTGATGACTGTGGCTAGACCATGATGGTCTATAAGCAATCTTACTTGGTAAAATCTCCAACCACTCGAACCATGTTTACATAAAGCGTCAGTGAAGCCAGAGCAGAGGCAAACAGCTCAACGGTATCAGACGTGGGTTTTACTTTCAGTCAACTGTGGAATCAAATCAGCTGGATGTGGTTGTGTAGCTGCGTAAGTTTTTCTTTCTATTTTTTCATCAATGTTAATTAATGCTTAACTTAGGCCCTAAACAAGCACTGGACAGGAAGCTGAGACATTTTCTTTAGTTGCCTAGCACTGGATACTACTGTAACTTTGTTTTCTTTCAGCGATGATGGTTCATGCAAACATGCCGTGGCTGTTCTTTTTGCACTGGCCGATTACTTCGAAAGGAACACTGACAAGGGAACTGCTGTTGGGACTGATGAGCCATGTACATGGACCAAACCACGAAAAGCTTCCTTGCCAGTGAAGTAGAGGACTTGACTATCGTGCAGAAAGAAAACACGCAGAAAACCAGGCCCACTTCCCAAGCACTACAAGCCGTTGAGTAATGTTACCAACTCATGCATTTTGAACATTCAGGAACATGAAAAAGGTAAGTCATAGTGAGAACCAGATAAAAATTATTACTAATTTCATTTCAAAATGCAAACCAGCTCTGCACTTGTTTGATCAATGATACTGGCAGCTTTCCATGCAATTTATTTTAAGTACTGTAAATTAACTTCTCAAAGTAATTTATGGTGCTTGTAGATGTGTCTAGTGCATGGTATTGTAAACAGAAGAGATGGGAATGCATAAAAATTTGAATCAGTTTTACAGCTTGTGTGTACAATTCTTGTCTTCATATACATGTAAAGTGTGTGTACATGGAATGTAATTTTAAAAAAATATATATACATATTAATAAATAAATAAACAACAATTTGCATACAACCTTTATCTCTTCAGGTTTGTGAAGACTTCCACCCAGGAGCACTTTATTTGAAACTAGTTCAGGAGCCACCACCCCCTGTCAAGGCCCTTGTGCCATCAGTATCAGACCTTCATGCCAAGTACCAGGACAGCTCAACTGACAATGTATCCTTCATTGACTACCTCAGACAGAACACTTCCAAACAACAAATAGACATTCTGAGAAATTTAGACCAATCAGACCCAGCGTGGTTAGCTGCGTGAAAGGGGCGTATCACAGCAAGCAGCAGATTCAATTCGATCTGTGAGAGACGTTCATAACTGCCGCACACTAGTTGATAAAATCATGGGCACAAGCAAGCCCTTTCAGTCCAGTTCTACAGAGTTTGGAAAAGAAAACGAACATGTAGCAAGGCAACTTTATGTAGTAGATGAAATGAAATCACACAAGAACTTTAAAAGTAAACACCTGTGGACTTGTGTTGGATGATAACATGCCATTTATGGGCGCATCGCCAGATGGTATTGTAAGTTGTACATGCTATGGAGAAAAACTACTTGAGATCAAGTGTTCATTTAAGCACAGAGACATTGATGTAGAAGACATCCCAACAAAGGACCCAGCTTCTACCACTTGAAGGCTGTAAATGGACAGTTACAGCTGAAGAAGTCTTCTAGTTGGTACAGCCAAATAAAATTTCAGTTGGGTGTGACACGAATGAATTTATGTGACTTAGTTGTATACACGCATAAAGGCATAAAAGCTATCCCTGTAAAGTTTGATCCAGAGCCATGGAACTCTTAAAAAAGAAAGCAGAACTTGTGTTTCTCAATGCTGTGATGTGTAATGAAGAATAAATATGTTACAAGCAGAATTTCAGGCTCATTTAGGCTAAAAGAAATTTTCAATATGAACTTGTAGATTATGGCTTTTTTTTAATGTGTATTTTATTTATTTTCAAAAATGTCATTTGACAAATTCTTGACAGAAGTGCAGGCTTAACATCAACATATAGGCTAGTAATTTTCAATGCATACATGTACATGTACATGTAGATTATTGCTTTTTTAATATTTTATTTATTTTCAAAAATGTTACTTGACCAATTCTTTCAAAAAAAGACAAAATAGAAAAATGTACAGCAACTGGTTTGTATACAATAAACTTAGTTGTGAGTATTGGTACTAGAAAATAAATGAAAGAAAAATAGTGCATGTTTAATTCCCGAGTATTGAATTTCTTGGTTTGTCATAAATACTAATGTAAACATATATACAAATACAAAGTACAATGAAATTGAATCTTTAGAGAATTCCAAATTAGGTAATTTGTGGAAGGAAAATAGTTTTGATGGTGCCATTGTGTGTACAAAACATAATGGGTAAATAAAAAATCTTCAAAAATCAATAAAAATTAATTCATGGGATGGTAAGGTCTCAAACTTCGTGAGGAGTCTCTACTAGGGTAGGGCCACAACATATGTAAGTCTGATTCCTGAACTTCATTTCTAACTTGTGTTATGCCCTTCCCCCCTCCCATGTGTACAAAACATAGGGGAAATATTATATATTTAAAAATACGGAGGGCTCCTAGGCTAACATTAATTAATAGGCCCTAAGGAAGCCTCGTGCCAAAATTGGTGCTTTTATCCGCTCAGTAACGGTAATTTCGCTAAGCCACCTAACTAAAATGGATGTTACCACAATTTTACCACTAATTCCCTCCAAGTAAGCAAAGTCTTCAAATTACCCCTTCTCAAAACGACCAAATTAATTAATTATCTGTCATTCAAGCCAAAACTGTAATTCAAAATTTTACTTTTGATCAGAAGTTACATTACTTTGTTAACAAGTGAATGATCTCGGTCATCCAGTGGCTGAAATAAACATCAAATCTTTTTTCCCTGTTGAAGCACGATGGGACACATGGTTTGGGGACATTGCAAAACAAATTGAAATCAGAAAAGTTATGTTTGTGTTGAATACAATTCACATTATTTATTGAAAGAAAGTACATGTAGTTAATTACTAATCAGAACAATTATTCTGATAGGACGTAAACAAAAAAGATAACTGCCCAAATCAATCTTTTGAAAAGGACTAAATAAACGAATGATCGCTTTTAAGCTTCTGTAGTGACATCATTCTGTGCAAATTTCTAAGCCTATGGTAATAGTTTACCTTGAAATATACTTCTTAGAATACTGCTTACAAAACAACAATTATCAGAGGGGTTTGAACATATTAACCAAAACATCATCTTCACCTTAAAGTGCAATGTTCAAATCACAGATTACTTTTTATCAAATTGAACTTCATGTACTGGACTGAAGTTTTTGTTCGGTTCAATTGGTCTACAACATGCTCAATGCTTCAAACGCTTCACTGGTTTTCTTTGAATCACTTTTAACTTTTTCAGCTCTTTTTAATTTTTTGAATAAAACAATGGTCCCTTCAGATTGCAGAGTGCTGCAACGAGTTTTACAATCATAGAAGCACAGTTTTGTAGAGATTCCGGGATTTGATGTTTCAGGATCCGCCAACATTTGACGCGTTGGATCGCTCTCTCTACGTGAATGCGAAGACGTGCAATTTGTCTAGTTTGTCTTATCTCCTTAACATTAAGTCTCTTTCCTTTTCCATTATGCCATTATGCCATTTTCTTGTAAACGGCGGCGCTATGAGTGTTGCATTTTTTTTTAGAAGTGAGTCTTCTTCTATGTGGAAGCCTCGGTCAGCCATTACTGCATCACCATCATCAAGTTTTTCTATTAGTCCACTCTGTTCGGTCAAGTACTTATCTGATACATTTCCCGACCACAGATCTGACACAAATGTGAATGCACCAAATGGCGACACTCCAAATAAAACCTTATAAGTGTTGTGGCTTTTGTACTGAGAGTATGTTTTATATTGTTCATCTTTATTTCGCGGTCGGTCAATGAAGAACTCAGAACAGTCTATTACGACACGGGTGTTTGGAAATGCTGCCTTAAAGTCCAATGGCATCCATCCTCTGATGTGAGCTTTAGATGGCCATACAAGCAGTGCTGGTACCAGAGTTTGGTGCATGTAGGAAATCCAGGTGATTGTGATTCTTGTAACTGTTGAACTACTTACATGGAACAGGTCTGCCAGAAGCAGAAGTGGTACGTTTAGCCGTAGTCTGACGAGTGTCATGAGGAACTGGAAAAATGGTGGAAGCTGATGCTGTCTGCTTGAACGTCAAGCTTCCACCTTGTTCCTGGTCTGGTTTCCCTGTGTTTGTACTTGTGCTCCTCCAATATCGTAACCGATCAACACCATCACTGATAGAATCATAAATACCACATGTAAAAAAGGAGAGAAAATAACATGAAAAATTTTGTGAGTGAAACAAAAGAAAATGAACTTCAGTCAACAACTTTTGGATCATTGGTTTTAAGAATATTTTCCATATATTTTAATAAAAACTTTCCTCACTAAATCAAGACATTTTGGTTGGTGCAGTACCAATAACTCAAATCCTGTGGTCCACACATGGTTAAATGTCTTTCAATACCATGAACCAAGCTTATTTTGACTCTGTTGTGTGCTTCCTATCCTGAAAATGTAATGGCTTGAATTTAATACAATAATAACTTTGAAAGATTGAAAAAAAATGTTGAGTTTCAATTTGGACAACCTTTGTGCAGGTTTTTTGTATGACCCATTTTTTGTTTTGTCTGCTTACAGGTCCCCCCCCCCCCACTCCGCTCTTTCCCACCCTTTTTTGAAATGAGGTGAAAAGTATTGTTTAGACCACGTGAGAAAATCTTACATCATTAACCTATTTACCGTACACTGGTTTCTGATATAACCATTGTTTTACAAAAAAAAATAATAAAATCAAACTTACCTTGAAGAACATTCTTGGATGTGAATCCTGTGTAAAATTTGACTCTCTCATCATTCTCCGTTGCGTAGTCTACCACATCTTGCCCTGGGAGTGGTTGAGGTGATGACTCCGCCTTTGATGTTCCAGCACCTCAATGTCATTCATCGTCATGTCAGTCTGCATACTTTGGTCAATCAAAGTTGGCGATAGGGTGCAGAGGTAGTCGTGATCCATGGGTTGTGGAACCTTGGCACAAAGCAGAGGCTCCATGCCTGTTTAATGATACAATTTATGAACATTAGTTAATATTAGAGATCAATATATACAAAGATGGCATGGAGCTGCAAAAGCATACTCCATAAACATGTAGGTTTCCACCGACAACTAGCTGGGACTTTTAACTGGACTCGCGAATAAGCCTACACAATTTGCCCAAAATTTCATATCAGCCAAAATTTTGCTAGAATGGTCACTTTCGATCACAGTAGTCAGCGGATCACAATAGAGTGTTTTACTATAGACGCTCAAAGGAAGGTCTACCACAAACATAAACCACACATACCCATAAAAACCCACATTCATGACATTGTACACTTTTGTGATGGAATATTAAACTTAGGGGGTGTCTAAGATAAAAAATTGACAAACTTATTTACCAACGTCAGGTCTGCTCAATGCTGACGTCACTGTAACTTCCAGTTCAACAGGTGGTGCATCATGAGGCTCTACTACTACTACATGTCCGAGACCAACATGGCCAAGGGCAAGGTGATGGTCGTTCAACGCGTCCAGCTCCTATACATGCTGTAAGTGTGGCCGTCTAGCCAGGTTAAGTTTCTGCAAAACACATGTGGTTCTTGCTTGGGTTGGCTGTCCCCAATTATTCCATTCAAAGTACTTGGGGTCACACTTGGCATTTCCGTGCATGTCTATGTCTTCTTTGTCTGCTACAAAGTCTTTGTGATGTTCAGTTTGTCTACAACATTGCTGTCTCTGCTTTTAGTTTTACCTTCGCGCTTAATCAGCTTCTTCCATCTTGAGACGGCAGTGTCATTTCGTGGCCATTTAACCCACCTTATGTCCATCATCCATGGGTATTTCTCGATACTTTTGAGTTTGGACGTGTGTGCAAGGCACTTTGCAGACTCACAGAAATAAACCATAGTTATAAATAAAGTAATCGCATGATAAAAATCTAGAATTCGCAACTAACCGTGTAATCCGGCCATCAAGCGCCGCGCCAGACATGCCAGATATCCCATGTCGACTTTTACCCATCATGCATCGCGTAAATTGGCCTCTCCCTGCTGCCCGCTTGAGGGCGCACCGCATTGTGAATCGCCCGAATTGCAGTAGTAGTACATAATATTTATTAAACACACAATTACTTACTGTGATTAATTGTTAAAGGTGAACCAACTTATTGAAATGAAGATCCAAAATTGGTAATATTACAAAATTAAATAAATTATCCAAAAGGTAACTTGAACTGTTGAAGGTTTCAATCACCTTGATGAATTATTGTCTGAAATGAG
This sequence comes from Zoroaster sp. YZ-2022, assembly GCA_029582265.1. Taxonomy (NCBI): domain Eukaryota; kingdom Metazoa; phylum Echinodermata; class Asteroidea; order Forcipulatida; family Zoroasteridae; genus Zoroaster; species Zoroaster sp. YZ-2022. The sequence goes on along the minus strand of CM055831.1, from coordinate 13,070,287 downwards.
ATGGAGATGACACAAATAAATATGCACAGTTACCGGACAGCACCTTTTGTAAAATCTTTTGGTAAAAGTGTTTTCTGTAAAATCTGTGAATGTTTTTCCATACTTTTCTCATGGCTAATATTAAACTCCGTATTGAGTTGAAACTTTCACAGGTTCGTTGTTAAATGTATATCTTGATTCAAAGAAAGTAAGCATACTCATAGAAGCAGATTTGCCACCATCACCATTGTTGTACTATCCCTTTACTAATGTGGTTAGTTTCAAGTTTGTCCAGAAAGTTGTGAGGGGTGTTGAACACCATCACTGATATATGTCTTACTGGATTCTCATGGCAAATATTCAGCTTTTATATTGATCTTTAGGTAATGCTGGTAAAAAGGAATTTAAATGTGCCTGGAGGAAGCCCTAATTGCACATGTGTATATAAAGAATGTAGTTAGACTAGTATGTAAACAAACTCTTTTGAGCAGTGGCGTATAGCCAGGACTTTTTCAGTGGGGGGGGGGGGGGGGGGGCACAGGGGGAATTGCTTTTCAGTGGGGGCCCAGGGGTATGGGTTTTTTCCCTTTTCTTTTTCTTTTCTGTTTTTTGGGGCACTATGAGGATTTTTCATGGGGGGCACCTGGAGGGGGGCACTGGAAATTTGTGGGGGGCACATGCCCCCCCCCCCCCCGGCTACGTCACTGCTTTTGATTTGTAGTGTACAGATTATACAAATTTTACAACCACAGAAAATACTATATTAAATTGTGGAAAATAATGACTGAATAGATGTCCATCCTCTTTGAAGGTAGATGCAACTTTTCGCATTTCATTCATCGTGTTATCTTGACTGCTGATGAAGTTTGGTTAAAGGATTTAAGTCTTCTGTTCTGTAGGTCTCACTAGAATATCATGCACCTTAATGTAAAAAAAAATACAAAAGAAAACAAAATAATGAAACTACTAAATGAAAATAAAACAGAAACATGTTCTGATATTTGTATACTTATTTAAGAGTAAATAAAAGCTGACGAGTGCTAGACTAGAATAATCTATACCTGAACATGAGGTGGTGCTTGCAGTACATATAGTACAGTGTCTGCTATATCCTCTGGTTGCATAGGCTATGGGAAGAAAAGAAAAGCGTAACTTTTGATTAGTCAACAACAAAGTGACTGACTGGTTTGATCTGTTTAAAAGGAAAGGTGTCAGCATTTGTACTGTTGACAAAACTGCTTTTTTGAGTATGCTTATTTTCTTTGAATCAACTGATATACATGTACATTAACCAGTCAACCTATATTTTTTTTCAAGGGGGGGGGGGTGGGCATTAAAAGTTCCTTTTTGTGTACAGACCATTAGGATTTTCTGGGGGGAGGGGGGGAGGGCATGTCACTGCAGAGAACTGTTTTCTTACCTCCATTGTTTTGTAAATTTTCCTTGCCTTTTGAGGATCTTCATTGGGGTACATGCGAACTCTAAACTCAGTCTCTACTATACCTGGTGAGATTGCCTGTAATAAACAAAACCATAGAGGTCAGGTTGCTGAAGTGGTACTTTAATTCCTCATTTTCACCACTATGACCCGGGGTCAAATCCGACTCAAACCAACACGTGACTGAATTGGGTAAACAGGGTTATTTAACATTGGCAGAACGCACAAAGAAAAGATTAGGAGTCGTATTATCATCATAATCTGAAAATACTTCTCACAATTTCATTTAATTCTTTGGACAAGAACAAACTGTAAACTACATTGTAATATGTTTTGTGTATTTTAAGCATTTCAGTCAGAATGCATAATGTCATGGTTGCTTCACAGGAAATTGTTCACAAAAGTTAAACAATTAAATCTCAGCTAAAGAAAATGGGCTCTTCAAATTGTCGTTATTCTTTAGACAAACAACTTTTCTCTTCAATAACACATGAAGTATGAACCAATGTTATCTATTGACACCTTTACATTTAACTAGAGACAACAATCAGTGGAGTATGTTTATCTTTGATAAATACTTACTGCTACTCTAATATTAGAGTTCTTCTCTCTTAATTCCTGTCTGATCCCTTCTACCATGGCAGTGACCGCGAACTTTGTGACACCATAAAAATGTATTTCCTTAGACTGGACAATTCTGTGACCAGATAAACTGCACGAAAAACAAAGAATTTTTTGTTGTGATGAAAGTGTAACGTATAAACGTGGATGGTTTGTGTAATTAAGGAATAACCTTTTTGCTCAGTAGTTGCTAGTTTTGATTTTGACTTCTGTTTTGATATCCCCCCAATAATTACGTACACCTCTGTCTCTTCAGAGATGGTATCCTGTCAGCTAGCACAGACCTTTATCACGGTGGAAACATGTTTTTCTTTTATATAAATCCATGTAACCAAACCGAGGCTGGAAGGAAAAATAGTCTGGTCCCTTTAATGGAATGAGAATAAGAACGATAATCATTATTGTGTACAAAGAAACCGATAAAGATGGCTGGACCCTCCATAACTGATGCTGGTTTTATAATATAATAATAATAATAATAATAATGGAGGCATTTTTAAAGCGCTCATAGACGAGGTATCACAGCGCTGTACACTATTACCCCTATCAGGCCATTTCAAGATATGGGCTAATCAAACACAACAACCAACTCTGCCCTCACAAGTACCCATTTACTCCTGGGTAGAGAGAAGCAATTATGGTAAAGTGTCGTAATCTGATTGCCAGTGTAAAATGTAATAAAATAAATAAAATAAATAAATAAATTGAGACTACCTGTTGATCATTATTATCTGCCCATCTTTCGCACCCTTTTCCTCCATCTGTTTAAAAGCTTCACGGGAACATATAGCCACAGCAAGAACATTCACCTGTAATACATAAGAGATATTTATGTTTGAATACATAACACACCAATCAATATTAGCAATAGTCCTCACCCCCCCACCCACCCACCAAACCCAATTATGGACTGGTCAGATCTTGGGTAAATGGAGAGGGGACACAAATACATTCTTTGCAAGAAATATGATCCAGTAACTGACTTACATCTAGCATATCTCGCCATTTGTTGGTCTCTCCATTGAGAATTCCCATGCTAGTTGCACCCATTGAACCTCCATAAGCAAAACCTGCATTATTGATACAGACATCCACACCTCCATACTCCTTTATCTCAGCAAACATAGCAAGGATTTCATCTTCTTGTGTCAGGTCACACTTGATGGCATGCAGTGATCCAGAGATGGAACTATCTGCTGATAATAACTGGATGTCATCCTGTGAAAAGAAAACAGAATGAAGGCAAAAGAAACAATTTAAAAAAATATTTAATATTTTGAAACTTTAAAATACAGGGCATGAAACAAAGACACATGAAGAACATCATGTAACAAACATAGATGAAGGCAATACAATTGATAAGCAAAGTTTTCTGAAGATTTTTTGATATTTAATGGAATGGCCCAAAAGTCAATTTTCAAGGTGTTGCTTAGTGTAATTATTTCATTTGTTTGCAAAGTGGGCATTTGATTTGACAAAATGAAATGAAATTATTCAATCGACATGATTTTTGCCCAACACCAACATATGCCCTCCATAGTCCACTTGGGCAGGAATCAAACCCACAACCTCCTGAGTAGTTGGGTAAAAATTTAATAAATTGTTTAAAAGCCTGATGCAAAAATGTCATCAATAAATTAAATTTTTGTTTATACTAAAACACCAGGTTTTTACCTTAATAGGTTTGATGTTTCTCGCACAACCGATAACAGTCATTCCATGTTTCACCAGCGCCCTCGCTATAGCCTGTCCAATACCTGCAGATGCACCTGTTACCAAGGCAACCCGTCCAGCCCATCTCTGCATACCACCTGAGATATTTGCCATCTTTCAGTCAGTTAGTATCTGATGAATGCAACAAATCCATCAACATAAGTTCTAAAGTTACATGCCGGTAAGTATGAGTTGAACGAATACAATTCATAATTCGACAGTGACTGGTTAACCAACCGAAACTGCACTAACCGTTTAAATTCAAGAGATTGCACTCCAATAAAGAAAAGATCGATTTAAGTATGGTATCCACTGTATTGTAAAGGTCAATTTGTTACCATTATAGTACATGTATTTGTACACCACCGGAGGTATGTTTTCAATGAAAATGGGTATCCGGGTATCCGAAGTTTCCTGATTTCGGGTATCCGGTTCAAAAAATATCCGAAAACGCACAGCCCTATTTAAAATCCACTTTTATGATGGTTTCAGACTGTATTTCCATTCTAAAAAATCCTCCCTGGGTAGAATGTTGTATCCGACCGCCACTTTTTCTCATTCAATATAGGCTAACCAATAATGTAATCGGGTAGAATGTTGTAACTTGTATCTGGCCGCCACTATTTTTCATTAAATATAACCAATATGTAATCTTACCTACCTGGTAAGGTGGAGAACATATGGATGATGATGGACATATACTTCAAATTATTCCAGGATATTTATTTCATGAAAAATCAGGCATTTTTGGTATACGATGACTTCCTCAGTCATGACATCATGTCACTGACATGTCAGTCTGATCATGGTCTGCAGGGGGGTGTTTCATAAAGAACATGAGACAATTAATCTTAACTATTAATCTTAAATCCGAATTATTCTTAGACCACAATTAATTGTAAAATTCTGTTTCATAAAATCAATCTTGGAAAAAGTTTGATCGAGCTTAAAATAAGATTAATATTAATTGTATCTTAAGACTTCAATAATATTGACAGAGGCTAAAGCGCAACCTTTGACCTAGAGCAACTTTTCAGCTGTCAAAACTTTTTCTCAAGTCGGCCATCTTGTTTTTCAGTGTGAGTGGTGAGTAGAAAATGTATTCAATTTTTGATAAGTTATATTAGATAAGGAGGTTTATACACTTATAATATGACTCAATGCATACAGGGTTGACTAAGCTTTCCTTCATGTAAAAATATGGGATTCGTTGTTTTTGATTTACACTGTTTTTATAGCAGCATGAATCGGCAAGTGACCGCGATGGGGCTAGCTGATACGGTGCACATATGTTGGTGGGTGTAGCTGAAGTTTTAGCTATGTAGTGGTTAAGTTAGTTTGACTTCGTTGGATCAATTTTCATGCAGTTAAATATTACATAATTAAAAAGGAAAATTTTGGTTATCGTTGTTTAATGAATTGTTTTATTTCAAGGAAACTTTTATGTGGCACTTACTGATTTAGCCCCATTCTGGCAATACACTGGACTCCCTCCGTATCCTTGGCCCCAGCACCACATGTACAAAAATGGAGCGATTGTTTCAACTTTTGATCTGCTAATTATTATTACAATCTAAAATTTTGTGAACACGTAAGCTTGCCCAAGCAGACACTTTTAGCATAAAGTGTGAGATTTTTTAGTTTTGGTGAAATTGTTTTGTTTCGTTTTGTTTTTTCAAACTTTTTTCGAACTTTTCAAAGTGAGATATCCCAGAATAATGGATTTTATGCCAAAAGTGTCTGCTTGGGCAAGGTTACCTAATTACTAAGATTTAGGTTGTAATAATTTAGCAGATCAAAAGTTGGAAAAAATGAAAAATTGTTCCATTTTTGTACATTGGCCCTAGAATGGGGCGATGTGGCACTTTGTGTTTTCTTGAAATAAAACATTTTGTTGTTTGGACCTGGGTCATGTGGGCAAACTTCATTATTAACTGAGTAAATCTTACATAAATAATTTAAGTAAATTTTATATCGTTTGTTTTTCTTTTCAGAATTATATCTGCTGAAAACCGGTCAACTTAAAATGGTAATATATAGTTTTCCTATTCCAGTGATCAAAGTGTCACTAGGTGTGAATTAATTGTAATTGGTAATCATACATCCCTGGTTTACACATTACATTTTGTAGTGGGATGTAACTTACTGCTTTAGCAACAATGCACAAAATACATGGAACATGCAAAATTGTTTCAACATGGCTGCTGGTAGTGGTACATGAGATAATGTCGGGATCCCGACAATAGTTGACGGATTTTTTCGTTCAGTATCTCAAATGAAAATATTTAACTTCCTTGACGAAAGGAAAATTGCTACTTTATGTTTAAATCAATTTGTTACTGTCAATTTGGCAAAAAATCGGGCAACTTTAACTTTATTTGGGTAATGAATAACAAAAATATATGTAATTATTTCTCTGTTTAATTGAATAGTTTAGTTGGTTAAGTGTAGTCAATCCAGAGGGGCGTATGGAGGGCCAAAAGAAAAAATAAAGAAAAACAATTAACATAATTAACTAATTAATAACAAATTCTAGCTATATAAAGCTAGCAAGCAAGAAAAAAAGTAAGCAAGTGGATGAGGAGGCTTGTTTTAATGCCTGTTTATCATTGAGCTTTTTGGGAGGAATCTTAAGTGGCTCCTTTAGGTCCCTCTGGAAAACTCTGTAATTGATACATGTAGTGGTTACATGTTATTAAAGCAGAAATTGTTTATCAAAGAATCACAATGCTAAGATTCTCATGGCATTCCCCTAATGTTGTTTTATTATTTTGAATTGAAAGGTTGAGGCGAGGAAGAATAAATGCTGGAGGAAAGCAGCTGAAGCACTAAGAGTAGCTGGTGGGCCACAAACCAGGGAATGGGCTGATGTGCGGAAGAAATGGAATGAACTGAAGGTTCAAGCTCATAAGTACAATCAGAGGAAAATGGCTACAGGTAAGCTAAGACTTTTGATTCTAAGTCAGTTTGCCTCTAATTCTGCTGTACACTGCCAAACAATGTTGTGCCAGACTGTTATCTAAAATCCTGATTCCATCTCTGATTACCACTGCACGTACAGTATGCTTTGTACTCAAATATTGAAACCAAGCAGGCAAAAGACACGTGTGCCTACTCAGGGGCGGATCCAGGAATGTTTACAGGGGGGGAGTCAGGCCCGTCAGATATTTTTTCATAAAAAAAACATGTGCAATATGCTTTCTTGCCAGTCTCCCATTCATAACGCTCACCATATACAGATAATAACCCCTGCAGAATGTCATCTTTTTTATTATTACTATAATTGATATATATAATTTAGATTTTTGGTGTCAGAGCGGCGGGGGGTTTGACCCCCCTCTGGATCCGTGCCTGCTACTGATGAGGTATATGTGAGCATTTTTACATGTGCACAGTTCAATATATATGCCTGTACATGTAATTATACAGTGGGTCAAACATAATGATACGATGTACAGAATTTCTAAAAGTGTGACAACATGATAACTAAATTTAATGCAAAATTTTCCCAAATGTAATTTACTTCCATAAAAGAATTACTATTTACAAAAATTATAAATATTTTCAGGAGATGGCCCAATCCCTGTTGATGACACTTTTGAACATGTGCTAGATGCCCTGTCTCCTCAAACTAAATTTGGAATCTATGGACAGGAGTCAGAGACAAATCCTTTGCCTTCTGAAAGTGTGCAGGAGGTAAGACCCAGTAACTTAAAATTAAGTGCAGTGGTATTAGGTGAAAATGCTGTATATAGCATTTTCACCTAATACCGCTGCACTTATGTAGGTTTCACTGTCCAACTGTCTGCTCTCACAAAAGAAGCATTCTATTTTGTTGATTATTCATGTACCAAGTTCCAGCAAATTTGGACTGTAAGTACCAAATACCAAAATATTTGGGACTTTAAAAAAAGGTTCAACTTTGCTTTGACATTCTTGAGTTCAGAAACTTAAAGTAATTTATACAATTATCAATCATTACTGTATATTTTACAAACAGTTTAAGAAAGATGATCTCATAGAAATGACATCTTTTGGTATAAATTTGTATTTTTTTTCAGGATTCAGAATCTCAAGATTCACAACAGACACAAGTCTCACTGGAGTTCCTTCCAGGAAACAGTCAAGCAGCAGCAGCTGCAGCAACGACAACAGCAGCACCTTCTTTCTTGACAAAGAATTGAAACAAAACCACAACCAAAGGCATCACGCACAAGAAGCCATGAGATTGAGGAGGAGTTGTTGAAAATTGAGCAGGAAAAGGTTGATCTAATGAAAGAGAATTTGGATGTCCAGAGAGGAATCTTAGGATGTCTGCAATCATTAACTGCCTCAACACTTTTCAACTCTTTGCAATAGCAAACTTATATCTGCAATAAAAAGGGAGCACAGTGATGTTAATTCTGAGAATTGTTGTTTAAAGATTTAAAAATGTCACTTTCATAGACCCTTTAATGCATTCTGTTTGGTCCAGAGATGGTTGTTTTTAAATACTCTGAGACTGTTTTAACTGTACATTCCATCTATTTATCTGTTAACAAATGAAGTTACTGTTTAATGAGTGTTAATAATAAGTATAGACAACTCAGGAATGAAGTTCACATTTAACAGCAATGTTTTTGCCACTTTATCTTTATTTCTCAGAGGGTGTTGTAATGGTGCATTTACAAATAATGACTATCTATATCTTCAAGGCATAGATGAAAATACAGGGTGGTTTGGCTAATATTGGCAGATCTTAAGAAAAAAAACACTGAAAATGTGTGATGCTATTTTATTTACATTGCATAAAAGCACTGCTTACGAAAGTGTAAATGACTTGTTTTCTTAAAACTCATTTTCAAGTGTGATAAAAACATTGGTAACACTTCTTACAGGTTGTTAACTGAAAAAATGTTACAACTTTTCTATAAACAATGTTTGGGATCTGTGTTACTTTAAACATAATTTAAATTAATTCCATTAAATGTTTTTATAAAAATTATTTGCCAAATATTTCAAATATGTGTTTATGCAATTCTTGCAATATGTTATATCTAATTAATGAAAAGATGGAAATGAGAATGAATTTATACAAATGTGAATTGATTATTTCAGAAAAATTAAATAAATTAAAGATGGATCTCCCAAATGTGTGAAATTGTTTCAGAGAACAGAGATTGCCAGCAAGTGTGTGCTATGTTTCTTACAGTGTATACATTGTACATGTATGTTCAAGAATTAAACAAAGAAATTGTCAATAATATTTGGCCTTATAGCATCCCCAGCTGCAACTGCTGCAATGTCATCGTCTGCAACATCGTTTTCGTTATGATCTTCATCCTCTTGCTGTTGATCATTATCTGGGTCAAGATTAGGTCTCTCAGGTCCTTGCTGATGTTGAAAAGAATACAGCAGGCAGTGATGATGTCACAAGCCTCTCTGGCACAATCTGCATTCCATGACCAAGTAGACATCTGAATTTATTCTTAAGCTGCCCGTTCACTTGCTCAATAAGCACTCGTGTGGCAGCATGGGCCCTATAAAAAATAACAAAGTATGAATAAATACATTAAATAAGATACCTTTGGCAACGATAGAATTGTTATCTTAATTTTAGTATTTATTTAATTTTATTTAATGTTTGATTGATGTTTGAGGAGTTTAAGATTGATTGTTTGGAGATAAGATTGATTATTTGGAGATAAAATTAATTGTAAAGTTTTATGAAACACCCCCCTGATCTTGTAAACTCCACAATTAGTGACCAACACAGTCATTGTACATAGGATCCTTCTATTTTTTGAAGGGGAAGATTTTTTTAGAAGGGAAATCAAGTCCGAAAACCATCATAAAAGTGGATTTTAAAGATAGTTTTCGCTTTCTGTACCACCAAAAAATCGATAGAATGATTTTTTAACTGGTAAAAAAAAAATTGCAACCACTAAAAAAAAAAAAAGTGTTTTTTTTAGTGGTTGCAATTTTTTTTTTTTTAAACCCTTAAAAAAAGTGGCGGCCGGATACGACATTCTTTCCCTGTAATCTTACCTACCCAGTAAGGTGGAGAACATATGAATGATGATGGACATATACTTCAAATTATTCCAGGATATTTATTTCATGAAAAACTGCAGAGTTATATTTTAGAACGAAAGCCTCGAAGCGTGACGTCAGATCTTCAGCACAACGCGTTAACGTATCCAATGAAATCCTTTGAGTGCACTCGTGGTACACGTACACCGGATCCTTGACATGATATTAATGCAAATTGCAAAGCCTGAAGATCTGACGTCAGGCTGCTAGAGGCGCGTGAATTATCATTGATAGGACTAGGATATCACTGATGTAACTGGATGGGAGATCGCGCCTATTTTGCTGAAGCTCGTTGTTCGCCATCTTTGTTCCCCCAAGAAAGAAGGCGCATGCGTGATGGCCAGACAGGTTTACTGCTACCCGACCGACGACAATGCCCGAGTGCTGCTGAACAGTTGTTGTTATTGTCTGTATGTTAACACGACATTTGACTCTTGACCTTTTGGGGAACCAACATGGCAGCTGGTTACTTCAGCTTTTTATAGGCCTATCAGCACCCATCTTCTATCCAGTTAGTATAGAGATCAGCGTAGGATATAGACAGGGGACCAGTCTAGTTTCCTTGATTTTTGACGATGTTTGATGTTTCGGATCACCATAAATGACAATTGTGAAGGTATAGCGCCCTCTATTAATTCCTTTTATTTCTTTTTGGTTGAGTTGTCATATTTCATTGATTCTTGACGAAATGTGTTGATATATGGATACAGGACTCTCAAACATAAAACAATGAGCACAATTTGTAACCAAAAAGGGGGAAAATGTGTTGGATAAGGGGTTGTTCTTAAACCCCCTCGACCCCCACGACCCCACGACCCACGACCCTCGACCCCACGACGTACGCTCATATAAACGAAGCACATGTACTCGCGGAATTCACTACCACCAGTGCAGTACGAATGTATGTATGTATTTCGCAATGCCCATGCGCAAGCATGTCGCATGGCTGGCCGGCCTGCGCCAGAATCAAATTGTATCCCAAATGGGAACCTGTTTACGGCCCGAGTTCGAAAATGGCTAGCTCGCTAGCCTGTTGCGCTGTTTGCTGCATGACGACCTGTCGTCGCGAAATCAACGAATTTATAATGCTGCCACAAGCCAAATTATACCATTCCCGACTAGATAATTTCATATTCTATCCAAAAAATTGCATACTTATGTCGGATTTTTGCTAGTTGGGCGCAGTTTTTGGTAACCGTTCTTCCTGCAACTCGTACGGTCGTAGAAGGATATCGCTTCCAAGACGGCCGCATGGCTTTCCGGCATCCTGATTGGTCAATAAGCATTACATCACAAACAAACAGCCCCGAATGTACATTATTTTTTACTTGATGGACGTGGAAAAAAATCCCAACTATTATTTCTCATTTAATAACCTATTTTATATTATTCTATTTAAAAATTAGACTTTTGGAGGAGAAAAGGATTTAGTTATTTTCCCCAATTAACCTATAGGATCTTCGATTATTAAAAAAGAGCTCCGTTTGTTCACGTTCAGTAGTACGGGAGTGCAGCAGGCATTCTAATTGGGGCCGTATTCGAACACAGATTCCGATTTGGGATACGATATGATTCTGAGCGCGCGTACGTCGTGGGGGTCGAGGGGGTCGAGGGGGTTTAAGAACAACCCTTGGATAAGCCTAAACTCTGGGCTGTTTGCTGTTGCTCATGTTATCATCAATCATTCTACGTTTCAAAATTCAGATACCTGATTAGGTGTTCGAACGCGCAGCGCGAACACCTATTGTTTTTGTACTGTTGTTTTTTGTTTTTTTTTACTTCTTCTCAGTGGCGCTTGTCCGGCAACAAAGGCATCCATGCTGAGCATTTACAGCCTTCAAACTTAACACATAAACAGAACATATCAGGCAGACGAAACCGTTTGCTGTGACGTCATGATTACGTCATCAGGTGTCGAATTACGCTAAATCAAATTTTAATATTTCAAAAATTCATATCTCATGAACCACAAAAGATATTTTCACAATCTTTGCATCATCTGAAAGATGTTGAATTATGTGATTTTTCGTTTTTAGACGTAATCCCAATCTGACCTCTCCTTCCGGTCGAAACCGGAAGTTGAACATTTCAAAATTTCAAAAAATCATATCTCATGAACCATAGAAGATATTTTCACAATCTTTTTATTATCCTAAAGATCTTGAACTATGTCACATTTCGTTTTCAGACGTGACCCCAATCTGACCTTTCCTTCCGGTCGAAACCGGAAGGTTAAGTGAAACAATACGCTGAATTACTATTCCCTGTATGTACGAATAGACATATCGCGCGTGCACAGAATACGTACACACAGCAATATACGGAGTTTAATATTGGCCTACAACGTAAAGGCCTTGTCACACGGGGCAATTTTCGGGCAATTTTCAGGCAATAAAAGTTGCTGGCAATGAGATTGCTCGGAGATTGCCCTGTGTGGCATTTCATGCAATCCAGTGGCAATGAGTAGACTATACTAGCTGGCTTTCTACTTTGAGGCAATCTGTCGAGGCAATCTCCAATCACATTGCGTATCAGTGATCACGTGACATTTTATCACAAGCAAAACATTTTCAGCGGCGGCCATTTAATTCTCGTTTACATGAAAAAATACTGAGGAATTTTGCCGTTCTTTTTAACTCCAAAGCAAAATACAAGAAAATAAAATGGGTTACCGAGAAAGAGGAAAATATAATTGCATTATTAAGAGGTGAGTAGACATTATTTAGAGGTTTATTGGCCTAGAATGTGCGTTTGTAAAGTAGGCCTATCGTAGACATAATTATTGCATGCACAATCCAATGGAGGTTCGTGACGGACGAAACTGTTGTACTGCATCTATTTCGTAAAAACTATATTGAGTCTACTCTTTCCCTGTTTTTGCAGTGTACCTACATGATTTTACGTTTGCATTTTAACTAAGGATAATGACTGAGCATGGATAGATGCTATATTGTCCAGAAAAAAGTTTAAAAACTGTGCCATGCAGTCAAAGTCAAAAGAGCATCGTTGGAAAATACTTCATTGTGTAACTCGCCTGTACAGTACATGTATGCAAATCCATGTAAATATATACATGTTCGTGTGTTGTTGTCTCTTCTGCAATTCTGCATGTTCTTCGTGTCAGCGAAATATATCCCTAACTCAACCTAAAGAGATGCTTTTACTTGATTAGTCTGCTAGTTGTAGTCACAAAATTGTCATAGGGGCACCTGTTTTTTCTGAGCTAGGTTACATTTGTTGTTTTGTTATTATTAAACATAAAAAGTCTGTCCCTCTATGCTTTAAAGAAAGGTCAGGTCTTATAACATAAAAAAAGATGAAGAGCCTGCATAAAAAAAAAGAAAACTAATAAATGAAGAAAAAGCTGCAGAGGGATGAGTTAATATGAGTTAATTGGAAAATAAACATGCAGGTGTGTTGGTGGACAACATGTGTACACCAAAATTCAGGATGGAAAAATGCAAATGGGGTAGGGTGATGAAGGGTTGTTTTGCAATTATAAAGGGCATTCTCTTACTGGAGTAATACATGTTGGTCTTTTCCTATTCAAAATTTATTTTTCACAGAATCATTTGAACATTTCTTTATATTTTGTATTTTAGCTCTCCAGTATGCTGAGTAATTGAATTAGATGCAATGGCTGGCATCAGTGAGAATCAGTTCAACAGCCTAGAAAGCATCTAAAACACAAGCCCCAAGGTAACCAATAAATCTGTGGTACAATTATTGTAAATGTGTGTTTGTGTGTGGATGATTGCATTCCTTCTGACTGCCCTATGATCCACTCACATGACCCCACCAACCTACATTGAAGATTGTGATTTTTATTTTCAAAAAGCAATTCTTTTAAAACTTTATCCACAATGTTGTATTCTTTCCCAGTGAAAACGGGTCAACTCGTATGCGTGCCAACTCGTACTATTACCAACTCATACTCATTTTGGTCAACTCGACCCGTAAAAATATTTATTACTGAATATTTACTGGCATGTGTACGGGTTGACATCCGGTTAATTTAGCTACACTATAGTGTCTATAGTTCCTCATAATACTAGTAGTGCTTATGTCTTGTGTGGTGATGGATGCATTGCAGTTTACTTGATACTAGCACTTAATTTTCTCACTAAAGTAGTCCAGAAACAAATATCAGCACATTTATTGAGATAATGAAACAGTCACATCATGGAGGAAGGAAGACGTCACATGTAACTTTCTATTCCATTGTAAAACCTAACTTAAAGGCATTGTTCTGAAGGGATCATTTTTCTAAAGTTGCATAAGTTTTCTGAAGTTACATCAATCCATCATCCTGATAATAACATATGAGGGCATTCTAAGTTATGTGTGTTTTGTTAGCATGAGCCATTATTCTTCGTCCCTCTTTGAAAACATTTAATATTGTTTTACATGATTAGTTTATATTTCAGATCATCGGTATCCATTTGTGCTACTGCTACAAGGTGTGTCAGAGTCTGTGTAACTTTGTGATCCAATGGCCAGCATTTGAAGTTTATCCATTCATCAAAGGAGTTAATGTATGATTCAAATTATTTTATATGGACTTATCCTATCTGTGGCAGTCTTTACCCTCAAGAGAATTGATTTTTAGGACCTCAAGACATATATCTAGGTCTTTCTAGGAATTTCTTTAACATGTTAGAACAAAATTAGTACTGAGGAATTCTTATTATATTTTTGACTGGACCCAAACATCCTCACAAAATGTAGTTGCAATATCTGTTGGTGATCTAGTAAAATGTATATTGCCGACAGTGAATCCCTGGCAGTTGGGCCATATAAACATAGTAAACATAACCCCCAATCTTCATTGCATGGGTGTGTCAGCCTTGGAATACCTTTTGCCAGATCACCCAATTAAAGCACTAGTATAAGGGGCCCCTTTATACTTGTATTGCTTGTTTGCCCCTCCCCTTCCCTAGTTCTTGTATTCTATAGTGCTGCAATGATAGATCAAAGAATTTTAGAAAACAAATGTGTTGGTTCATCACCAGTGGCAGTACATGCCATCACTAAGAACTTGGGGGGAGGGGGAAGGCATTTTATTCCAAAATTACCGATTCCAATGACAACCCCTGAATGTCACCCATTCTGAACTCACTAAATCGTACATACAGATCCTACATTTATTTTAAATGCAGATTGTTTCTGTTTTCTTGTCAACAAAGGATCATGGTTGGGTTCATTTACACTGAAGTCATTTCACTTGTTGCATGTGTAAGACCACGTACACTCATTTCTAGATTGGTTACAAGTAGGTTAAACAGGTCAACAAAGTGGTTTCAATTGATTGTGGGGAGGGAAATGTGGAACCACAAAAGTCAAGTCATGAAACCCAACAGACAGTTAAAATAAATATGTATTTCATTGTTTTATTAGCAATTTACAAGCACCCATACAACTCTTTGATTATTTCAGTGTCTAACAATTTATGTACAAAATGGCATCTGATCTTTATGTTGTAAATCTGTAGTATGGACAGACATTTTGCCAATCATGTGTACAACCTTGAAAATGTAAAAATCAATGTAGAATTTGTTTTCAAATTTTATAAATTATTTTGTAATTATTTGCAGATTAGGTGAAAACAAAGACAATTTATAAGCATGTCACAATAAGGAGATGCTTGATTACAGTGTCACTATCATTGTCAATTTATCATTATATTTTTTTTTATAAACTTGACCTGAAAGTGAAGTATATTATAAATAAAGATCACTCTCAGTATAAAAACATGCAGTCCATCAATTAAATAAATTTTTATACAAGACTTAATACCAATGTTGGCTTCATTTAAATCTAGAATTGAAAGGTTTTTCCATAAAAAAATGAAAAGGGCAAGCAATTATCAAATTTGATCCAGTGGATATAATTACATTTAATTTTGTTTGAATTGGGAATTATTTACTTTTTGTGGGGGGCAGGGGAAGATGGAAAGCACGGATGCAAGCTTTCTTCCAACTTTATCATGTAGTAGTTATAAGCTTGTTTTCTAATGAAAGGCTAATAATAATGGTTAGAAATCTACGAGAGATTGTACAGTGCAGCGTTAAAGAATACATCCATGTTTGTGGGCAAGTCCACGAAACCAGTTTTGGTCCAGTCTGACGCCGCCTGCGCGCAGTTGCTGCCGCCACTTCGCCCGTTCCTCCGCCAGCTTCTCCCAGCCGTCCGCCGCGATGTCCAGAGCCTTCATGTCACGCTTGACGACATCTTTGAAGCGCAGCAGTGGTCGTCCTCTGCCTCTGGAACCGGCGCACAGCTCGCTGTACAGGATGTCTTTTGGCAGCCGGCCGTCTGGCATTCTGCGAAGGTGGCCGAGCCACCGCAGCCTCCTGACCTTCAGCGTTTGAAACATCGACTTGCTGCCTGTGTGCGCCAGCACCGCCTCGTTCGTGACCTTGTCCCGCCATGTTATCCCGAGGATGTTGCGCAGGCACCGCATGTGAAATGCATTCAGCTTCCTTTCGTGCCGCGCGTAGGTTGACCACGACTCCGAACCATACAGCAGGACGCTGACCACGCAACACTGATAGATTCGTGTCTTAGTGCGCTCGGTGATGTACTTGTTGCTCCAGGCTCTTGAGCGCAAGCGACTGAAGGATGTAGCGGCTTTGCCGATGCGAGTTTCGATCTCCTTGTCCAGTGACAGGTCGCTGCTGATGGTTGAGCCAAGATATGTGAACTTGTCGACAGTCTCCAGCACATGCTCGTTCACTGTTACCGGCGACGCTGCGCTTCCCGCTTGGTGCATAACCACCGTCTTTTTTATGCTGATGACCAGCGCAAATTCAGAGCATGCTGCGCTGAATCTGTCCATCAAGCGATGTAGACCAGCTGCGCTGTGAGACACCAGCGCTGCGTCGTCCGCGAACAGGAGCTCACGAACCAGCACCTTCCGTACCTTGCTTTTCGCGCGCAGTCGGGCCAGGTTGAACAGCTTCCCATCTGACCGCGTGTGCAGGAAAACGCCGTCTTCGTCCACGTGGTCGTTGAAAGCGTGATGCAGCAAAACAGAAAAGAAGATGCCGAAAAGCGTGGGCGCTAACACGCAGCCTTGCTTGACCCCACTGCGAACGGCGAAGCTGTCTGAAGTAAATCCTTCGAAGAATACCGTTGCTGACATGTCCTCATGGAGCGACTTGACCAGCCCAAGCAGTATCGGTGGGCAGCCCAATTTCTGCAGGATAATAATAATAATAATAATAATAATAATAATAATAATAATAATAATAATAATGTATAGATTTATATAGCGCACGTATCCACCAACTAAGTGGCGCTCAAGGCGCATTATATTATTATCCCTGCTCATAAGGCTCATAAGGCTCATAAATCATTCCTGAAACCATCTCAGCTCCCTGGGGAGTATACAGCTCAATTGCTGCCATTTCTAGCGCATAGAGAGCAAACCATCTCTGCCTTCACAGGTACCCATTTAACCCCTGGGTGGAGAGAAGCAATTATGGTTAAGTGTCTTGCTCAAGGACACAGGTGTCACGGCCGGGGCTCGAACCCACACTCTGCTGCTGGCAACACCAGAACTTGAGTTCAGTGCGCTAGACCACTCGGCCACGACAATCCACTTTTCGTGCATTATACAACACACGGGACCTACGGCTTTACGTCCCATCCGAAGGACGAAGCAATTATGGTTAAGTACCTTGCTCAAGGATACAAGTGTCACGACCGGGGCTCGAACCCACACCCTGCTGCTGGCAACACCAGAACTTGAGTTCGGTGCGCTAGACCGCTCGGCCACGACACTCCACGCGGATGGCGAACAGTCCTTCCCGACTCACCATATCGAACGCCTTCGTCAGGTCGACAAACGCCATGTGCAGTGGTTTGTTTTGCTCTCTGCACTTTTCTTGCACCTGGCGCACCGAGAAGACCATGTCTATTGTTGAGCGGCCACTTCGGAACCCGCACTGTGACTCTGGGTACACGCGGCCGGCCAGCTTCTGGAGCCGCTCCAGCAGAATTCTGGCAAAGACCTTGCCAAGCACGCTCAGCAGCGAAATGCCGCGGTAGTTGTTACAGTCGCCTTTGTCACCTTTGTTCTTGTAAAGTGTGATTATTTTGGCATCCTTCATGTCCGATGGGAAAGCACCCACTTGCCAGCATTGACAGAGCAGCTCGTGCATGTGCGGCAGTAAACAGCTGTCACATTTGAGGAGATCAGCTGGGATACCGTCCGTGCCCGCAGCTTTACCCTTAGAAGTGTGCTTCAGCGCATTCTCTAGCTCTGCCATGGTTGGCAAGTTGTCCAGCTCAGCAATGGTGTCAAAACTGGGCGTTGAGGCCAAAGCCACGTCGCTGATTCTTCTTGGTTGGCCATAGAGCTCTGAGTAGTGCTCAATTAACCCATCGTGACATCTGCTGCCCTGTGTCAGTGATCAGTGTTCCTTCTACGGACTTCAGTGGACACACCTTCTTTGCTCTCGGACCAATAGCCTTGTTCAGGCCCTTGTACAGTTCCCGCAGGTTACCAGTGTCTGAAGCCTGTTGGATGTCATCGCAGAGCTTGTTCCAGTACTGGTTAGCGCAGGATCGAGCTGTCCTCTGAAGCTGACGCTGCGCATCCTTGAGTGCAGACAGAGAGCTCCGTGTTGCCCGTTTCTTGTACACCATGTGTGCCTTGTTCTTGGCAGCAATCAGCGGTTCCAGGACTACGGCATTTTCAGCCATCCAGTCTTCTTGTGGCAGCCTTTTCGTGCCAAACGATTCTGTTGCCGCGTCATACATAGCAGCTCGCAGGCTCTGCCAGTTCTCTTCAGGTCCTGTGCCCATGCTGCTTGCAGCCAACTTCTTTTCAAACGACTTTCGGAATGCTATGACGTTTTCTGCGCACTTCATGCTTGCAGTGTTTAGGCGCGGCTTTTCTTTTTGTCGTGGAGTAAATTTCCGTTTTGGCATGTTCATCTGAGTTAGGACGAGCGAGTGGTCAGTATCACCATCGGCAGTGTGGTACGTTCTGGAGCACCTGACTAGGCCAATGTCTCGTCTTCTGACCAAAGCCAAGTCAAGCTGGTGCCAGTGCTTTGACCGAGGATGCATCCATGTCACCCGCCGCCGTTGCTTCTGCTGGAACCAGGTGTTAGCAATGCAGAGCCCGTGTTGACTGCACAGCTCGAGAACACGCTGTCCATTTTCGTTGATTTTCCCGACACCGAAGCGACCGATTGCATCCGGCCATGCGAGATAATCGGCGCCGACACGAGCATTGAAATCGCCGAGCAGCACCACGCAGTCCTCAGGGGGAATCTTGCACAGGACGCCTGCCAGGCTGTCATAGAACTGGTCCTTGACCGCAGCTTCGCTCGGCAGCGTGGGGGCGTAGGCACAGATCAGATGTGTTGGGCTGGCAGATTGCTTGAGCGTCATGGAGATGATCCTTTCTGACACACCAACAGGGGTGTCGAACTCATGCACCAGCTTGTTGGACACTGCAAAGCCTACGCCGTGTGTGCGATGTTCATCTTCGGCTTTTCCCATCCAGAAGAAAGTGTAGTTCTGCTCTTTGATAGAACCAGACTCGGCTAGTCTGGTTTCCTGAAGCGCGGCAACGTCGACTGCAAGCTTGGCCAGCTCCCGGTCAATCAGTGCTGTTTTGCGCGTTGCGCCTTGTCTCTGTAGGTTGCAGTCTGGATCCGCGGTGAATCCCGGACACATGGTACGAACGTTCCAGCTTCCCAGCCGGAGATGTATATTTAAATTTAAATTCCGCTCTTGATTACGGTTTTGAGTTTTTCTTTGGTTGGTAGGTGAGGTTTTAACGTCCATGCTTGCTCCGACCACCCCATCGAAGCAATAGACGTGGCGGGTCAGCACCTAGCTGGCCAGGGGCTGCCTGGCTTGAGGCGGGCGGTAGCTGCATGACAATTGAGACACGATGATCTCTCCCACCGACGCAAAGGACCCGTGGCGCTCCGTCTTACGCCAATCTGACTGGAACTTATAACCCGTAGACTGTCGCTCTGCCGTGTTAATTGCCCCGGCGCCTTTACGACGCCGCGATGGAGTGTCCTCTCCACTGCACTTGCCCGGGCGAGAATGAGGGCTCCAGCGTTGCCCAAGCTGCAGGAACCACACTTGACCTCCGCTGGCGGGCTCCAAGGAAAGACAGAGGTCAATACGTTGGCGCCAACATTGGCTGCAGGAGATGGCCGTTGGCTCATAACGAGCTCATCCGCCCTTTGACAGGTCTTGTATTTAGTCCTGCTGGGTGTCTCCAACACCCTCCACACGAGGCCGAGGCCAAGTGGGGGAGCCGGTTTAGTCGCCGACGACCCGACCATGGAACAGCTAGCACTGGCTTACATAGCTGACTTAATAATGAAAGGCTAATTAGCTGATATCCATACAAGCAACCCCCAGCCAATTTTAATCCAGTTACTATACATGTAGTCCCCTTCTACGCTAAATAAACTTTGTGACCTTATGCCCATAATAATGCTGAATAGGTTGATCTGGCTGCCTACAACCCTGGCAAACTATTTTCATATGAGTGATTTTTAATGTTGATTTATCATCTAGCATGGTTTTTGAAAAGTATGTGTTGGGCTAGTGTCAATATTTAAAATAAAAAACAGTGTTCCAAGTCACACTTGTTAATTTCTAATTTATTGCTTAAATCTCACAACTTTTTCAAGTTCAACAGCCAATATCTCAAGAACTAAATGACATATTAGAAAACAAAAAACAATTGAATTCCTTACATTAATAGCTTGTAATTCTTGTGAAATGACTTATCATAAATGCTTTGCCAATGGTCCAATTAGTGGCACACGAAGTAACGATTTTACAAATTTTAAAAGGTCATATCTCATAGCTTTAATTTGATGTATAAGTTGACAAATTTGTTATTTTTTCATAATCATGAGGAGGTCATATATGACCTTCAAACCACCTAATCTGACCTTTACTTCCTGTCCAAACAGTAAGTTCAAATTCAACACATTCTAACGCAAAATTGATATGTCTTTTGAATATGAAATTGATAGTTATTATAAAAGATGACAAACCCTTGCACAATATAATATTTACATCATCGTTGAAAATTTGATTGAACCGGAAGTGGACTCGAACACCGTGTGTTTGTTCTAACAAACACTTAAGCTCTAGTTCCTATTAATTTTCTTCGTTATTTTTTTTATACCCCCTCGTATGAAGAAACAGTTTATTTTTCTTTTAAATGTACCGCCGCAAAGGTCGGTGGAGGAAACTAACAAATACCGATTGAAATTGTAAACATTCATATCCTGGATAGAGACCGTAGATTAAAGAAACAAATATGGGTCTATGTAGTCTACTAGTCTTCTTTCAAGGTTTTGGGACCTATTAATTTCCATGAGACTAGACGCATGTGCTTTCTCTGGCTTATTTTCAAACAATATAATTTTAAAATTCCGATTTTTTGTTTTCATTCTGAGGTCAATGATTTCCAGCAAAACCTTAATTAAAAATTTCCCTTAATTACTTTCTTTATAATTTCTTCGCGCACTTTGTGTAAAATGTTTAAGGCATACAGGACAATAAAAATGAGACATTCAAGTTTTTCTTTTCAATTAATTTCAATATCAGATTGTATGACTGCGAATAGTTACGCGCCAGGATCCCTGAAGTACGGCAATTAATAAATAATTATTCAAATAATACTTGTAGCTTTGCATGGTGAAAAGGATAAGTAAAGACTGTTCGCGGTCACACCATGTGAAATTCTCAAATTGAGTAGCTAATAGTTCTGAAAAGAAATGGAGGTTACAAATCGACGTTCGACTGATCAGTGTGTTCTTATCGTCTTCAGGAGAATGTCGGACTCTGAATAATTATTCTCAAAGGTTTATTTTCAAGAAAATATGAAAACTTCTATTGCATGGCGCTTGACTATTGCGTGACAATGATAGGCACGACAATCGAAGGGCCTCTGGCGGGATCCAAGGGGGCCGGGGGAGGGGTAGCCCATACCCATCATTTAGAATAAATAATGAGCCTAAAACATGTATACAGCTTTTACTTGCTACAGTTTGAGGGCGCTGTTTAAACAGGTTAGGTTAAAGTACTTGCCCTAACAATTCATTGTAATCTGACCCGCTGCAGGTATTTTGTTTTATGACAAAAGATTCTCAGTCGTGAGTCAATGATGCATGTCACGTCAAACAGCCCATATATCTGTGCATAGGATCGTGCAATATGCCATGCACATACATACACGTTTATTCAAGGTTATACCACGCAGATTCCAACAAAATAATTCTGTGTTTTCCGGAAGTATTTGATGGTAGAACATGACTTCGTCACAGCATAGGTCACAGGAAGATCAATCTATGAGAAGATGGGTGGGTCGGGTAGCCCTTGTGACTGGGGCATCTTCAGGGATTGGTCAGGCTGTGGCACGAGATCTTGTCAAACATGGATTGAAAGTGATTGGGTGTGCACGAAACGCAAAGGCAATGGAGGTAACGAACATAACTATTATGTCGTATCTTATCATTATAAATGATAACAAAACGTAGATTATTAAAATAAACATATATTGCGTGAGCATGATATTAGTAACTAAATGAAAAAAATACATAAAAAAAATAATAAAACAACAAATATATAAACTTATGACATGAATTAACAAAATGACAACCTAATGATTGAAAATCTTGGAGCTACAGGAATTAAATGTACTTCTGTTCTGGGATCTGAAAAAAGGTATACATTCTATTTCAGGATGAATCAATACTTCTGAAGAAAGCCTCTGCCCCTGGTTTACTCCATCCAATTAAGTGTGACTTATCTCAAGAAAAGGACATCTTAGCTATGTTTGATGTCATCTGGAAGAAGTTTGGAGGAGTTGATGTTTGCATCAATAATGCAGGACTCGCCCATGCAGCTAGTCTACTGGATGGAGATACCCAGAAATGGAAAAATATGGCTGATGTAAAGTCTTTTATTATGCATTTTTTTTAAAACTCACTTAAGTATAGGTAGGACCGTACAATCTCACATGAGGACCACAATTGCTGATTGGTGACATCTTAGAAAACTTGATCCATCATCCATGGACTTTGTTTAGTCAATTAAAAATTCACCTACACAAAAATTACTTAGTTTTTACCAAGAGTTTTCAAAATGATCGAGTAGTCAGGTGGGTGGAGGGAGTGATGGATAGAAATTGGGGTGTAGAGGATATCGTTCTCTTTGAACTTGAAGTAATAGTTGGCAATTGTGTACATTGTTTGTTTGTTACATGTTTTATCACAGTTTCCTGACAATAATACCGTTTTCTATAAGCAAATGTACTACAGATGCTGTGTAATCCATACATAAGAACTAATAAAGATGTACAAAAACAAACATGTGATTACTGCCATGATCCTTTTCAAATCTGTCATACATTTAAGTTTTTTTTCTTCAGAAATGACATTTCAGACAGAATAATTTATCAGGATATTTAGTACCATCACTAACTTTATATCAAATAAAGTTTTAGATTATAAATAAATAATTTACGTAATCAGGTAATTACCAATTAAAGGTGTCAACATTTTTGTGAAATGAAATTTCATTTGTAGATGAAGTTTTAAAGTGAATATAAATCTTTCGTTTTCTGGCTGCCGTATGCAATGTTTTAGTAAACCAGTATGTTTTTTTTTAAACTTTAAGGATAATAATAATTTCAGCCCAGCATGCTCTGAAAAATAGTAAATTTTCATTACATCATTTCATTCATCAGTACATTTTCTATACAAAAGGTGAACATCATAGCAGTGGCAATCTGTACCAGGGAGGCAATTAAATAGATGGCACAAAAAGGTGCAGATGATGGCCAGATTATTAACATCAACAGGTAGGCAATATCAGATTCTAATCTTCTTGTATTATTTTCCAATAGATTCATTTTAAAGATCGCCTGTGTTTCCCTAGTTTACTGGCAATTTCCTGAAATGTTTTATTTTCATCAGAACATTGAAAATTGTCTTCTCAAAGGGAAAGTAAATAATTTAAAAGGATATTTAATTAAAAAAATTAGTGTTACTAAGTCACAAACCAAATGAAACAACTTAACAGAATAAAGGGAAAGACCACAACTGAAAGGAATTATATGGAGTCAAGATTTAGAACAGCAAAATAAAAGATATTTAATATAATAATCAACAATTCAAATATACAAACAAAGGGGTGTGTGGGGGGGGGGGGGAATTACAGTAATCACATAAAATGAAAATAATGATGGTGAATAACGGAAATGTTAATATTTTGAATGGAGGTACCTCCAGTGAGAAACTAGGCTGTGGTTTTGGAGTCCGGCGTGTGCTGGTCCAGTCCTTGGGCGGAGTCTTGTACTGTCGACATTTATATTGTCAGGGACAGTAACCAGCGAGGAGAGAGGAATGTCTAGTATTAGGAGGGGACGAAGACGGGGCGACAGAGTATGATGGCGACATCGTGATGGAAGATGCGGTGCCCAACGGGAACTCGGCACGGTCCTTGGGGCCACGCCCCATGGCTGGCTCGGCGGCCACAGGAACCTCTGTCCGTCTCTAGAAAACCGAAGCTTAGAATCTGGTGATTGTGGGGATAATCAGTCCTTATAAACAGTCGTTACTCGAAGTTATTCCAATGTCCTGCAGTGCGTACCTGCGATTAGGGACAATGACGCACAAAAGGAACCGTAGCGTATCCCGGTCGCGACCACCATGTACTAATTATACTTATAAAACGAAAGGTAACACTGCTGATAAAATTTACCAAAACCCCAATTTTATATCTTTTTTAACACATGAGAGAAATGGAAGGAAATTTATTTGAAAAAGACTATCTATATGCTAACTAATTTTCTTTATTACCACCTAAGGCCAAATTTTAAAAAAACATGTTTAGCGTCCTGCCTTTTTGAAAAAAGGAAGGAGAGGGGCCTTTTTTTAATTTTTTTAATTTTTTTTTTAAATGGCCGCCCGACACATTTTTAAAGACAACCGGCCGGGCTATTTTTCAAGATGGCTGCCAGCTTTTTTCAGAATGGCCGCCACTTAGACTCAGGAAATGACATATTGGCTTCTTATGGGCAAGATGCAACAGAAAATGAGACCAAAATAATGCCACTATGCAGAACCGAACATCTCTTCTGCGCAATTGCACCATATGATGTCACTTTAGCCTCTGTGATGTCGCATTTATGGGAAGTGAATAAGTTTTTTAGTGACACATAAAGACAAAACAATAAAAGTTTATTTATATTACTGTAGACGTGCCGCAGAAAAACTGCATGCGGATGTACTAGAAATTTTAAAGCGACTGTAAAAATGGTAATACGTTTTACACGTACGCTGGTTTCCGTGTTCTCTTTGTCTTTCAACACTTTTCTATTTGCTAGTCCTGAGTTCCTAGACGTAGAGAACCAGTTAATATTTCACACGGGGCGAACTGACACGCGTATGATAATCGACAACTTTATACACGGTGTGCTAAAGTTTAAAAAAATACGATCTTATTTATTTTAAAATTTATTTTTTTCGTCTGAGATCGTTAAAATGTATCCTTTTTTTTCTTAAAAAAAAAAAAAAAAAAAAAAAAGGAGGCGGCCTCTAAAAAGGAAGCGGGCGGGGACGCTAAACATGTTTATTTATTTATTTGGCCTAAGTATTAATTTTTTTGTTATATAGTTCTTTCGCCATTTTTCAAAAGCATATCAGGTCACAAGGTTACACAGAATAGAGATACTCATTTCTATACGGCAACTAAGTTTGCTATGTCAGCAATGACTGAAGGTGTCAGGCAGGAACTTAGAGAGATCGGCTCCAAGATCAGAATTGCTGTAAGTCTAAGAGATAAAATGAACCTGTATCTCAGCTTCACGTTAGTTGAGATAAACACATGGTGTTACCGCAAACCGAAACGATATAGATAAAATGCTGTTGTAATAGTCAAAGTGATAAAATGCTGCAAGTCTTTATGATAAAATGTTGTAAGTCTAACATATAAAATAAAAAGAAATATAACCATGTAAAGATGCAAATAGGCTAATCTATGTTGTCAGTGCATTCATGTTGGGATGAGGATTCTTGATTCACCCTAAGAACCATGAACCCTAAGAACCATGTTTATAAGAATAAACAGATACATTTACTTGGCAAATGGCATGAAATGTAAACTTGTTTAAGTTTACTAAAATAATCAAATAAAGAATTAGCTGTTATGAACAGTTTGTCAACCAAAAGGACCTGTAGAATAAATGAAAAAAAAAATTATTAAAAAAAGATAGTAGGTAGTGCCCTCAAGATTTGTTCTTTTTTAAGTACCTTTGAGCCTTTGAGAAAAATTTCAGTTGAAACGTGAGGCTACTATTTTTGCTAAATAATGGTGAAATTCTATTTTCTTCAGAGTATATCACCGGGAATGGTAGAGACGGAGTTTGCATCGAAGATGTACCCAGATAACCCTTTCAAACCTGCTGCACTGTATAAATCACTCCAGGTAATAACAAATAGGGTGATAGACCACAAGACGGATAATGTGACACGTGGGGTGATACACTCTAAAATCCCCCAGGTTAGATGTGACCCGGAAAACTAGGGTCCCAGGGGCCAGACCCATTTTGGGGTTAGACTGACCCGGAATACAGATCAGACTGAGAAAGAAATTTTTGAGAGAGAAAGACATTTTTGACTCTGATTCCGGGTCAGTCTGACCACAAAATGGATCTGGCCCCTGGGACCCTTTTTCTGGGTCAAATCTAACCCAGGAGTTTTTAGCGTGTACATTATACAAACTCTTTGGACATACATGTCTATAGTTTCAAATAATGTTCCAGTGAGGCAAGATCCAAGCCACATCGTATTTCTTGCCCCCATCGAGATGAAGAAAATTTACCCCAAACACAGTTTCATCCTTCACTTCAATTCGCTTCAATGATACAAAGTGCTCATTTGATGAGTGATTTTTTGCTGAATAAATGTAATAATTTGTCTTTTATTTTCAGTGTATACAACCAGAGAATATTTCCAGTACTATTAAGTATATCTTGATGTTACCCCAGCATGTACAGGTAATCTGAACACAAAAAATATTAATATCAATAAAGTTGCAATCTAATATAACAACATTTAGTATAATATCAAAGTACAAAATCATCCAAACAAAAATCTAATTTCAAAAGTTTATTTTTCACTGTGACTTACAGATGGTGAATAATGGTCGTAATAGCATAAATAGAGTGCCACCCATAATCATGCTATTCAAATTAAATCAGTATAACTGCATATATTATGGGCACATAATACTATATATAGCCATGTCGAATAATAAAAGATCTGATCTTAACCTTTCTGATGTTGGTGTTACAGGTTCATGATGTTCAAATTAGGCCTACTGAGCAGAGGAACTGACTGAAGTATGCACATTTCATCATATCAGTATCGTCTAGCAAAATCAGTATTTAAATGATACAATAATCATAAGAAACAAGATATTATACATGTGTAACGATTAAAGATGTATCGCCCGTGTTTGGGCCAATTTGACGGTAAAAATAGATTTAAATGTTCAATTGCTATTTTTCTGGGGTTATTGAGTCATTGAACGAACAAATCCGTCCAGGATTAATAGCAGTAAATTAATAAAAGGCGGAACCTTGCGTTTTAATCCTCATGGAGGGATTTATTGTTTTTATTTACAGTTTCCGATCAGAGCATACTGATCGAAACGTCGAGTTGTAACCTCCAGTTTTTTTTCAGAACTAATTACCACTCAATAGAGAATTTCACATGGTGTCACCGCAATTAGTCTTACTTATCCTCTTCACCATGCAAAGCTACAAGTTTTACAGGTAACAAATGCTGAAATTTGTGTTTGCTTAGGTCACATTTCAGTATGTTGCCTGGCATGTTTAAGCACGGATCTTGTGTCACGCTCAGCGGAGAGCTACAGTAACCGTGTAAGCATGGGTGATCACGCTTAAATAAGATACCTTTCCGCATAATAACCATCTTTCAGCCGTCTTTCAGTACACTATCATGTATGTATCATTATAGATGCAAGCAAGGTATCAACAAGTGATCGCACAAAATAAGCTACTTTTCCGCATACTGAAATATTAACCGTCTTTCAGTACACTTTCATGTATGTATATCACCATAGAGGTATCACTAATACTGATGCAAGCAACGTATCCACAATTAGCGATCGCAGAAAATAAGCTACCTTTCAGCATACTGAAATATTAATCGTCTTTCAGTACACTATTATGTATGTATCAAGTGATCACACAAAACCTTTCCGCGTTCTGATATATTAACCGTCTTTCAGTACACTGTCATTTATGTATCACACTAATATTCAAGCAACAGCAAACGCATGATCACAGTAATCTACTAAAAATTGAAATATTAATCGTCTTTAAGTACACTGTCATATTTATGCAGGTAATTTGATCACTACTCTTAATAGATAGGCGTTATAGTTGTGTAATACGCAAATTGGTGAAAATAAATTTCTAAAATACTAGTTGTGTATACATGTACTTTTATAGAACACTTTTATTGTACGGATGGGCCGTTCGATCCGTAGGCTATGTGCATACCCATGATTTGACACACAGGTTATGTGTAAGCTACAGAGGGGTCAAAGTTCCCATATTTTTTTTCTCAAATAAATACAATTGTAAATACAAAGCAGTAGTCCCATCAATTTCCGCATCCTTTCCGTGTATATGCAACCTTTCCGCACGTTGCTAATGCTGATCTTGAGTATTAATGGCCCCGTCCATGACCATGAGGGCGCCATCACATATGATAAAGGAGTTCGCGGAGGGCATTTTGTATTGTAAGCATTGAGCGCCATTTTATATGGACGGCCATCAGTGACCAACAATTTTAAACATGGTTAGCAAGAGATTCTGCCCACAATTAAACATTTGTGGTATTGAAGAGGAATATATCTTGATAATGTATGTTGATTTTATCAGTGTTTTTCACTAATTACAGTATTTAAAACAACCGTAACTATGGCTGTGACGTAGGTTAGTACATCACTGGTTAACCGTTCGCGTGCACTACTGGCTCCATTCTAGTATTATCGGTTACCAGGGAAAAGTTTTCACTTTGAAAATTTCTAACAAAATGGCCGCCCTTTTTCAGGTAGAAAAACTCTTCATACTTAATGATAAGTGCAGCAAGAGGTTAAAAACATAGGAAAAGGTATGAGATTTGAAAGTAGTGGACGAGAGGGTGGAATTCAGCAGTGAGAATTTCCGCTTTGCGTATAAAATAACTTTATTTAATCATTCAAGCGACGCCACGTCGACGTACTGTTGTGATGATGTTTAGTAAAGAGGCTGTAAATGGAACCGCGTAACGCCCAGTGCTCGCATCTGAAGTACATTTCACCGCTAGAGGGCTACGTATGCACGAGGCGAATATTCAAACAAGTCTATGTACATGTACATGTAGGTCTATGCGTAAGACCATTAAAATGGCAACTTGATTGATATGGTCCAGCCCAGGGTCGACGTCGTAGAGGTCGGCCGTTGGAATTTTGGCGCGAAGTGACCACTTGGCCAACAGCAGGCACACAGTTAGCCTTGTCCTGTACATACAATGACCATTCGTCGACGCGCCCTAATTGATGCTTCTGCACATCCCAAAATTTAAGGCGGAGCTCATTAATGCGACATTTTTGTAAGGGATATTAAAGACTGTCTATTTGTTGTTGAAATATCTACTGAAAGATTACTGAAATGTGTTATATCCGTAATCTATCCGCTTTCTAAAATTGTTAAACTGGTTAAGAACATTATGTCAAATTAAAAGAGCCAGAGAAATAGTGTGGAAATACTGAGCATACAGTGCTATACACACGTCGGTGTAGGGCAAAATTAAATCAATTGTTTATCTCCCGACGCAAGAATTTCACCAATCTATATATATCGCGGAACCCGCTGCTATATAGGATTCTAGCCGGCCAATCGTCACCGGGCAAGCTCGGTGGTCGAGAGGTTAAGACGTCTGCACTAGTAAGCAGCAGGTCGTGGGTTCGAATCCCGCCCAAGTCGCCTGTGTATAGTTTTTTCACGTCGGTGTAGGGCAAAATTAAATCAATTGCATATTGATATGACGGGTACAATTGGAATTGGAATATAACGGGTCGTCATAATACCTTTACATCAATGAGTTTATCAAGTGATTTCTAATTCCGTTTTAGGCCAGGAAAAAACCATAAAAACCCATTCAGTTACAACATGTAGATGTACATGTACAACAATTAAAAAGCCAATGTACAAACTGAGTAAAACAGAGAGACGAGTGACCAAACTAAATAATATGATCAAACAACAAACCAACTAACCAACAAAACAAACAACCACCCCGATCCCACCAAACAAACCAACAGACAACATGTAACTGAAAAACTACATGTAGACTAACTAACAAAATGAAACGAGACAGGCACCAGATCAAATGGGACAAAAATGACAAACAACAACAAACAACGAACGAATAGACAATATTAGATGATGACTATAGAGAAACCACCCAACCCACATAACCCACATTACAAATATTCAGCAGTGAATAGATGAGTTTTTAGAGATCTTTGGAACTTGTCCAGTGTACTAACTTCCCTTAAAAAAAGGGAATTCCAAAGTATGGCAGCAGCTTTCTTGAAATGTCTGTCACCCATATACAACTGTTTTGGAGCGTGGAGTTAATTCTTCTGTCCTGTCGGTCTCACTAGTATCTCATGAACCTTAATGTAAGAAAAAATACACGAGGAAAACAAAACAATGAAACTACAAAATGAAAATAAAACAGGAACATGTTCTGATATTTGTATACTCTTCCAAAAGACGGACAAACACTAATCCTTCACTCACAAAGATGGGAATAACAACACATGTATGGATAACACCAATATTCATGATGAATAATAATAAAGGCCTGCATAACGACTTCATTGGGTGCGATTTTCTTTTTCAACATTTTTAATCACAAAAATTCATTACAGTATTCCCTTGACCTTTCAGGAAAACAACACAGTTTCAGGATTCAGTTGGAATTGTTGATGAATAGCAAATATTTCTAAAATCAGCATTGGGAATCATACAATAATGTTCAGAATATTTTAGTTACAGGGCGATAAAAAACTTCAGACATTTAGAGTAAATAAAAGCTGATGAGCCAGACTAGAATGAATCTATACCTGAACATGTGGTGGTGTTTGAAGTATATAGAGTACAGTGTCTGCTATATCCTCTGGTTGCATAGGCTATGGGAAGAAAAGAAAAAGGTGACTTTTGATTAGTAAACAACAAAATTACTGACTGGTTTGATCTGTTCAAAGGGAAGGTATACAGATTTGGATAAAGTTGACAAAACTGCTTTTATGAGTATGCTTTTGAATCTAGATAAACATGTACATTAACCAGTCAACATTTTTTCGTGGGGGGGGGGGAACTAAAGGGTATTTTTTGTTTTACAGGTCCTCAGGATATTCTTGGGGGCATGCCAGTGGAGGGAACTATTTTCTTACCTCCATTGTTGTGTAAAGTTCCCTTGCCTTTTGAGGATCTTCATTGGGGTACATGCGAACTCTAAACTCAGTCTCTACTACTCCTGGTGAGATTGCCTGTAATAAACAAAACCATAGAGGTCAAGTGATGCATGTTTTCCTAATTTTCACTGCTAAGACACAGGGTTAAATTTCAAACCAACACGTGACTGAATTCGGTAAACAGGGTTATTTAACATGGCAGGACACACAAAGAAAATATTATGAGTTGTATATCATCATAATCTTAAAATGCTTCTCACAATTTCATCAAAGTTACAATTCTTTGGACAAGAACAACCTGAACTGTGAACTAATAATGTTCTGTGTATTTTAAGCAGTTCAGCCAGAATACATAATATCGTGGTTGCTTCACAAGAAATTATTCACAAAAGTTAAACAATCTCAGCTAAAAAATGAGCTCTTCAAATTATTTCTTTCTTTAAGGTAAACAACTTTTCACTTCAATAACACACGAAGTATGAAACACCCTTACATTTTAATTAGAGACAACAATCAGTGGAGTACGTTTATCTTTGATAAATACTTACTGCTACTCTAATATTAGAGTTCTTCTCTCTTAATTCCTGTCTGATCCCTTCTACCAGGCCAGTGACTGCGAACTTTGTGGCACAATAAAAATGTGTTTGCTTAGCCTGGGTAACTATGTGACCAGATATACTGCAGGAAAACAAAGAAATATTTGTTGTGATAAGACTATAATGTATAAACGTGGACAGTTTGTTTAATTGGGGAATAACCTTTTTGTTCAGTAGTTACTGGTTTTGATTTTGTCTTCCGTTTTGATGTTCTCAGAAAATGGAGGCGACTACACCCTCCCGAAGAATTCTTTACACCTCTGTAAATAGTTACACCCCTGTCACTTCAGAGTTGACGGTCATGGGGTGCCACGGTCTAACACATCAGACTTGTGTTCTGATGAATGAGTCGTCAGAATGTGGGTTGGTGAATCATGGCCGCAACCATGGTACTTGTATCCTTGAGCAAGGCAATTTAATATGCATTGCTTCTCTTCACCCAGGAGTATAGCATGGGTACCTGTGAGGGCAAAGGTTGATATTGTGTTTGAAAAATCTTCCAACGCGCTACGGTAGCACGGGCTGCATACTCCTTTGGTAATTTGGAGTCAAAATTGCTGGATTGATTGGAATTCTAACGTGATGTGTTTTAAACGACTTTTCACATAGGGGTATGAATGTTTGCCCGATTTGTGAGGCCTCCCTTAGCCACCATACTTTGTATATGGGAAATTTGGTCCCCGCGTATACATGTATCACGTATTTCCCTGTTGGCAAAAAAAAAGGAAAAAAAAGAAAACTAGACTTAAGTGTTTGTCATATGACAAACACATAGGTGTTCGGATTTTGTCAGGGTAGTGATGATGACGTCAGAATGTTTTTGTAAATATTTTTGACAATTAACAATCTGTACAATGGTGCAAAAACTGTGAATTTACCTGTTGTGGTTGTTGAGATATGATTTTTTTTTATATTAAAATTTGACTTCCGGTTTGGACAGGAAGTAAGGTCAAATTGGGGTCACCTTTGTGTAAATATTTTTCGACAATTAACAATCTATACAATGGTACAATAAATGTCAATTTTACCTCTTGTGGTTGTTGAGAAATGATTTTTTTCAATATTAAACTTTGACTTCCGGTTTGGACAGGAATTAAGGTCAAATTGGGGTGACATTTTTGTAAATATTTTTCGACAATTAACGATCTGTACGACATTAGGTGTTTGTCCTTTGGACGAATACAGAGCTGTTACGCTAATTATACGTTGTGGTGGAATTAAATACTGTATCATCACAGCTTTATCATTACACATTTTTGGCCCCGAGGTGGTGTGTGCAGGTCTTGTACAACACAATGACAAATTCGATCAAGTGTTATAATATTGAAATGTTTGGTTCAGGTTTTTAAAACAATACTTATAGGGAAGAGACAGCACAATGTAATTTGAAGGATAACTGTAAAATAAAAAGAAACAAACAATACTGAAATATGATCTTCGGATTGTTACATGTATTTATGTGTCATTAACTGTTGAAAATACATTTTCATAAATAGTAATGTTAAAGTTATTGTTTAAAGGTGGCAATATCTTCACGATCAACAGGGCATGGAATCAGGGTTCAAGTTCTAGTTTAACTCAGTGACTGAAAATAATACTCACATGATAAGGTCATATTTGCGTTGCTGCTGCATAAATGAGCCAGTAATTTTTAGTCACTATGTTCGTCTTAAACTAGGACACCAATTCCATGGCCCGTTTGTAGAAAGTATGCTCTGATCGTGACGATACTGTCTGTTTAACCAATTGTGTTTATGGGATTGATGGTCAGTACTATCCCAATGCGAGCATACAAATAAATAGGAACTTTAATTGGGTGATCTGGCAAAAGGTATTCCAAGGCTGACACACCCATGCAATGAAGATTGGGGGGGGGGGGGTATGTTTACTATGTTTATATGGCCCAACTGCCAGTGATTCACTGTCGGCAATATACATTTTACTAGATCACCAACAGATATTGCTTAATAATTACATTTGTGAGGATGTTTGCGTCCAGTCAAAAAAATAATAAGAATTCCTCAGTACTATTTTTGTTCTAACATGTTAAAGAAATTCCTAGAAAGACCTAGATGTGTCTTGAGGTCCTGAAAAAACAATTCCCTTGAGGGTCAAGACTGCCACAGATAGGATAAGTCCATATAAAATAATTTGAATAATACGTTAACTCCTTTGATGAATGGATAAACTTCAAATACTGGCCATTGGATCACAAAGTTACACAGACTCTAACACACCTTGTAGCAGTAGCACAAATGGATATCGTTGATCTGAAATATAAACGAATCATGTAAAACAATATTAAATGTTTTCAAAGAGGGACGAAGAATAATGGGTCATGCTAACAAAACACACATAACTTAGAATGCCCTTATATGTTATTATCAGGATGATGGATTGATGGATTGATGTAACTTCAGAAAAATGATCCCTTCAGAACAATGCCTTTAAATTTTCGGACATAAAGAAAAAGAAAAACCTACCCCCCCTGCAAAAAATCATGAATCCTCCCCTGAAAAGGGTGGAAATATATTATGGGAATTCCGACGCGGATCCAGGGGTGGGGGGAGGGGGAGGGGGGAAAAACCCCAAATAATACAAAACATAACAGGTGGTTATTATCAGACATAAAAAAAAATGAAAAACTTGACCCCCACACCCCCTTCCCCCCCCTTAAAAATTCCTGGATCCGCCCCTGAAATGGTTATATACAACCTCTAGACCATCTGAAAGAATTTGGGAATGCTAGGAGTCCGATTATGCACCGGTATATGCCCCCGTTCATTGAGTTACGCGTGCCAGTTGTCGACTGGTAGTTTTTGTTATAGTAATCAAAAACGGCACGCGCACACTTAAGGGTTGTTAGGTTTTACAATTGAATAGAACTACATGTGACGTCTTCCTTCCTCCATGATGTGACCGTTTCATTATCTCAATAAAGGTGCTGATATTTGTTTCTGGTCTACTTTAGTGAGAAAATTAAGTGCTAGTATAAAGTAAACTGCAATGCAGCCATCACCACACAGGACATAAGTACTACTATTATTATGAGGAACTACAGACACTATAGTGTAGCTAAATTAACTTGTACTTTTACCAACGCGTACTCCACCGGATGTCAATCCGTACGCATGCCAGTAAATATTCAGTAATAAATATTTTTCCGGGTTGAGTTGACCAAAATAAGTGTGAATTGGTAAAAGTACGAGCACGCATACGAGTTGACCTGTTTCACTTTAGGCGCGGCACATGTGATACCATTGCCACACTAAGGTTTTTAACGTTAACCATGGTTTTATGTAATCAATATCTATAAAATTATACTAAAACGAACATACATCTATAAAAAATGTGAAAGTTTACATACCTTCAAACGAAACCAAGTAATGAAGACCACTTCCATTAATTGTGCATGGATTCTCAAATGATCTGTTAACGTAAGACGTTAAACCATACCATCGTGTAGCCTACAAACTGAAGATTGACTTGAACAGTTACGATACTGCATTTGGATGTGGTGTCAACGCCGTGTCGGGGTGCTGTAGGCTGGAACTTAGTCTGAGCCATGATACATCAGAGTCAACATGCTGTAAAAATAATAGGAAAGTTTATATAAGTACATGGACCAAAAATAAAGTATTTAAAATTTCAGAGAAGTTCTAATTTATGTGAATGAGGAAAATAATACATCACAGTGAACATGCTGTACAAAATAGTAGGAAGGTTTTACAAGTACATGGACCAAGAATAAAGTATTTGAAAATTCAGAGAAGTTCTAATTTATATGAATGGGGAAAATAGTGTATAATTTTGGAGTAGCTGGACCATTAAAATTGAAAAGGGCATTGGTTGTTGTCAAAATTGCACACAGTTATTCTTGACAATGTGTAATAAATTAAAGAAATGTTCTTGCATGAAACTCACATCAAAAGAGAAAGGTATTTAAGGAAATTGCTGAGTCTCATAGTTTCATGTGAGAGAGGCCTCCCCAGGGAGCAGGACTAACATTAACAACTTATACAAGTACATGAAGTATTGTGCCATGAATATTGTGCATTTTTCCTGTGAAATAATTGTCTGTGTAAGTTGATTTGTATCTAAGAAGGGTAAAACATTAAGGGAAAGTGCAGTAAACAATCACTACTTGACGTTAATTTGTGCACAAACTGAAGATTTTTGGAGAAAACATAAATTACAAAATATGGCATAAAATTTCAACTGAAAAATTGCCATAACCTTAACAACTGAATTTTCCTATCCTTATTTACATTCTAAATACATTTTAGTGACATCTGTTCATATTTTGTTAAAAAAGTGGTGAGTTGTTTACTGTTCAAAGTACAATGTATGTTCACATAACTAACGTTAAGAACGTCAGGCACAATGCAATTGCAACTACATTAACGTTACCAGCCAACCCAACGCTTAAAAAATGGCTTTTCTTGTATAAAAACACGAAGATAAATACAGGAAATCCTCTTAACAATTAAATTCAAGATACCTACCCTTTATGACTATGTTGGTTGAAGTACGAGTTGGTTGGAGTACGAGTTGGCACGAGTTCATCAGTAATATCACATATTTCACACTCGTATTTTCATAAAAATACAATTTCTTTCTGAGTAAATCTGTTTCTGCCGATTGAGGGCGACATACCGTTCCACCGGCCGGACTGTTTTATATGCCCCGCCCAGTCGATTGAGTATTGCGGACGTAGTGGAAATAACAGATTGCGCGTACATTTTCAAGAAAAGTGTTTCTTGTTTTACAAAAATGTCGTGTTTTCAGTACAAATAAATATCAAACTCAAACATATCCTCGTCTCTAATGTCACATATTTCACACTCTTTACACTCATGATTAACTACATATTTTCCCCCGACTAAATCAGTAATTTTATTGATTTTTCAGATCCCTCGATATGATTTTTTTAATGATTAAACTTTGAATTATCGTAATTCGATATCTGATGACCTAATCATGACGTCACAAATTATGTTTCATCTACGTGTTAAGTTCTAAGTATATGCCAAGTTTCAAGTTCATGTGAAGTTTGAAAGTATGTGTTTTTTGTAGACAGTCTATCTGGAGAAGAAGAAGGAGAAGAAAAGAAGAAAAAAACGAACAAAAACAATAGGTGTTTCGGGTGCATACCCGAACACCTAAAAAGGTACTGAGTTTGTTGAAAACAAACTCAGAGTGTTCGAATGTGCATCATATGTGATGACGTCATCACCTAAAGTTGTAAAAAGACAAGAGTTACTTTTCATAATATATAATTAAAATAACATATAATGTGCTATACTGAATAGATTAACTTCCGGTTCAGTCATCTCATATAATTTTAAATTCTTCCAACTGTAAGTTCCGGTTCAATCATGCGACGTCATTCATACTTCACACAAAATTTTTCCTTATAATATGGGTGTCAATTGTGCCAAATTTGGTAAAATTCTGTCTGAAATGTTTTCTCAAGATAACAAAAAGTGACTTTTTAAAATCTTTTTAAACTTGAACTTCCAGTTTGGACCGGAAGTAAGGGTCAAAATAGGGTCACGTCTGAGTATCAAATGTCGAGTCCTCATTGTTCTGTATGATTATGAAAGAATCAAGAAATTATCTATTGTGGTTCACGAGATATAAAATATATTGTTTTAATTATAATCAATTACGTAATAATTAATTAGATGACTTCACCATGACGTCACAACGTTACCAGGAATGTTAAGGTCTAACTGTGTGTTAAGTTTTAAAGTTCTTTAAACTCCGCAACTATGTTTTGGCTGTACAAATACATTTACAGAATAGTGATAAAGAATATTTCTTCACTTAATCTTCCGGTTTCGACTGGAAGGAGAGGCCATATTGAGGTCACGTCTGTGAACGAAATGTCACATAATTCAAGATCTTTCAGATGATGCAAATATCTTTTGTGGTTCATGAGATATGATTTTTTTGAAATATACAATTTTTATTTAGTGTAATTTGATATCTGATGACCTCACCATGACGTCACAACTTTACCTGAAAATACATGTTAAGGTCTAACTAGGTTCTGTGAACTCTGCAACTATGTTTTTGTCTCTGGACAAATCTCATTGAGAAGAAGAAGAAGAAAAACTAGAGGTATTGCGTTTGTAAAAAACAAACTCAAGGTGTTTGGTTGTTCATTATGTTTATGACGCCATCACCTAAAGTTGTTTAAAAATACATTAATTTAGTCTGAACTTGGCAAATACGGTTTTCTCTTCAGAAAAGTTTCACGACAAAACTCGCATCCGTGGTGCCGCGTGCGACTTGTCAAGAGACTATAATATATTGCTATGGAGTTCAGTTCGGCGTGCGACTCGACTTCTATGTGTGCACAAATGATATGTGTGGAAAAGGCCGTGCTTCAGAAAAGTGCTTCACAATATTTTCACTTAACTTCCAGTTTCGACAGGAAGGAGAGGTCAGATTAGGGTCATGTCTGTGAACGAAATGTGACACAGTTCAAGATCTATACGATGATGCAAAGACTGTGAAGATATCTTTGTGGTTCATGAGATATGATTTTTTGAAATATTAAACTTTGATTTAGTGTAATTCGATATTTGATGACCTCATCATGACGTCACCATTTTACCTGAAACTACATGTTAAGGTCTAACTAATGTGTTAAGTTGTAAGGTACTGTGAACTCTGCAACTACGTTTTTGGTCTCTGGACAAAAAAAATCTCCGTGAGAAGAAGAAGAACCCGCGATATAGATGATTTTTTTTAACCGGCTCATATGTACACGTTGTATAGCGCCGGGCGAATCCTTGACATGAAGGATTTTTTAAGCACCCCATAATGTACACGTTGTATAGCGCCGGGCGAATCCTTGACATGAAAGATTTTTTAAGCACCCCATAATGTACACGTTGTATAGCGCGGGGTGAATCCTTGATATAAATGATTTTTTAACCGGCTCATATGTACGTGTTGTACAGCGCTGGGTGAACTCTGCAACTATGCTTTTGTCTCTGGACAAGTCTCATGGAGGAGGAGGAGGAGGAGGAGGAGGAGGAGAGGTGTTTGGGCACTAACCCAAACACTTAAAAAACCGAATAACAAAAGGTGTTCGAGCGTTTGGGCCTTAAACACTGTGCATAGGGTGACGTTTGACTACCTGTTGATTATTATTATCTGTCCATCTTTCGCACTCTTTTCCTCCATCTGTTTAAAGGCCTCACGGGAACATATAGCCACAGCAAGAACATTCACCTGTAATACATAAGAGATATTTATGTTTGAATACATAACAACACACCAATCAATATTAGCAATAGTCCCTGCTCATCTGAAACACTTGGACATATGTATAGTTCTGCATCATGACTAAGAAATCTATTTACAGAACACAACGCACAGTGTGCAGGTATAGCAAAGTGTGAACACGTACATTCGCAAAACGTCTGTTAGGGCTCAGACAAAGCCCTACGTACAATAATGATCCTGTTCAACCTCATTCCAAACAAAACAACATGGCTTTCTCCACACTCAATGAGTATGAAAAAGTACTGCAAGAGGAGCATTTTACAATGGATGAAGGGTTTCATACCAAAGTATGATTTTATTCACCCCAAAGAGGGATATTATAAGACCAAATAATCATGGAAAGCTTGACCGACACAACGGGGGATAGCAACCAGGGCCGTAGCGAAGGTATAATTTGTTTAATTATTATTATTATTATTATTATTTTATTTTTTTTGGGGGGGGGGGGGAATGTGGAAGCCAATTAACTTCAGCGGAGGTAAAACATTTACAATACCTTCAAAATGGACGAGAGAGTAGTCATGATTTTTTTTTAATTTTTAAAGTAATTTTTTTTTAAACAATTTTAAAAAGGGCGGTAGGAGTGAGAACAAGAAAATTGAGGGGTATGCACGGGAAATGTTTGAAGGGGTAGGCGTGAAAAATGGTTCACACGTACTTTGTAATATTACTTTGCAATATTATGAGGATCCGTATGCGACTAAATTACCACTTATAAATATAATGACTAAACTAAATATTTAAAAGCAAAACCACATATTTAATGGCAAAGCCATATATTTATGTACATAGCCATATATAAAGGACCAAAAACAAAATATAACAGACCAATCTACGGCTGACGTCCTTTATATGAAAATTACATCTTCAATATATAAAACTTCGATGTCTTCAATATTGACGTCATGTTCATTATATATTCTGACAGAGGGCGCTGTGCAAGACATATAATTATTTGTTTTTGGTCCTTTATATATTTGTTTTGGTCCTTTATAATATGGCTTTGTACATAAATACATGGCTTTGCCATTAAATAATATGGTTTTGCTCTTACATATTTAGTTTAGTCATGTATATTTATAAGTGGTAATTTAGTCGCATACGACTCCTCATACAATATGATCCAGTGACCGACTTACATCTAGCAGATTTCGCCATTTGTCGGTCTCTCCATTGAGAATTCCCCTGCTAGTTGCACCCATTGAACCTACATAACCAAGAGCTGCATTATTGATACAGACATCTACACCTCCATACTTCTCCTGTATCTCAGCAAACATAGCAAGGATTTCATCTTCTCGTGTCAGGTCACACTTGATGGCATGCAGTGATCCAGAGATGGAACTATCCGCCGATAATGACTGGATATCGTCCTTATATGAAAAGAAAACAGAATGAACTAAAAATACAAACAAACAATATTTATTACTTCGAAACTTTAAAATAATTATGGGGAATGTAGACTGTAGACTACTGCAGTAAACATAGATGAAGGCAATAAAATTGATTTAAGAAAATATTTTGACGAGTGTTTAAAATTCAAGACTGGCTCGAAAGTCAAGTTACAAGGAGTTGCTAAGCGAATTTGCAAAATGGGCATTAGATTGGATAAAATTCAACTCGATTATTATTCAATTAATTGATTAGATTTTTACGTTACACCAACAGATGTATGAAGCATACATAGGTGTGCGAAAAGGACCCTCTACAGGCGACTCGGCCGGTGAAATATATGTCCTCCTGCTTACTAGTGCAGAAATCTTATCTTCCCAAAAATCTGATCAATTATTTAATATCTTAATGGAAATATTTAATCAATAAATCATAAATGGAATGATATTTTGTACCTTAATTGCTTTGATGTTTCTCGCACAACCGATAACAGTCATTCCATGTTTCACCAGCGCCCTCGCTATAGCCTGTCCAATACCTGCAGATGCACCTGTTACCAAGGCAACCCGTCCAGCCCATCTCTGCATCATTCCCTTCAATTTTCTTAAATCTATTATAAAGTATTAATGAATGCAACAGTTCCATCACAATTTCATCAAGAAATACAACTTCAAAAGCTGAAAATGTGTATTATGGTG
This sequence comes from Zoroaster sp. YZ-2022, assembly GCA_029582265.1. Classification (NCBI taxonomy): domain Eukaryota; kingdom Metazoa; phylum Echinodermata; class Asteroidea; order Forcipulatida; family Zoroasteridae; genus Zoroaster; species Zoroaster sp. YZ-2022. Next base: position 13,028,915 of record CM055831.1, on the reverse strand, counting down.
ATTACATTGATTATCTTAATACTAAGTTACAGTCAATTACATATCTTCATATTTGTACCATTTGGCAATACTATTATAGCTGGGGAATGGGGAGGGGGAGCAAACAAACTGAGAATCAGTTTATACAAATAAAATACAATGTATTATAAAGTAAAAACAACTGATAACAAACAACTCGACAAATCTTCAGTGCTTAGAAACACGATACATTTGCAGTTGGCAAACCCATAGCTCTAGGTTTGCCGACTGAAACTTTATTCTGGACCAACCTTTGTTCTTGTACCTTTGATGCCTCATTTGCCGACTGAGGCTCTAAATGCCGACTGAAAACAATTATTGAGGGGTGTCACTCCCTGCTCCCTACGGCCCTGGTCGCGCTACCATTTAAAAAAAATACATATATTCGTGAGTATTGGAACCAAACCCAAGCAGAGTGGCTAAGAGAGGCCTCCCAAATCAGGCAAACTCATACTATATGAAAAAAAATCGTTTAAAACACAGCAGGGCAGAATTCCAATCGATCTGGTAATTTTGGCTGCAATTTGACATTTCATATACAGCAAAACCAAAACAAAAAAAGCATAAAAAATGTAAATAAAAATAATTTAAAAAAATAAAAAAATAAAAAAATAAAAATGCCGACGCGATCAGCTCTGAGGCGACGCGCGCGGAGACCAGAAACCGGAGACTTTTTTTTGGCCTAATCGTGTATTTTTAAAATTGTCTCAGAATGATATAGTTGTCTTGAACTGAGAGCTATTGTAAAAGGTGATGCGAATCTAGAATGATACTCTGGTGTAAGTTGTCTTGAATAAAGTGGTGCGAGTTATTGTAAAAGAGGATGCGAATTCAGAATGACAATCTTAACATTGTCTTAGAATGATAGTTATCTTGAACTGATAAGGGGTGCGAGTTATTGTAAAACGGGATGCGAGTTCAGAATGATATTCATTTCACATTGTCTTTATTTTAGAATGATATAGTTGTCTTGAATAAAGGGATGGGAGTTATTGTAAAAGGGGATGCGAGTTCAGGATATTATTCATTTCACATTTTATTTTATGGTTTCTGGTCTTCGCGCGCGTCGTCTCGGCATGTTTAATTAGGTGTTCGCGTGCGACAGCGCGAACACCTCTTGAAATTGTTCGGGTTTTAGTAATTAAATACATTCTGCCCTCAATGCCTCAATACACGTTTACGTGTACTCAGTACGCAATCCAGATGTGTAACAACAGGATATAGACAGCATACCACAGTTGCCGGCCATACACTCTTGCCTTACGCAACGCACTTGATTTTGCTTTAATCAAAGAATCGAAATAAAGTTTAGCCATTTTTTTCTTTTTGAGTTGGCGCGTTAATGGTAGATTGACTCGTCGTATGGTATACAACTTGTAGTCCAGTGACGTCGGCACATCGTATTTCGGCGTTGTCGGCCGGATAATTTTGAGCGACATTGTTGTTTATTGGATATATCGGACTTACGCCGAAGCAAAATTGTTCAGGCAATTCGAAATAAAGGTGGCATTCTTCTCCTCTTCCGTTTATATATCTAGCTTCGTCTTTTATAGTGCTCGTTGTAGGACCTTTAATAACCTTTTTTCGGTCATCAAATTTACCAAATTCATTTTCTGCAGTTTGTTTCTTTCTATATCTTTCTGGTTTGAATACAATGAAATATTTTTTTGGTTTTGATTCCTATGAATACGTGCTGCTGATGTCTTTAATATAAAAACAATTTATTAATGTTTCTGAATTAAAGAAGCGCGTGCTAAAAAAACATTTACGGATATAGACGAAGCGATGGATGAATATTACATCGTTACCGGCCGTCAACTCGATTTACCGGCGAATTTACGCGATGAGCCCAAAGGACATCTTTATTGCGTCGGAATAATCATTCTCGTTCGAGAACGGAATACGCAGGCTTGAATTATCATAGTCTTTCCCGGGCACCGGAACGTAACCGTTGTCGTAAAATAGGCTATTCCCAATTCTCTCGAGTGTACATATTCTTGTTGCCTCGAATTAGATACTGACCTAATTTGATAATAGACGTGAAACTTGAAGAAACTACTAATCATCGGATTCGAATGGAGCAAATGTTCGTAACTCACTCCACACCCCGTCGTACTACACCACGTTACAAAATTCATTTGATTCTGATAAAACTTTAGCGGATCCGAATTCCAGCTACTTACAATCTTATCACTATTGACGTGGGGCAACTTGTACTTGAACAAATCTTTTTCAGATGTGTAAATCTTTTGAATGGACAAGTCGATGGAAGAAATTCTTCCAGTCTCAAAGTTGCCAGATTGTTGATACCGCTTTGACGTATTACTCTGAAATGCAAAAGGAAGCGACATTTTATTATAAACTAATATTATTTTATCTTTTAGTTTATAATAAAATGTATCATACGATTGAAATTAAAACTTTTAACAAGCCCGTCGTATTAGATAATAATACAATTGATAATCGGGATGGTAAACTTTGGATATCGAAAGTCGGCTAAAATTGGTGCCCCTCGTTCCTCGATGTTGGAATGAGCCGGGGCCAACAATGTGCTGCAAGATCTTAACCATCGGGAACGTAGTTCCTTAGCGGGCTGGCCGGCTAACGTTACACAAATCACATCAGTTTGTAGTCGGCAACCAGACATCATTTTTCATATTTAATTTCCCGCTTACTTTGGGGGATTACATGCGTCCTCTGTGTCAGTGGGTACCGGTATACCGGACATTGTAGCCCTACGTGAACAAGCGCCCACGCGTGGAACACGTGCTTCCATTTTAAAAGAAACTTTGACGCTCTAACGAAATAATGTTGTATTGAGAATTTAAAAAAAATATAGCGCGGCAGTAGCACTATCGGTATGCGTGCTAGCATGGGCGCAGGCACAGGCAGCCCACTTAGTTTTGACTATTGACTTTTATATTAATGTATATTTTATGAATCCTGTCTGTGACTGGACCAACAAGCTTTCGGGCTGCAGTGTTTTAGTACACCTTTGTTGATCCTGGCCATAATAGATTGGTTTAAATGTTCGTTTGTCTTCACTGTGTACTCTACCATTCCCTCTTAGTCTTAACTGTATTATTGTATATTGTTCCTAATGTATTGTTCATATGTTTTATTGGCCAAATAAAGAATAAGAATAAGAATAAGAGTATGTTATAGGAACAGCGTGGCGTGGGCATAGGGCATGGGCTAGTCTATCTACATGTATATAATTAAGAGCTTGAATAGTCTGGTGGGATAGTCTTTGAGGTATGCTGGCCTACATGTATGTCTGGTAAGCGACCGCCACAGGCTCGTGTATAAAGAACTTGACTTCACATTTAATATGGCTTACTGCAACTTGCACATGGGTTAAATGTACTTTTAAGGAACAGAGAAAATTTAAGGAAATCTGAGGAAATTCAATTTGAAAGGTGGAGCTGGCGGCTGGCTGCACGAGCAGTTACCAATTCGTTAGAATTAAACCCGATGTGTTGGCGAAGAATTATTATAGATTCTAAACATAAGCCTACATAATCATGCACTACATACATGAAGATGTTTAGTTTTGTCATAACATTTTTATGTTTTATAATAACCTTTAATGTAAATGGGTTTTAAATAAAAACGAGGATGGAACAGAGGATGGATGGGCAGCAAATAATTATACGTAATGTGGGTTTCATTTCAGGCGATCACCGTTCACATTATCGAACAATGGGTTGAGGGCCAGAATAGCAAGATCAAACACCGACATGGGAATTCGTCACTGTAGTTCTGTTACATTGAAACGTCTTTATTTCAATTCAACTAATGATAAAATACTTTTATTCAATATTGATTTTAAGTCAAAATGTACATATACATGTAGTTCTTAATATAATAGGCAAACTCGGCTAACTTCAACACAGTAGAAATGAAATATTTCGGTTTTAACTCTAATTATGGCTGATATTTGTAAACACTGGCCACAATCCAAGATAATCATCATCATCAAATAAATGTTTTCCCCCAAAATCTAATAAAAACAAATTTATGAAATAGCACAAGTACATAAAGTCGTCACATCTAATCAATCATTTAAAACAATATGATGAACAGTGACATTTCATAATTTGGATAACAAATACTCAATAAACTACATGCACACGTATTAAAGATACCTTTTTGGAGATATAATTTCTTTTTCACTTAAGTGACTTCACTTCAACAAATGTATGACAGGGGGTCACAAAATATAGTTATACTTATTGTCCAAGTACAACATTGACAAATAATACTGTCAACTAAAAGTAGACTATGCTTTTAAAACCCCTTGCGTACGGTATTATTTTTACTGAGTGAAGGTGGTTGCGACCAACCTGTATGTGGGGCCGGGGAGCGCCGGGTCAAACACGGCTGTGTACATGGGCACAACTCCGCTGTTCAGCCAGCGTATAGACCGAGCAATAAGTGGGCAAGCTAAACGCAAGCTACCCTATTCATTGCACATGAAGTCCCCACATAGCGTAATTGAAAGGCCGGTGTTCAGAAATCTCATGAAAAGGCTGTAATACATAAGAGATATTTATGTTTGAATACACTTTTTCTCATTCAACATAGGCTAACCAATAATGTAATCGGGTAGAATGTTGTATCTGGCCGCCACTATTTTTCATTAAAAATAACCAATAATGTAATCTTACCTACCTGGTAAGGTGGATAACATATGGATGATGATGGACATATACTTCAAATTATTCCAGGATATTTATTTCATGAAAAATCAGGCATTTTTGGTATACGGACAGGTCGGATCTAGTCGGATCTAGTCGGAAGTAGCATTACATATGCGAGATAGCACTTAAAATTGTTACTCACACAATCCAATTGATGTGCACATGAATATAGGCAATTTGGGGGGGGGGGGGGTCGGGGTCAGGTTAAAATGGATGAAAATGTGCGATACAAAATAACACTCAATGTACAGTGTAACTTCCCAATAGACGTTATGTCAAAACGCCCTCCACCGAGCTTGAATAAAACTACGGTGGCCATGAAAGTGCATGCACCTCACATTTTTATCATGTAGTAATCCACAAGGGAAACTGACTGGGTAAATTTTTTAGATAAAATTTAAGTGATTATTTTTCTTCCTTTTTATTAATCTAAGTTCAACCACTTATTCATTTAGTTTGTTAGTTAGTTAGTTACATGTAGTTAAACTGAAACAATTTCGGAGGTCCGAAGGGAAGTTTTTACTAAACAAGTGTGTATGACCCGGAATTAGATTCCATTTCTCCGTTACATGCTGAAAACAATACCTAATAATCACAAAAGAACCTTCATATATGTGAGGAAATGAAAATCAAGTTCAAAACTGCATACTGAACGGATGTTTAAAACACGTCTATTTCAAGGCCCGAGTCAATGAAGAATGTCGGCCTGTGTGTGTAGGTCGCACGCGCATCGTACACGTACATATCATGGAGTCATTGGTTGTACATTACTTTCCATGGTAAAAGCCGGATCTGTATTTTATTTTGTTAATTCCGCACGGGAAAATTACCAAAAAATCACAAAAGACTCTTTATATATCTTACTAAATGAAAATCAAGTTTAAAACTGCATTCCAGATATGAAAGATGGTTTAAAATACGTCTTTTTCAAGGCCCGTCAATGCAGAGTATGCAGGCCTGTGTGTCTAGGTCGCACGCGCATCGTACACGTACATATCATGGAGTCATTTACTCTCCATAGTAAAAGCCGGATCTAAACTTTATTTTGTGAATTCTGCACGTGAAAATTACCAAAAAATCACAAAACACCCTTTATATATCTTACTAAATGCAAATCCAGTTTAAATTTTCATTCCAGATATAGAAGATGGTTTAAACACGTCTCTTTCAAGGCCCGTCAATATGCCGGCCTGTGTGTGTAGGTCAGTGGTGCATTTTACATGTACATATCATGTAGTTATTATTTTTACTCTCCATGGTAAAAGCCGGATCTTAATGTTATGTTGTTAATTCCGCACGGGAAAATTACCAAAAAATCACAAAAGACTCTTTATATATCTGGCTAAATGAAAATCAAGTTTAAAACTGCATACGAGATATGAAAGATGGTTTAAAACACGTCTTTTTCAAGGCCCGTCGCTGCCCAGGTACACCGGCCTGTGTGTCATAGGTTCCATCCATGTGCATTGTACATGAACATGATAGAGGGCATATTTTTACTCTCCATAGTAAAAACCGTATCTATATTTTATTTTTAATATTCTGCACTGGAAAATTAACAGAAAATCACAAAAGACCCTTCACATATCTGACTAACTGCAAATCAAGTTTAAAAGTGCATTCCTGATATAGAAGATGGTTTAAAATACGTCTTTTTCAAGGCCCGTCACTGTCGAGGTACACCGGCCTGTGTGTATATGTCCCATGTGCATCGTATGTACATGGAGTGCCCATTACTCTCCATGGTAAAAGCCGCATCTGTATTTTATTTTGTTAATTCCGCACGGGAAAACTACCCAAAAATCACAAAAGACTCTTTATATATCTGGCTAAATGCAAATCAAGATTAAAACTGCATTCCAGATATGAAAGATGGTTTAAAATACGTCTTTTTCAAGGCCCGTCAATGCAGAGTATGCAGGCCTGTGTGTCTAGGTCGCACGCGCATCGTACATGTACATTGAATGTTATTTTGTATCGCACATTTTCATCCATTTTAACCCGACCCCCAGGGAGAAAGAGTCAACCCCGACCCCCCAAATTGCCTAGTATTCATGTGCACATCAATTGGATTGTGTGAGTAACAATTTTAAGTACTTCCAACTAGATCCGACTAGATCCGACCTGTCCGACTTTTACCAACATCCGTTTAGAAGATCAGACCCTGATTAGACTGACATGACTGAGGAAGTCATCGTATACCAAAAATGCCTGATTTTTCATGAAATAAATATCCTGGAATAATTTGAAGTATATGTCCATCATCATCCATATGTTCTCCACCTTACCAGGTAGGTAAGATTACATTATTGGTTATATTTAATGAAAAATAGTGGCGGCCAGATACAACATTCTACCCGATTACATTATTGGTTAGCCTATGTTGAATGAGAAAAAGTGGCGGTCGGATACAACATTCTACCCAGGGAGGATTTTTTAGAAGGGAAATACAGTCTGAAACCATCATAAAAGTGGATTTTAGGGCTGTGCGTTTTCGGATATTTTTTGAACCGGATACCCGAAATCAGGAAACTTCGGATACCCGGATACCCATTTTCATTTTTGTTGAAAACATACCTCCGGTGGTGTACAAGTACATGTACTATAATGGTAACAAATTGACCTTTACAATACAGTGGATACCATACTTAAATCGATCTTTTCTTTATTGGAGTGCAATCTCTTGAATTTAAACGGTTAGTGCAGTTTCGGTTGGTTAACCAGTCACTGTCGAATTATGAATTGTATTCGTTCAACTCATACTTACCGGCATGTAACTTTAGAACTTATGTTGATGGATTTGTTGCATTCATCAGATACTAACTGACTGAAAGATGGCAAATATCTCAGATGGTATGCAGAGATGGGCTGGACGGGTTGCCTTGGTAACAGGTGCATCTGCAGGTATTGGACAGGCTATAGCGAGGGCGCTGGTGAAACATGGAATGACTGTTATCGGTTGTGCGATACACATCAAACCTATTAAGGTAAAAACCTGGTGTTTTAGTGTAAACAAAAATTTAATTTATTGATGACATTTTTGCATCAGGCTTTTAAACAATTTATTAAATTTTTACCCAACTACTCAGGATGGTCGTGGGTTTGATTCCTGCCCAAGTGGACTATGGATGGCATATGTTGGTGTTGGGCAAAAATCATGTCGATTGAATAATTTCATTTCATTTTATCAAATCAAATGCCCACTTTGCAAACAAATGAAATAATTACACTAAGCAACACCTTGAAAATTGACTTTTGGGCCATTCCATTAAATATCAAAAAATCTTCAGAAAACTTTGCTTATCAATTGTATTGCCTTCATCTATGTTTGTTACATGATGTTCTTCATGTGTCTTTGTTTCATGCCCTGTATTTTAAAGTTTCAAAATATTAAATATTTTTTAAATTGTTTCTTTTGCCTTCATTCTGTTTTCTTTTCACAGGATGACATCCAGTTATTATCAGCAGATAGTTCCATCTCTGGATCACTGCATGCCATCAAGTGTGACCTGACACAGGAAGATGAAATCCTTGCTATGTTTGCTGAGATAAAGGAGTATGGAGGTGTGGATGTCTGTATCAATAATGCAGGTTTTGCTTATGGAGGTTCAATGGGTGCAACTAGCATGGGAATTCTCAATGGAGAGACCAACAAATGGCGAGATATGCTAGATGTAAGTCAGTCACTGGATCATATTTCTTGCAAAGAATGTATTTGTGTTCCCTCTCCATTTACCCAAGGTCTGACCAGTCCATAATTGGGGTTAGTGGGTGGCGGGGGGGGGGGGTGAGGCACCAGGATTTTCAGGGGGCAAGGACTATTGCTAATATTGATTGGTGTGTTGTTATGTATTCAAACATAAATATCTCTTATGTATTACAGGTGAATGTTCTTGCTGTGGCTGTATGTTCCCGTGAAGCTTTTAAACAGATGGAGGAAAAGGGTGCGAAAGATGGGCAGATAATAATGATCAACAGGTAGTCTCAATTGCTACTTATCAGTCAGTTGCAATTGAAACAGAGGTTGTACAGAGCTTACAACCCAAAACTATAACCTGTTGTTTGAGGTTCCAGTGGTAATTCCAAAATTTGTTTAATGGCAGAATGCTCTAAAGTCCAACCCCCTTCCCCTCCCTACAATTGAAAATCAACCACGTACACAAATTCAAACTTGCACATTTATTTTTGTCACATATATGTTTGGGTCATGGACCCCTCTTTATGGTTGCGTGCACACTCTTTTTTTGCGACTGTGAATCTTCCTCTGCTTGTCCATTTTGTGGAGTGTGATGGCCGAGCGGTTTAGTGCATTGGATTTGTGTTCTGATGGCTGAGTCGTCGGAATGTGGGTTCGAATCCCGACCGCAACCGTGGTGCGTGTGTCCTCGAGCAAGACACTTTACCATAATTGCTTCTCTCTACCCAGGAGTAAATGAGTACTTGTGAGGGCAGAGTTGGTTGTTGTGTTTGATTAGCCCATATGCGCCGAAATGGCCTGATAGGGTAATAGTGTACAGCGCTGTGATACCTTGTCTATGAGCGTGTAGTAACCAGTCACAAAAATAATTATTTGTTATTTGATATTTAATCATAGTTGTTATATCATCTTGGCTAAGAGTTTTTTTTTCCGTGTTAAATTCAAGCATTTAGATGTTTCTTTCAATCAACCCAGAAACTTGCCTTGTTTTGATGAATATGTAGTGTATATTCAATTACTTAACCAATAAGTTTTGTTTAATTAACATATTCATTAGTACCACAGTTCTTAGCCAATCATAGCCCGAATTAGTATTCCTTTTGGGGCCATGTTGTTTTCTTTGCTGGCGCTCTCGTACGTACGTGTATTACTTTAGCACGATGTACTGATATGATGTGATGGTCGGATGAAATGAAACTCAAGATTGTGAAAAACGGAACACACACAACCAGCTAGCTATGAGAAAGATAATGTTAGAAATATAATACTTTAATAGCGTCGACCAGATCAACCGACATTTTTAACTGAGCCAGTGAGCAGGTCGTTTGGTGTGACTTTAGTCATTTGTCTATTCAGATTTCACCAGGGAGTTAAACGACCAGTTGCGTTTTCTGCACCCATGTGTTTGCATCGTGTGAGCTGAGCACCGATATTTTGTGTTTTTTCATCGTGTGAGCGTAGCACCGCCATTTTGTATTTTCATCGTATGACATCACCACGTCGCAGCATACACGGATCGACGGACTGTAAAAACGCTACTTTCATCATCCCATGAGCGTTATCACTTTATCACATGTGGAGCATTCGTTTCGCTTGAACTAAACTGAACACTGTAACATTGTAATTTAAAGGGTTTTATTAATCACCGGTTTAGAAGTGACTTAATTTATAATAAATTGCCTAAATCAAGTATATATGGAGTGTCGTGGCCGAGCGGTCTAGCGCACCGAACTCAAGTTCTGGTGTTGAAAGACGCAGGGTGTGGGTTCGAGCCCCGGTCGTGACACTTGTATCCTTGAGCAAGGTACTTAACCATAATTGCTTCGTCCTTCGGATGGGACGTAAAGCCGTAGGTCCCGTGTGTTGTATAATGCACGTAAAGTGGATTGTCGTGGCCGAGCGGTCTAGCGCACTGAACTCAAGTTCTGGTGTTGCCAGCAGCAGAGTGTGGGTTCGAGCCCGGCCGTGACACCTGTGTCCTTGAGCAAGACACTTAACCATAATTGCTTCTCTCCACCCAGGGTTAAATGGGTACCTGTGAAGGCAGAGATGGTTTGCTCTCTATGCGCTAGAAATGGCAGCAATTGAGCTGTATACTCCCCAGGGAGCTGAGATGGTTTCAGGAATGATTTATGAGCCTTTATGAGCCTTATGAGCAGGGATAATAATATAATGCGCCAGCAGGCGCCACTTAGTTGGTGGATACGTGCGCTATATAAATCTATACATTATTATTATTATTATTATTATACTTTTGTGTTTGATCATACATTTTGTTCGTGGGTCACACATTAAAACGTAGGGTACCTTCTGATAATTTTATTGAATAATTGAAATTGATTTTTGAAGATTGTTGCAGAAATCCTAAATTATATTCATACTCTTAACCAGGAAATCCCTACAAGCGCTTTAAAAATGCCTCCATTATTATTATTATATATTATATTATAAAACCATCATCAGCTATGGAGGGTCCAGCCATCTTTATCGGTTTCTTTGTACACAATAACGATTATCGTGCTTATTCTCATTCCATTAAAGGGACCAGACTATTTTCCTTCCAGCCTCCGGTTTGGTTACATGGATTTATATAAAAGAAAAACATGTTTCCACCGTGATAAAGGTCTGTGCTAGCTGACAGGATACCATCTCTGAAGAGACAGAGGTGTACGTAATTATTGGGGGGATATCAAAACAGAAGTCAAAATCAAAACTAGCAACTACTGAACAAAAAGGTTATTCCTTAATTACACAAACCATCCACGTTTATACGTTACACTTTCATCACAACAAAAAATTCTTTGTTTTTCGTGCAGTTTATCTGGTCACAGAATTGTCCAGTCTAAGGAAATACATTTTTATGGTGTCACAAAGTTCGCGGTCACTGCCATGGTAGAAGGGATCAGACAGGAATTAAGAGAGAAGAACTCTAACATTAGAGTAGCAGTAAGTATTTATCAAAGATAAACATACTCCACTGATTGTTGTCTCTAGTTAAATGTAAAGGTGTCAATAGATAACATTGGTTCATACTTCACTGTGTGTTATTGAAGAAAAGTTGTTTATCTAAAGAATAACGACAATTTGAAGAGCCCATTTTCTTTAGCTGAGATTTAATTGTTTAACTTTTGTGAACAATTTCCTGTGAAGCAACCATGACATTATGCATTCTGGCTGAAATGCTAAAAATACACACAACATATTAGTTTACAGTTTTTTCTAGTCCAAAAAATTAGATGAAATCTTTTCTTTGTGCATTCTGCCAATGCTAAATAACCCTGTTTACCCAATTCAGTCACGTGTTGGTTTGAGGTCGGATTTGAACCCGGGTCATAGTGGTGAAAATGAGGAATTAATTACCACTTCAGCAACCTGACCTCTATGGTTTTGTTTATTACAGGCAATCTCACAAGGTATAGTAGAGACTGAGTTTATAGTTCTGCATGTACCCCAATGAAGATCCTCAAGGCAAGGAAAATTTACAAAACAATGGAGGTAAGAAAACAGTTCTCTGCAGTGACATGCCCTGCAGGAATATTTAGTGCCCACCCCCCCCCCTGAAAAAACTATAGGTTGACTGGTTAATGTACATGTATATCAGTTGATTCAAAGAAAATAAGCATACTCAAAAAAGCAGTTTTGTCAACATTACAAATGCTGACACCTTTCCTTTTAAACGGATCAAACCAGTCAGTCACTTTGTTGTTGACTAATCAAAAGTTACGCTTTTCTTTTCTTCCCATAGCCTATGCAACCAGAGGATATAGCAGACACTGTACTATATGTACTGCAAGCACCACCTCATGTTCAGGTATAGATTATTCTAGTCTAGCACTCGTCAGCTTTTATTTACTCTTAAATAAGTATACAAATATCAGAACATGTTTCTGTTTTATTTTCATTTAGTAGTTTCATTATTTTGTTTTCTTTTGTATTTTTTCTTACATTAAGGTGCATGATATTCTAGTGAGACCTACAGAACAGAAGACTTAAATCCTTTAACCAAACTTCATCAGCGGTCAAGATAACACGATGAATGAAATGCGAAAACTTGCATCTACCTTCAAAGAGGATGGACATGTATTCAGTCATTATTTTCCACAATTTAATATAGTATTTTCTGTGGTTGTAAAATTTGTATAATCTGTACACTACAACTCAAAAGAGTTTGTTTACATAGTTTAACTACATTCTTTATATACACATGTGCAATTAGGGCTTCCTCCAGGCACATTTAAATTCCTTCTTACCAGCATTACCTTAAAGATCAATATAAAAGCTGAATATTTGCCATGAGAAATCCACTGGTAAGACATATACCAGTGATGGTGTTCAACACCCTCACAACTTTCTGGACAAACTTGAAACTAACCACTTTAGTAAAGGGATAGTACAACAATGGTGATGTTGGCAAATCTGCTTCTATGGTATGCTTACTTTCTTTGAATCAAGATATACATTTAACAACGAACCTGTGAAAGTTTCAACTCAATACGGAGTTTAATATTAGCCATGAGAAAAGTATGGAAAAACATTCACAGATTTTACAGAAAACACTTTACAAAAGGTGCTGTCCGGTAACTGTGCATATTTATTTGTGTCATCTCCATCTCATTTCAGACAATAATTCATCAAGGTGATTGAAACCTTCAACAGTTCAAGTTACCTTTTGGATAATTTATTTAATTTTGTAATATTACCAATTTTGGATCTTCATTTCAATAAGTTGGTTCACCTTTAACAATTAATCACTGTAAGTAATTGTGTGTTTAATAAATATTATACTACTACGCAATTGTTAGTAATAAGAATACAAATAACTTTTTATAGCACCTAAAGTGCTCAAAATAATTTAGATGTGTCACACCCCCAAAAATGGTCACCTTTTGGTTGTGACTTGTACAACTCTAATTCCCACACATGTAAGCAACCTTTTAGGACCAAGGGTTTTTATTACCATGGACCCAGGCTATAGTCTCCTCTCTGTCTGACTTGGTTTGGGTGATTTATAATGTTAAGGAGGAATTTGGCCACGTGGTGTTCTTGTGGGCGATTTGGGCCATATGCCAGCCTTAGTAGAATAAATCGCTACAGTCGTCTGCAAGACACAAAATCACCTCTTTTATATTTTGAACATAGGTGAGATTGCAAATTCCTTTTCTCTTTTATGAACATCATTTAGTAATTAATAGGATATTTAATCATATGATATTCTGCTGAATTATTTACTCATTACCCTCTTGGTACGTGACTTTGTATTAAATGATTGTAGATTTATACTTTGTAGCCCTCACGGCTAAAATATATGGATCGCATGATTTCCTTCATTTTTGATGATCACCATTACTGATATGATTTGAGTAGTTGCTGGAGTAATATTTTTAATAGCTGATTGATCGTTGAATAGCTAGTGATCGTTGAATCGTTGATTGATCCTAGATTTTATAATTCACGTGTTAAAAGTTAAGGACAAAGTTTCTTGGTTTCACGTCAGGAATTGTCGCATAGCACAATCCAATTGAGATGACTTTCTATGATACCATATGTAATATGATATTATTTTAGCATATGATTGGTTATCCCAGTTCCTTAGTTTTGATCCAATTTTATTGTTGTTACTTTAATTTTATAATTTTCGGTTGTTCATTAATCACATCAAACAACTGTTGTAACTGTTTCATATTTTTATTTACAAGGTTTGATTCACTCGTTGTTTTCACTTCATTTTTTGTTCATCAGTTAGTTTAAAGCAAGACACTTTCATTTTATTGTTTTGAGCTTGATGAAGTTATAAACTTCAAAATTCTTTAGCTTAGATGTACATAACATTTCCGCAGGAACACTAGGAAATTAGTTATTCGATCACATACATGAGTTCTGTTTTTTGTAGAAGGAATTCTTTCTGTCACAAATTATTGTTACTATTTCAGCCCATTGTTGGCATGGGTTTATTTTTAGTTAGAAAAGTTCCTTTAATTTGGTTATATGCGGATAATGTACACAATATCTATTACTGCATTGTTTATATATAATTATGCCAGGCAGGATAAGTTGTTTACAGTGGTCAAGCACTTTTACTCATGGCTGTGACAGCTCTGGCATAATAGGGACTGTGTGTGTGTGTTGACAATTTTATTGTTTTCTTGGCTGACCACCACTGGAGTTGTTCATATTCAATTCCTGGTGTAAATAGACTTTCACTGGAAAGTTGAAGATTATGTTTTTGGGGATATTTTGGTGAATATTTAATCAGTTGAAGTTAGGGTCAAGATTTTCTAAGTGACTCTATATTTTGTTTATTTAAAGTTGATTATTAATGCAGGCTTGGTTTATTAATTAATAATTAGATTCTGACTACAGCCTTCGTCCAGTAAGCATCAAATAGTCAAAATCGTTACAATCCTCTGCAAGACTAACATCATCATGGGTGTCGTGGCCGAGCAGTCTACTACCGGATTCAAGTTCTGGTGTTAGCAACATAATGTGGGTTCGAATCACAGCCGTGACACTTGTGTCCTTGAGCAAGACACTTAATCATAATTGCTTCTCTCCACAGGGTTAAATGGGTACCTGTGAAGGCAGAGTTGGTTTTGCTCTATATGCGCTAGAAATGGCAGCAATTGGGCTGTATACTCCCAGGGAGCTGAGATGGTTTCAGGAATGATTTATGAGACTTATGAGCCTTATGAGCAGGGATAATAATATATAATGCGCCTTGAGCACCACTTAGTTGGTGGATACGTGCTATATAAATACACATTATTATTATTATCATCTCATTTATATTTTGAACATACTAGGTTGTTCAACATTTGCCTCAGCCCTGATGTGCCGTGGATGACCTTGATATTTTGGCGTGTTGTTGTGGTGACTTCACCGATTGTTTCTTTCGTTTAGTCCTTTATTTGTTCTACTCAGCCCCATCTTCCTTCTTTTCCTGATTTCACTGGATCAAGAACTTTCTTTGCTGTCGTTCGTGTGATTCTCCATTGAACTTTTGTACCTGCTCGCGTCACGGTACGTCGTTCGCGTTGGATCAAGATCGTTCGGAGGATTGCTTATGAACCATCATGGTCTAGCCACGATCATCAACCCGCTAAGTTCCTTTGTTTTATTCAATTGGAGCAGTATTGGGTTTGCATTAGGGAAACGAGCCCAGTCTAATGTCACACTGATGTTATTAGCACCTTTACTGCTATCGGTTGCAAAACAGCTGATCTTCTGCTAGATAAACCTGGTATCATTTTCACTACTAACATTATTAGCTGACCACAGAAGTCCAGTTCATAATTATGTCAGCCATTGTGTGCATTAAACCATGGAGCAACGCAAACAGTCCTTGAAGGTGTGGAGTCAACCCTATGGGCGGCCAAAGGGCCAAAATTAAAAATGTCCAACATAGACATTAAGAAGCCCACAAAGGACAAAAACAGCCAAAGAACAAAATTATCAATATAAAGACAAATTAAAATGGCAAGAAGACAAATTTTTATAAAGACAAAACAAAATCAAACAAAAGGACAGAGGAAACGACAGAGGACAAATTTACAAAAAGACAAAGTCAAAATCAAGCAAAAGGACAAAACGACAAGACGACAAATTTTCAAAAGACGAAGTCAAAATCAAACAAAGGACAAAACGACAAGAGGACAAATTTTCAAAAGATGAAGTCAAAATCAAGCAAAGGACAAAACGACAAAAGGACAAATTTAAAAGGACAAAGCCAAAAACTAAACAACCGAAAGACTAACGCTAGTCGAATACAGACGTTGTTGGCAAAAACCATAAGGACAGTCACACACACACAAGGATTTCCCAATCGAGACAAAGGACGATCGCGAGAGGACAAACTTGTACGTCTGCTAATGTTTGAAAGCTGGGGGCGCTGGCGCTACATGTACCCTGGCCTGCCAAGCTTGCTGGCTGCATGCGCTCCAGCGCCTGGGCACCGGGCCTGGGTCGTCTGGAGCGCTGCCTGCATGCCGTAATGGATCGCAAGGAAGAAAATTGCATTCCAACGACCAATTCGCAACATGTAGTGCTGCTACATTTCATTCTTTTTAAGGGAGATTGGACATTGTCATGGCTATCAAATTGTCAGGTTTGGCTCTCAGACTGGACCCTTTTCTGGTTTAGGTCTACAAATATAAAACGAACAATAGCCATTTTCAAACCATGAAATTAATGTTTCATAAATATTAGTAACGTTTCAAAAAAAGTGAAAATTTACCAGCTGGTTTACAAAACCAGGTTATTATTTCAACTCGTCCAGCCCGAAGTGCTATGTGCGATTGCTCCATGGTGCGATCATGAGGTAGAATTAGAAGGAGTTGGTTGGAAAAACCACAGCCAATTGCTTATTATCACCCTGGCTCTACACAGTAAACCGATGGGGCCACCTGCTGAGCGCGACCGATTTACGACCGCGATAAAGGCCATGTGCAAAACAAGCAATGGTTAATTTTCATTGTATACAAACCATAGAAAGAGTCTAGCCGTGTAATTTCCCCATTATATGTAAACCATGAAATTGCACTCAATGGTTCATTTTCATTATATACGAACTGGGTAGAAAATGGTACAGTCAATTTCAATTACTTATAAACCATGAAATTGCACGCAGTGGTTAATTTTATATATAAACCATGAAATGGCACGCAATGGCTCATTTTCGTATATATAAACAATGAAATTGCATGCCAGTAGGTTTCATGGTTTTTAAAAACCGTGATTGTCGCAAAATGTTTTTCAATGGTATAAACCATACAAAACATGAACACAAATCAACCTACATTTGTTTTGTTTGTTACAGTAGTTTGTTGTCAGTTTTGTTTTACACCAATCAATCAATCAATCAATCAATCAATCAATTTATTGGGTTACACTTTCATCAGTGGCACACGTTAAAGATTGCATCCTTAAACATAGTACAAAACATAAACAATAAATATAAACTAGACTTAAAATACAAAACACTAGTACAAAAGTACACAAAAAGAAGAAAAAAACCCATGCAGCGTGACATAGATAGAACAGAAAACTTGTCAATTAATTCATCAATTTATAGCATTCGACAACATCTTACGCTCATCCCAAAGGTTGGTCAAAAGATTCTTACATGATGTATCAGAATGTTTCCAAGTGTGTTATCAATTCATATATTTTACATCATGTATAGTTTTAAGTCGATATTGCCTGAAATAAAATTTTTCCCCAAAACAATCCATATTGTTACCAAAAAGATTATTTTCAAGGGCTGATTCCTTAATACGAATGTGATTCAATGCTGTACAATAAAACATGAAATGGCCAATATCTTCATCTACATTACTCTTACAGTTTTATAACCCGTCATTATTTGGGACCAGGAGCGGGTATATCTCTCAGTTGTAAAGTGTTAGTACGAGCCCTTAATTTAGTCATTGCGGCGGAAGTTCGTACTATCGATAAGATATTGTTCAAGAACCGGTACTTGTTTGAGAGACATATATATAAAGACAGATTTACTTTGTGCACCTTTGCGCCAATCATTCAATTCAACCTGATGAAGAGTTTTCTTATAAGTATTTAACCAAATTTGGTTTAGTGGTGGATTGTTATTAAAATGGTCCATCCACAGCGCGACAAACTTTGCTTTATGTGATTAAAGGCCCCTGGCAATGGGTTTTATTGATTTAAACAACTAAAGTATTATGTATTAACAATAAACAAATTGTTTGAGTGATTATTTGTCAGGATTTATATGTTTAAAACAATATGAAGTTGTTTGGAGGTGACTCCGCCCATCCTTTTGTGACGTCATTCGGAAGGATTCGGCGCTGATGGAACATCGACCCCCTCGACGTCCTCAAAATTGCCTGTGTTTACACACGTGTGGTTTGGTTTGTTATAAAAAAGGCATTTTCCGGCATTTTAGCAATGCCGACCAGGTGTATTGCTGGATGCAACAAAACAACCAAAGATGGGGGTCATACCATCTGTTTCCAGCTGATCCCAAATATAGGCGGTTATGGGCAGCTGAAGTCAGGATAACGAGGGCAAGTGGTCCTGTCCGACGTCGTTTTCAGCGCTATGCAGTGACGCTTCAGTTTCGTAGCACTAGCGGCATTGCCACCTATCGTGAAAACTTGCATACTTCCCCGCCAGGCCTTGTTTTACGTTGTCGTTTCATCTGAAACTAGGTTTACAGGTTAGGCATACATTTTGTAAGTATGTGCTGGCAGTTCATGACAGACTTGACGGTTTGTGTTTGACTATAGTGCAATGACCAATGTGTCATTCTGTCAGGTTGTCGAGATTAATTACATAATTAATTGATTCGCTTTTTTGCACTAGCATGACTAGTAGTAGTACAGTAGTCATATATATAATTCTTCATATTGCTTTTTGTTCATTTTTTAAAATATGGAAATGGTTTGAGGCTTGATTGAGGTTTCTCATTGTCGTACTCTCAGTTCAGTTACCAGTTCGGTGACGCATCATACCGATCAGTACCCAGACGTAACGGGGGCCAGACCACACATTTTCTCTTCAAATATCCCCGCCTCGAATGACGTCACGAACAGCGCCACCATGTGTCAATGTAAAGGGGGGCCTATTCTAAAGTCGTAAATACAATAAAACCACTATTTCTGTAACCTTAGTTACTTGTTTATCACATTCCACTATAAAAATGTATATATTTATGACAAAAGCTACATTGGACAAAATACCAGTGCCAGGTGCCTTTAATACCACCGCAGTTTATTATGCTCACCAGGTGTGATATGACGCATTAAACAAGAGTTTGGCCATCATTATTTTCCATTTGAAAAGGCGATCAACATAACTCAACCTGAATTTATCTTGAATTGAGGATACTCTCCCATCCTAATTCACCATACATTGCTTCCTTAGTCATGTTACGCGGGCCTTAAGAATGGCTTTTGCCATTTGTACTTGAACGTTTTCAAAACTTTTAATATCTGGTGCCAGGTATCCAAACAGAGCATGCATAATTTATTGACGGAAGGCCTAATGACTTCCATAAAATATCCTCATAATATACCCTGTTGTAATCATCTTGCTCATCAATAATTGATTTTATATATGCAATTAATCGATTCCCTTTACGGATGGCTTCCTCGATATGACAATGGTCGGATAAATTAGAGCTAATTTGAACACCGGGATATTTATAATCATTAACTTCAGATATAAAGCTGTGACCCAGTTTCCAAGATTTGGAGCTAACACGCCAAATAATAATAAGCATTTGATTTATAGCGTTAAATCTAACCTCCATTGTTGTGAAAACGGGCCGCAATGTCTAACATTTTTGTAGTTCATTGCCATCTTCTGCAATCAGTACAATGTCATCCGCCCGAATAGGCAACCAATCTGCACACAAAATACTTGTACCCCTAAATTTACCCAACCCCGTCCACACTAGCACCCACCTGCTGTACCTGTACATGTACATGTGTACAGAACGGATGGTGTAAAATTGTATCACAATCCTTTGGAGTATGACCATGTCTGGTCCTTGCTCTATGGTGCAGTTGGGCCGGAAGTGCAGTGTAAACGAATGAGGGTTCACATGAGCACGTTCCTTCACATATCATGAGCCATTCTTCTTCGCCTTATTCACAAGATAACTGACAAAATCAATTACAAAATGACTGTAATTCTCACGGCCATGACACTCATGGCTTATGTTATCATACACACCAATTATTGTCCGTGGTTCCTGTAAAGGAATAAGAAACGGATCATATTATTTCATTAGCATTTTGAAAGCGAGGTACCATTTTAAAATAGTGATGGTTTCTCTGATGAGCGTCCACTCAAACAAAAAGCTTTGTATTCAGGATTAACTGACATAAGATGGCCGACACTACGCATGATTACTAGTATGCACTCACAAGGGTTTAACAGGCCTACGTGACTTCTCATTGCCGATTTTGTGGCCAATGAATAGTTTTAAAGTTGAGAGGGCTGCTAGAAAGTGGCAGGTGGTAAACAATATAGAGGTGTTTCTTTATATATAGTAAACTAAGTTCAGGGCACTTTATTTTTTGGCAAAGTTATTTTAATGGGGAGAATTTTCTTCTGGAAGGAATTATGTCCCAGAAAATAGAAACTGCGTTATTTTATTTGTGAAGAAAGGGATGGGAAAATGGGGAGGTTGGAAGGGGTTCCAGTCAGTAGCTTGCTTACAACCAGATTCCGGCTATATTTGAAAGGTGCGGAAATCAGCCCAGGATCAACTGGTTAAGGCAGGCTATACAAAGTTTAAATGCTATCACCATGATGCTATTAAAGACCCTGCGAGTAAGCGATGGTACAGGAGAACAAAGACGTGGACCCACAGTTTTTAAGTTCATAAACGTTCCTCTCATTATCCTTCGTAAAACAGTAGGCCTAAATGAACTCCTTCAAAATGTTTACACACAAAATAGAAAATATATATTTTTAATTTCTTATTGTGTAGGCCTCATGTGTATCAGGGGATGATTTTCTCTGTTGGTGTGGGGCAGGAGGCCAAATGGGTGACAGGTTAGGGTCAGATAAGATAAATTGGGAATTTGGCATCATCCTTTGAAATTTATTACGTAGGCCTATTTGTTGCATACATTATTTTTTGATGTGTAATAATAAAGAAAACCCCTGACCAAGTTAAGAACACTTCTTTATAATCTCTCATGTTACCCACGCCGTTGTAGATTGTACATGTGCTCATCGCCTTGATTCCCATTTCCCAATATTGCTAGAATAGCATTAATAAAACAATAAAATGTCGCTATATAATGTCCCCAAACCAATTCAGCATAGGCGTAATCAAATGCATTAAACACAACTCAGTTTGAAAAAGCCATAACAATTAATATTTACGATTTATGTGTTGTTAGTCTGACAGCTACAGCGATAAGATATTACTAAAAACGATGTGAGCAGCATTTTAACAAGATAATTTCGACAACCTGACATATGTCAGCCCTAATCTTTATTTGGAGGGAATTTGTATTCATCTCCCATCCTCACTCCCAAATAAATTGCTGTCATAGTTTTTGTATAAGGCTAGACTGTATTTTCAACAACAAAACCTAAATATTGATTTGAAAGCCAGTGCTACAGGAACATAAGTGGGAAGATATACATACTAATACATCTGCCACTAGAAATTGTTTCCATGAACTCCATAAAAATCAAGCTTTATACGCTGAAATACACATGTGAAAAATATACAAGTTGTGTAAAATTTTGCAATGTTGTATATGAACTCTCCTAATTGTTTGGTAAAGTTTTACAAAATGCGTGTTGGGTAAAGTTTTTCATAAACATTTTGTAAACTTTTACTTCAGTAAAAGATTTACCTCTTAAATAGGTAAACATAAATTAAGTAAATTGTTACTGAATGTATTGGTAAAAATACTTACTTTTTGTGGTAGAATACTAGACTCTTTTACTATTTGACCTTGTAAACTTTTACTACATTGTTTGGTCTGCATAATAATTCATTAAAAATAATGTCTAAATGAAACAAAGGCACCGCACTATACTTTACAGTTTCAAAGACGTTTTTATTTATCAACAATAGAAATGTATCTCTTCAAATCCACGCTCACGAGGGTCTCTCTCATTTACTCCATGTTGGCAGGCGATTGTCGACTTGACAGGCACACCACGCTGCTTTACCCACGTCGCGCACACACAATGCATGATCACATGGTGCGCTTTACACAATTAAAGGTGAATTTTTCTTTGGCAATGCTTGGGTTCCTTATGGTAAAAGTTACACGGGCAAGGTAAGACTTGGATTGGTTACATAAATTATGTAAATAAAATTGCTGACACATTTAGAGTACGTAATTTTTAACACACAACAATTGTGTTCTTTATTCTCCGAAATTTTACCTAAATTGTGTAATATTTTGCAAAACATGTTTACCCAACTCTAAATACTACAGGAGTCTCTCCTAGATACAACATTTTCAAAATATGTTCATTCCATTTCTCTAAATTGATACCAAACACCATGAAAATTAAGAGACCAGTGTTTGTTTGGGACAATGTAATAAGTCTAAGGTACCCATCACTATCGTGCTTTTATTCCCACAATGTTGTACGCTGAAGCTTGGTACATGATTCACTGTATTCAATTTCTGGAAAGACACTTTGTTTCATGCAGCGCCGCATATATGATTCCAGTCACATTACCACAAACCAGAAGAAGGGTACACAAGATTGTGTGAAATCACCCTATTTTAGATGTTCCCGGTGAACCTCCTAATAATTAAGTAAAACTTGACCACACAGGCGTTGGGTAAAATATTTTAACAGTTGTATATTGTTTTACTACGATATTAAATAATTTGTTACCTAACTTGTAGGTAAATGTTGAATTCAGGTAAAATTTTACATACTTGTGTAATTATAAGACTAAATGGTTTACCTCTATTGTAGGTAAATTGTATAAAAGTATTAACTTTTAAGCGTTGTTGGTTTTCCTTACATTATTGTTTGATAATATGTCTATGGGAGTTCTGTTTTGTGTACCTGGCCAGTTACAAATGTAAGGATTCCTAGTTGAGGTGTTGAAGGTTAAACAAATGTTGAGTTTTTAAATAATTATATTGTGTTCTCCTTTATAGTTCAGGTTAAGCCTTAGTTGTTCCGAGAAAGGCGAAACTATGTATCCGATTATTGACAGCGCATAATGGTCTAGCACATGCATGACACATACTTGCACTGTGACTTGTATAAAGCAGTCGTTGCTGGGCGCATAATGCATAACGTATGGTGCATGACTGTGTCTAGTTGAGTATACCTTGATATTCCTTCACTATATTCAAATTCTTTACTCAACAATTGTTTACCTTCAACCCCTCAATCACAGTGGCGTAAATATATAGGGGGGACACAGGGGAACGTGCCCCCAATGAGTCAATGTGCAGGTGCCCCAATTCAGAATTTTGAAAAAATAGGTCCCTATTTGAGAATGCAGGATTCAAGTATTGACATGTGCGCCCTAGAAAAGTGGTGCACCCTAGTTCCCCCCTGAAAAGTGGACCGCTGGTTGCCGCCACTGCTCCGTCAGTAAAATTTTGACGATACTCCCACTGCTGTGACATTATTCACCTTCATGTTCTCCATCTTGAATTTGACGTTGAATGAGACACAGCGCCTCGTGGGGACTTGACATTAAATCATGTCTTTTAACACACTTTCATAGTAAAATTCTACTAAACAAATGTAAAATATTTTTTTATAACATAAACAAAACAATACACACTTTTGGAACGTTTCACACACAACCGTAATCGCACCTGCGCGTAACTCTTGTATACACGGCGGAAATTGACCACTCAGTGATTGATCAATTACAAAGGTATGAAAAGAGAAGTTTATCTTGTTAACTTGTGGATACCCCCAAGCTGGGGAGGACTGCAAGGTGATCACACCTCGAACCCTCGAATGTGGGTTGGCGACCGTGACATTAGACTGGGCTCGTTTTGGAGGTAAATGACTCCCATGATATGTACGTGTACGATGCGTGCGACCCTAGACACACAGGCCGGCATACCTGCCTCTGCATTGACGGGCCTTAAAAAGACGCGTTTGAAACCATCTTCATATCAGAATAAGTTTTAAACGAGTTTGCATTTGGTCAGATATATGAAGGGTCTTTGTTGATTTTCTGTTAATTTCAGTGCAGGATATTAAAAATAGGAAATATAGATCCGGCTTTTACCTGGAGGTAAAATATGCCTCTATCTATCATGTTCATGGACAATGCACATGGATGGAACCTATGAACACTGAACCAATTGTACCTGGGCAGCGACAGACCTTGAAAAAAGACGTGTTTTAAACCATCTTTCCTTATCTGTTATGCAGGTTTAAGCTTGTTGCATTTAGCCAGATATATAAAGAGTCTTTTTGTGATTTTGGTAATTTTCTAGTGCGAATTACCAACATAACATGAATCACCCGGGCTTTTACTATGGAGGTAAAAAATAATAACTACCATGATATGTGCATGTACAATGCTCCACAGTGACCCACACACACAGGTGACATATTGACGGGCCTTGAAGAGACGTGTTTTAAACCATCTTCTATATCTGGAATGCAGTTTAAACTTGGTTGCATTTGTCTTCAGATATATAAAGGGGTATTTTACGATTTTTGGTAATTTTCCGTGCGGAATATTAAAACAACATATGAATCCGGCTTTGACTATCAGGTAAAAATAACGACTCCGTGATATGTTACGTGTGTGATGCGCGTGTGACTTCGACACACTGGGACAGCATACCTCTGCAGTGAGTTTAAACCATCTTTATATCTGGAATGAAAATTTAAACTTGATTTGCGTAGTAAGATATATAAAGGTGTTTTGTGATTTTTTGGTAATTTCCGTGCAGAATTCAAAATAAAGTCTAGAATCCGGCTTTTACTATGAGTAAAAATAATGAATCCATGATACGCCGCGTGTTACGATGCACGCGTGCGACCTGAACACACAAGCCTGCATACTCTGTTTGAGGGGCCTTGAAAAAGACGTGTTTTAAACCACTGTTTCATGTATCTGGAATACAGTTTTAAA
The DNA here is from genome assembly GCA_029582265.1 of Zoroaster sp. YZ-2022. Classification (NCBI taxonomy): domain Eukaryota; kingdom Metazoa; phylum Echinodermata; class Asteroidea; order Forcipulatida; family Zoroasteridae; genus Zoroaster; species Zoroaster sp. YZ-2022. The sequence goes on along the minus strand of CM055831.1, from coordinate 13,003,906 downwards.
CCCGGTTGCATTAGCCAGATATATAAAGAGTCTTTGTGATTTTTCTGGTAATTTTCCATGTAATATTCAAAATAAAAATATTGATCCTGCTTTTTTTACTATGAGTAATGTACATATGAAATTGCAAGTGTGACCCTAGAACCACCTGACCGGCATACCTCTGCATTGACGGGCCTTGAAAAGGAACGTGTTTTTAAACCATCTTTCATATTTCAAAGTAGTTTAGAACTCGATTTGCATTTAATAAAGATGTACGCAGTTGGAGCCGGAAGTGCAGTGTAAACGAATGAGATTTTGGGCACGTTCCTTCACATATCGTACCAGGCCATTCGCCTTGTTCACAGATAACTGACAAATTACTGGAAAATGACTGAAAATTCTCACAGCTACCTGGCTTATGTTTCATGCCTGATTGTCCAATGGTTCCACAGCAAAGACGAAACGGATCCTTTGTTCCATTAGCATTGAAAGCGAGGTACCAAAAAAATGATCTGGTTTCTCTGGACAAACTCCTCAAAAACAAGCTCTTGTATTCAGGATTAACTGACATAAGATGACCGAACATGACTACTAGTATCACTCACAAAGTTTAACAGTACTGTAATGATTCTCATGCTGGTGTACAATGAATAGTTTTAAAGTTGAGAGGAACTGAAAGTGGCAGGTGGTAAACAATGTGAGATACTTTTATATATAGTAAACTGGTTCTGGGGCACTTTTATTTTGTAGTTATTTTAATGGAGAGAATTTCTTCTGAAGGGAGAATTATGCCCCCAGAAAATAAAACTGCGTTATTTTATTTTTGAAGAAAGGGATGAGGAAAATGGGGTTGGAAGGGTCCAGTCATAAGCTTGCACAACCAGATTCCCAGCTATATTTAAAATTGAAAATCAATGGGATCGCTGGAGAGCGAGCTGGTTTAATCTTCCATCACCAATGATGCTATTAAAGACCACTGCACGGTAAGCGATGGTACAGAACAAAGACGTGGACCCATGGTTTTAAGTTCATAAACGTTCCCTCATTATCTTCATCAAACGATGAGCCTAAATGAACCTTCAAAATGTTTAACACTAAAATAGAAATATATATTTTTTAATTTCTTGTGTGGCCAGGCCCTATGTGTGTCGGGGATGATTTTTCTCTGTTGGGTGGGGCAGGAGGCCTAATATTGGTGACATGTTGGGGGTCGAATAAGATATAAATTGGGAATTTGGCATCATCGCGCAGAAATTTACGTAGGCCTATTTGTTTGCATACATTATTTTTTACAGTGTGTAATAATAAAGAAAACCCTGACCAAATTGAACACTTTAAATTCCATGCCACCAGACCCGCCGTTGTAGATTGTACATTACTCTCGCCTGATTCCATTTCCCCAATATTGCTAGAATAACATTAATAAAACTAATAAAATGTCGCTATATAATGTCCCCAAAACCAATTCAGCATAGGCGTAATCAAATGCATTAAACACAACTCAGTGAAAAAACCATAAAATTAATATTTACGACATGTGTTAGTCAAGCTACGGCGATATGTGCTAAAACATTAATGAGCAGCATTTAACAAGATAATTTCGACAACCTGACATATGTCTGGCTAATCACCTTTATTTGGAGGGAATTTGCATATTCATCTCCCATCCTCCCTCCAAATAAATTCGTCATAGTTTATAAGGCTAGACTGTTGTTTCAACAAACAAACCTAAATATTGATTTGGCTTCGTCTGCAGAAGACATGGGAGGAATATTACTTCACATCTGCCACTAGAAATTGTTTCCATAGACTCCATAAAGATCAAGCTTTATACGCTGATACAGAAAAATATACACAAGTTGTGTAAATTTTGCAATGTTGTATATATGAACCTCCTAATTGTTTGGTAAAGTTTTACAAAATACGTGTTGGGTAAAGTTTTCATAAACATTTTATGGCTTTTACTTCAATTAAAGATTTACCTCTTAATAGGGTAAACATAAATGAAGTAAATTGTTAACTGAATGTATTGGTAAAAAATATACTTACTTTTGTGTGAAATACTAGACTCTTTTACTATTTGACCTTGTAAACTTTTACTACATTGTTTGGTCTGCCAATTCATTAAAAATAATGTAAACAGAAACAAGGCTTTCCCACTATGCTTTACAGTTTCAAAGACGTTTTATTTATCAACAATAAAAATGAAAACATCTCTTCAAAATCCCACTTCACGGGTTCTCTCTCATTTACCTCCATGTTGTGAGGCGATTGTCGACTTGACAGGCACACCTGCTTTTGCACACACATCCTTTACACAATGCATGATCACATGATTGCGCTTTACACAATTAAAAAGTGAATTTTACACAACGCACGGCAATACTTAGGTTCACTGTGGTAAAAGTTACACGGGTGAGTAAAGACTTGGAATTAGTTATAAATTATGTAAATAAAATTTAACACATTTAAAATTACGTAATTTTAACTACACAGCCAATTGTTTCTTTATTTTCCTTTGAAATTTTACCTAAATTGATAATATTTTACAAACATATTTACCCAGCTCTGACTACCTACCAGAGGTCTCCTGAATACCATTTTCAAAATGTTTCCATTCCATTTCTCTAGAATTGACACCAAACACCATGAAAATTAAAGACCAGTGTTTGTTTGGGACAATATAATAAGTCTGGTACCCATCCTGCTCGTGCTGTTCCACAATGTTGTACACTGAAACTTGGGTACATGATTCCTGTATTCAATTTCTGGGAAGACACACTTTGTTTTCATGCGGCCATACGCGCCTGTAAGCGATTCAGTCACATTACTGCAAACCAGAGAAGAAATTACACAAGGTGTGTAAATCACCTGTTTTAGATGTTCCCAGTGAACACTAAACAATGCAAACTTGACACAGGCGTTGAGGGTAAAATGTTACCCTAACAGTTGTATAACGTTTTACTGCGATATTAGATAATTTTATTTACCTAACTTGTAGGTAAATGTTGGTTATGTAAAATTTTACATACTTGTGGTATAAAGACTAAATGGTTTACCTCTATTGTAGGTAAATTGTATAAATATTACTTTTAATGGTGTTGGTTTTCTTACATTGTTGTTTGATAATATGTCTATGAATTCTGTTTTGTACCTGGCCCAGTTACAAATGTAAGGATTCCTGGTTTAGGTGTTGAAGGTTAAATAAATGTTGAGTTTTTAAATAATGTATTGTGTTCTCCTTATATAGTTCAGGTTAAACTTGGTTGTTCCGAGAAGGCGAAACTATGTATCCGATTGACAGCGCATAATGAATTACATACATGCATGCACATACTTGCACTATTGACTTGTATAAAGCAGTCGTTGCTGGGCGCATAATGCGCAACGTATGGTGCATGACTGTGTCTGAACGAAATATACGCTGATGTTCATCCCACAAACGATTCAGGCTTGTTTACTCAACAATTGTTTACCTTCAACCGCCTCAATCACAGTGGCGTAAATATGAGGACGGGGGAAAGTGCCCCTGACCAGGTCCATCCCAGGTACTGAATTGAAATTTTGAAAAAATGGGTCCCTGGCCAGGAATGCAGAGTTCAAGTATTGACGTACCCCCTAGAAAAATGGTGCAACCCCCTATGGTTCCCGTGAAAGTGTGGGCCGTGATTACTGCTGCTCAATCAGTAGAATTTTGGATACTCCCACTGCTGACATTATTCACCTTCATTGAACACCATCTTGGAATTTGACGTTGAATGAGACATGGCATATCGTGAGACTTGACATTAAATCATGTCTTTTACACTTTCATAGTAAAATTCTACTAAACAAATGTAAATATTTTTTATAACATAAGTAAAACTTAATACACACTTTACGTTTTCACGCACAACCGTAATCGCACCTGCGCCGTAACTCTTTATCCACGGCCGGGGTGACCACTCGGTGACCCGATCAATTACAAAGGTATGAAAGAAGTTTATCTTGTTAACTTGTGGATACACAAAGCTGGGAGGACTGCAAGGATATCACCTCGAACCCTCGAATCGCGGGTTGGCGACCGTGACTAGACTGGGCTCGTTTGGAGGTAAATGACTCATGATATGTACGTGTACGATGCGCGTGCGACCTAGACACACAGGCCGGCATCCTCTCTCGTGACCGGGCCCTTAAAGTTAACGGTTTGAAACCATCTTTCATATCGGAATGCAGTTTAAACTTGATTTTGCATTAGCCAGATATAAAGAGTCTTTTGATTTTCTGGTATTTTCCGTGCGTAATATTCAAATAAAATATTGATCCTGCTTTTACTATGGAAGTAATGTACATGGAAAAGTGCAAAGTGAGCTAGACACACAAAGCCGGCATACCTCTGCATTGACAGACCTTGAAAAAGACGTGTTTTAAACCAATACTTTCATGTTCGAAAGTAGTTTTAGACTCGATTTGCATTTAGTAAGATATGCAGTGCGTATCAAAAAAAGGTAATCGAATTCAGGGGTTAATATGCCAGGTTGGTTTGACAATTTTGCATGTAGTGTACCAAGAAGAGGAACTCCTCAGCTTTCCATTGATACCTTCAGCTGACCCATTGCTGTCACGGCCGAGTACATTGTTATTGAAAATGACAAATTCAAATCGCATTTTGCAAGTTTGGGTAATCAGTGCAAGGCAGGATAATTGGTGAAAGTCAGTATGATAAACAGATTTTCTTTGGAATGACTGTGGACATTATTCAAGAAGAATCTCTTCTAACATTGCCCTTTATGCACCACCCTTCAACATGTCCACCTCCCTTTCGACACAAAGCTGACGGGCGGAGCATGTCCTGCCTGCTCGTCTCACACCATAACCGGATTATTGTGTAAGCATCCACTTCATTCGCGAATACGGCCCCTGCAATTCATCAAGATCACGGGGAGGTTGCAAACACCTTGTTCTTCAAATACAAAAGGCAGTCCATGGTGTGGTCAGGTGATCTTGGTGCAGCCGTCCACCTCATGGTTGACAGCTGACTCGTTCCCAAAGAGTTCCCTCAGACGATCTCGGACGCGGTAAGGCGATGTGCTGGGGCGCCATCTTGGGGCCCCCTAGAGTTGTCCAAAGACCCCCACAGAACCTGTCGCTCAAAAGTGTTCCTGCAGCTGCGGTAAACGTTATCATTGAGCATCTGCAGGTACTGTTACCATGGCATTCCTTTGAAAGAAAAACGGTCCGATCAGCTGACCACTTCCCACGAAGTCTAGCAAACGGTCCACTTTTGTCGACTCATGTTACTTCAAGGGTGAATTCTGGGGGTGTCTTGCTGGTGCATATTCAAAGAACATTATGCGTATTGACCTTGCCGTTCTGGAGAAGCGGCTTCGTCGCCGATTACGAGATTCACTGAAAAATTGACACCTCTCTCGGTACGGGCTATCAACCGCCAGAAGCACGCCAGCCTTCTAGCAAATCCCTGGCGTAAGTTGATGTCGGATGTGAATCCGATATGGATGCTAGTGGAGGTCAATCTCGTGATTCTGTTGAATATGTGAAGGCAATCTAAGCCCATTTCGCCTTGCGCTGGTGTCCTAGGATGCTCCAAAAAGTTTGCTGTACTGCACGTGTTCCTTCTGATCGCTTGGTGCGCCTCCTGCAGAATTCCCCTTGTTGCAGCGGTTGAAATGGTGCCGCCTCTGATATTTTCTAACATTCGCCCAGATGGTTTTTGGCTGCTGGGGGCTCCCGTTCTGGGAACGTTCCTATGAAAGCATTACGAGTTTGCTGCAACTGTGAGTTTGGTGAAATGTTGTAATCACGAAAACTCGCTGTTCAGTCGATTAGTTACCATGCAACTACCTGTCCCTAAACCCAGGGCCTTCTTAAATACAAACGAAGAAAAGGATGTCGTAACAGACGATTACCGCACCAACTTAAAATGCCCATGATCATCTGGGCAGTCAAGTGATGCGTCCATTTCAGACTGCCTTGAACTGATTACCAAACTTGCAAAAATGCGATTTGGTGCCATTTCAATAACAATGTACTCGACCATATTGTGACAACATGGATCGATACAGGTATCAATAAACTGAGGTTCCTCTTCTTTGGTACACTACATGTAAATTGACAAATGTCTTAACCCATATTAACATACAATTCGGATTACCTTTTTTGATACGCACTGTATAAAAAGGTCTTTATGATTTTGGTAATTTTCCCCGTGCGGAATTAACGAAATAAAGTATAGATCCGGCTTTTACCATGAGTAAAAATAATGACTCATTGATATGTACGTGTACGGTGCGCGTGCGACCTAGACACACAGGCCGGCATACTCTGCCATTGATATTAGGTAGGTCGCGCGCAATCGTGCACGTACGCACTCGGAGTCGTCACTCTTGATGAAAAGCGGGATCTTAGTTAAATTTTCCTGTGGAAATTAAAAATCACCATCATATATCGGCAAAATGCCGTCAGGTTTTAACTTCATTCCAAATATAGAAAGATGGTTTAAAACACGTCTCTTCGTGATATTCAGGTACCCGACCTGTGTGTATATATCCGCGTCGTCGCTGTACGCTGGGTGCCCGTTACTCTCATGGTGAATCCGGATCGCTGGCGCGACGTACCCGCGGGAGGTGCCGAAAAATCACAAAAGACTCTTTAAATATCGGCTAAATACCGTCAGCCAAACTGCATTCCCATATGAAGATTTCAACAGGCTCTTTGGGCCGTCAATGAAAGGGTATGCCGCCTGGTCACGCGCGACATCGCCTATCTGGTCTTACTCTAAACGGCCAGTCTTGATCTGTCAACGTCTCGGCGTTGCAATCTGTCCAGCGAAATCCATGGGGATGCTAAAGTTAAAAAGACAAACTTCTTTTCAGTCAGTCCATACGATTGGTCAATGTTCCGGCCGTAGGATTCCTGGCTGACTTGGACTACTTAAAGTGTGATGTATCGGCTGACATTTTTACATTTGTTTTGGTAAATTACTAGTAAGTGTATAGGCATGATTGTGTCGAGAATCCCCACAGGCTGTGTCTACGAATCAGATGGCGTCGGTAAAGAAGTGAGTGATGGTAACTGATTGAGCAGTGGGCTGGGTCGTCAGGGGAACTAGTCTGACAGGGGGATCGGCGATCCTTCTCGAGGTAAGTGACCACAGTCAAATTCAATTGAGACTATTTTCAGGGGACAGGACGCTGGGGATCCTGTCTACGCCACTGTGATTGGAGGCGGTTGAAGGTAAACAATTGTTGGGTACGTGGCTGAATCATTTTGTGGGATGAAATATCAGCGTATACAGGTGCACCCACTAAATATTGAGAATTCATGCATGAGCAATTTATCATAAAGTGTATGCCCTCAAATTGTTCTGAAAACTATGAGGCCCATTGTTGTTCATTTGATTGTAGCAAAACTGGCCCTACTATACGCCTGGGGAAGTCCTTAGCGTCCAACACGATGTACTTTGGACATACTGGGCCCTGAAAAAGTGGTCCTAATTTGATTTCAAGCATCAAAGGCCTTTTAAAAATGGCTGCTTTTCAGATGGACGTTTTCACTACTGTAGGAGGTGGTTTTCATTGAATGAGAATAACTCACCGGGAACCCTGGACTTTAGACAGTAAATAGAAGAAAATAAAGGTTATATATCGATCAATATTTTTTTCTTTGGTTTTAACAACCATGAGGACTTCTAAGTATTTTTAACGATTTTGAATATTTGTGTTGCTATTTAATGCCCGGTTTTTAGGGTGCACCATACTCGTTCAGAACAGTGATCTACCATACGTTATACATTATGGCCCATGAGGACTGCTTCATACAAGTCATTGTGCAAGTATGTGCATGCATGTATTGTGACCATTATGCGCTGTCAATCGGATGCATGATAGTTTCGCCTTTCTCTCGGAACAACTAAGGCTTAACCTGAACTATATAAAGAGAACACAATACAATTATTTAAAACTCAACTTGTTGTTTAACACAAATACCTCAACCAGGAATCCTTACATTTGTAAACAATTGAGAACAAAAATAGAACTCCATAGACATATTATCAAACAATGTAAGAAAAACAAAATACCCATTAAAGTAATACTTGCTATACAATTTACCTACAATAGAGGTAAACCATTTGGTCTTATACCTCACAAGTATGTAAAAATTTTACCTAACCAACATTTACCCACAAGTTAGGTAAATAAAATTACCTAATATCGCAGTAAACGTTATACAACTGTTGAAACTTGTTTTGCAACGCCTGTTTTGGTCAAGTTTTACTTAAGTGTGGGAGGTTACCTGAGACATCTAAAAGGGGTTTGCTATTACAACCCTTTGGGAATCCCTTACTACAGAAATGGGCGATTGCACAGGCCTGTAAAAACAAAAGTGTTCTTCCAGAAATTGAATACAGTGAATCATGTACCCAAACTTCAGCTACAACATTTGTGGGGAACGGCTTTACGATAGTGATGGTTCGAGACTTATTACATTGTCCCAAACAAACACTGGTCTCTTAATTTTCTGGTGTTTGGTGTCAATTCTGAAGAAATAAAATGAACATTTTTGAACATTTTGCATTCAGGAGATCTGTGTGTGGGTATTTGTGAGCTGGGTAAACATCGCTGTAAATATTACACAATTTAGGTAAAATTTCAGGAAAATAAAAGAGCACAATTGCTGTGTAAGTTAAAAAATTACGTAATTTAAATGTGTTAAATTTTATTTACATAATTTATGTAGCTAATTCAAGTTTTACCTTGCCGATGTAACTTTTACCACAAGGAACCTAAACATTGCCGTGCGTTGTGTAAAAATTCACTTTTAATTATGTAATAGCGCACCATGTTGATCATGCATTGTGTGTGCGACGATGTGCAAAAAGCAGCGTTGGGCCTGTCAAGTCGACAATCGCCTCACAACATGGAGTAAATGAGAGAACCTCGTGAAATGGGGTTTGAAGATGTTTCATTTATTGTTGATGAAATAAAGAAACGTCTTTGAAACTGCAATATAATTGAGGTGCCTTGTTTCATTTACATTATTTTAATGAATTATGCCAGACCAAACAATGTGATAAAGTTTCGGGTCAAATAGTAAAAAAAGAGGTCTAGTATTCTACACAAAAAGTAAGTATTTTTACCAAAAATTTCAATGTAATTTACTTAATTTATGTTTACCTATTTAGAGAGTAAATCTTTTGCCTGAAGTAAAGGATTTACAAATGTTTAGTAAACTTTACTAACACGCATTTTGTGAAAACTTTACCAAACAATTAGGAGGTTCATATACAACATTGCAAAATTTTACACAACTTGTACTATATTTTTTCTGTGTGTATTTCAGCGGCAAAAGCTTGATTTTATCGTTCATGAAACAATTTCTAAGTGGCAGATGTGATGGTAATATCTCTCCCATATGTTCCTTGAGACAAGCCAAATCAATATTTAGGTTTTGTTGTTGAAAATACAGTCTGTGTATATAAACTATGACGATTTATTTGGGAGTGAGGATGGGAGATGAATATGCAAGTCCTCAGAAAATAAAAGATTAGGGCTGAATATGTCAGGTTGTCGAAATTATCTTGTTAAATAGCTGCTCTTAATGTTTTAGTAATATCGCCGTAGCTGTCAGACTAACACCTGTCGTAAATATTTAAATTTTTGTAAATTTCAAACTGAGTTATGTTTCGCGTACATTTGGTGCTATACTGGGCTAAGCGACATTATAGCGACATTTATTGTTTGTGTGTGTCTAGCAATATTGAGAAATGGAATCAGGCGAGAGCAATGTACAATCTACAACAGCGTGGTCCGCTGAAAGAGTATAAAGTGTTCTTAACGGTCAGAGTTTTCTTTATTAATACCTGTAAAAAATAATGTATGCAACAATAGGCTTCGTAAATTTCAAAGGATGCCAATTCCAATTTGTCTTATCTGACCCCCTTTTTAACCTTAGGCCTCTTATACCACATGAGAAAATGTCCCACTAATAGGCCTACAATGTTCTAAATAAGCTCTTTCTATTTGTGCAAACATATGAAGAGTTCATTTAGGCCTACTGTTTACGAAGATAATGAGGAACGTTGTGAACTTAAAACTGTGGGTCCACGTCTTGTTCTGTACCATCGCTGCCCCAGGTGCTTTAATAGCATCGCGGTGATAGCATTCAAAACTAGCCCGCCTTCCAGTTGATCTGGCGGCCGGTTCCGCACCGCTAAATATAGCCGGAATCTGGTTGTGCAAACGCTATGACTGGACCCCTTCAACCCATTTTCCATCCCTTTCTTGATAAAATAACGCAGTTTCTGTTTCTGGGAACAATTCGCTTCAGAGAAAGTCTTCCATTAAAATAACACAAAAATAAAGTGCCTGAACTAGTTTACTATATATCAAAAACACCTCGCCTTGTTTACCACCTGCTGACTTCCTCCCTCAACTTTGAAACTATTCATTGTACCAATCATAATGAGAATCATTACAGGCCTGTTAAACTGTGAGTGCATACTAGTAGTCATGTTCGGCCATCTTATGTCGTTAATCCCCCACAAATACAGAGCTTTTGTTTAGTGGACGCTCATTCAGAGAAACCAGACTATTTTTACGAACATAACAAATACTAATGAAATATATGATCCATTTCTTTATTCTGTTGCTGTGGAACTATCGGACAATTGGTGACACTGGGAACTTCATAGTGTAGCTGTGAGAATTACCAGTCATTTTCAGTGTTTGTCAGTTATCTTTGTGAATAAGGCGTTGCCTGCATGATATTGAAGGAACATGCTCATATGGGAAACCTAATTCGTTTACACTGCACTTTGACAACACGTACCATAGAACAGAGACAGACATAGTCATACTTCAAAGGATTATATACAATTTACACCAATAGTTCACCTTGAGGTAAGCGGGGTGCTAATGGACAACGGGGTTGGGGTTGACTCCACCTGAGGACTATTTGCATTACTCCATGGTTTCAATCACTGACTGAAGATAATTGAACTGGACTCTTCTGTGGGTGTGTAATGTGTGTGAGTGAAAATGATACCAGGTTTATCTAGCAGAGAATCAGCTACTGTTTTGCCAGCCGATGGCAATGGTGCTAATAACGTCCAAATCATGACATTGGAGCTGGGCTCGTTTCCTAATATAAACCAAGCCTGCTTGGTGTTGCGATAAAACAAAGAACTTGAGGTTGATGACTTTAGCTGAACCGCGATGGTCATAAGCAACGTCCCCGAACGATCTGGTCCTTGCGAACGGCGTACCGTGACGCGAACGGGTACAAAGTTCAATGGAGAATCACACGGGCGACGCCAAAAAGTTGCCAGTCAATGAACATGGAAAAAAAGTGAAAGATGGGGCTGAGTAGAACAAATAAAGGACTAAACCGTAGAAACAATGGTGAAGTCACCTTTATAACACGCCAAAAATATCAAAGATTATCCCGGACATCAGGGGCTGGAGCCGTCTTGAATTAACCTAGTATGTTCAAAATATAAACGAGATGATGTTGTTCTTGAGACGATTGATTTTGACTATTTGATGCTTACTGGACGAAGGCTATGAGTCGAGATCTGGGTATGGTCTAATAAAGCTAAGCCTGCGACAATCAACGCAAATAAACAAAATCTCAGAGTCCTTGCCAATCTGACCCTACTTTCCCAACTGATTAAATATTCACTAAAATATCACAAAAACATAATCTTCAACTTTCAATTGAGGGTCTGTTTACCAGAAATGAATAACGAACAACTCAGTGGTTGGTCAGCCAAGAAAACAATAAAGTGTCAAACACACACACAGTCCCTATTAAGTACCCAGGCTCACTGTTGTCACAGCTATGAGTAAAGAGGTAGCTTGACCACTGTAAACAGCCCATCACTGCCTGGCATAATTATAGCTCAAACAATGCAGTAATGAATATGTGTACATTACTGCATAACAGAATAAAGGACTTTCTCTGACTAAAAATAAACCCATGCCAACAATGGGCTGAAATAGTAACATAACAATTTGTGACAGAAAGAAATTCCTGCTACAAAAAACAGAACTCATGTATGTTGATCGAATAACTAATTTCCTAGTGTTCCGCGAGTATTTATATTATCGTAGCTAAAGAATTTCTGAAGCTTATAACTTCATCGACTCAAATAATGAGTAAATGTCTTTGCTTTATTCTTTGATGAATTAAAATGAAGTGAAAACAACGAGTGTAGATCAAACCTTTGTAAATAAAATAGGGAACAATTCCCAACAGTATCATTGTTTGATGTGATTAATGAACAACCGAAAATTATAAAATTAGTAACAATAAAATTGGATCAAAACTAAGGAACTGGGATAACCAATCGCTTATCTCAATAATATCTTATCTTGCTTATGGTATCATAGAAAGTCATCTCAATTGTATTGTGCTATGCCACAATTCCTGACGTGAAACCCAAGAAACTTTGTCCTATAACTTTTAACACGTAGTTATAAATCTAGGATCAATTAACGTTGCCTAGCTGTTCAACGATCAATCAGCTATTAAAAATATTACTCCAGCAACCTTCTCAAATGCATATTAATGGTGATCATCAAAATGAAGGAAATCTGCGATCCATATATGGCCGTGAGGGCACAAAGTATAAATCTGATCATTTAATACAGAATCACGTACCAAAGAGGGTATTAGTCGATAATTCAACAGAATACCCTCATGGTTCAAATATCCAATTAATTACTAAATGATGTTCATAAAAGAGAAAGGAATTTGCAATCTCACCTATGTTTCTAAAAATATAAAAAGAAATTGATTTTGTGTCTTACCACACGACTGTAGGGCGATTTATTCTACTAAAATATAGGGCTGACATGGCGTCATAAACAGAAAAACTTCCATAGCCGTTCCCTCCTTAACGACACAATCTTAAAGCCAAGTCAGACGAAAGGAGGAGACTACGCCTGGGTCCATGGTAATAAAAACCCCTTAGTCCCTAAAGGTTGCTTACATGTGGGAATTGGGAGTTGTACAAGTCCCTGGCAAAAGGTGGCCATTTTTGGGGTGTGACAATCTAAACTATTTTGCAGAGCACCTTTTTAGGTGCTACAAAAAGTTATTTGTATTTTAACTACTAACAAATTACAGTGGCAGTAAACATAATTTTTACTGATGATTAAATTGTTGAAATTAGAACCAACAATACGAAATGAAGATCCAAAAATTGATAATATTAACAAAATTAAAAATGATTATCCCAAAAGGTAACCCAGACTGTTGAAGGGTTTCAATCACCTTGATGTAGTTATTGTACGAAATGAGATGGAGCCCAAAAATAAAATATGCCACAGTTTTAAAGAGAAAAGGAATTTTTTTCCCATACTTTCTCACAATATTAAACCCGTATTATTTGGGAAATTTTCACAGGTTCGTTGTTAAAGGGGATTCAACCCCAAAAAAAGGTGATACCATAAAAAGGGGGTTTGCCAACATCACCATTGTTGTACTACCCCTTTAAATAAAGTGGGTTCGTTTGTCCAGAAAGTTGTGGGGGGTGTTGAACCCCACCGGTATATGTCTTACCAGTGGTTTTCCCTTAAGGCAAATATTCAGCTTTATATTGATCTTTAAGGTAATGCTGGTAAAAAAGGAATTTAACCAAAGGAAGCCCTAATTGCACATGTATATAAAGAATGTTTTAAAAACTATGAAAAACAAACTTTTTGAGTTGAAATTTTTAAGATTATACAAATTTTACAACCACAGAAAAAACTATTTTTAAAATTTTGGAAAATAATGAATAACATCCCCCTTTTAAGGTAGAAAGCAAGTTTCCATTTCATTTAAATTTTTATCGACCCTGATGAAGTTTGGTTAAAATTTGTTTTTGTTCTGTAGGTCTCCCCTAGAAATCCCTGCACCCAAAAAAAAAATACAAAACAAAAATTAAAAAAAATAAAAAGAAACATGTTCCTTTTATTTTTTAAAAGTAAATTAAAAAAACGAGGTTGGGGCTGAAAAAATCCATAAGAACATGGGGGTGGCTTGCGGGGAATAGTACAGGCCGTTTTATCTTCTGGGAAGGGTATGGGGAAAAAAAAAGCGTAACTTTTTATTAGTCAAAACCGTTTAATGTGGTTTAAACCTTTTGGGGAAAAGGGCCCGCATTTTTTTAAAGTTTACAAAACCGCTTTTTTAGGGGCTTATTTTCTTTTAACTGAAAACATGACTTAAAATCAACCCATAGGGTTTTTTAAGGGGGGAGCAAAATTCCCCAGGGGGGTCCCAGAAACCCGTTTTCTTTCCCCATTTTTTGTAAATTTTTTGCCTTTTTGGACCAGGGGAAAATGCGAACTATAAAACCCCTCTACTTTCCTGGGGGAGATTCCGTACCCAAAAACCCTAATTAAGGGTTTGGGTGGTAATTTAATTTCCCCATTTTCACCACTATGACCCGGGGGCAAACCAACTCAAACCAACACGTGACTGAATTGGGGGAAAAGGGGTTTTTAAAAATTCAGAATGCACAAAAAAAGATTTTATCTAATTTTTGGGTTGAAAAAACCCTTAAAAATAATATGTTGTGTGTATTTTTTAAATTTGGAAATGAAAATGTATTGGGTTTTCAGGGAAAATTTTTCAAAAAAAGAAAAAATTAAAACCCCCGTTTAAAAAAAATGGGGCCCCAATTGTCGTTATTCTTTAAAATTAAACAACTTTTTCTTTAAAACACACAGAAATATGAACCCAAAGTTATCAAAATTACCCTTTCCCAAAAAAGACAAAAATTCAGGTTTTTTTTTTGGTAAAAACTTTGTTTCCTTATTAGAGTTCCTTCCCAATTTTTTCCGTCCCCTTTTACCATGGGGACCGGGAAATTTTTTGACACCCTAAAAAAGTATTTCCTTGACTGGGAAACTTAAAGATAAACTGCACGAAAAAAAAAAGAATTTTGTTGTTTTTGATGAAAGTGTAACGTAAAAATGGATGGTTTTGGGAAATTGGTAAAAGGGTTAAAACTCTTTGTTTTTATTTTGACCCGTTTTTATATCCCCACAAAAATTTCCCCAAACCCCTGTCTCTTCAGGGGAAAGGTATCCCGTCAGCTAGCACATACCTTTTACGGGGGGAAAAAAAGTTTTTTTTATAAACCAGTAACCAAACCGGGCTGGGAAGGAAAAAGTCTGGTCCCTTTTTAATGGAAAAAAGGCACAATAATCGTTATTGTGTACAAAGAAACCGATAAAGATGGCTAACCCCCCATATTTATGATGGTTTTAAAATTTTTTTAAAAATAAAAAATAATAATAATGGAGGCATTTTAAAAGGGTCAAAAGGTATCCGGGGCTGTACACTATTACCCTATTAGGCCATTTTGGGGCATATGGGCCAATCAAAAAAACAAAACTCTGCCCCCACAAGTTCCCTTTACCCTGGGTAAAAGAAGCAATTATGGAAAATGTTTGCTTGAGGACCCCAAGCACCACGGTTGCGGTTTGGGGTTCGAACCCACATTTGACGAATCCCGCCAACAGAACCAAACCAATGCACTAAACCGCTCACATCACCTTACAAAATGGACAAGCAGAGGAAGATTTTACATCAAAAAAGGTGACGCAACCTAAAGAGGGTCCATGACCCAAACATGTGAAATAAAATGTGCAATTTGAATTTGTGTAATGGTTGATTTTTAAATTTTAGGGGGGGAAGGGGGGTTGGGCTTTAGATTCTTTCCTTTTAAAAAAATTTTGGGAAATTTCCACTGGAACCTCAAAAACAGGTTATAGTTTTTGGGTTTTTAAGTCCCGGGAAACCTCCCGTTTAATTTCAACTGACCGATAATTTAAATTTAGACCACCTGTTTATCATTATTATCTGCCCCTCTTTCGCACCCTTTTTCCCCCATCTGTTTAAAAGCTTCACGGGAAACCCTAAAAAAGGGAAAAAATTCACCTGTAATACATAAAAAGATATTTTTGTTTAAAAACATAAAACACACCCCAAACAAATTTGCAAAGTCCTTTCCCCCCAAAACCCGGGGTCCCCCCCCCGCCACCCCCTAACCCCAATTTTGGACTGGTAGACCCTTGGGGAAAAGGAGAGGGGGAAAACAAAACATTTTTTAAAAAAATATGATCCGGGGGACTGACTTACATCAGCATATCTCGCCATTTGTTGGTTTTCCCTTGGGAATTCGCTAGTTGCAACATTGAACCTCCAAAAAAACCTGCATTATTGATACAGACATCCACACCCCATACCCTTTTTATCTGAGAAAACATAGAAGGATTTCATCTTCTTTTGGTCAACTTGATGGATGCGGGATCCAAAAGGGGAAATATTGGATAATAATATGCTCCGGAAAAAAAAAAGAAAAGGCAAAAGAAAAATTTAAAAAATTTAATTTTGAAACTTTTTGGGGAAAAAAAGAACATGAAGAACACTTACAAAAAAGATGAAGGCAAAAATTGATAACAAAGTTTTTTGAAGATTTTTTTATATTTAATGGAATCCCCAAAATCAATTTTTTAAGGTGTTGTTGGTAATTATTTTTTTTTTGCAAAGGGGGAGATTTGAAAATGAAATTAAATTATTCAAGACATGATTTTTTCCAACACCAAATATGCCTCCATAGTCCAGGGGAATCAAACCCAAACCCTGGAGGGAAAATTTAATAAAGTTTTAAAAACCCAGCAAAAAAATCATAATAAATTAAAAATTTTTTTTATACTGTAGGATTTTGTTGGTATGAAAAATTTTGATTTCGAACAACTTAAAAATTAATTTCAATTTTTCAATAAAAATTTTAGAATACCCTGTTTTTAAAGTGACCCCCAACAAAAAATGCCCAAAAAGATATACTTTATTTTGGAATTTATAAATTGTACCAAAACCCGGGGATTTTAAACCCTTAAATTACAATGTTACAGTGTTCAGTTTAGTTCAAGGAAACGAATGTCCATATGTGATAAAGTGATAACGCCTGGATGATGAAGTAGCGTTTTACAGTCCGTCGATCCGTGCTGCGACGTGGTGATGTCATACGATGAAAATACAAATGCGGTGCTACGCTCACACGATGAAAACACACAAAATATCGGTGCTCAGCTCACACGATGCAAACATGGTGCAGAAATGCAACTGGTCGTTTAACTCCCTGGTGAAATCTGAATAGACAAATGACTAAAGTCACACCAAACGACCTGCTCACTGGCTCAGTTAAAAATGCGTTGATCTGGTCGACGCTATTAAAGTATTATATTTAAATTATCTTTCTCATAGCTAGCTGGTTGTGTGTTCCGTTTTCACAATCTTGAGTTTCATTTCATCCGACCATACCATCACATCATATCAGTACATCAGCAAAGAATACACGTACGTACGAGCGCAGCAAAGAAAACAAATCTCCCAAAAGGAATACTAATTCGGGCTATGATTCTAAGAACTGTGGTACTAATGAATATGTTAATTAAAGAAAACTTATTGGTTAAGTAATTGAATATACACTACATATTCATCAAAACAAGGCAAGTTTCTGCTGATTGAAAGAAAATCTAAATGCTTGAATTTAATATAAAAAACCTTAGCCAAGATTATATAACAACTATGATTAAAATCAAATAACAATAATTTTTTTTGTGACTGGTTACTACAATACTAAACACCAGGTTTTACCAATAGGTTTGATGTTTCGCACAACCGATAACAGTCATTCCATGTTTCACCAGCGCCTCGCTATAGCCTGCCCAAATACCTAGATGCACCTGTTACCAAGGCAACCCGTCCAGCCCATCTCTGCATACCATCTGAGATATTTGCCATTTTTCAGTCAGTTGTACCTGATGAATGCAACAACCATCAACATAAGTTCTAAAGTTACGCTGTATGAGTTGAACGAATACAATTCATAATTCGACAGTGACGGGTTAACCAACCGAAACTGCACTAACCCGTTTAAATTCAAGGATTGCACCCAAAGAAACGATCGATTTAAGTATGGTATCCACGTTGTAAAGGTCAATTTGTTACCATTATGGGACATGTATTTGTAAAACACCGAGGTATGTTTTAAAACAAAATGAAAAGGGGTATCCGATCCGAAGTTTCCTGATTTGGGGATCCGGTTCAAAAATATCCAAAAAACGCACAGCCCTATTTAAAACCACTTTTATGGTGGTTTCAGTTTGTATTTCCGTTCTAAAAACCCCCCGGGGTAGAATGTTGTATCCGACGCCACTTTTTCTCATTCAATTAGGCTAACCAATAATGTAATGGGGCAGAATATTGATTCCGCCACTATTTTTCATTAAATATAACCAATAATGTAATCTTACCTACCTAAGGTGGAGAACATATGGATGATGATGGACAAAACTTCAAATTATTCCAGGATATTTATTTCATGAAAAATCAGGTTTTTTTGGTATAGATGATTTCCCTGTCATGTCCCCGACATGTCAGTCTGATCATGGTCTGATCTGTGAACCCAAATTATGACCAACACAGTCATTGTACATGCGTAGGGCAACTATAATAGATCCTTATTTTAAGGAGGATTTTTTAAAGGGGAAATGCTTAAAAAACCCATCAAAAAGTGGTTTTTAAAGATAGTTTTCGCTTTCTGAAACCCCCAAAAATCGATAGAATGATTTTTTAACTGGTTAGTGTTTTTAGTGGTTAAAAAAATTTTAAAAAAAAACCCTTTAAAAGTGGCGGCCGGATACGACATTTTTCCTGTAATCTTACCACCCAGTAAGGTGGAGAAAAATACGGATGATGATGGACATGATATACTCAAATTATTCCAGGATATTTTTTTCATGAAAACACAGAGTTATATTTTAGAACGAAAGCGAAGCGGGCGTCAGATTTCAGACAACGCGTTAACGTATCCAATGAAACTTTGAGTGCACTTTGTACACCGGATCCTTGACATGATATTAATGCAAATTGCCTGAAGATCTGATCGGCTGCTAGAGGCGCGTGAATTATCATTGATAGGACCAGGATATCACCGATCTCAGCTTTATATAGTAACCCGATGAGATCGCGCCATTTGTGAAGCTCGTTGTTCGCCATCTTTTTTCCTCAAGAAAGAAGGCACGTGATGGGCCCGACAGGTTTACTCTACCCGACCGACGACAATGCCCGAGGTGCTGAACAGTTGTTGTTATTGTCTGTATGCGCATGCCAACAAGACATTTGACTCTGACTTTTTGGGAACCAACATGGCAGCTGGTTACTTCAACTTTTTTTAGGCATATCATAGGGCACCCACAAATAGTGAGGAATTCTGCGCTGAGTATTTATCATAGGGATGCCTCAAATTTTCTGAAAAAAAAAGATTGAGGCCCATTCATTTGATGGATTGTAAAATGGCCCACTATCATAACCCCGGGGCCTTGGCTTAACCCGTGAGTATTTTGACACACTAGGCCCTGAAAAGTGGTCCCAATTTTATTTCGCGAAGGCCTTTTCCAAAAAGGCTGCTTTTCAGTGGGACGTTTCACACTGTAGAGGGTGGTTTTCATTGGGATGAGAATAACCCCCGGAAACCTGGACTTAGAAAGAAATAAAAAGAAATAAAGGTTATATATCGATCAATATTTTTCTTTGGTTTTAAAACTGGGGGCCTTAAGTATTTTTTAATGATTTTGAATATTTTGTATTTAGCACTGTTTACTATGAGTTTATTTAGTAAACCATCAGCACCCATCTTTTATCCAGTTAGTATAGAGATCAGTAGATATAGACAGGGACCAGTCTAGTTCCTTTGATTTTGACGATGTTTGATGTTTCGGATCACCATAAATGACAATTGTGAAGGATAGCGCCCCCATTAATTCCTTTTTTTTTCATTTTGGTTGAGTTGTCATATTTCATTGATTTTGACGAAAGGGATATATGGATACAGGACCTCAAACATAAAACAATGAGCACAATTTGAAATCAAAAAGGGGGAAAATGTGTTGAGTTTAAAACCTGGGCCGTTGTTGTTGCTCATGTTATCATCAATCATTCACGTTTTAAATTCAGATATTGATTAGGTGTTCGAAACGCAGCACGAACACCATTGTTTTTGTACTGTTTTTTTTTTTTTTCTTTCTCAGTGGCGTTGTCCGGCAACAAAGGATCCTTGCTGGATTGCCTTCAAATTAACATAAACAGAAATATCAGGCA
>CM055831.1:12964438-12983267 GCA_029582265.1 Zoroaster sp. YZ-2022 | reverse complement strand
GGAATCGATTAATTGCATATATAAAATCAATTATTGATGAGCAAGATGATTACAACAGGGTATATTATGGTGATATTTTAGGGAAGTCATTAGGCCTTCCGTCAATAAATTATGCATGCTCTGTTTGGATACCTGGTGGCAATTCAGATATTAAAAGGCTTGAAAACGTTCAAGTACAAAATGGCAAAAGCCATTCTTAAGGCCCCGCGTAACATGACTAAGGAAGCAATGTATGGTGAATTAGGATGGGAGAGTATCTCCTCAATTCAAGATAAATTCAGGTTGAGTTATGTTGATCGCCTTTTCAAAATGGAAAATAATAGATGGCCAAAACTCTTGTTTAATGCGTCATATCACACTCTGAGTGAGCATAATAAACTGCGGTGGAAATGGCTTAATCACATAAAGCAAAGTTTGTCGCGCTGTGGGATGGACCATATTTTTAATAACAATCCACCACTAAACCAATCTTGGTTAAATACTTTTAAGAAAACTCTTTATCAGGTTGAATTGAATGATTGGCGCAAAGGTGCACAAAGTAAATCTTCGCTGTCTTTATATACGTCTCTCAAACAAGTACCGGCTCTTGAACAATATCTTATCGATAGTACGAACTTCTCCGCCGCAATGACTAAATTAAGGGCTCGTACTAACACTTTACAACTCGAGAGATATACCCGCTCCTGGTCACCAAATAATGACGGGTTGTGCAAACTGTGTAAGAGTAATGTAGATGAAGATATTGGCCATTTCATGTTTTATTGTACAGCATTGAATCACATTCGTATTAAGGAATTCATAGCCCTTGAAAATAATCTTTTTGGTAACAATATGGATTTGTTTTGGGAAATATTTATTTCAGGCAATATCGACTTAAAACTATACATGATGCTGGGTAACATGTATGAATTCGATAACACACTTGGAAACATTCTTGATACATCATGTAAGAATCTTTTGACCAACCTTTGGGATGAGCGTAAGATGTTGTTGAATGCTATAAATTGATGAATTAATTGACAAGTTTTCTGTTCTATCTATATGTCACGCTGCATGTTTTTTTGTTTTTCCTTTTCTTTTTTTATTCTTGTGTACTTTGTACTAGTGTTTTGTATTTTAAGTCTTAGTTTATATATGTTTTGTACTATGTTTAAGGATGCACCGTATTTGACGTGTGCCACTGATTTGAAAGTGTAACTCCAATAAATTGATTGATTGATTGATGAAGTGAACTGTAGGAGCCAGCAAGCCCCCTGTTGTTTAAGCCTATTGGTAAACCAAGATATAAACAAAGGTGATAATTGGCTCTACCAGACTGATACTGGGATCAAGATGTTTGACCTTGGCGGGAGTACAGTGTTGTACCATGGTACAATGACTTAGGAAATCCAGCAATTAGGATAGGCCCAATGGTGTACCTTATGTAATGACGGAAAAAAACCTAATGGTGTACCATATAATGTCATTGTTTGAGTTGGGGATATGCCATAAAATACAAGACAAGACGCACGAACGGTCAGATGGAAATACAAAAACAGCAAAACACTAATCATGAATAAACTGCAAATTTTACGAGTCATGGTACTATGATAACAATTTACATAGAACAATTTTATAGGTACATTTTAATTTTATATTTAAATGCATTAAGTGTAGACGAGTTTCAAATATCACTGGGAAGCTTGTTCTTGTTGATTGCACAAGTATATCGAATTGTGTGTTGAAATATTTGTGTCCTGTGTTTTGGAAGATGAATATGTTTTGGTTGAAGTTCTGGTGTTGTAGTTACTGTATGAATGTTGTCACTAAATTTGAAGAGCTCTTGCCAATTGAATTAAGAATTTATTTTTTGACCCAAGAGTAGTCAAATCTATTATTCATGAGATAATAATAAACTATCGGACAATATTGGAGAATACTATAATGTTTATTAATATGTGGATATATAATTATATATTCACAAATGAATATTATTCAATAATAATATTCTATTCTGGACTTGGACTATTAGGCCAAAAAAAGTCTCTGGTTTCTGGTCTCCGCGCGCGTCGCCTCAGACCCAGGTGTCGGCATTTTTTATTTATTTATTTATTTATTTTTGATATGAAACGATGTCCAATTGCAGCCAAAATTGTTGGATCGATTGGAATTCTGCCGTGCTGTGCTTTCAACGACTTTTTCACACAGGAGTATGAACGTTTTCCCAATTTGTGAGGCCTCTCTTAGCCACCATACATTGTATATGTGAAATTTGTTCCCCGCGTACACAATGTAAAAAAAAAAAATTATTGTTAAGAAATAATAAAGTTTAAAAAAAAAAACTATATCCTTGATGAAATGTTGTCACCCTGATCCTTACGCAATGGTAGTTTTAAAATCTTTAAGGACAAATGTCATCTTTTGTATTGAGATATTTTGGAGATATGACAGCCCAGACAATTTGGTTCAAGTTATGCTGTTATAGGAAAGCCTTTCTAATTATATACAGCTATCTCAATGTCTTGAACAATTTAATCATACTAATGACCACGGTCCCCCTCACAAACCTCATGCCTCACCCTCACCCCGACCTAAGCCCCTGCCCCCATTAACAAATCTTTTTACAGTAAACCGATGCACATCTGGATGTATTTGGATGCACATCTGGATGTATTTCTGGAGCCCAGTTTAACCCCTTCCCCACCCTGAATCTGTGCTTTCACCCTTCCAATGTCAGCAATTTCCCTTATTTACTATAAATACGAAAGTATTGATCGGGTGCCTTCTTACACATAGAAACAAAACATGCTATATTTAGCTTGTTTCTAAAAAAATATTATCATTAGGGAAACGAGCACAGTCTAATGTCACGGTCGCCAACCCCCGATTCGGGGGTTCGAGGTGTGATATCCTTGCAGTCCTCCCAGCTTGGGGGTATCCACAAGCTAACAAGATAAACTTCTCTTTTCATACCTTTGTAATTGATCGGGTCACTGAGTAGTCAACTTCCGGCCTGTATACAAGAGTTACGCGCAGGTGCGATTACGGTTGTGCGTGACAACGTAAAAGTGTGTATTAAGTTTTACTTATGTTATACAAAAATATTTTACATTTGTTTAGTATAATTTTACTATGAAAGTGTATAAAAGACATGATTTAATGTCAAGTCCCCCACGAGGCGCTGTGTCTCATTCAACGTCAAATTCAAGATGGAGAACACGAAGGTGAATAATGTCACAGCAGTGGGAGTATCGTCAAAATTTTACTGATTGAGCAGTGGCGTAACTACGGTCCAATTTTCAGGGGGGAACTAGGGGTGCACCACTTTTTCTAGGGGGCATGTCAATACTTGAATCCTGCATTCTCAAATAGGGACCTATTTTTTCAAAATTCTGAATTGGGGGCACCCGGGGGACACGGACCTTGGCTGGGGGGCACGTTCCCCCGTCCCCCCCTATATTTACGCCACTGTGATTGAGGCGGTTGAAGGTAAACAATTGTTGAGTAAACAAGCCTGAATCGTTTGTGGGATAAAATATCAGCGTATACTCGTTCAGACACAGTCATGTACCATACGTTATGCATTATGCGCCCAGCAACGACTGCTTCATACAAGTCATTGTGCAAGTATGTGCATGCATGTGTCGTGACCATTATGCGCTGTCAATCGGATACATAGTTTCACCTTTCTCTCGGAACAACTAAGGCTTAACCTGAACTATATAGGCTAAGGAGAACACCAATACAATTATTTAAAAACTCAACATTTGTTTAACCTTCAAATACCTCAACCAGGAATCCTTACATTTGTAACTGGGCCAGGTACAAAACAGAACTCCCATAGACATAATTATCAAACAATAATGTAAGAAAAACAAAATACCCATTAAAAGTAATACTTTATACAATTTACCTACAATAGAGGTAAACCATTTAGTCTTATACCTCACAAGTATGTAAAATTTTACCTAACCAACATTTACCTACAAGTTAGGTAAATAAAATTACCTAATATCGCAGTAAAACGTGATACAACTGTTAGGTAACATTTTATCCAACGCCTGTTTGGTCAAGTTTTACTTAAGTATTAGGAGGTTCACCGGGAACATCTAAAACAGGGTAAGATTTTACACAGCTTGTGCAATTTCTTCTCTGGTTTGTAGTAATGTGACTGGAATCGCTTACAGGCGCGGCGGCCGCATGTAAACAAAGTGTGTCTTCCAGAAATTGAATACAGTGAATCATGTACCCAAGCTTCAGCGTACAACATTATGGGAATAAAAGCACGATAGTGATGGGTACCAGACTTATTACATTGTCCCAAACAAACACTGGTCTCTTAATTTTCATGGTGTTTGGTGTCAATTCTAGAGAAATGGAATGAACATTTTTGAAAATTTTGCATTCAGGAGACTCTGTGTAGGTATTTGTGAGCTGGGTAAAACATGTTTTGTAAAATATTACACAATTTAGGTAAAATTTCGGGAAAATAAAGAACACAATTGCTGTGTAAGTTAAAAATTACGTAATTTAAATGTATTAAATTTTATTTACATAATTTATGTAACTAATTCAAGTCTTTACCTTGCCTGTGTAACTTTTACCACAAGGAACCTAAGCATTGCCGTGCGTTGTGTAAAAATTCACTTTTAATTGTGTAAAGCCCACCATGTGATTATGCATTGTGTGTGTGCGACGTGTGTGCAAAAGCAGTGTGTGCCTGTCAAGTCGACAATCGCCTCACAGCAGAGTAAATGAGAGAGAACCTCGTGATGTGGGGATTTGAAGAGATGTTTTCATTTTATTGTTGATAAATAAAAGAAACGTTTTTGAAACTGTAAAGTGTAGTGGGGTGCCTTGTTTCATTTACATTATTTTTAATGAATTATGCAGACCAAACAATGTAGTAAAATTTTACAAGGTCAAATAGTAAAAAGAGTCTAGTAATACTAGACTCTTTTTACTATTTACATTCAGTAACAATTTACTTAATTTATGCTTACCTATTTAAGAGGTAAATCTTTTTACTGATTTTTGAAGTAAAAGTTTACAAAATGTTTATGAAAAACTTTACCCAACACGCATTTTGTAAAACTTTACCAAACAATTAGGAGGTTCGTATACAACATTGCAAAATAGTAAAATTTTACACAACTTGTGTATTTTTTTTCTGTGTGTATTTCAGCGTATAAAGCTTGATTTTTATGGAGTTCATGGAAACAATTTCTAGTGGCAGATGTGATAGTAATATCTCTCCCATATGTTCCTGTAGACGAAGCCAAATCAATATTTAGGTTTTGTTGTTGAAAATACAGTCTAGACGCATGCACGGATTACCGCACGGGCAAACTGGGCACGTGCCCCGGGCCCAGGAGCCAATAGGGGCCCTTGGTTTAAAAAAAAAGGGAAAAAAAGCATAGTACTAGTAGTATTATGCGCGTGTATGGGCCCGTGGTGAATTTGTGCCCAGGGCCTGTGCTCATGATGATCCGTCCATGTCTAGACGAATTTATAAACTGTGACGAATTTATTTGGGAGTGAGGATGGGAGATGAATATGCAAATTCCCTCCAAATAAAAAATTAGGGCTGACATATGTCAGGTTGTCGAAATTATCTTTTGTTAAAATGCTGCTCATTAATGTTTTTAGTAATATATCGCCGTAGCTGTCAGACTAACACATGTCGTAAATATTTATTTTTATGGCTTTTTCAAAAGAGTTGTGTTTAATGCATTTGATTACGCCTATGGTGAATTGGTTTGGGGACATTATATAGCGACATTTTATTGTTTTATTAATGTTATTCTAGCAATATATTATATTGGCTGCAGGCCGAAATATGGGGGAAAAAACATTTTGCTAAATCCATCGTGATTATTGGGAAATGGAATCAGGCGAGAGCAATGTACAATGTACAACGGCGTGGGGTCATGAGACTTATAAAGTGTTCTTAACTTGGTCAGGGGTTTTCTTTATTATTACACACTGTAAAAAAAATAATGTATGCAACAAATACGTAAATTTCAAAGGATGATGCCAAATTCCAATTTATCTTATCTGACCCCTAACCTGTCACCCATTAGGCCTCCTGCCCCACCCAACAGAGAAAATCATCCCCTGACACACATAGGCCAGCCCTACACAATAAGAAATTAAAAAATATATATATTTTCTATTTTGTGTGTAAACAGTTTGAAGGTTCATTTAGGCCTACTGTTTTACGAAGATATTGAGGGAACGTTTATGAACTTAAAACTGTGGGTCCACGTCTTTGTTCTGTACCATCGCTTACCGCAGGGTCTTTAATAGCATCATGGTGATAGCATTTAAAACTAGCCCGCCTTCCAGTTGATCCTGGCCGATTTCCGCACCTTTAAATATAGCCGGAATCTGGTTGTGCAAGCTTATGACTGGACCCTTCCAACCCCATTTTCCCATCCCTTTTCTTCAAAATAAAATAACGCAGTTTCTGTTTTCTGGGGCATAATTCCTTCAGAAGAAATTCTCACCATTAAAATAACTGACAAAAATAAAGTGCCCTGAACTAGTTTACTATAAAAGAAACACCTCATATTGTTTACCACCTGCCACTTTCAGCTCCCTCTCAACTTTAAAACTATTCATTGTACAATCATAATGAGAATCACTAGACATTAGGTGTTTGTCCTATGGACGAACACAAAGCTGTTCCGTTGTTGTTGGACTATGATTATGACGCAACCCTCAACCTAAGTTGTAGGCCTAACCCTGATCTTGACATTGACCATATAAGGGTGCGAGATTTACAATGGTTTTATTCTCGCTATGATAAGACTGATTTTAGTTTAAGTATAAGAGAGCGAGTCTGAATATAAGGGTGCGAGATTTACAATAGTTTTATTCTCGCTATGATAAGACTGATTGTTTTGTTTTAAGTATAAGCGAGTCTAAGGGTGCGAGATTTATAATGGTTTTATTCTCGCTATGATAAGACTGATTTTAGTTTAAGTAGGCCTATAAGAGAGCGAGTCTGAATATAAGGGTGCGAGATTTACAATGGTTTTATTCTCGCTATGATAAGACTGATTTTTTGGTTTAGGCCTAACTATAAGAGAGCGATTCTGGATATAAGAGTGCGAGATTTACAATGGTTTTATTCTCGCTATGATAAGACTGATTTTTTTGGTTTAGGCCTAACTATAAGAGAGCGATTCTGAATATAAGGGTGCGAGATTTATATTGGTTTTATTCTCGTTATGATGAGACTGATTTTAGTTTAAGTATATAAGAGAGCGAGTCTGAATATAAAGGTGCGAGATTTACAATGGTATTATTCTCGCTACGATAAGACTGATTTTAGTTTAATAAGTATAAGAGAGCCGAGTCTGAATATAAGAGTGCGAGATTTACAATGGTTTTATTCTCGTTATGATGAGACTGATGTTTTTGTTTTAAGTATAAGAGAGCGAGTCTGAATATAGCCTAAGGGTGCGAGATTTACAATGCCTTTATTCTCGCTATGATGAGACTGATTTTAGTTTAAGTATAAGAGAGCGAGTCTGAATATAAGAGTGCGAGATTTACAATGCCTTTATTCTCACTATGATAAGACAGATTTTGTTGGTTTAAGTACTATAAGAGAGCGAGTCTGAATATAAGAGTGCGAGATTTACAATAGTTTTATTCTCGCTATGATGAGACTGATTTTATTTTAAGTATAAGAGAGCTAGTCTGAATATAAGGGTGCGAGATTTACAATGCCTTTTTTCTCGCTATGATGAGACTGATTTTAGTTTAAGTATAAGAGAGCGAGTCTGAATATAGCTTAAGGGTGCGAGATTTACAATGCCTTTATTCTCACTATGATAAGACAGATTTTTTGGTTTAAGTATAAGAGAGCTAGTCTGAATAGAAGAGTGCGAGATTTACAATAGTTTTATTCTCGCTATGATGAGACTGATTTTAGTTTAAGTATCAGAGAGCTAGTCTGAATATAAGGGTGCGAGATTTACAATGCCTTTATTCTCACTATGATAAGACAGCTTTTTTTGATTTAAGTATAAGAGAGCGAGTCTGAATATAAGGGTGCGAGATTTACAATGGTTTTATTCTCACTATGATAAGACTGATTGTTTTGTTTTAAGTATAAGAGAGCGAGTCTGAATATAAGAGTGCGAGATTTACAATAGTTTTATTCTCGCTATGATGAGACTGATTTTATTTTAAGTATAAGAGAGCTAGTCTGAATATAAGGGTGCGAGATTTACAATGCCTTTATTCTCACTATGATAAGACTGCTATTTTTGGTTTAAGTATAAGAGAGCGAGTCTGAATATAAGAGTGCGAGATTTACAATGGTTTTATTCTCGCTATAATGAGACTGATTTTAGTTTAAGTATAAGAGAGCGAGTCTGAATATAAGGGTGCGAGATTTACAATGCCTTTATTCTCGCTATGATGAGACTGATTTTAGTTTAAGTATAAGAGAGCGAGTCTGAATATAAGAGTGCGAGATTTACAATGCCTTTATTCTCACTATGATAAGACAGATTTTTTTGGTTTAAGTATAAGAGAGCGAGTCTGAATATAAGAGTGCGAGATTTACAATAGTTTTATTCTCGCTATGATGAGACTGATTTTATTTTAAGTATA
Organism: Zoroaster sp. YZ-2022; assembly: GCA_029582265.1. Taxonomy (NCBI): domain Eukaryota; kingdom Metazoa; phylum Echinodermata; class Asteroidea; order Forcipulatida; family Zoroasteridae; genus Zoroaster; species Zoroaster sp. YZ-2022. Next base: position 12,974,657 of record CM055831.1, on the reverse strand, counting down.
AGAGAGCGAGTCTGAATATAGCCTAAGGGTGCGAGATTTACAATGCCTTTATTCTCACTATGATAAGACTGCTATTTTTGGTTTAAGTATAAGAGAGCGAGTCTGAATATAAGAGTGCGAGATTTACAATGGTTTTATTCTCGCTATAATGAGACTGATTTTAGTTTAAGTATAAGAGAGCGAGTCTGAATATAAGGGTGCGAGATTTACAATGGTTTTATTCTCGCTATATGATGAGACTGATTTTTTTTGACGTTGGTATATACACCCACATATAGAAACAAAACATGCTGTATTGAGCTTGTTGCTAAAAATGTATTATTAAAGCATTATTAAGCTGCCCCAGTTGTACTTTGCTGATGTTAAATTTAAAAAACGGCTTTCATAAGCATCCAGCAGTGAGCCATGGCTCCGCCTTTCTATTTTATGTATAAGAGAGCGAGTCTGAATATAAGGGTGCGAGATTTACAATGGTATTATTCTCGCTACGATAAGACTGATTTTAGTTTAATAAGTATAAGAGAGCCGAGTCTGAATATAAGAGTGCGAGATTTACAAAGGTTTTATTCTCGTTATGATGAGACTGATATTTTTGTTTTAAGTATAAGAGGGCGAGTCTGAATATTATAGCCTAAGGGTGCGAGATATACAATGCCTTTATTCTCACTATGATAAGACTGATATTTTTGGTTTAAGTATAAGAGAGCGAGTCTGAATAATTATAAGAGTGCGAGATTTACAATGCCTTTATTCTCGCTATGATAACACTGATTGTTTTGTTTTAAGTACCGGTATAAGAGAGCGAGTCTGAATATAAGAGTGCGAGATTTACAATGGTTTTATTCTCGCTATGATAAGAATGATTTTTAGTTTAAGAGAGCGAGTCTGAATATAAGGGTGCGAGTTTTTTTGTTGACAACTCCAACAGAATTTAAATTCCCTAGATATAGCCAAATTTATCGAACATTTTTAGCTGATGGGGGGGGGGGGGAGATCACGGCCCCAAGGTCACTTTTGACATACATTTTGGAATTAAAGAATTTCCTGTACGGAAAATTAATACTATACTTAGAGTAGTTATATTCCGACTGTCCAATAAACATTTTCCTGAGTCGGACAAACAATGCAAAAAACTGATAGGCCTTTTATTCAAGATGTTTCTGACAATAACCGGGAAGCCAACATATCAGACTCTCACAGCTTCGTCCTATTATTTCCCAATAGAAATGCTCAAACAGAATATCCAGAATGGGTAAGATGGATGCTTATGGTTTAGTTAGATAATTCGACCCAACTAATAAAGTTAAATACACCATTTGAAAAACCCTCCTTATTCAAAAACCAATCCGTCCGGCCAGCTCATAATTCCAGCAGCTTATGGTGTTTGGATTTCGGTGAAACTTGCAATGCGAGTATTTAATCTTGAGGTCCACGTGAGCCTGATGGGCCACTTATCATAAACAAATTGAATTTCAGACCTAAATTTCCCCTTACAATAATCATCCAAAACATTAAATTATGCACTATAATGACTGAACTGTAGGGTTCAGAAACATTATGACGCCATTTTTATTGATAACTTGGCTTTGAGCTGCGTTATGCGTTTTAATTTGAATAGTTCGCAGGCAAGAGCTTCCCCGACAAATGATGGCCAGGTATTTGGAAAACGGCGATGAAATAATTATACAGCCTCATACGGGCACTTTTCTTCACGCGCATCCCAAAGGAGCTTAAGAAAAAGAGCATAGCCTATGTGGAAAAGGTTTATGTCGATTCGTTTTGTTTATTAATAAAAATGTTAAAATAAAATTGTTAGAATAGAAAAAGGAAAATGTTTTCATCACTTTTTGCATTTTTTATATTAAAAATCGTGATTCCCGTGATTGCACGGTTTAGTTTTGTGATTTGTGAACCAGAGAATTTAAATTAATATACGTTATCAAACGCCAATGTTGTTCCTTCATTTAAGAGAAACTTAACCACTCCTTTGAGAATTTGAAAATGAATATAAACCATAAAAATTATGCCAAACAAACAACACTGCATCATTAACGGCAATAAGTGTTTACCTTTTATTTTGGTTTGAACTTTTTTAAGTTGTATATATTGCTTGAATTGTCTGTGCCCCACAGAAAAATACTAACTATTCTATGCCACTGACTGTTCTAGTTCTTCACTACACTGGTGGAGAGCCAATTATCACCTTTCCTTAGCCAGTATAGGAACTTATCAAGAGTGTTAATTGTCTTCACAACGGGAGGTCTACAAGCTTCCACAGTACCACTCATACATATTCATGATATCCTGGTATATTGGTTTTTCAATGTAGTCTGATTGGACAATGTGTGTTATCGCCTCAGTGCTTCATTCAGCACTGCTTCCATAGGCAGCGTATGGAAACTGTGCACAATACTTAATGACACTTTTTATCGAAGCCGTCCGACTAATGAGACATCAAAATTACATCTATAATGTAAACAGTAAATGACTTATAGCCATCTTGGACGCCATCTCCCGCTTCAAATACCTCGGCACTACCATCACACATGATTTAGATGATGCCATGGAGATTCGCTGTCGTATTGCGATCGCCAAAGAAACTCTGAACCGTTGCACATACCTCAAATCCACCCGCATCAACATCACTACCAAGCTCCACCTCATCAAGGCCCTTGTGGCCTCACGCCTAACGTATGGCTGCTGCACGTGGATAGTGAAGACTGCTGAAGCCAAACGCCTAGATGCATTCGGTCGTGAGATATGGAGGCGCCTTCTCGGTCTCTCTTGGCAAGACATGGTGTCAAATGAGGAGCTGGAAAGACGCATTGGAGGTCGCTGGACTTTTTCTACTGACACAGTGTATGCACGAAAAGCAAGCTGGTGCGGTCATGCAGTGCGAAGTGGTGGTCTGTCAGCTGCTGTGATCGCGGGGTTTCCAGCACATACAAGGAGAGGACTTGGACGACCTCGTGCCAGATGGGTCGACAACTTGACACAGTGGAGCGGTCTTTCAGTTGTGGAACTGAAGGACGCTGGGCTGCACAGAACTGAAATCCAGAAACTTTCAGTGCAACCAGTTCGTAGAAGTGGGCGTCTACGGGCCAGACAACGGCTCTTGGCGTTGTGATGATGATGAGACACCAAAATTACAGGCATATAGCATAATATAAACAGTTAGTGACTTATAACCATTTTAGTTTAATTGGCAGCCATTTTGGACGCCATCTTGGATTTGCAGGTTGCCTGACTACTCAACGATACTTTACTTGGTTTCAATGGACTGCTTGACCCCTAAAACCTAGTAGTAGACACCAAAATTACAACTCTGGGATGGATAATAAATGATTTATGGCCATTTTAGGGTATTGGCGGCCATCTTGGACGCCATTTTGAAAATGACAACTTTCCGGAAGCCAGATTTCCTTAGATTTTTAGTATGTTATTCCTGATGTCAAATACTACCAAAAACCGTTGAAAAACCTTTTGTTTTGGGGTTGGGGTGTTTTTTTCCCCATAAATTGACCTGTCTAATAGTTAGTCCTTAACATATAGTTCCAGGTAACGTTGTGACGTCATGGTGAGGTCATCTAATGAATTATTACGTAGTTAATTATAATTAAAACAATATATTTTATATCTCGTGAATCACAATAGAATTTTTTTTTATTCCTTCATAATCATACAGAACATGGAGTACTCGACATTTGATACACAGATATGACCCTATTGACCTTTACTTCTGGTCCAAACTGAAAGTTCAAGTTTAAAAAGCTCTTTATAAATTGACGCAAATCTGAAAGCCTATTCGAAAAAATCATTCTGGGGTTTATATGTTAAGTGGGATCTGCTCTTTTCAAAAATATATTTGGTGACGTCATCACTCTTAACAGCGTCCTCTAGCGGCAGGTTTAAAAAAGTCACTTTTTGCTATCTCAAGAAAACATTAGACAGAATTTTACCAAATTTTGCACAATTGACACGCACATTATGAGGAAATATTTTATGAAATATGAATAACGTCACATGATTGAACCAGAACTTACGGTTGGAAGAATTTAAAATTATATAGGATGACTGAACCGGAAATTAATGTATTCAGTATAGCACATTATATATTATTTTAATTATATATTATGAAAACTCATATCTCCTGAAGTAACTCTTTTCTTTTAACAACTTTAGGTGATGACGTCATCACATATGATGCACACTCGAACACCCTGAGTTTGTTCTCTACAAACTCAATACCTCTAGTTTTCTTTTTTATCCGTTCACGGCTCTCATCCGCGGCAAGTAATACGTTTCGAAAAGCTATTTTATTACACATAAACATTAAGAAAAAGAAGTAAAACTTTAAACACAAGTAATGCACAAAAACCTGAGCTACCCCCCCCCCCCCAATCGAATAACATCAAGACAATGTTATCCATCGCAAGCAATACTATAAGAAAAGGTTATGTACCGACTCAAAAGTATGTCGGTATAGTAGTCCCTCCATGGTAGGCCTAGTCTGCTTACTATTTAAAAGAACATTCTACTGTCTCAGTTACACAGTTCAACCATAGAGTACTCGAGTGAATCAACGTAAGTGTAATGTGAACAAAAACTGACCAGTTTAAATAACCAGGTGTTTGAAGTACATGTACGCTCCTATGGGCTCTCACACCGAGTGTGTGGCGCATTGAGAATGGTATATCACACTGAGCATGAAGTCACATACAATTAAACCAGAGTATTTGCAGGCTTGAGTCTAGTTTATATGGAAATATTAACGTTTAGCCCAGCAATCTCCACGAAGGCCACGTAAATTTATAAGATCAGATTAAATAAAACTATTTTCTCGAGGATAACAGCAGATCAGACGATTGGTATCACTACTAGTGCTCACGTCGAAATGAGCTTTTAGATTAAAAATGGGGGAAAATAATTTAAAAGAAAATAAAAATAAATGATATTCTGATAATCACCAATACCTTTAATATTTCACCAAAAGTACTTCGTGAATTTACCATTGGTTTAAATATCCATTAACCGTATAATTCAGTTAATTAGGAAGCAAAAGTCGTACGGTGTATCACGGATTAAGAAAACTTTCTTTTAACTCTACTAAATCAGTCAAATCCCGTAAAAATGCCTAAACTTGACTCTTCCTTTCGCTGATTGTTTACAATCAGCATGATCCCTGATTAGGGTTGTGTATGTCTCTTATTTAAAACTTTTAAAATATTAACACTACCGATTAAAATTTCTTCAGATCCATTGGACACTTACAACTTGCACCTTCTAGACTGGCACAAGTTTATTAAAAACTAGCGCCCTCTGTTGGTGGGGTTGATAATTATTCGCTCAATATTTTAAAACGATTAAAATATTGTTAAAATACTAGCAAACTATGCTAAAAGCTAATAACTTGTTTTTTGTATAACAAAAAATCCAGACAACGAAACAAAAAGGAAATCAGCAATTTTCAACCAATTTCACATTTTCAAGAAAATCTAAATTTATTCTGTTGTTAGCACCATGAACGGATGTGTTTATACAAACATGGGAATACTGAACGGAATCAGTGTTGTTCATGTCTATAACAAGTAGTTTGTTGCCCCCCTTCCCATTGAAAATCCTTGCTTGAAACGTTGGATTACAGTTGGTTTAAAGATGCGCGGCGACAAGGAGCAAATTCCTTAATTAATAATGGAGGCATTTTTAAAGCGCTCTTATACCAGGTATCACAGCGCTGTACATTATTACCCCTGCTCATCAGGCGCATAAATCATTCCTGAAACCATCTCAGCTCCCTGAGGAGTATACAGCTCAATTGCTGCCATTTCGGCGCATATGGGCTAATCAAACACAACAACCAACCTCACAGGTACCCATTTACTCTTGGGTGGAGAGAAGCAATTATGGCAAAGTGTCTTGCTCGAGGACACAAGCACCACGGTCGCGGTCGGGATTCGACTCAGCCATCAGAACACAAATCCGATGCACTAAACCGCTCGGCCATGCGAGCATTGATATCAATTCGATACCATGAAAATGATCGTTTGGGAAGGGCTATCAACCTTTGACCAATTTGTATTAAATACTAACCTTGAAGTACAAGTAATTAAAATGCAATTCACAAGCCTCCCGTGTACTTCCAATTATGATAAGAAAATCATGCAGGTAAGCAACGGCCCTAACAACCACGACGTTTATAAAAGACAGACGGAGTTGATTTATGACAGAAAATGCCTGGCGCACGTTTAGCTCCGAAAGGAAGCTAAGTGCAATAAAAATAAGTTGGAGCCTTTCTTTTCCCACCCATTCCACACCACTCGTCTTAGAAAACCTATGTAGCAAGTGTCCAGTTTCTGGTATTCACGCTGTAATAAATTCCATGATTGAGCTCCATATGTAAGTCTGGATCTGACTAAAGAGTTAAGAAGCATAACACGTATCTTGATAGGTGCATGTTTGTTCTGAAGGAGTGTTTTGTGTGAATAGTAGGCGCCTGTCACAGAGGCTATTCTATTATTGACTTCAGTGGTACCGGTGCTGGTTTCAAAAGCTTTGGAGAACAATCCGAGGTATTTGAAGGGCAGGACATGGTCAAGATTTTTACCAGACAGATTGAAAATTATTGTCGGGTAGTCATCAGGAGGACTGGGGTGGTAAATTGTAATAGTTTTAGTCTTTTCAGCCGAAATCAAACGTAAATACTACGTACTTTTTACAACATAAATGCAACGTTATCAAAAATCCAGCATATAACGTTATATGCAAAACATTATATGTAAAACTTATATAAAACGTTGTAAAAAATACCAATATACAACCATAGTGCAACCTTAAATAAAAAACATGGAACAGTCTGACGTTGTTGTAACGTTGTCAAGATGTTATCATGGCACGTGACCAAATGACAACCTTATCACAACGCTGTACAATGTTGTAGCAACGTGTTAGCTGGGCAGATCCAATTTCTCTTTCAATTCCTTTTTTATCTAAATATTAATCGGTGTGTATTGGAATAGCTTCAAAGTGATATTGTATACAGTTGTTTGTAGCAACATACAATGTTGTAGCAACGTGTTAGCTGGGCAGATCCAATTTCTCTTTCAATTCCTTTTTTATCTAAATATTAAACGGTGTGTATTGGAATAGCTTCAAAGTGATATTGTATACAGTTGTTAACATCCAACGTCATACCTTTTTGTAGATATTATTTACGTTGAAGCATTAAAATTAAAATTGTATCTGTATATGTAATGCATTACATGTATTCCAAATCAGTAATACTTTTTTACAGTATATGAGAAAATCCGCGATGATTTAGAACATGCTTTATAAAACCAAACTGTTGATCTATCGTATCCCATCGCAATAGGAGCTTACTTTTTGAGCTGCCTGCCCTGGACAATTCGTAACAGTTTTTCTGTTTAGCTTTAGATATGAAGTTTATGTCGTTTTTGAAGAAAAAAAACGCTCTGCCTACTGCAATTTGGTTCAAAGGTAGCCATAACCGGGAAGATTCGTTGCCTCAATCGGTCTGTCTTCCATTGAACCATAATTTAAGCGATTTTACTCAATTCAAGTCAATGCACTGCAGTACAATTTATTTCATATCGCAAATACAAAAATAATAAATAATAAACAATCAAATTTAACAGACCATAGGGCTGTACGAAAATGTGATTATTCCATCACTTATGTGCAATAAATCATTGTATGAACAATAAATTATTTCATGGTTGATTTTCAGTTCCTTTGTATCTAGCCCATGCACTTCTGGGACTAGTGCGTAGCGGTAGTTAATCGGCACTTTTTGCTAATTAATTAATTACTCCTTAATTGAGCGCTCAATTTTTTTTTTTTTTTCAAGTTCCTACATCAGCCATAGCCTAACAACTTGGCATAGCCCCTTTATTGTAATTGTTTATAGTTCAGCCAGATACCATGACCCCTTCGCCACAAGACCATAGCTTGTGTACAAAGCCTGGTATACACAAAGCCTATATCCCTTGGCACAGCGGTACCCTTTGTGTGATCAATCATCCTGGTCTACAGGTTTGCCTCAGGATATCTGTGATCAATCATCCATGCTCAGGGGTTGCTCGACAGTGCCTGGAAGGGATTGACCAATAAAAAAAACTCAGACTTGATGTGTTTGGGCAGAGATTGGCTACTGGCAAATGGGGGGGGGGGTGTTAGGGATTTTCCCTTACACTAAATACACCGCAGCTGTCTGGCTATGTATTCTTTAGAGAGTTTTTTTCTGTACTTATTGGGCCTGGACTACATTCAGGGACTGTCTCAGGGGTAGCTGTGCAATGATTATGCATGAAAAATGGTATAAAACAGAGTTTACAGTACGTTATTCATACGTATTACACTGGGCGGTTACAAACCGCACCATACTTCTTTAGTGTTAGAAAAACGTTCAAAGAACGCCCAGAGTTAAGTTGTAGAAACGTTGCCATAACGTTAGTTTGACAACGTCGCTACAACCACAACAGTTGTAACAACGTGCATAAACGTGGTCATGGGGTGATTGGCAACGAACGTTTATTTAACGCTGTAACAACGTCTTTATTTCATTTACTCATAACGTTGTCAGGACAAATGAGACAGTTAAGAAAGAAATCTGTCCTAAAATATTGTGACGAAAATGCCCCCTACATATGGTATGGGTCATTTTCATCAATCTTACCTTAATAATCATTACTGGTGGCTACTAATATGTTTGGTGACATTCTCCTAAGCTTCTCTTGATTATATCTAAATATTTATGATGTGGATTGACTTGTGTGTAAGTTTAATGTAACTGCTGTTGTTATTCACGTGAGCATGCATGTTCACACACTATGATATAAATAGAGTTTGTGTAAATTCAATATGGCGGATTTCAGTATAAGTCAACAGCTATGATTGGTCCTAAGCTTGCAAATTATTATCTGTCAATTTAGCATAGAAAACACAAATTTTTAAGAGTAGAAAGTTACCAAGTTTTATTTTGTATAAAATTCACCCATTATATGGTATTTATTGATGAATCTTTTCATACTACAGAAATAAGTAGTACTCTTTGTAAAATTATCGTCTGCTCAGTGTTTACAAAGTTTATGAATATCGTAACGAAATGGTAGCCTTGGTGCTTGTGTGTTGGGCGCGCCATAGTGCTTAGGCGCGCCGTAGTAGCAGCGCATGCGCCGTAGGTTGGGCATGTGTTGCGTGCGCTGTGTGGTGGGTATGGGCCGCGCGCGTATTTGTTTTTTACACCGCAGCGACGGGTTTTGTGCGCATTTCGCCCTTGTGTCAAGACTATGAACCCATTCAGCACGCAAGCGCGCGCGAAGGAATTTCGACACGCAAAAACCTACCATCAACGGAGAGGGAATGGCTCCATGAGTTCCACTGCAGAGCGCCATGGTCGACTGCAGCTTGGAGTTTTCTATCGTCGCGCGCCTAGGGTTTCGTAGTCTCTCTCTCAAGACCGGAATTGGCACTTTTACTGCACAAAACCCGTCGCTGCGGTGTAAAAAACAAATACGCGCGCCGCGCGCAGCGTCAGTATGGGGTTTTGTTCGGTTGGAGGGCATAATAGAGCAGGACACTACAGCGGTGGGTCACACCATGGGTGTTGGCTGAATTGATGAAGCAACGCATGAATAAATTACATTCCTAAGTGCAACGAAGCAAATCTTCGTATATAAGCTGAGAACGCACATACAGAATTCAGTTCAGGCCGTCGCACGCCGTTGGGTTACACAACGATAGTAGCTAGACGTTAACTTCCAATAAGTGGAGTGTCGTGGCCGAGCGGTCTAGCGCACCGAACTCAAGTTCTGGTGTTGCCAGCAGCAGGGTGTGGGTTCGAGCCCCGGTCGTGACACTTGTATCCTTGAGCAAGGTACTTAACCATAATTGCTTCGTCCTTCGGATGGGACATAAAGCCGTAGGTCCCGTGTGTTGTATAATGCACGTAAAGTGGATTGTCGTGGCCGAGCGGTCTAGCGCACTGAACTCAAGTTCTGGTGTTGCCAGCAGCAGAGTGTGGTTCGAGCCCAGCCATGACACCTGTGTCCTATGGGCAAGACACTTAACCATAATTGCTTCTCTCCACCCAGGGTTAAATGGGTACCTGTGAAAGGCAGAGATGGTTTGCTCTCTATGCGCTAGAAATGGCAGCAATTGAGCTGTATACTCCCCAGGAGCTGAGATGGTTTCAGGAATGATT
>CM055831.1:12924402-12963938 GCA_029582265.1 Zoroaster sp. YZ-2022 | reverse complement strand
ATTTGGATACTGGCTTCAACCACAATATCCACTCATTAAAAATCCAAAGTGAATGGCCCACCTACAACATACCCAAACAACTTAAATATTAAAGGCCTCTGACCGAGATCCCATTTTTCTTAATATTAACTAAAAAATATTAACATCACTATGGTGCCAAACCTATTCTTCAGCACCCAATATCAATGTTATCCGGCTCAAAAAACCAAATTTGGCTCCAAGTGTAAAACCAGCCCCCAAACTTTGTACAGCTCCAGCCCAACTCCTCAACAAATATTACACCCCCCAGTTTTATACCGCCCTAAAAAGGTTAATCTATCCTCAAAATGTAATAGGCCACACCCCCCAAGATCAAAGGCCCCCAAAAGGTTTAGAAATTTTCCCCCAAAGCCTTTTCACCCCCAGTAATGGGGGAAAATTGTCAGAATCCCACTGACTCTATCAAAAAATTCGCCCTATTTATATCATTTAAACTGCGCCCTTTCCCACGTGTAAGCCACCCCCCTAAACTCAACAAAACAAATGTTGCAAAATTAAAAGGTTCAAAATCGCTCTGAACCCAATATTTAACACGAATTCGTAATAAATGAGCGAAATATTTAATATCTCCTTCCCTATTTAAGAAAAAGATCTTGTTAATTAAATAATACTTTTTCCCTAAATAAGGCCGTAAATTGAGTTCACGAATGAGAAAACCGCTTAATTTCATTGAAAAAAAGTGTTTGGGTCAATCGAATATTCATAACTTTGTAAACACTGGCAGACGATAATTTTACAAAGAGTACTATTTATTTCGTGTATAAAAAGATTCATCAAAAAATCCCATATAATGGGTAAATTTTTATAAAAAAATAAAACTTGGAACTTTTACCTTAAAATTTGTTTTTTCTATCTAAATTGACAGATAATAATTTAAAAACTTGGACCAATCATAGCTTTTGCTATACAAACCCCCTTTTAAGCCACACCTTTTTTTGATGTTTTGGAACAGCATGATCAGGGAATTTAACAACAGTTACACACAAGTCAATCCCTTTATAAATTTTAAAAATCGGCTTGGGAGAAGTCACCGAAAACTTTAGCCCCCATTTGATGTTTAAAAGGTAAATTGATGAAAATTACCCACTTTGGGGGGCTTTTTGTCACAATAAAAAAAATTTTTTTCAACTGTTCTTTTCCCTGGCGCGTCGGAGATTGCAGGCAAGAAAAAAAAACAACCTATCACCCTTTGGGGGGGTGTCCCCCCAGACATTTAAAAATATGCCCAGCCCTTTGTCCGATCACGCTGAAAATTTCTGATTTTTGTAACTATTCTTTGGGACCCCGAAAAAAACAATGATAAGGGGTGTTCGGTTCCCATAACCGTTTTTTACACGGTCCTTTTAATTTCCCATTTTTTGTTAAAATACTAGTTTTTTGAACTGTTAAACATTTAATGTTTTTTGGGGTTTTGTTGCGTTTTTAACGGGACAATATTTAATTAAATGATGTCAGATTGTTCCTTTACTGAAGTAACAGCCCAAATTAATGGCCTGGATAAACTTTAAAGGGAAGTTATGAGAAAATATTTTTTCCCAAAAACAAAAAAAAAAAAAATTATAGCGCCCTAACGGTGCCCTTGAAAGTTTTCTGGCCTCTTAGATAGATCGCAAAAGAACATGCCAAAAAGTTTCTGAAAATCGGCTGGGTAAGAAAATACGGAGGGGCTTGGGGCCCCCTCCCAGGTCTGGGGGGGGAAAAAAACCCAGGCTTATGGGTTAAAGGGAAAAGGGAACGGATAAGGGGAAATATTGCAAGGGGGAACAAATATTTTCTTTAAAAGGGATAATCGATTCTTGTTTGTTTGTTGGGTGGGGGGGGTTTTGTTTGTTTTTTTCAAATTGTTGACATTGGAATTATCAAAAAATTGGGATAGGACACAAAGAAAAAAATTTTCCAAACAAGCCCTTTTAGTGAATTTAACTCACAACAAAAAAATATAAAAAACCCCTTTTGAATACTCTTAAGATGAAATTTGTTGCCCGTAACAAAGCGAAAAAAAAAAAAAAAAAAATAAATAAACCCACAAAACCCTTTGCGCATCAATATTTGTTAATTTGCCAAAGATGCTCCCATCTTGGACGTTACTATGTGGTCGTTAATTTTTTTGTATGGTCATTTTGAAAAAAAAGGGAGTGTGGTATACAACAAAATCTGTTTTGGGGAAGAAATGGCGGACCCCGATCCATTAATATTAATCTTAACCACTTGAGCAAACCCAGACCAAAAAAGGGAGGGTTTCTACAAGGTACCTAAAAAATTTAATAAGTTGCCGACACAGCACAATTTTATTTCATTAATCTTAATCCAACGACAAACCACAACATAATTAATGCAGGTTTTTAAAAGGTATCTAAAATTAAGCCCTTTTTTTACCATACCACAGTTCAAGACCTAGGTTTGCCTTGATGTCGGATGCCTTTTTGTATTTTATACAACCCCAGAGGGAAACGCCCCACTTCCCTAAAAAACCCCCCCAAAGACCCCCCCCCAAAAAAAACAACAACCCCCCCCCTCCCCCCCATAAAACTATCCTTCGCCGTCTGGAGCGGCAAAGGATAAACCAAAAAAAATTAAAAAACAAAAAATAATAAAAAAAGTTTCCATAAAAGTAAAAATTAAAAAAATAAAATCTAGATTTTTTAAAAAAGATGGTCAACTCGAGCACAGACCCTCGCGCAAAAAAAGAGTTTTTTAAAAAAAATAATATTAAGATGGGTGACCCATTCAAGTACGTAAACCGATTAAACGATTACCCTTGGGGTTTTAAAACATTTAATAATTTACCCCCAAAAATTTTATTTCGTGCGAATGGTTTTTTAGTGGGTAAAACGGTAAGTGTTCTCACCAGTGGGCAGGAGAAAAATTTTTTGTCCGCTAATCAGTTATTCGACAAGGAAAAATCTATTTTCGGCTCTGTGCAAAAGGTGTAATAAAAGTACTAAAAAATGACGCATTTATGTACAAAAAATGCAGCATTATTTTTAAAAAAATATTATAAATATCGTTGTAAGATTTTTCTATCGGTTTATTTTATTTCAAAATTTTTTCTACAAGTCTTTTTTTTTTTGTCGATGATGGTTTTAACATCGGGAGGATTTTTGGAGTAAATTTTGTTCGAATTTTTTTTCATTCCAGTCTTTTTCCCTCTTGATTAAAAAAATTCTTCTTGGCACTTATAAGTGCTTAAAATTAAAATTTATCCTTGTTGGTGTTAAACAGCATGAAATATTCTTTTGGAATATTTGGTTGTTGGTCTTGCTGGCGCCTCTACTGAATAGATGTTCCCATCCCTAAATTGAATAATGGCATGATTTGGAACCTTCAATGCTTGTTCAACCCTTGTCCCTTAAATTGAAACAGTTGTAATAAAAAAAAACAAAAAAATTAAAAATGAAAAAAATTGCTAAATCGGAAATTCAAAAAAAAATTTAAAATTGTTCCATCAACCCTAAAAGCGACGACGACACGACCCGGGAAAAACAAATTTAAAGGAACAAAGACCTTTGCCAAAAAGGAAAAAAGTTTAAAAAAAATTCCTCAACAACCAAAAAATTTTTTTTGCCCATTTTCAGATTAATTGCAAAAATTTAAAAACATCAAATTTTTATTTTAAACGGAATAAAGTTTAATATTAAAAATATATTTAAAAAAAAAAGGGAAAATTCCCTTTTTGCACCCTTGTAAGACGTTAATTATCAAAAAATTTTCAAAAAGTGAGAATTTTGGCCTTTTTCCCTTTCCAAAGGAATAAAGTTTAATATTAAAAAAATCTACTAACAACCACAAACGGAAATCATTTTTGCACCCCTTTACGATTGTTTTTCAAAAATATTTACAAAAAAGGTTTCAATTTGACCACTTCGCCAAACCAGCAAATTTAATATTAAAAAAAAATTTCCAAAAAGGGAATGTTAGTCTGCAAGCCGATCGTTTAAATTTCGAACAATTTAAAAAAAAAAGTTACCCCCCTTTTGACCCCTTTACTTCCTGTCCAAACCGGAAGTCAAACAAAATCATTGGGTAAATTCAAATTTTTGCAATTGGTATCTTTTGTCAAAAATTTTAAAAACAAATTGACCCCGTCTTTTTTACTTCCTCCCCGAACACCTAAAAGGTTTGTCAATACAAAAAATTTTATTTATTTTTTTAAATTTAATTTTTAGAACCTGTATTCTTTGTCAATTTTAACATAAAATTATTGAAATCAAGTACCTAAAATATTATGAAAAAGGGGCCACACAAAAAAAAATAACTCTTGAAATTAATTTTGGAGGATTTTTCAGACTTTTTTATTCAAAATGGGTGGCTCCCTTTTTGAAAATTAATAATAATTTTATTTATTTATAACTATTTCTTTAAAAACCCATCCAGGACAGCTGATCATTTAGGAGCCCCCCATATATAAAAATAAATCAAGATGTTTTGTAAAAAATACAACACATACAGCGGACAAAGACTTTTTTTGGGTACCGCTGCAAAATGAGCCAGTAATTTTCAGTCAATGTGTTCATCGTAAACTAGGACACTGATTCCATGTCCTGTTGAAAGTGGCTCGGGTACCAAAAGACAAAAATTTTAACCTCCTTTCTTAATTTTTTATACAACGGCTGAAATTTTTACGGGCCTGTAAAAATCTTGATTCTGGTCTAATTTTACAGAAAACCCCTTCTCGATCTTTTTCACGACTACAAAACCCCCCTTAACTCATTTCTTTTTTCGGTATTGTTCTCCGGAAAAACCCAAACCCAAAATCTTGATCGGGGTGTCTGGTACATAATGGTACGTAGAAATTGGGGGTTGATCAACTGGATCGAAAAAGAAGGGGGGTAGGAGGTCAGTGTGGGTTTTTAGCCCGAGGTCAGGTTCTAGGTTTTAAAAAGGGATCACCCGGCCGTGTTTTAACGTTAATTTCAAAAAAACATCTTTTTCATCGAACATTGGGGTATACTTGAAGATTGACGTACAAGTCCCAAAAAAAAGCAGGAGACTTACCCGGGGCGCTTGTGAGAGAACGGTATTCCCCCACCCCACCATCCCCTGTTCCAATATAGTAGATACGTAATACGCGCAGTGTTTTAACGATGCCCCAAAAAATGTAAAACCCATAAGAAACAAGGAAAAATATTCAAAAAAACATTTTAGGCGTTAACCCCTTACATGCCCCCCGATAAGATTTGTTTTGAAAAAATTGATTTTTTTTTCAGACTTCCTGTTAACCAAAGGGAAGGGCAAAATTAAGTTTTTGAACCCCTAAAGGGGAAAAAATTTTGGTTTCATTTCCCACTTGGTTCAGAAATTAAAAATTTGAAAATAAACTTAGAATTCATAATTTCTACGTTTATGCACAAAAAGGGGTGGAAATTTTTTGGTCCCATGAAAACCCGCGCCCATGACGAAATTGGTTTTCGTATTGACGTTTTGATTATCTCAATTTTGTATAGTTTGACCCCAAAACAATAAATTTAAACGGGCCCCCTTGCATTGTACACTTAATTAACATAAACAATGAAAAAGTCTCCCTTTTCGGGCAAGTTGTCATCACCGGGCAAACCGTGGGATGTAGGTTACCGGAGGGGAAATCCACTTTGAACATCTAATTTAATTAGACCATTGTCCCAGCGTCATATTTTTTGTATTTTTAAAAGATATATTGAGAATCACTACTTATATTTTTGTTTTGATAACAAATATAAGGGGGTACATATAGAACATGTATAAAACTACAGGGTTTAATATTGGGGTTGGGGGGGGCAGGCCCCCCCCCAGCAAAATCGTGCCGGCGGGGCCCCCAATTCAGAAGGAAAAAAAAAGGCCCCATTTCCCTTGGATACAAAATTTCAAAATTGACATCCCCCCCCCAAAAATGTAATTTCCCCCTTTAAAATTGGGTCTGTTACGCCACTGAAAGACAATTATAAAACATTGTTTGTGTCAGGGATGGTGGAGGGATTGGAGTTCATGGGTGACAGTCTAGTGTCCATCAAGTTCTTTTGTCACGATGGGTTCGTTCCCGGTCATGGATTGTTTTGGGATTGCCATAATTAAAACATTAAAACATAAAATATTATTTGGTGTCCGTTCATAAAAATTTTTTTCACTATTTGAGGGCCCCAAGTAATCCCCTTTCCTCTCGCTTCCGGGAAAAAATGCTTAAAAAAAATATTATACCCATTGACATCTTTTGGGGATTTTAATTATAAAATATCAACAAATTTTTTTAATTAGTTTTGGTACAAATTTTGGGGGGGAAAATTTTCATTAAGAAACCGTTTGGGATCATTAACATCCCTAGGGAAAACAATTAATTGGTTTTTTAAAAAAGCCTCTCTAACCTTTTGCTGCTATCGAAATCTAGGGTAAAAATCAAAATTTGACAGAAACAAAAGTTTCCACCCCGGTCGGGAAAAGCAAAAAATAAAAAATTTAGTCGAAAAAAATGTGGTAAAGAAAAAAATGTTGATTGTCGAAAAGCCCAAATTTATGGGAGTATCATGACATTGGACCTCGGTTTTAATTATTTTTAAAAGGAAATGTAATTCATGGATAACTTTTAAAAAACCGTGTACATTAGATGAAAATATTTAAATTAAATATTTTAAAGACCCGAACGGAATTTTTTAACCTTTATTTTTTAATTTAAGGATTTTTTTTTAAAAAATTTTTTTACGTTATGGTTTTTTTAAATTTTAAAAAATTTGGGGCCCCCCCTTTGGTTTGAAAAACCTTTCAACGTTCCCCCGTTTGGGGTCACTTTCCCCTTCCCTACATAGCCCTCTCTTGCCCAAAATCAATACCAATACTTGCGGCCGGAAACCAGCGTAAAACCCGGATCTGCGCCGGGGCGTCATCAAGTATTAACTTAATTATAAATTTTAACTTAATATATTATTGAATGAATTTTGGGTAGAATTGCCTTTCCCAGTCCGTTCAAGTGTGGCAATAAAACCCTGATGCAAAATGGAAAAATTAAAGTTTTTGTGACTCTTCATCTGGGAAAAGTATATCACTGTTTTGGCAAAGGAAAGTGCTTTTCTCAGGCAAAGAACCCCAAAGTACAAAAGAGTGGTCTTCATCTTCAACTAAACGATGGATTCTTTTATAACCTGATGGGCAGATAATGTGAATGGTCTCCCACAGATTTAAGTTTATAAAGGTCATTGTTCTTCCGGGATAAACACTATTTGGTTTCTTTCTTGCAGCCCTTTTTTTTTTTGAGTTCGTCCTGAAATTCCCTTTATTTCCGGTTTTTTTTTCCCATGTTTTTTGGTAGGGTTCTAAGTACCCAAAGGAACCTGATGATTCTTTTCGATTAGATCTACGATTTATCGTTGACCCCACGCACGGAAGCTCTTAATTGGCCCTTATTAAAGTTCCTTTGATGAATCTACCCCGTTCTGCGTGCGTGCCTGTCTTCTTTTTATTTTTTTGCTTGGGGAACCCCTACTGAGCTGGAAAAGACAATGCATCTGGGGACGAGGTCGTTATTTGCGGGAAAGGATGTTTTGTTTGTGGCAGCTGATGTTGTGGGGAAAAGGGAAATTTCCCCAAAGATAAAGGGCCATTGGGGCACCCGCAAATACAATAATTTCAAGAAGTTATAAAACACCCCCAAATCAAAAGTGGTTTGTTACATGCACATACATCTGAAAGGATCTACATCTTCTAGTGATAGGTCAATCCACATTTTGAGTTAATCTGTTGAATATTTCACCCTTAAGACTGACAGTTTGTTACATATCTGGAGATTTCAAACTCTTTGTTTTTTCCCGGGGTTTTTGGTCAAAGTCTGGTTTATGAGCCTAGTAAAACAATCCAGTGACACTTGATGCGGTTGTTGTGCATTTAAAAGAAACGGGGAAAAAATCTTGTCTAAACCCAATCACGGTTTCTACTCAGCTTTAGAATTACCTTTTAAAACATGAGGACGGTGTACATTCAAAAAGATGGTTGGGGTGTGTTTAATCTAATTCATAAAAATAACCCAAAAACTGTGGGTTTGATTAAAAAATCAATCTTTTCAAATAAATTTTTGATTCCGCCCCCTTGAGTTAAATCTCCCAAATAGTAAATCCAAATTAAGTTGGCATAGTGCCCAATGAAATTTTTACTTTCCCAAAAATCAAAATAAATTAGAAATTTCGTCATTTAAGGGCTTATCCCCAAAACTAAGGAATACATTTTGTGGATTAGATAAATGGTAGGTCTCTTCCTGAATGCTAAGGGAGGGAAAACTTAAAATTGGGAAAAAAAAGGGTTGGTACCGGCTTGGGACTCCGACAAAATTTTTCGGTTCTGAACAGGTTCGAAGCCCGTTTCTGAAGCAATATTCATGGTCGGAAGATCTATTTTCCTTTTACGATGCCTAATTAAAAACGAAACCCCCCTTTTTTTTCTTTGAACCATTTTCAGAGTATGTTATTTACCCTCCATCTGAATAATAATAATAATAATAATAATTTTTAAATAATAATAATAATAATAATAATAATTTAAAATTAAAAATAAAAAATTTTTTTTTTTTTTTTTTTTTTTTTTTTTTTTTTTTTTTTTTTTTTTGGGGCTTTTTCCACCAATGGTGGTGCCATTTTTATTTAACCGCCCAAACCAAAATCATTCCTGAAACCATCTCAGCTCCCTGGGAGTATACAGCTCAATTGTTGCCATTACAGCGCGCATATAGGCTAATCAACCAACTCTGCCCTCACAGGTACCCATTTAACCCTGGGTGGAGAGAAGTACTGCGGTTAAGCGTCTTGCTCATGACACAAGTGTCAACCGGCCGACTGAAACCCCACATTCTGCTGGCACTGACTCAGAACTTGAGTCCGGTAGCTAGACTGCTCGGCCCCAACAACACTCCACAACACTGAAGCCATAATTTCATTTACAATTTTCATCCAGCACCATTGCCTCTATACCCAGCTAACATGACATGTTTGGCTGACGTCGGTGAACGTCGGATAAGTCGGCGTCAAAAACGGACGTTGTACGGACGTCGGGAAAGGGTCGGAGTCACTTTCTAAACGTTGTACGGACGTTGGCAAACAGTGCTGAGCATAACAGGTCGATTTTCAACGTTGGCACAACGGGAAGTTATAATAAGGGCACCGTAACGTCGGTGTCCCGGTTTTGTCAACGTCGGCAACCAGTAGGGTATACAAGGTTGATTTTCAACCCTTTGGGCCACAACGTAATGTATTATGTGGGCATTGTAACGTCGGGCGTTTTTGCTGCTGTGCCAACGTCGGCAAAATGTTGTGCAGCATGCTGTCGATTTTTAACCCCACAACGGAAGTATAATGTGTCAATCAACGTTTAAGGTTGTGCCAATGCTGGCAACGTTGCGCCAGCATAACAGGTCGATTTTCTCAACGTTGGCACAACGTAGTTGGTACGGGCAACGTAACGTCTGCGTCCTAAGGTTTTGTCAACGTCGGCAAATGTTGCAGTATACAAGTCGATTTTCAACGTTGGCACAACGTAGTTAAAATGTGTACAACCTAACTACGCGCATCATACGTTGTGCCAACGTCAAAACCAATGGCGTTTTAATTTCCGAAGAGGCAGGGCATTGTACACCTTTAAAAAAATATCGTACTTTACGGCGAAAGTGTGTACCCGCGGTGAATTACCGTATCATCCCTTTTTTCAGTGTTTTACGGCCCGAAACCCGTATTACGGCCGCTCCCATTGCACTCTGACCCTTAATTTGACCCAGCTTTGTGCTCGAATTATTTACAGCGTTTTAAATATGTGAAAATGTCATTTACGCCATTTTCTTCAAATATTTAATGTTAACTTATTGATAAAAAGGTAAGATTTTATGTTCTCTTCTATATTGATGTAAACAAAGTACATTCAAAATTTCAAATATTGAAATATAGATTATAATTGCATGACACCATGATTTGAAAAGAGATTTGAAAATACAGTATATAAAAGGATACATGTTCTGAACATTAGTAACTGGGAGGGGTCGGTGAAAAAGGAATCAGACTGCGCGTACGTGTGTAGGTAAGTGAAAGACCTTGTGTAAAATAAACAATTGCATCGATTAGCCCCAATTAATATCTACAGATTCATCCCATAGTAAATGCAGCACTTGTGGACGTTTCAACCCTTAACTGCTTAATACTGCAAATAATACGTTAACCGTAGATTCGTTTCCAGTTATGAAAATATTGGTACCGTGAATATATGGAAATATTTAAACCCGCTGCATTACGTTTGACCGGGAATTTTTTTTTACAGTGTAGGTCTACCCAGCTCAGCATCAGGCCCCGGATTAACCATTAATTAATATGCCATAGCCTTAGGCCCGGATTATATTAGGCCCTCGATTATATTAGGGCCCCCATTTGTGGCCTGTAAACATTTTCAAATATGCCTGCTTTACGAACGAAACTATAATACATGAACGAAAACCCAGCGCCTGTGAAGTTGCCCGCGGATGAAAAGAACTGATAACGAGGAATACAAATCAGCCAAACGCCGTAAGAGACGAAATACATGTGGACGATGCAACCACTCACATCTGCCAGCGCCAGAGAGGACTTCAGAGTCAATACTCACTATCATTGACAAATTGAAAGTGAATTAGAGCGCAGGGTCAAGAAATATGAGTATATTGACAACATGTTTAGTGTGTTAACAAAGGTGTCGCCCGATATGTCCGATGCACGTTGAGTGAAGGCATACAAATTGTGTCACAACACCAGATGATTCACCAGTAGGTTTCACCATGGAAATTTCAGCAATTTCTACTTTTTGTCCTCACAAATATTGAGAAGAAAGATGACGAAAGCCGTTGTCTTGATGCAAATTATAATTGACTCCAACATGATCGAAATGCTTCCTCAAACGTTGAAACGGGATTATTGCTTGTATTTGTCATTGATGATCAGTAATTGTAGTGGGAACGTCATTTTCTCTTCTTGAAAAGGGTCAAAAACTTGCGATCGACCATGAGTCAGGATCGTCTGACCGCTCTTGTCCTGTTGAGTATCGAGAGTGAAATTTCAAGATCATTGAACTTTGAGGATATCATCCAGAGTTTGCCACAGCCAAGGCCAGGGAAAATGCACATTTAGGGTTTGAAACTTTAAAACATGTGTAGAATATGGTCTCTTCAGTCGCTACCCACTAGTCAGTAGTCATGGTTTGTGTGACTGAATATGATGAACCTATATGTTGCATAATTTAGGCCCTTCCTCCCTCATTAGCCTTAGGCCCTCCATACCCTTAATCCGGGGCCTGCTTCTAGCATACATACGTGTGCCAACGCTGTGGCGGGCCTTACCCGTCGTCGGTATTAACGTTGGCCTAACGTCTCGACGTTGGCCCGATGGAGAAAATAAATGTCAAGCGACGTTTCAATCGTCAATGTTGGGCCAATCATAACAATTGCTATCCCCAACGTGTTACTAATACATCATACGAACGTTGGATGTGCCGACGTTGGCCCAACAAATGCCGGACGTTGTGGCAGGTTGGGCCCAACGTCGACCCAACGTTGGCCCAAGGCGACGTCAACTGCCGACGTTAACAATCGTAATTTTACGTTGGCCAACGTTTAACCAACGTATGCATGTTTGGGTTGGTATGCTTTTGACAGCCAATCGTGTGTGTTCTTTTCTCAGGCAGGTTATCAAGATCAACACTGGATTCGCTGTGAAATTTCCAGGTTCTACCAAACATTTTATTCCCAACTGCTCACAACAGCTCCCCTGGGCCTGTTTCTTCAGACATGTGGTAACAACTTTTCAGCATGTCAACAGTCTCATAGAACTCATCAATTTTAAACTTTTCGGACTTTTGCGGTATTGTAGCCAGGTGGCATGTCGTCCTGTGCAATACCAACTGTATATGGACTTGACAGACGGCGCTTTCTCCCAGTAGAACAAGTTGGCTTGTCACTATCATCAGAACTCTCAGTTTTGTAGATTGTCATAGTCCTGGTCGCGAACAGCTGCACCTGATTCATTACTTTCAGGAAAAATAGTCACGTCTTTGTTAGATTTATTTCACTTTCAGTGTCTTGGCGCTTATTCTCTCGTGCTTTACAAATAAATATTTTCGCGATCCATTGTCTTCATCCTATATCAACAAAATCTTCGCCAGAACATCCCGTCAGATCTCTGATCATCAAAAAATTTAAACCCGTGTCAGTCATTTTCAGTCTATTTAAACGTTCACACTGTTTTCGACTCTTCATCTCTGCAGAAAAAACATCACATGATCTCCCCTGCTTGTTGAAATCTTTGAAAGTATCGCTATGCCTTTCCCTGTTTGACAAGAGTGAGGATGAATTCCATGTTTAACACCAAAAATGTGCTTCTGTATGTGCTTCACTTGAATGGTGTAAATGTTGCAGTAGATCCAGTGTGGTCTTGAAGACGTTCTGCTGCGCAGACGTGAGGCATCATCTTTAGATCTTTTGGGCTTGTCCAGCTCGTTGTGGTCTCAGTAGACACAGCATATTCTGATTGATGTCCTTTTTTGTGGGAAGGACTCCGTGAGGAAATTCTGCTTGCTCATGCTAGTCCAATTTTCCTAAAATGTTTTCTTTGCTTTTGACCTGGTACTAATGTTTGCCATCCTTGTAGATGGAGCCATTACCTTAAAAAATATGAAATGCATAAATAATTATGTGTGAACTAACAACATAAGTTATTAATAGAAAGGTGAAATATTGCAACAAGTTGTTCACAAATGTGCTTAAATATCAGTTGATATGAACATACGGATCGAATCTTCTTTAACTCACCACTGAAGTGGACGATATCACGATAATATCGTAACGATACGATATTAAAAAATATATATATCAGGCTAAACTCAGGTTATGGTTTTGAAAATATCGATGTTTCGCCACATTGAAGAATATTTCAAAAATATAGCCGATATCAAATTTATATCGCTCTTTTTAGTTAAAATATCGCCGGGTGATAAATTATACGGTCATATCAACGAAGTTACGCTTACCGTGAAGAACTAAAAAACTGTTCGAAATCACGGCGCGGCCCCGCTCATGTTCCTATGACTAATTGCGTGCGTGGTCTTTTTCGTGAGTTGTGCTCCTGGTTGCAGGCGTGGGCTTTAAACTAGTACCCAAGGGTAGTTACAGGATCACGTGCAGTACAGTCTCCTGGAATAACCGCGCTGGTGTACGTTGTGAGGTTGTTCACATTCAGCAGATGTCGGATTACCAGGGATAAAAGCGTGGTTGATGACCAGCTTAATCTGTGCGTGCGCGATCGATCAATTGCTCACTCATTCTCGTTTTGGGATGGGGGCTGGCTGTACGCATTTATAAACCTATGAGTTTGTTTATGAACGTCACGGTGAGTTTTTATAAAATATTTGCAAGGCACCGGAGTGGAAAAATTCTAAGAACTTCCCTTACGCCAACTTCCCCTGTAAAACTTGCATGTAAAAGTAGGTTCATATATCGCCGCAGTGTCCAATGTCGCTAATGTTCGATACATACATTTTTCATGTATTTAAAGGAGTCCGTGTATTGAGACGAGATAATATCGTATATTGCCAATATCATCATGCCGTCGATAATCGACTATAAAAAATGCAATATCGTCACCCCTACCCACCACCCGTTAAAATAGTAAAATGCCACAAACAATAAATCCCAAATCCAACTATTTTTATTTTAAGCTATAATTTATGTTTCAACTTTATAGATTGAGAGGTTACACAGTTGTAAACCTAAACTTATTTAGGAATTGCAAACTGTATTCTCTCTCTCTCTCTCTCTCTCTTAGTATTATATCAATATATGACAGTAACCAGGGGGTAAATAGTTCATGATTTAAAGATCATAACGAGTCCCAGACATGTCAAATAATATGTACCCCACTCCCATGGAATGGTCATGATACAGAGCACAAGTAGTACTACACATGGTGTAACGTTAGTAGGTAAACAATACAATATGAAACTATAGAAAACTTCTGTCAGTACAGTGTCGCTGCCCAGCAAACAATCCTTATATATAATATGATGTGCACATTTACTAATCTAAATATATTATTGTCTTTATGACTTTAAACCCATCAATTAAACCATGTCAGCAAACCATGAACATCTGATGATTATGCATGGTAACCAGCGTATGTTCCGCTTGCGCGAACGTTGCAAACGTTTCGCCAACGTTTGCAAAAAATTTCAAGTGGAACCAATTGTGCGCCACCAACGTTATCAACATTATCAACAGACAGCGAACGTAGTTTTGAGGTGTTCGTGGTTGTGCGAACTTTGCGCTCACAATCAGTTCCACTTTGACCAATCCGTCCCCAAACGTTCGCGCGAACGTTTGCGATACATTCGCGCGAACGTTTGCGATACATTCGCGCGAACGTTTGCGATACATTCGCGCATATGTGGTACATATCACATACACAGACTGGTAACCATAATAATGTCTCTTCAGTGCATACAGAGTCAGGGAACCTTTACGTTAAACTGACAACAGAGGGCGCCCTTCAACCAAAACTTTCAGGGGTATATACAGGGGTTAGAAATATCAAATTTGTATTTTAAGTGATTTAGGGCAGAAAATAAAAGTCAAACAAGTGAAATAATACCCCCTATTCAAACTTTCATTCCGTTGGATTTCGTTGAAACAGTTAATTTTATACGGCTCCTTTCAGCTCTCTTGAACTTTGTTGAACTGAACGTACACTCGCCTATTACGAGTCTAATTGTATTCATTTCCTCTCTTATTAAATTTTGTATTAGCTGCCAGTGCTGCAGCCGATATCCACTCTTCAACTAACAGTTGACATTAATGAAGACATTGGTCTGACTAGCGCCCTCAACTCAACATACAGACTCCTCAATAGGGAACTCCACGTCGGTGACACAGCACATTTTGTCATCCAAGCTAAAGATTCTCAAGGCAGAAATAAAACGAGTGGTGGTGATTTCTGGTTTACGGTTTTAACAAGTGATACTGGTGCTTACCCAACCAAGGGAGGGCGCACTGCTGGGAGGATTGTGGACTATAATAACGGTACTTACAGTGTATTTTTTTACGCAGGATGGGAGGGGACTGCTTACGTTCACATGACACTAGCAGCTCCAAGCGAGGCTACAAAATGGTTACGCAAGAACTATTGGCCAATAGAAAAACGTGTTTTTTGGACTGGAGCATTTTCTGGCAAGAGCACTCTGGGTAAACAAGTATTATCTGAAAGTACTGTATGCTACCTTTTAAGAAATGTGACGTCATCGGAGCTGTGTATGATGGATTACAACCCGAAGGCTATGGGATTGACGGCTCTTTACTGTCAAAAATCTCAGACATTTGAATGTGATGAACTTGGAACGCTTACGGTGAATAGCGACATTATTGCCAGAAGAACGGAACAGCTGCTTGGTGAAAATATTAAATTGTTTGATGGGTAAGTTTAAAAACAAATGAATTAACGGCAGCCCAACTAAATGACAAACGGACACACAAACAACAGATTGATATGAAGTAATTTAATCTTATTTCCATGGATAGGGTGTAACGATACCACTTTTTCGCGATACGATACGTATTGTGATACTTGGTCACGATATCGTGAATACTAAAGATGCTTTTAAAAAAAGGTCAGTAATGTTGTGAATTACCCAATGTTGTACATATACACAGTTTCATGTTGTTGTCAAAGTTATTGCCCTTCCACTGAAAATAAAGGCAAAAATAAAGGCAAAAATAAAGATACCGACAATTTAATCATGTGTAAAATGTTGAGTAAAATATTTTAACATTTTCATCAATAATACTATAATGCACACCAAATCTGGTTCACAAAAAGAAAATACTTACTTTATAAAAGAAATCCGTAAATTTATATTTAGCCCACCGAAGTTTTTCCCGACAAAATGTCAACAATGAAGTCTATTCTGAGGGGGAAACCCATGAAATTTCCTGTCAAAAATAGTATAGCGCCCTACCAAAAATAGTATAGCGCAATCAATAAATCAAGTCAATAGATATTGCAATAATAATGCTTGTTGAAATAAATTATGGGGAATACGGAGAGTCGTTCTGACTAAACGCTTTGCCACCCGCAAAACATATTTTATCGTCGGCATTTTTTAAAGACGGCGGTGAGGCATTTTTTCAGGGAAAACTTCAACGATTTCGGTGGGGTAAATGTCAGGTATGAAGTGCTAATATTTTTAAACAAATTTTGGTTTGGATAACATTCAGTGTTTTTTTTATATATTTTGATGAAATTTTGTGTGAACCCCAAAAAGAATTAGTATCCCGATACGCGGTTTTGTATCACGATAATCGGTGAATCGTTACATGGGGTTCAGCGGCGCGAATGTGCTTGAAAACGATACTCTCCGCGGTATCTAAAGTAAATATCTTTGAAATCAGCTACAGGGGGCGCTATGCAAACCGACAGGCGGTAAAATTTGAGTTGTGCAAAGCACCATTTTCTTTACCCAAATTCCAGCCTCCACACTGCTCTTAAACCTTATCTATGTTCTTGTAACACATATAAGACGGCTAGAGGCGATTCTGATGATCAACTATGCCTGCAGGAAGGAAGAAAGCCGCCCTTAAATCCGTCACGATGTCAAGCAATGAACGTGAGGTTGGTACACCACCTCCCACAATGTTACAATCTCCTGATCACTCGGTGGCCAAGGTACCTGACCAGCCTGACTCGTCATGTTGCAACACCGATGGGGATTTTCAGCGCTTTGTGAGGGAGACTTTGATTGAGATACGCAAAGGTCAGGATGAAATTCACAAACGGATCAACAACATGGAATCCAATATCAATGATTCCATTCAGTTCGAGGGCCGGCGTATCTCCGAGCTTAGAGAACTAGCTGGAAGAGCTGGAAGACAAGATTCAGCAGATTGGTGAGATAAACAAACAGCTTACGTCCCACAAAGAACAGCTTAACAAATTAGAACGTTAGCAGACGTAACAACATGAGGGTAATTGGCTTGTCCCAGCACAAGGATGAATATTGTATGGAGCTCTCTACAAGACTACTTCAAGACAAGTTCGGTCTTACAAATATTAAACTCGAGCGTGCACATAGAGATGGCCCCAAACTTCCGGAAATTCAACTGCTATCCTTCGTAAGCAACGACAGGCCCTTGATCGCGTATCCTACTTCTGCACTGATGATCTTACAAAAGATGACCTTCATGAAAATAAATGATGGGCAGACCATGCAAGCAAGGCTTACAAGGAGTAATATGTTAGATGCCGAAACCAGCGCATCTACTTAAAAAATGATTTTGTTGAAAAAATTATTTTTTTAATTTATTTTTTTTAAATTTATTTATTATTATTATTATATATATATATATATATTTTTTTTTTAAATATTTTTTTTAGCGCATCAACTTAAAAATGGGCGTGGTTGATAAAAAAAGAGGGAGAGAGGGTGAGAGTTGATGATGTTGATGACGTCATTTAAAAAAGATGACGTCATCATGAAATGGCTCGTGGGTAGAAGTAGGGGGGTGTGGAGACGTTAATATAAAATAAATTGAAAATCACACTTATAAAATTGAAAAAGTAAAAAAATCTTACTTATAAAATTGAGATAATATTTTAAAAATCTTACTTATAAAATTGAAAAAACTAAAAAATATTATCTTGTTTAATAATAAAGAGAGTATGGAATCAAGAAGAAAATATTTATCGAGATGGACATTGTCAGAATTGAAAGAGTTTGCGCGCTCGCATAGACCCATAATTCTTGTACAAAACCAAAATGGTAAAGTAGATAAACGTTCTTATTACAACGCGGTAAAAAAATATTTGCGTCGTCATAAACCAAAGCCACTATATAAATTAAGTTTAGTCGAATTGAGAGAGCGTATAGAGTCTGAAAATATTGTTTTACCTCAACGCGGCGCGGGTAAAAGTGGGCGGTTGTTAAAAAAGGACTACATCGCTGCCATTAAAAGGTTTCACGGTCAAGAAGAAGAGTTGAGATTTAAACCCCCGATTGACGGTGGAAGATATTTACGCGAACGAAGAATGGTAGTTGACTAGTTCCGCTGAATCATAGCAAAGAAAAAGATTTAAATATTTTTTGGGAAGCGGTAAAACCAAAGATTAGAGCCAAGTTGGGTATAGACTTGCAAGAATTTACATCGTACAAGTTTATGATATATATACGCATTAAATTACGTAAAGAAAACCTAGACGGTATAATCGATTCTGCCGAACCAAGATTTCATAATAATAGACAAATTGTTTTATTGAATTTGGATGACATTGAAAATATATTTAATACCGTTTTTTCACAAATTGCCGAGTCTTTAGAAA
This sequence comes from Zoroaster sp. YZ-2022, assembly GCA_029582265.1. Classification (NCBI taxonomy): domain Eukaryota; kingdom Metazoa; phylum Echinodermata; class Asteroidea; order Forcipulatida; family Zoroasteridae; genus Zoroaster; species Zoroaster sp. YZ-2022. The sequence continues at coordinate 12,945,579 of CM055831.1, read as the reverse complement.
AATGGACTCAAGAGGGTTCTGGATGGGAGGTAGATCGTATCGTAGATATGAATATCGCTATCGCGAGATATCAACCTTTGAGAGGCGGTTCTTATATCGAGCTATGCGACAATATAAAAAATAAAAAAGCGTGCATCAACGTAAAAAACAACGACGATGATTGTTTGCGGTGGTCGCTTCGTGCGCATCGTTTTCCAACTTTAAAAGATCCTCAAAGAATGTCTAAATACCCGATGGAGGATGGTTTAAATTTTGATGGTGTAGATGCGCCTACACCAATCAGTCAAATAAAAAAAGTAGAGAAGCAAAATTGTATAGCGATAAACGTTTTTGGTTGCGAATCAAAATCGATACTAGTTTATCACCTCAGCGATCAACCCGCGGAATTAGATCGTATAAATTTATTATTAATTCACGCTGACTCTAACTCTGACGAGAAGCGCGAGAAGCGCGCGAAGAGTAAAGAAGAAGGAACTAGATCTCACTACGTTTGGATTAAAGATGTGAATAAATTACTTTCTAACCAAACTAAACACGGCCATCGCCAGCATTTTTGTTTGAGATGTTTACAGGGTTTTTCGACGGAAGATTATCTCGAAAATCACGTAAAAATGTGCAAGGGAATTAACGACAGACCGACGACGGTCGTTATGCCGGAAAAGGGTAAAAACGATACGATAAAATTTATAAATTTTCATAAAAAGAGTCAAGTTCCTTTCGTTGTATACGCCGACTTTGAAAGTATTATTAAAAAGATTGACGACGTAAATGCAACTAATACTAAAAAACTACAAGAACACATCGTTTGCGGTTATTCGTACGTCGTCGTTTGTTGCGACGGTGAAACTAGTTCTCTCGTTACGTATAGGGGAGAAGATGCCGCTAAGCATTTTTTAAATAAATTAGAAAAAGAAGAAGAAAACATCAACGAGATGTTTAAAATCCTAAAAATTTGTACATGACTGAAGAAGATGTAAGATTACAACTCTGCTAGCAAGTGTTGGATATGTGAAAGGGATTTTTTAAAGGTGATGACGCTGTTTAAACAAGTACGCGATCATTGTCACATTACCGGTAAATATCGAGGCGCGGCGCATAATTGTTGTAATTTAAAACCGAGTTTAAAACCAAATAAAACTTTATTCCGGTCGTATTTCATAATTTACGAGGTTACGACTCGCATCTCATTATGCAAGGCGCGGGCCAAACGACGGGAAATTTAACGTGTATTCCAAACAATATCGAAAAATATATTTCTTTTTCAATCAGGCAACTACGATTTATCGACAGCGCTCAATTTTTACTGGCGTCGTTGGATAAAACTCGTAAAATCAAACAATTCTTTCCCAATTACTAGCAAGTTTGAATCAGATTTAGAAAAATTTAATCTTGCTAAAAGCAAGGGTATTTATCCTTACGAATACATGGATAGTTTTGAAAGATTTGAAGAAACGCGTCTTCCGTCGATGGAATCTTTTTATAGTAGTTTAAACAACCAACGCATTACTAAAGAACAATACGAGCACGCAAAGACGGTTTGGAACAAGTTTGATTGTAACAATTTAGGTGATTATCACGATTTATACGTGCGTACGGATACTTGCTTATTGGCGGATGTATTTGAGAATTTTCGTGGTACTTGTTTACGAGAGTACGGTTTGGATCCGGCTAATTATTATACGAGTCCTGGATTAAGTTGGGACGCTTTGTTAAAACATTCGAAAGTTTGTTTAAATTTGTTTACAGACGTCAACATGCATTTATTTATAGAAAAAGGTACGAGAGGAGGAACGTGCATGGTAAGTAAACGATACGCTAAAGCAAACAATATACATTTACCCGATTACGATAAATCAAAACCATCAAGCTACATTATGTACTTGGACGCGAATAATTTATACGGGTACGCGATGAGTCAACCTTTACCAACTGGTAATTTTAAATGGATGACGACGAAAAACAATTGACAGACTCGAGAGCGAGGGATTAACGCGTAAGAAAAGGATGTATTTTAGAAGTTGATTTAGAATACGTTAAAGAATTACACGATTCTCACAACACATTTCCACTCGCGCCAGAGTCGTTGACGGTGCCGAAAGAATGGATGTCGTCGTATCAGCTCGAGTTATTAAACAACAAACCAGCCCCAAACGTTGTAAAATTAGTTCCAAATTTATACGATAAACGCAACTACGTGCTTCATTATCGTAATTTACAATTATATTTACAACTCGGTATGAAACTGACTAAAATTCATCGCGTTTTAGAATTTGATGAATCATGTTGGATGAAATCATACATCGATTTAAACACTCGGCTCCAGAAAAGACGTGACGAGTGATTTTGAAAAGATTTATACAAACTCATGAACAATTCAGTTTTTGGAAAAACGATGGAAAATGTACGAAAACGCGTTAACGTGAATTTAAAACGGCTAAACGATGAAAAAGCGGAAAATCAAATTCGTTCACTCGTTGCGAAACCAAATTTTGCCGAGGCTAGGATTTTTAATAATGATTTAGTGGCGATTCACATGCACAAAATAAAACTCGTTCTCAACCGCCCAGTCTACGTAGGAATGAGCATACTGGATTTGTCTAAAGCTTACATGTACGATTTTTATTACAATCGTTTAAAAACAAAGTACAGTAACGAGTGCGAGTTGATTTACACGGATACGGATAGCTTATTACTCGAGATTCGAACGCAAGATGTATATAAAGATTTATATAAAAACAAATCTTTATACGATTTTAGTAATTATAAACAAGATCATTTTTTACATTCGAAAGTTTTAAAAAAAGTAATCGGTAAAATGAAAGACGAGACTGCGGGAATTCCTATTTCCGAAATTGTATGTTTAAGACCAAAAATGTATTCGATACTTTTACAGGATGGAAAAGGAATATAAAAAAAGCTAAAGGTGTTAAAAAACAAGTTTTAGAACAGGATATTAAACACTCGAGATATAAACAAGTTTTATCTCAAAATAATACACTACATCACCCTATGAATTTTATTAGGCATGAAAAACATAGATTATATACAACGCGAGTAAATAAAATATCGCTATCTCCTTTAGACACAAAAATATATATTTTAGAAAACGGAATACATACTCGATCTTACGGTCACTATAAAATTTCAGAATTAACTTTAGCAGATAACGCTAGCGTTTAATCGGTGGATTTTCCGTATCTCGCGGTACAGTTTGTAATTTCTTACAAAACCACGAGCAGGGCCCGCGTCTCAAATAATACAAGATGGGTTGATTCGCGGCTTTCATCGTTTTAGCTAATCTATAAATTGTTATACTCCATATAGGATCGGTCGCGCGACGTCTCGTATCTTTTTCTGCTTCACCGGTGTGTGTGTATAAATACCGAACCAACGAGTTTAATGGAATTCTTTTCTTTCTTTGAAGTTGGTGAGGCTGATTTTGGTTCGACGACGCGTAATTTCATCGCGTCTTTAGGTTTTAAATTAATGAGTCGCGTCGTCTCGTTGTTTAACGATTTTACAACCAACGGTAATCTTTTAACCCATTCTCTATTTCTTTCTCCCAACGCTATTTCTTTAGCGTATTGATGTGAAAATAGTCTTTCGCTTAAAGTTCTATTGAATCGCTCTACTATGCCCTGAGCTCTATGATTACCGGCTTCGCTTCTTTGAATTTTTACATTATGTTTACTCATTAATACGTTTACGCTAGACATAAATTCTTTTCCAGGATCAACTTTTATAATTTTGGGCCAAGTGAGCCGCAAACGTTTATAAATTTTTCAAACGCGTTACCGACTTGAACGGCAGTTTTATCGGTTAATGGTTCCGCTTCTTTATATCTGCTAGCTTCATCCACAACGGTTAACGCGTACTTGTACGTCTTTTTAGTTGCTCCCCTACCGATCGTATCGTGCGCAAGAAATAATAAATCTGCTTGATGAACCTCGTTTGGTTTTTCTAAAGTACTATTTGAACTAGTCGGTCTTGGAATATATTTCGGATAGGGTAAATAAATTTGGCACAACGCTTGCTTTTTTATCCACTGAGAAACTAATTTTACATTTACCTTTGTTTCTTTTGCTAATTTATTAATAGCGTCGAGACCTTTGTAGTATCCTTTCGGACTATAATACACATTTTGAAGCTTTTGTTTCGTTCGCTCGTCCATTTTTAATATTTATAAATATATTTATTCCGTAGGATTTTTAGGCATAAGCGAGGATGGTAAAATTCCTTGTTGTACTAACCACATTTGCGTCATCGAAGATAATCCAAGCGTCGCGGTTAGTTTTAGCGAGTCTTTTATATCCAATTTATTTAAATTGGCTGGTTCTACGCTTAATACTTTTTTACCGAGCATGCTGTATAAAACGGTAAAAAGTGTCAAAACGGCGCTGTGATAGGCTGAATCGGCGATTGTTTTCGTATCCATCATATTTTATACTCGTCAATATAATTATTTAAAAAAAAACTTTTATTCCATTTCAAGAACAACATGTTGTTGTCTCGTTGGCGCGGGTTTAAACAAAGGTGGCGCTGCTTCGCTAGCGTGAGAGCTTAACGGTTTTGGCGGCTCTTTTACTACCGCTGGCTCTTTTTTACTAAAAAGGAAATAAGCGCCAACGGCTAAACCAATAGCGATATAGTAGTAGTAGCTCGATGAGTTGTTTTCTTCTTTTTGAACATAACTCGTTGACTCTGACGAGTAACGAGTTTTACTCGCGTCTTTAACGAGTTGTAGTTTTTTCTTTTTATTAAGTTCAGCGAGTCTTTTCCCAGCTGCGACTCTTTTTTTTTTTTTTTTTTTCTTTTTTTATTGGCCGGTTTCGTTACAGTCCTCAACGTTTTTACAGCTTGCGGTTGCTCTGGTTGCGTATTCTCCAACTCGTTCGTCTCCATCGCTTTTATTATCTATACAAGATTCTTCTTTTCTTTTTAAATGTTTTGCCGTAATTAGCGTTGCACTGAGCGGCGCAATCAACATTCCGTACTTGTAGTATATTTCACACGCTACGGTAGAAAGCGTGCTCGAAATGAATGGATCTTTTTCTAAATCTGAAATTAATTTACCTTCGTCGTCAATTTCAAAATGATGACCGTATAAATCAATGCGATTTAAACTAAATCCTAATAGTTTAGCGTATAGCGTTAGAATGGCGCTACCTAAAGACTGCGTTATATCGCGGCCTAATTTAGTTTCGTATTGCACGAGTAATACATCTCGCTCTTCTGTACTTAGTGCTTCAATATCGTTGATGGAATACTCTTTACCGAATTTTTTTGAATCTCCTCCGCTACAACGGATAAAAGCCGTTTATCTCGTAGTTTTTGCTTTAATAGTAGCGCATCGTCGTTTATATTACTATCGGTAGACGGTAGGCTTGACGCGGACGCTGACGCGGAGAGTGGATTTTCTGTCAATAGTTTAGCAACTTCTTCCATTTATTATAAGTATTTATAGAATAATCGGTAAAATTTATTTAAAAAATAGAGAAACCAATAATTAATTCTAGATAATCCATCGGTATTGGCGAGTTGATTAAGATTATATATTAAATCTTTTACTCGTTCAGTGTCTATACTCGGAAATGTATCTTTTACTTTTTCAGAGTTTGTATTTAAAATTTGTACTAGTTCTTTTCTATCGTTTTCGGTATTAACGAGTTGGTTAAGATCATTTATAAAATGATTTACTCGATTAGTATCTAAACTCGTAAATAAATCTTTTTACCGTTCAGTGTTCATATTTATAAATAGATCTTATAAAATATTATTAAAAACACCCAACAAGTAACTAACAACGACTTATAGGTAATCACCAACAACCTACTAACGACCCATGGGTAATTACTAAGTAACCTATGGAAGCACGGTGAATTACTAACGACCTATGGGTAATTACTAAGTAACCTATGGGTAATTGCTAACCTAAGGTGGCTAAGTAACCCGGTAATTGCTAACGACCTATGGGTAATTACTAAGTAACCTGTATTAATTAACGAGTAACCTATAGGTAACCTATGGGTAATTACCAACAACAACTTAGTCGCGTATCTCATAACTGGTAGGTTGATCCGTTTTTAAAATCAATTTGCGATGTAAAACTCGTTTTAATTTCTCGCGCGTTTGCTCTCGTAACTCAGCTGTCGGAATAACATCATTTTCTCGAAGACAATTCTCGTACGAGTCTCGTACGAGTCTCTATAAAATAAACACGCCCATTTGAGTTGCTCTCTAAAATCTTTCAATACGCTATTATATTTTTGTGAAAGAATCCAACAGCTATGTTTAACGTGTCTACCGCTAAAAGCCAATTGGGTAATCATACATTTATTATTCTCGTCGTATTTTATAATGCAACTGTTTATTGCGCTACAGTCATCGATAATAAACAACGTTTCTCCTTTGAAACACATTGCTATAAATTTGTATAGCTCGGTTTAACGAAATATCGTTTAAATCGTTAACGTGTACATTACCATCGTTTTGAATCCATTTTCTATTTTTATAAGTATCGTTGTCAAAGATGGTGGGGCATAATATAACGATATTTTCAAAATGTTTAAAATATTATTTTTCTAATAAATTTAAAACAAATTCAGTTTTTCCGCATCCGTTTTGACCGCAAATTAACGCGGCGTGTGGATATTTAGGTAACATTCCTTTTAATATTAGTATTAATAATCGACAGATTCAAAACGCCCATTTCTTATAACGAGTTGCGCGTCCATGATAATAAAAGTATACATGTTTAGTTCACCCGGAGCTTCCGATTGTTTATCAATTTTGAACGGTAATTCCTTCGGACAAGTTTTGTACTGTCTTCCGCTTCCGTGTATTTTATTGTCGGTGCTCGTTCTCATATCTAAAAATAAACCGTATCGTTCGCTTAAATAATCGGCTTGTTTTGACGTTGGATAAATTTAGAGCTTTAACGACTTGTATAGCGTGTTGTTGTTTCGAATCACCGAAATATTTTGAAATTTCTTCCCCAATGTTGATACCTTTTCATTCCGTGCGCGTATAATTGATTAGAACGCCTTCGATCGTTATCGAAACTTTATCAATTTTGGATTATAAAATATATTGCTTTCTTGTACGTTGGGTTCTTTGAATAAAAACAATATTCCTTTCATACTTTTTGCGGGAGTATTTAAATTTATATTCCACGTAGTATCGCGTTTGTTTAACGGCGTCGCGCTGTTCCTTAGTACGCGATCAAACAGTATACTAAACCGGTTGCTATATTGATTTTAATCGTTCGAGCGAGTTCCGGCATATGAACGACTTGATATTCTAAAGAAAATTCGCACCGCGATATATTTCGCATTATCGTCGGTGCTTGCTTTTAATCACGTTTGAAAATGTATTAAACACGAGTTCGTAAGTCAATCGATCTCCGATCCCCGATTGGTAGTAGGGTTGATGATCGGTCAACAATTCAAAATCCAGCGGAATGTAATACCTATTTTATACGTATCCGAGCTTTATCTTTTCCTCCGTTACCCGCGGAACCTTATCGCTAGCGTCTATTCTTAATTTAGTCACGTTTGCATCTTCGATTCCTTGATACGCTAAATTATCGCGTTGATCTTTGGTCAACCATTCGTCTTTATAACAATTGAATACATCCGCATCGTCTAATGAAAATATTTAATTTCCTTCCATTTTAATGATTATATGTTTTACGATCGCTCTACCAACGTTTTGTACCAACGTTCGTTTTCATCATCCGCGCTAACAAGATTAACGTTGAAAGCTAATCGAACCGTATTCGGAACGATAACGTCGTTCATTCCTAAATTTGGAAAAGAAACCGTCAACAATTGATTTTTCGTTAATGGTACTGGATTGTTTGTAATGACGACTTTTTGACGCAATCCTTTTATACCTCTAGGTTCTCTTATTATTCTGTATGGATCGAGCACATCTCTGTACGTATTATTAGCCATAGTTTATAGTTTTAAAATATTTTAAAAAAAATTAAAAAAAGTACAAGTAAAATGGTATCTATAGCGATGATGATTGGAGGTGCGGTAGTCAACGCGTTGGCATTTACCGGATCAAATTTTTTATTTAGTAATTTACGGGGTAACGACGCTGAACGAGAACGAGCAAGGCACGATTTAGCGATGGAACAACTTTCGAAAGCCAGAGACGAATTTAGTAAAAAGCGTTTAAAATATCTAGATTATTTAAACGAGAAAATACAAAAAGAATCGAGCGCCGTAAGAACGTTCAACAATATTGACGATGCGTTGAATGAATATTCACGAGTTACAAGTGAACGAATAAATTTACCTCTTTTATACAACGAACCGCAACTAAAGATGTTTACGTTCCGAGCCAAGATCAAAAACGCGAGAAATTGTATTTATCGTACTAGGAATGAGCGCCGTAGGTTACGCGAGTTATAAATTGTTGAAAAAAAGATAAAAGTAATTATAAAATGGCGAGAAGGAGAGTATGAGCTTATGCCGCTAGATCCGTTATTACAAGATCTTGATAACGATGATGAAGAAGAAGAAGATATTGAATCATCTAATGATGAATATATAGATGATGAAATGTACGTCAACAACGGGGGCGATCCCAACTGAACAAGAAACGTCTTTTAGTACACCAACTTTATCTCAAGAAAATAGATTACGTAAAGATATAGTCGATGATTTTATGCAAGTTTTTGGTAAGGAAGACGTTGTAAAGACTATACTAGATTCAAGTATAAACCAATGAAAAGGAGGGTGAGCTTATTTTTGCAAGATAATAAAGAAATACGTCTAACTAAAAAGCAGGTGGTGGATTTTAAAGTTAAGATCAATCAAATAAGATCATTGATTGATTTAATACCATTGGTTACGCGAAAACCACCTATTTTCGTCGTTTTAGACAAAGCAGAAGGACCATTAACTCCAGAAACCCTAAGCGGTGAAGGTTTACCCTCTATACCGATGCAACGGTGGAAAAATCAGTACAAGTAGGAGAAGTCATTGCTCCAATGGCAACGATGGAGCTGAGAGATCAAGACGCTCAAACGGAATTGTACATTCCATGGCGGGAAATGGGAAAGGCTCAATGACATTATGACTACGAGTCGAGGTGAACAATTAAATCTTTTAACTAAATTAAAAGTAGTCAATCAAAAAATCTCTGATGTTCAAGAATTAATTAGTGACGCTGAAAAAAGAGAGCTTGATGATGAATCGATAGAAACTACTCGTAGAGACTTGCAAAAACTAAAAGATGAAAAACAAGTTTTGATTGAACAAATTGATGCGCAAGATTACGTTCTTCGTAGTCAAATTAATAGAATTAAAGAAACAGCTCAAAAAATGTTAGAAAGAGATGTTACGTTAGGAGATAGAATTAAAACTTTATTTAGAGAACAAGGTATAACGATCGTTAGTATATTAACGGCTTTTAGTATGACCATCGCTTTTATCGTCGAATCGATCGTTAATGCCGCAAATTCAGTTTTACCCAAACCTATACCACCCAAACCTATACCACCTACACCCCCCAGATAGAACTAGCGGTGTAAAAGAGTGGATAAAAACATTCAAAAATCTAGCAAACGTATTAGCTAAACTAGAGCGAAAGCCAGCCGCTTTACCGGCTATTATCGGATCGATAGTAAGTTGGTATGTGATCACCATTTCAAAAGTAGTATCGTGGACGGCGGAACATTTGTGGGCTAGCTTTGACGGGGTTGGTGTTTTAATTTTAACATATACGCAGAAAACGCCCAGCGTAGCCGCGCCCCGCGTAAGGCTAAAATAACAATTCATAAATCATAATGCCGAGTCCGGTTAAAACGGCGAAACCAATAATTAAAGCATTTTTTCTTCTCGATGGTTATCATCGCTAGAAAGAACATCTTCTAAAGGGTCTTTTTATTGCGCTGACGCGAAGCGTAGAGAGAGATTCTTGAGGCATGTGCTATTGTAGAGGAGATTCTATATCATTAGATTCTTGCACGCTCGATACTAGTTCATCTTGCACAGCTTCGCTAGCGTGTTGGTGGTTAACGCCAACGTTGATTGTAAAGGTAAAATAGGGGAACAAACGGTTCTGAATTTGTATCTAAATTTGAACCTGAGATAAATCACTCGTCGCGATTAATATATATTATTGTTGTATCCCGCGTACGTACCTATTCGTAAATCTATCGCTAGGCATCATGTATAAATTTTTCCGATACAAAGTTTAATTGCGAACGAGCGTTTTGTAAAACATCTTAATATCGTTGAATAGAAGACTGTAAATCAACCGGAGAATCAATCTCAGCATTTACTATATTTATAAGTCCACGCTGCGCGTCGAAACCAACGCCAAACGCAAGGAATCCACTTTAGCTTGCGCTTTATTCCTAAAATCGCGTAAACGTACGTTCTTATAGAATCATTTATGCGTTCGGCACCGATATCCGTAAAAAACCTCGAGCTAACCCCAAAGACAATATAAATTTAGTCCACGCTGTTTCAACGCGTTCCGATTGCAAAAATGAAACCTACTCTAATGGTGTGTTCTTTACGATTATGTACACCGTCGTCAAAATCCATTCTTTTTCACCGGTGCGACGTTGAGATTGTTAAGAGGAATAGGGTCGGTGTTGGGATTTAAAATAAATTGTCGTAGTTGTGCCCAGGTACTGGATCGTATCTTTACCAATGTTTTTTAAAATATTCGATGCCTAATCCATCGCTGTACATATCGACACGTTGTTTCCAATTATTTAATGTTGAGAGGTGAAAGTTTTTTTACATAGTCTTTATACGCTTACGTCTATATTGTTTCAAACGCGCTAAAATATTTTGAAAAGACGTGGACAGCTCATTTCTTTTAACAATCGTCCATTTGATAATATACATGAAATCTAAAAACTACGAATCATCATATTTGAATGATTTAAATGTTGATAACCCACCCACATCTCGTTGTAGCAATACGTTGTAAAATTTATTTGATTTTGATAAAATTTTGCGGATTATGATGCCAATCATCGACTACCTTTTTGACTATTAACTTTAGGCAACTTGTAGTTGCTAAAACATTATCGAAATGCGCGGTGAAAAAATCGTTCGTTGACGTAAATTTTAGACTCGTTAAATCGCTAGCGTTAAAAATTTAAAGGCGCTGTAAAATTTCCAGATTGTGGATATGTATAAGAAAAATTACTTTTAAAAGCTAATGGAAACGTCATTTTATTATAATAAAATTATAAACTTTTAATATAGGTTTTCCCAGTTATTTTAACACTTATGTCACATGAATTCCCTATATCGATGTTTTAATTTCGTCCCCGAACATCGTCGAGCTCAATTCTCAATTTGAATTTCAAAAGTCACACCACCTAATGGATTTCATTTAAGGTGCAGCATAATTGGAATTTTTAGCATTCTGATTCATCCGAAATTAGTCAAATTGTTGGCCCGTGTGGCAATCGGCAATACGAATTGAAAAAGCAATTTCCTGTTTGTTGTCATTCGCTTTAACGTTTTGGTCATTTAAATTCAGATGGTGCATAATGCATGTTTTGCATGCATTTTAGCCCATACAGGTCTATAAATGTCGGGTTATTTCAGAGTTTTCTTGTCACTCGTTGTTGAGACTCGATCCACAGAAAAGATGGCTGCCAATGCAAGGAGTTCAAAGAGGTTTTGATACAATAAGTTTCAAACGCGGACAGAAATCGTCTCAGGGATGCCTTCGAAGGAGAACAATCTCGACGATTATCTGGTGTTGTTGCCGACACTCTGGTGTGAAGCGACAAACTGCTCAGCAGCATCGTCTTAACTTATCTTCGTGTGAGAACAGAAGAGATGCTCTACCAAGAGGAGGGAGAAGACGTTTAAAACGGATCAAGAATGAAGGATTGTCTTCCCGACACTTCCTGGATGAAACCCTTATTAACATTAAAGCAAATCTAAATGTGAAAGACTACAACAGCAGCTCCTCTGACAATGATATTGCCGTGTTAAGCACTTGCTCGGAGTATAGACGGCATGCTGATCACACTGAAGCTTGCCTTGCTCAGGATGTACCTCAAGCCCGCAATGCTGATACAGAGTCCTCCGACAACGGGTGCAAGTAATATGCTAACTGGTTCTTAAGACACGGCGTCGTTGGTCACTGCATCTTTATCGATGAATGCGGATATAACATTTGGACGCGGCGTTCATACGGGAAGAGAGCAAGGTTAGAGGGCGAACCTGTTCGCAGAGTTGTGAACAAACCAGCGTGGAAACAAACTGTAATGTAAAGACATTTTGCCACATCTCATGAGCTTGACCTTGTTCATCATGCCATATACCTGCATACCACAACACGTGCGTCATTTGAAAACTTTCTGCAAGAAACAGCTGAAGCCACACAGAAAATTGTTCTCACGATAGAGCACCCACTTCATCTTCGGACACAACGCAAGGACCACATGTTCGTGCTGAACTACCACCAGGGAATGAGAACATTGAATTGGAAGCGGCCCCCCTCCATACTCCCCATTTCTGAACCCTGTCGAAAATGCACACCCTGCTTTAAAAGCTGGTGTAAAAGACCCTAGGACTTCCTGAATGGCAATGGCGGGGGTATCTGACCTGACCAGGGTTGCTGCAAGAGAAGGTTTGACCATGCAGGGTTGGAGGCACCCCCACTTCAGTGGAAGCAGCTGAACATAATGTGGATGAGATAACAGCCGACAAGTAACAGAGATGGTACAACCAATATTCACAGACCCACCTACCCAGATGCTTATGGCCAGAGAGGTAGATTGAAGGCTGAAAATGACAGTATGAAGCAAACGTTCGATGACGCCACGTTCAGTTTCCTTGACATGTTGGTGCACAAAATCATGAACAATAAAGACTTTTACATTTTTCTTTGCGTCCCCTTTGTTTGTAAATAAAACCACAGAAGAACATTACGAAAGTGTTTAATCTTAAAAATGCCCTAGTGTACATGTCATGAATAAAGATCATATTGTGAAATGGCTATATTTCCGATTTTTAATGTCAATTGTGAAACACAGCAAATAAAATTCCTAACTTACACCCAACACATTTTGTTAACATATAAGAACAGAGGTGTATACATTATAATTTTCACAAATGCGCGAAACTCTTTCAAGTCGTCAAAGATTGTGCACATTTTCTAATCGTAACATTTCAGATCACAAGAAACGAATGTGATGATAAGAGCATTTAAATTAATGACAAAAACGAATTTTGCTTTGTCAATCAACGCCGAATGTGCCACACAAGACGAATTTCACAATTTCGGACGTGAATCAGAATGCTAAAAATTCGAATTATACTGCACCTTAAATGAAATTCTGTGGTGACTTTTTGAAATTCAAATTGAGAATTGAGCTGGACGATTTTGGGGGACGAAATTAAATTATCGATATAGGGAATTCATGTGAAATAAGTGTTAAAATAACCGGGAAAACCTATATTAAAATGTATCATACCATTGAAGTCGAAATTGAAAAAAATGGCGGGTCTATTCAATTAAACGACGTTGTCGATAATCGCGAAGGTAATCTCACGATAACATTACATAGCGTAAACATTTGGGTAGGATATTACAACGTGCGTAAAAAAGAAAAGAATAATTTATCGTACATGACGGTGAGCGACAAAAGATGTCGTCAAAGTTTGTCGGGGAAGCGGGACTTCACAATATTAACGAAATTATCGATATTATAGTAAAAGACGCACCTGGAAAGTTTATTATTCGATAAACAAAACGGGTGTCTATTTGCTAAAAATTAAGTTTTGAAAACAAATCCGTTAAATTTTTACACTCGGCTTCATAACAATTTCTAACCGCGGAGAATATAGTAAAAGATTATCGAGACAACCCTTTTAAAAATTTTTTACATCTATTGCGATCAAATTCCTACACGACTGAAAAATTACTGTCGGTAAACCTTGTTACCATTATTTAAACGCTTTTCCCTTGCAAGGGAAATCGTACGAGAAAGCATGTGATGGAATATAAAAAAATCATTGTTGAAAAAAAAAATTAAAAGTCGGTACTTTTAACGCATTGAGCTTTCAAATTAAAGATTCCCAAAAGGGTAGAGACATAAATAATCACGGTTTCCGTTATTTTAAATCTAGAAATTATATAAATATGGCGAGAGTATTTACCCGGGACCTAGTCGAACGAGCGGGTATTATATCTACCGATAGAGCATTTAAATTGTTTACGAACATCGTTCAGCGAAATTTACGAACATCATGGATACATCAATGAGATGAAATTTTACTAAGATAATTTTTAAAAGAAAAAAAAAATGTTATACTGGGTGGAATCCCTTTTTAACCACCCTTTTTTTTGTTTTAAAGAAGGCCCCCCGTACTTTCAGTATTTTTTTTGGGAATTTATAAAAAACCAAATTTTATTAATTTATCGACGTGATTATGCGGCCGACGCTTTTCAAACCCCCTTTTCCCGAACGAGAAAATTTATTTTATTGATAATGAAACGCAACATCTAAAAATAAGAAAAGTGTTTTAAAATGGGGGGTTTTAAAAATTTTGGGAGAGGGACCTTTTTATGGTTTTTTTTAAAAACTGTTTCAATCTAAAAATTAAAACTTTATCGTTAAATTTAAAAAAAATACTATAATAAATATGGGAGTTTTTTCACCGGGGCCGAACGAGGAAAAGTTTTACCCGTCACACCTAAGAACCGCAAAGAAACTATTGAAAAAGTAATGTGAGATAAAATTTGAGATATATTTATTTTTTTTAAGAATCATCACCATGGAATATTTTGATGGTTTTAAAAAAAACAACGCATTTTTGGATTCAACCATCGTTTTTTTCATTTTTTAAATTAAAAAGGTGAAAAATTTTTATTCAACCGTGAAAATTAAAACAGATAGAGACACAGTTTATTATTTCCCAAAAATAATGTTTTTTTTTTTTTCCGATGCCCCCAAAGATTTAATGTGTTTTTTGCTAAAAAATGAAAAAAGCGTTTTAAACAGTTGACATTAAAAAAGTTTTTGTACAAGCAAAGTTTTTTTTTTAAAATTGAACTAGATAAAAAGTTTTATTTTCCAAAAAAAAAAAAAAAATCTTTACAAATAAAAAAACAATGACCCGGCCTAAGAATCAACGAATGTTTTTACCCAAAATTTTATCGTTATAAGGGATGATGCAAATCTTTTCGATTGAAAAAAAATAGAAAATTTTCAAAAAAAATTTTTAAAAGAGAAAACCGAAGGTCTAAAAAAAATTAAAATAAAAATAACGCTTGTGTATCGGAAACTCCGAATTTTTTGGGGAGCGGGGGCACGGAACGCCAGTATCCCCAGGTTGTATCATAAAACAGGACTTTTAAAAGGGGTTTAGGTTGGGGTGGGCGTTTGCTCGAACGAAAAATTTTTATCAAAAAAGAAAAACGAAAAAAAGATTTTTTGGGGTAAACTAAAAATCAACAGTCACGTTTAAAAGCGATTGAAGACAATGTTATAACCCAAGAAGAATTTAATTTAACCCAAAAGAGCAAAGAAAGTATTGATAAAAAAATATTCAAAATTTTGAAAAAATACAGCTTACTGGCAAAAAAAACCAAACAAACCGTGATGAAAATTTTAAAAAAAAATTTTAAAAAAATTTTTAAGTTTATAAATTTTACGTACAAAATCGTATTATAACCTTCGAGTAGCGGAGAAAAAAAGATAGACCCCCCCCAAAAATTGAAATTAAATTATTACTTTTTTTTTAATTATATATTCTCGCTATAAACGTTGTTTTTTATCAATTTTCTCAAAAATTTTAATTTTTTTCTAGGGGGTTTGGCTAAAAAAAAAGTCCACAAAGAAAGGGAATTTAAAATTTTCCCGCTTTTTTTGTACCCTTTTCATCTTTTAAAAAACTTTTTTGATTTTTTTTACGGCCCGTATAGAGAAAAATATGATCCGGTTTTTATACATTTTTTTGAACCATTTAAAAGCCATTCGACGACCCTTTTATGTTGGGTATAAATTAATGCTTGTAGTTTTATTATCGCTATTAAAAATCCCCCTTTTATTATTTTTAAACAAGATGCAGGTTTTAAAAATTTTTTTAATACAATTTTTACCGCTTGTTTTAATTAATTTTCCATTTACTAAAAACAAGAAAAATTTTTTTACTTTTTCAATTTTATAAGGGGTTTTTTAATTTTATTTTAAACTTTCCCCACCCTACCCCTCCCAGAGCTTTTTTAAATGATGTCATTTTTAAAACATAAAACTAACTCACCCCCTTTTTTTTTCAACCACCCCCTTTTTTTTAAATAGATGCGCGGGTTTCGGTTGACCCCTAAAAGGGAAAAAAAAAAAAAAATTTTTAAAAAAAAAAAATAAAACTTTTTCAAAAAATTTTTAAGAGATGCTTTTGGTTTCGGCATCTAAATCCCATTAAGGGAAAAAAGTTTGTTCATGGGAATGGGGGAATTTAGGAGCACTATACTTTGCAAAGAAAACCCCCATCCATGCATCATCCAAAGCATGCTCAGAACCCATTGTTTAAAATTTGAGTAGTGCCAAAATTCTGCAAAGGACCAAGTTCTGGTGTTGGGAAATGGGGGGTTCAAACCCCGTGTGACACTTGTGCCCTTTGAGAAAGACATTAACCATAATTGTTTGGGAGGGGCAGAACAACGCCTTGTTCGGGATTTTCCTCCCAGCCCATTCACAGGAAGGGGCTTTATTAATTTTTTTTTTTCGGGGGGTGGTTTTTCAGTGGGTCAAAAAACTCAGTTTTGTGGCCCCCCCCTTTTGGAGTGGCCATTCTTGGGGCGGCTTTTAAAAAAAAACCGAAATTTCAAAGGTTTTCCCGCACTTTTTAAAACTTTTCAAAATTTTCGCGGTTAACCAAATTTGTCCAAAAGACGGGAAGGAATGCAAAATTTATCATTCCAAATGATAAAGGTCAATCAGTTTCAGTTTTTTCTTTCGTTGTCGCAGATTTCATGGAATTGTCTCACCTGATCATCCAATAATGTTGATGAACGTCTTTTTCAGTTTCAAGAATTTTTCGCCAAATTCATCCAAACGGTTAAAGGTAAAAGCTAATGCTTTTTGGGTTTTTCATTCCCTCGTTTCCGAACCGTTTTACACCACTTTATACCCCGAACATCAAAATTCTAAAGAAACAAGAAACCCCGAGGCCACAAAAAAAGGAAAAACCGGGACAGAAAGGATTAGATGCTTTTTGAGGGGGGATACCAAGTAGCTGATACCTGGGAGAAGACAACGCCCTATAGTTCCCGGTTTTTTTCGCAAAAAGGGGGAGAGATGCAACCAAGAGGGGGGTTTCCCAGGGTAAAAGTTGACCCAGAGGGAGGTGGCCAGAATGTTATAAAAACCATTTCGATTTGGAACAAAAAAAATGCTGAGGAGACTGCCCCAACAAACCAGTATTTAAAGCACTTTGCACGTACTTAGATGGAATGTTTAAAAATTGGGGGAAAGATATGGGGGAAACGAGCGAGAGTTTTTTGCCCAAAGAGGAATATTTGGGTTTTGAGACGATTTAAAGCATTTACATCGACGGGGCGGAAATATTTAAGAGAAATAGGGGAAGGCCCCAGGGGGAGCTCGTCCAAGGGGGAAAAACCAGCGAGGAAAAAACCAAATAATTTGCAAATCCAACGAAACATTCACCACCTGCGACCGAACGACAAATTGAGAGTTTCCCGACCAGGAACATTGGGGCAGCTGTTCAGATATACCGCTGATGAACCAAAAACCCTTGCCCGCCCCCATCAATGCTCATGTGCCAAAACTTAACAACATCTTCTTTTGAGCACCCCCCATACTCGCCTTTCAACCCGGTGAGAGGCAATTTGCCTCAAAGCCAAAGGGAAGGGACTTTGAGTCTCCCAATGGAAACAAGAGTTGGTGAGTTGCTTCCCGAGAAGTTGGGTGAATCTTCAAGTCAGCCCGATGTCTAAGAAGTGTGAAAAGAAATAGATGTCATCAACCCAAAACGACGCTGGGACAACCTGTTTAGAGATTTGCACGGTGTTTGAAGACAAAATTGAGGGGTTTAAAAACCAATGAAAAAAAAGAAGAATTAGTTCCCAAAAGTGGGAAAAAGAATACATTTTCTTTTAAGAAAAGGGCCCACTTATTTCGGTATGAAACAAAACCTTATTTTTCTAGCTTTTTTCGCAAAAATTTGAACTTAATGTATAATTTAAAAAGGTAAATAATTTGGGATAATAATGCTCAAATACATGGTAAATTTCATTAGGTATAAACCCGCCCGACAAAATATTCACGGACCGAAAAATGTTAAAAGGGGAAAAGAAAAAATGAAACGTAAACAATCAAAGACAGATACAATAGGAAATTTAAAATTAAATTTTATAAATTTTAGCAAATGATTAACTTTTGTCATGTTGTTTGGAAAACCGTACGAAATTAATTGTTTTTACCAAAATCTATAAATATAAGGAAAATTTGGGCAAAGTAAGAAATGAAGACCAAAAACGAAATTTAATATGGATAAATTAAGAATTGGGCAAATTTAAGTTAACGTTTTAATTTGAAAAAAATTTTAAAAAGGGGAAACCCAAATTTTACCCCAAATTTTATAATTGCTTTTTGTTTTAAATTGTCTTTGGGTTTTTTTTAAATTTATTTCATTACGATTATCATTCATCTTTTTTTTTATATATATTTTTTTTTGCTTTTTCCTTATTATATGCTTTATTTTTGTCCCCTTTAAGGGACTTTTTCACTTGGTAGTTTTAAGTTTTTTTTTATTTTTTTATATATGCCCTGTTAATATGTTTTGTTTGCCTTCCCGAGTCTCTTATTTTCTACCTTTTTTGGGACACCACACTTTCAATTTGTTATTTTATTCCATCTTTTGGGGCTGGGTGGAGTAATTTTTTCATCATCTTTTTTATAAAAGGGGATTATTTGCTTTTAAATTTTTTGGGAATTTTTTATTTTCCCCCATCACTTTTTTTTTTTGCCTATTCTGTTTTTTTTAAACCCCCCCTATTTTATTTTCTGTTGGAAAAAATTTCTCAATATTGATGATGTTTTTTCCACGGGGATTCCCGCTTACCTTGGGAAAATAGATTTTAAAAATTTAAAAATCAACCCATTTGTGATTTTTCTTGTTCTATTGAAGCAAAAATCTGAAAAAAATTTTAAGGGCATTGAAGATTATTTCTACTAAAATTATTTTTTATTACGGTTTTATGAAACTTTAAAGGAATCCTCCCTTACAAAAAAATAACTATACCTTTTTCATTCATCCTTCCCCAAATAAGAGAAAGGGAAGGATTCAGTTTTAAAGAGACCGATTTTTCTTGGGAAAATTTTGAATGTTTTATTAAATTCAAGAACACCATGTAACCATTATTGAAGTTTTTAAAAGCCCTTTGAACGTTGAAACAAAAGTGTTGATTGTTTAAACCATGCTGAACAAAAGCTTTTATATAATGGGAGACTTTTCCCCAATTTAACAATTGTTTCCATCAGCCCAGAGGGTTTTGCAACACTTTACATGTATGGTTTTTATTGATCCGAAAACCCCACCTGTTCCCTTTTCCAACCCATTAAATATACTAACCACGATGGTAAATATATTCGACATGATATAAAATTACGATTTTTTTCCTTTCAACTAACTTTTTTTAAGAACAACGCCTTCGAAAAACACCCGCGTCACTAGAGACATCAATAAAACCAGTTGGTCTTTAAACAGAATTCAGTTATTTACTGGAGAAATTCAGACCAAACGATGGGGGTGATAACTTTTTCTTTTATCCTTTTACGGAAAATATTAAACATCAACCGGATTTCGCAAAAACTCTTGCAACCATAAAATAAACTGAAGGCGTTTATAGAAACAAATAATAAAAAAATAAATATAAAAATTTTTCAAAATTTTTTTTGATTTTTATATTCTTTTTTATTTAATTTGGGCCCAAAAATTCCCCATTTAGTTTTATTCTTTTTCGACGTCCAAAGTCTTCACACAGAAAGTCTTTTATCGAGTTTTTATAGACTTTGAAGGCTTTGAACATTGATCATATGTTATTTTTTTCCAAAATTGGGCCATTACGGTTTCGAGACATCCCTGAATGGGTTTTAATCCCCAAAACAAAACAAAACTCATCAAAAAAACTCTAAAGTTCTAACATCAATAGGGGCCCGGCTCGATTCTGAAAAACCCCTTTGTTTTTTCTATGTAAATGATTTTTATCACTGTCTTCCATTTCTTTTTTCCTGTTTGCTGATGAACCACATCTTATACCCCATTCTGATCCTCCATCTTAGTCAAAACACTTAACCTGAGCTTAAATTTTTACCAGAGAAATAAACTTCTAAATTCCATCAAGACCAATTTTAGATTTTGCAGATCTAAAAACCCCAGCAGCTTGAAATAAATTTTTTCAATGGATCACAGTCCCCCAAAAAAGTCCATACTACTAAGTTCCCTTTGGGCTGACTTTTTGATAAATTACTTTTCGATCAATCTCCCCACCAAACTATTTCACGAATTTGGTGTTTTCAAACCGTAGTTCCCTTCCCCCGTTCCAGTGTCTTTTTTAATATTTTTTTCCCATTAACTTATTAAATTATTGGGGACGTAAAAAACTTTTAACTTTAAATCCCTTTTTTCAAAACGCCCCGAATTTGCCTTCTCCACCCCCAAATGCACCTCTTTGCCAGCTAAATATACTCACCCTTGGTTCAAAATCTTCACAGGATTTTTCAAAAAAAATTAATTTTTTAATTTTTTTAGCCAGTATCCACCAAAAAGGGTTTCCCTTTTCCCCCCATTATTTTTGGTCCCGGGGGTCTAGCTTTTCATTCCCGAAACAATTGGGGAAACGCCATTGGTTCCTTACAAGAACCAACAAATTGCCTTCCCCCCAGGGGAAAATTACCCTGGGGGAATTGGTTTTTCTATATGGCTGAAATGGATGATTTTAAAGGGACTGAATTTTTATTTTACCACAATAAAAATATAAGTACACCCTTTTTCGCCATTAAAAAACCAATATTTTTATTTAATTAAACCTTGGGGGCCCCCCTTTAATTTATTGACTGTCGATCAAGAGCAAACCCTCAGTGGCCAATTAAAAATTTCCACAGGAACCTTGTTTAGAAAAAATATGGAATGACCAGATTTCCTTTCCCATTTT
>CM055831.1:12883214-12923902 GCA_029582265.1 Zoroaster sp. YZ-2022 | reverse complement strand
GGGGCACTGTTTTTGGATCCCAAATATAGGCGGTTGGGCGCGAAAGTCAGGACAACGAGGGCAAAGCGGGTCCCGTCTCGACGTCGTTTTCAGCGTTAAGGGTAACGCTATGCAGTTTTCGTAGCATTAGCGGCATTAAGGCACCCATATCGTGAAAATCCTTGCATGCTTCCCCTGGGCTCTTGTTTTACGTTGAAAAATGTCATCTGGAACCAGTTTTCAGTAGTGTTATGGGGCATACATTTTGTGGGCATGTGTGCTTGGCAAAGTTCATGACAGACTTGACAGTTGTGTATAGACCATAGTGCAATGACCAATGTGTCATTCTGTCAGGTTTGTCAGAGATTAATTTACATAATTAATTGGCCGATTCGCTTTCTTTGCACCAGCATGACTAGTAGTAGCACAGCAGTCACATATATAATTCTTCATATTGTTTTTTATTCATTTAAAATAAGGAAATGATTTGAGGCTTGATTGAGGTTTCTCATTGTCGTACTCTCGATTCATACTTCGGATTCGGTGACGCATCGTACCGATCAGGCACCCAGACGTAATGTATGGTAACAGACTAGCTAACATTTTCTCTTCAAATATCCCCTGCCCTGAATGACGTCATTTATAAACAGCGCCACCATGTGCTAATGTAAAAGGTGGCTCATTCCAAAGTCGTAAAATGATAATAAAACCACTCATTTCTGTAACCTTACACTTTGTTTATTCACATTCCACCTGGTTAAAAATGCATATATTTATGTGACAAAAGCTACATTTGGACAAAAATACCAGCGCCAGGTGCCTTGCTAGCTTAGTAAAAGATCCGATGAAAAGAAAAATGTACGGAAATTGCTGTTCAAATAGCGGAAAACACTGGCGATACACCTTTAAGACGATGGCATTTTTTTAAAGTAATTTTTCCGAATGAAGAATAGAGACAACAAAGAAATGTCATAAGGCCTGAAGACAAAATTGTGTTCAGTCAAGTCTTGTTTCGCCTCGAGCTGCCAACCACAGGCGAGAAATGTAAACATTATATTTATAAGTCAAAATTTGACTTTATTGTATCCACAGTATTGTGACAAAACCCGAACCGTGCAGGCGAGCGGTAGTCCAGGTACATGGGGGGGGGGGGGGAGACCGTATATCGCCGCGTATGAAACTACTTCAGTACCGGGTAGTGTAGGCAGACTAAATAGTGAGGTATTCATGGGCCGAGCTGTTTATCATAAAGTGTATGTCCTCAAATTTTTCTGAAAACAAAGATTTGAGGCCCATACATTTGATGGATTGTGCAAAAATGGCCCAATATCATAACCTGGGGATCCTTGACTCAACTGTGAGACTTGGATGACACCAGGCCCCTGAAAAAGTGGTCCTATTTTTTTGGTTTCTGCTGCAAGGCCTTTTTCAAAATGGCTGCTTTTCAGCAGTAAACAGAGTAGAAAAAAGGTTATATATCGATCCATCATTTTTCTTTTGGTTTTAAAAACTGTGGGAGTATTTTTTAACGAGATTTTTGAATATTTTGCGTTTAGCACCGTTTACTATGGGGAGTTTATTTAGTGGGTAACCCAGAGGTTACTGGGGAGTGTGTGAATCTGGCTGATGCCGTCATGATGATCCTCCCATTATTCAACACAGGAGGTAGATCGAAACTGCACCTCTCTCTGTCGGTGAAATAAGAGCCAAAAATATAGAATCAGTTCAAAACCGAATCATTAACGGAATGTACACAAATTTCCAAAATTTTAAAACAATCTCCAAATTAACGATTTATGTAAACCAACTTGGAGCAAAATTTTATAGACATTAGCTGTCAAACTGCCAGCGACCACGCTGAAGGACCTGTAATGTAAATACAAAATAATATAGTTACTGGTCTTATTGTTTCGAACTCATGGGTTCTTTCTCAAAGGCAAATGGACGACGAAATGGTGTAAAGTTGGTAGAAGAAATGATTCCGTATGGCGTCCCAAAAAAGGAGAAAGGGTGGCTTTATATAAAACACAAAATCATAAAATATGTGCGGGATGATATTTTCACAAGTAATTTTTATGATATAATTTCATGAAACGAGATGGTTGAATTAAATGAACGTACGTTACTAAATATCATTTGTAATTTTCCCCTTTAACCCCTTCATTACTAGCTGTTATAAGACAAAATTCTTCAATACAGTAATTAGATTAATGTCACTAAGAAGCACCAGTGGGTTTTTTCAACTTTCATTGAAGTGCCTCACCCGCAGTAATAGACACCTTTACATGTGTACTGTACATACCAAATGGTTCAGACATAATTTGTATTTACAACCGATGGTAAAATGAGTATACAAAGGCAGGGAATATGCAGATGCAAGTGTAAAAGCAAAACAATGAAATAGTTTAGATCAAGTATTTACACCGAAGAAAAAGTACAAATGGTGATATTTCATGCAAATATGTATAATATGTATAAGATTTCTTTCCATGTGAAAACAATAACTTGATGAGATTTTGGGATTTTTGTTTGTTTTCTACTTGAAATGAACCATTTACTTCAGGTCTGTGTGTACATACATCGGGTTCATGTTAACACCTCATTCTCATTTGGCAACTTCACCAATGTTGGTTTGGGACTGCAATCTGCGTTTGTCCCGACCTTTTTCCCACCATTGAATTGGGAGGGGGGGTTGAAGGCGCCTTCAGGTACAGCATTTACAATCTGGCGATGTGGTACTCTCAAAGCGGCGAACTATGCACATAGGGTTGGGGTACATTGCTTACAAAGTCCATCTTTGTTTGTTTTCGCCTGCCCACTTGGTGGTTGGCTGACCAAACAATGCAGTCGCGTTTTTTCCATTGGGGTTTTTTTGCCAGGATAGTGTTGCAGTTGCCCCTGTCAACTCCGCTAATAGGAATAATATGGTATTCACCAGACTTGTTGTTATTATCCTTCCAATCCCAACAGCAAGCCCTGTACAATCCCCTATACGAAAATCGTTGTTACGATTATTTTTGTTCCTCGTTATGCTGGTGAATATTACCCCGTTATTGACAACAAGGTAGATAGTTCAGCATATGGAAAAACTCTTTTCCACCACTTTCAAGCTTCTGTTTGTAGTATGATTGTAGTGGCCAGAAAAAGCTCGGGCAAGATCACAGTTCCACCCACAGCTTTTGTTGTAATCTTCAATAATAATCATAACACGAAACTACTCTAGCCTTTATTACACCGAATTTGCTTTTGGACAAAACTGTTGCCTACATTAGTTAAAAGTGTTAAGCAGATTTTGTGTCACAAACGACAAATTGCTCACCTTCACCCCCAAAATAATAATCTCCTTTTCTTCATTTTATGTTTGGCCTATGGCCTGGGGGTATTCCCTGTGTAATGTAAACGAACAGTTCCATTAACATTCGAATCCTGTTTGTAAGCAAGTTTAGCGAAAAGAGTTGGCTACATAGCACTATCAATATATTACGCAAGTCCCCTTTTATTCTCAAGTCCATGGACCAGATCAATCGACTACTTTTCCCAACCGTTGGTTTGATGGATGGCAGTCTGACTGCGGAATCTACATGTACGTCTGCATCATAAACAGTTTATGTCGCTCGCTCCTGTGTACAGTTTGCCAACACGGGTATCCCGTTTTGGACCTGTTCAGAGAATGTTTATTAATACCCTGTTTGATAGGTTTTTTTAGGCAGGTACTGAACAAAAAGCGTCCCTTGAATTTCAACACACCTCGTCTGGAGACAGATTCTGCGCAGGGTTATACAGGTTGGAGAAACCTCGACGAGGACTTCTATCAAGGGTCACGAAGTTTGTCCCGGCGAGCTGGCGTCTACGAGGAATTTGGTTATTTGGTATGGAGAAACCGAAGGAATTTGAACTGAACCGATTACGGGATGATGATCGACGGATAGAATGGGATGCGAAGAACTTCAGACAATGACCAGTGGGTTATCTTTGTATTGAGAGGATTTGTTTATGCCCATTTCGGAATGTTGGTTAGTGCCAGGAGAATTGCGCGATCAGATTTGAGTCTATTGTTTGCCGCGCATATGATTAGTCTCGTCGACGAGCATATCCCACACGAGTTGAAGATCTCCACCGGTCGACAGTGTGGCAAAGTCGCAATGGTGGGGACAGGATTTCCAGTGAACTGCACAGTCCTCCACACCTGTAATGGCCTGTCGTCTCTAACCCGGGGATCAGAAATTAACCTTTCCTCAGTCGTCCCCCTGATCTCGGCCGGTTGTCACCTTGGTAGGTGGAAGTTGCAACAGAAAAACAAGGCGCGAAAGGGGATTAATTCGGTCCTTTTGTAAATACACTATCTTCAATGTTACTTTGTTGCATGTGGCACAGGCCAATAGGGGTTGCGCAAAATGAATATTGTAGCGACAAAAGAAATATGGCGGTTTCCCATCCAATTTCAAAACTCGTTGTCGATAAATACCCTTTCGTTTTAATGGGTTTGGAATGTGAATTCAACTTCTTGATAATACGATTTTAAAGGCCTTCAATCAGGCTATTTTTTGGGGTTTTGAGATAAAAAGGGGCTTTTTCATTTTGTTGACGAAACAGCACGCCCGATGGGGGGAAAAAATTTTTATGCTAATCAGACATCAATTTGGTTTTTTCAATGAATACAAATATTACCCAACAAACTACTAAAAAAAACTTTTTCACTTGACTTTTGGCCAGCCCGGGGGGTGGGTTTAACCTATTAAAGGGATCCATTTTCAAATTTTAAATTTCCCCCTCCAACAGTTGTAACCCCTTGAGCATATAAAAATCACCCAATATTTATAAAACCCTGGAAAAAAATAAAATAAAATTTGCATTAAAGAAGAGTAAGTTAATTTTAAAATTTTAAATATACTAGTGTTAGTTATTAATTTTATGTGATTTAGGCCTACCTCGAACGAATTGCAAGTTTTAGTTCTAATGTGCTGTTCACCCGTTATTTGTCATCTGATTCTGAGCCACGCGAAAAACCCCAAAATCCCATCTTTTATGTCCGTTTCCACAATTAACTAAAAGTGACCGGGGGAAGGAGGACGCTAGCACCGGAAAAACCCAAAAGTACCCCCTTTTTTTCGCTTTCATACATTATCCTCAACAGGGGGCGCCAAAAAAACCCCCAACTTTTCGGTGGTAAATTAACCCGTGGTCGCGGGGCATCCCGATTCCCAGCCCCTTTTAGACCCCACGGATAAAGGTTACAAAAAAGGGCCCTTTTTTCGACCCCGGGGGACAGGGTTAATTTCGAGATTGGAAAAAAAACCTTTTTTAAAACCCCCCTAGGGGGCCTCTGAAATTTAGACGTCATAAAACCCTTTTTTTTAAAAAAAGATAAATGTCACGTCACTTTTTTCCCGGGGTCATATTAAATTTCTTTTTTTCAGATAAATTATTTTTTTCTAAACCTTTTCCGAGGGGGGACACAGATGATGACGCCCATATAAGTCAATAATTTCCCCACGGGCTTCCCAAATCCCTTCAGGACCCTAAAACGTTTTCAAAATCTTTTTTTAAAAACCTGTGACCGGAAGGAAAGGGGCGATTAGTCATGTCTTTTAGAAATTCATAAAAAAGATAAGTTTTTAAAACTTGAAAGTCTTTAATATTTGGGGTGTTTCGCTGTAAAACACCTTTTAAATTGTTTTTTTTAGGTGTTCGGAAGGAAACCTCTTAAATTGTTTGGAAAATAAGGGGGAAATTCATAAAAACGCTTGCCTACCCCTTCTAAACAATGGACATCATGTTGATGTTCCCTTTTTTGAATATTTTTCATTATGAAACAACCATCAAAAATTTTATTGATTTTAAATCCCTAAAAAAGCTTTTTTGCAACTTTTTCAGCTGAATTTTCATTCAAATCATTCAATTGTGCATGGAATTTCAACCATTTAACGAGCGTGAACATGTCATTCTTTTTCTTTTAATTTTTTAAAAATTCATAATATTGTTGAATATTCATAAAATATTAGGAGGAACTTAAAGTTGTGAGGGGTGTATATTACCTTCAAATCACCTGATCGCCTTTACTTCTGGTAAAAAACAGGAATTTCTTTTTATTATTTAATTTCCCCCAAAATTAATTTTTTTGAATATGAAATTGATATTGTTATAAAAAAAGATGATACCCTTTAAAATAATTGACATCATGATTTTTGATTGAAGGGGAAGTTGACAGAACCCCTGTGTTTTTCCCAAAAACATAAGCTCTATTTTTTCCCCTTTTCTCGATTTTTAAAGAAAAAAAACGTTAACACGTTATATTTTTAAACTTGCGTTTTTGGCGGACAGCAATAAAATTGTTTTTTTATTATTTTTTTAAAGGTTTAAATTACAGGGTGTTTAATTGTTGAATAAATAATGAAAACATTTCGTAAAAAAAATTTTGTAAACATTAATTAATATTCTTTAAGGGGTTTCCTAAAAAATTCCTAATTGACTTTCCCCCTTTAGAGGGGTAATTAGTCAAAAGGGAAAAACATACAGAATTTTATTAAAAAACCCTTTTAAAAATGTTTCCCGTTTTCAAAAAAAACCCGATTTACTAAAAAATTTTACATTTAAACGTAAAATAAGCCTAACCCCTTTTAGCCCGGGGATTAATATTATTTTTATCTAGTATCCCTGACATGCACATACCATCACAGTGCTAGTGTGTCCTCATATCATTTTGATGTACTTTAAATAATGGCCCCCCTTCCCCACAAATAAATTTCCAAAAAATTTTAAAAACAAAAATATTCAAAATCAAAAAATACAGTTTTAAAACCCAAAGAAAACATTTTGACGTATGTAACCTTTTTTTTCTCTTTTTACTGTTAAAGCCCAGGTTTCATTATCCTCACCCCAATAAAAAACCACCTCTACAGTAGTAAAACTCCACACTGAAAAATTTTGGAAAAACCTTTGCTTGAAATCAAATTAGGACCATTTTTTTCGGGGCCTAGTGTCCAAAATATAAAAGTTGAAACCCAAGGCCCCCCAGGTTATGATATTTTTTTTACATAACAATGTAGGGCCTCTTCGTTTTCAGAAAATTTGGGGACTAACTTATATAAAAAACATAAATTTATATTTATGGGTGCCCCCCAAGGGTAGTGTTTTAATCGTATATTTATATTATGTACAATCAAAATTCTGATGGATACATTTTTTAAATATAATTATTTTAAAGGTTTCAATTTTTTTCATATTTTTATTTGGGTCGTATTTTAATTTCCCATTTTTCAAACAGTTTTCTTTTTTTTTTCCTTTTTTTCTTTTTAAAACTGATTTTCCCCCATTTTCATGTTTTTAATGTTATTTTTAAAAAATCACAGATCCGTAATTGTTTGTTTTTTGGTCCACCACCCAAGATTTTTTGTTTTGTTTGTTTTGTTTGAAAAAATAAAAAATAATAATAATAATAATAATAATAATAAAAATAAAAATAATAATAATAATAATAATAATAATAATAATAATAATAATAATAATAATAAAAATAAAAATAAAAATAAAAATAAAAATAAAAATAAAAATAAAAATAAAAAAAAATAAAAATAAAAATAAAAATAAAAATAATAATAATAATAATAATAATAATAATAATAATAAAAATAAAAAAATAAAATAATAAAAATAAAATAAAATAATAATAAAAATAATTAAAATTTTAAAAATTTAAAATAAAATAATAATAATTAATTTTAATAAAAATAAAATTTAATTAAAAATTAAAATTTGATTGAAATTGTTTTATAGGATTATTTCGTTTACAAGTTTCGTTAAATTAATGGAATTTTACGAAACCATCGGATTAAGGAAAACCCCCACCCCCGTGTTTTGGTTTACCGGACCATGCCTTTTGGTAATTCTTAGTTTATTCATTTGGGTGAAAAGAATTACACATTAAAATTTTTTCTTCCAGTTTATCGAATAAAAATGATGGAAAATGCTAAATTAAAACAAAAAAGGCCCGATCGGAAAATTAATTGTAAGGGTTTATCCTAACCCATTTAATGCCCAGGGGGCTCCGGTTTTACTCGTCCATCACTTTTTTTTTTAAAGGTAAATTGCGTTTATTTTTTTTCATTATAAAAAAAATTTTAAATTAAAAAAAATTAGTTTCAAACATTTTTCTTCCCCAATTTAGGAAACTTATTCAATTTAGAAATAATGCCCTTTTTTACTTTTTAAAAAAAGAAAAAAATACTGTATGGAAATTCAAAAAATTATATAAATTTTATTATTGTATTATTACAATCTATAACTTTTACGATAGCGTTCCAAAAGGAAAATTTTACAGGCCAAAACCTCCGGTTCCGTCTCACCTTTATATTTCATTGGTAGACAGGGTTTGCTGTCAAAAATTATGCCCGGAAAAAAAAACACTTCTGTCAAAAATAATCCTCACACACGATTTTTTAAAATTTAAACAAGAGAAAAAAATTTTTTAATTGAATATTTAGCAACTCTATTTTACTTATCAAAATTATCAAACCAGTAAACAAAGATAATTGTCAGGAATGATTTTTTTCCATAAATTTTCCAGTCCCCAAAAAAATTATTTAACACTAGGCCCTTACCTCAAGATATCGGCAAAAATAAAGGATACTGGCTCCCAAATATCCATTTCTAAACAACAAATTAAAAGGGCCTCTGATGAGATGCCAGTGTTTTTGAATATTAACTAGAAAATAAAATCATTATGGGCCAAACCACTTCACACCCAAACCCAAAGGCGTCTGGGGGGGCGGGGGGCTCACCCCCCTCCGCCCACCCCCGGTTAAGCCTTTCCCAAAAGGGTATTCCATTCGGGCAAAATCATTCGGGCAAAATGGTTTTGTTGTCAGTTTTGGGTGGCAGTTTAAACCCCGGTTTGTTTATTCGTCATTTTCTCAAAACAAAACTCAAAATACCACCAGGCCATTAATATATCGAGACTGATGAAAAATTATTGCTACAAAGGATGAAAATTGTCATATAGCCGAAGCCGGGCTGGGGTTTTTCTTGTTTCTTTGGGTTTTATGGGTGAGCTTAAAAAATCCAAAATTATTTGGGTTTCAACGGAAAACCCGACTCAGACCCCAAAATTTGATACGTTGGCTCACGACGTTGTAACATTTTTTTTGATTTCTTGACGAACGACTTCAACGCTGGTGAAACCGTCTTTCAAACCCAATTATGTTACCGCAAAGTTCAAAAAAATCAAAGACACCGTTAAAAAGCAAGGAATGCGGGAAAGGGAATTTTAAGTCTATGGAAATTTCGGAGTTCACAATGGTGAAAAGTAAAAATTTATCCAGACCGGGCATAGATTTAACCCCGGCAAAAAAAAAGGGGTTTTTTCGTCCAAAGTGCAAACGAGTGGTGCCCCCAAAACGCTGACCTGGTCACAACGTTGGAGCCGAACGGGCCAGTCAGGGTACGCCGATGGTTTGGCCGTCCCCAGTCAAATAGATGGCCCTGAGAAAGAAGTTTTTGAAGGGCCCCTGGTTGATCGATACCCCGTTGGGTCAAAATTTTTTTTGTAAATAATGTACGGGGTGTCAATTGATAAAAGGAGTTTCCCCGCCTTGGACTGCTCCCCAAAAAACGTTTCCGTCCCCCCCATATGTACCCCAGAAAACAATGGCAAAACTGTTTCTTCAGGGGTTAATTTTGGTAATATCGGGGTGATTTACGTCATGAAAGCGTCATCTCATTCCCAATTTTTTTTCCCCGCCCCCCGTCCCCGGATATGAATATCAAAGTTTTCCGGTCCCTTTTAAACCAATTTCCTCCAAAGGGTTCCGCCCCCAAAATTTGACAGCCCCCAGCTCCCAACAAATATTACAGGATGCACCCCCTAAATAAACCCATATAAAAATGTTAAACAAAAATATTCAAAATCATTAAAAATTTAGAAGTTCTGGTTTTTTAAAAACCCAAAAAAAAAACATTGATGATTTTAACCTTTTTTTTATTCTCTTTTACTGTCTAAAGTCCCGGTTTCGGGGTTATTCTATCCCAATGAAAACCACCCCCTTAAGTAGGAAAAGTCCATTGAAAAGAGAATTTTGGAAAAAGGTTTACGCTTGAAATCAAATTCCCTTTTTACCTGTGTCCCAAAATTTTAAAAATTAAAAAAGGACCCCGGGGATGACAGTGGGCCATTTTTAAAATCTTAAAAAAGAAAGGGCCTCAAATTTTGTTTTTCAGAAAAAATTTTAGGGCACTTTAGATAAACAGTCGGGGTTCCCCATATTTAGTTACCCCAGCCCCGAGATTTTATATCAGCCCCCAAAGGGTTTAAACTAGTTCAAAATTTAAAAAACCCCCCAAAATCAATAGAGCTCCAAATTAATTAGCCCCAAAGCCTTTTTCAGCCCCCTAATAAAGGAAACTTTAGCGCTTAATTTTCTAGAATTTAGGTGTTATAAAATATCAATCAAATTAATTT
Organism: Zoroaster sp. YZ-2022; assembly: GCA_029582265.1. NCBI lineage: Eukaryota > Metazoa > Echinodermata > Asteroidea > Forcipulatida > Zoroasteridae > Zoroaster > Zoroaster sp. YZ-2022. The sequence continues at coordinate 12,913,470 of CM055831.1, read as the reverse complement.
AAAAAAAATATTTGGGCCCCAAATTTAATATTTCCCAAAAGGGGAAAATTTTACCTCAAACAAATCATCAGCTCCCAAACTTTTTCTTAGAAAATATCAAAAATTTAGGAAAATATTTAAAATTAATTTTCTTCAGATTAAAAAGGGAGGCAAAAGGGCATATCGATTATTCATCTATAAATTATCTAAAATATCTCTTTCCCCAAATTCAAAATTCCAAATTTTGAAATTAAACCCCAAAATATTAATAAACATACGTCAAAATCGCAACACAGACATTTTTCTGACCCTCAAATAACAAAAGTTGTCTAAATTATAGGTTTTAGTTTGAATCAATATTTATACAGTTTAATTCGTAAAAATATGAAATATCATTTAATATCGCCCTTTCATTTAAATAAAAAATCTTTTAATTAAAAAAACGTTTCCCAAACAAGGCCGTCAATTGGGTTCACGGAACAAACACCCTTAATTTCATTGACAAAAGTGTATTAGGTTCAGAAATTGTGGGAAAACCCTTTCGTTCCGGGCGAGCAGTCCAGCTTTTTGAAAATTCCTATGGAGCGTTTTTACTTAAACACCACCAAAAAATTAAAAACAAAAAGACAAAAAAATAACAGGAGGCAAAACAAATTCAAACTTTTTAACAAAAAGGAGCTCCCTTTAAAGGGAGAAGTTTTCCCCCGAAGGCAATGTTAACCCCCCAACATATTAATTTCAAAGGGGAAGGGAATTACTTAAAATGGGGAATTATTTAGAAAAGTACTTAAGATGGTAAAATTAAATAAATAGGAAGTAATTAAGGGGAGGAAACAAACTCAAGGGCCAATCTGAATTTTCTGAATTTTACAAAATCACCCGGGAAAATATCCCCATAGCCGCCCACTTTTTCCGTGCTGTTCTGAAAGCACCTTTAGTCGCCCCAAACTACCGTGCTGTCCTAAACAAAACCTGATAGCCCCCAGCGCAGTGTTTTGGGTTCTAAACCAACAGTATCCCCCGTTAAAATTTTTGTTTCATGTCCTTCGCTTCCCATACGCATGAAAAAAAAGTTTCATTCTAATGGACGAATAATATTGACGCTACACTATTTCTGATTTCAAATTTTTATTATTCAGAGATGAAACGGAGCTGTGACCAGGGGTTAATTTTTTTTAAAAAGTTATTATTAATTGTTGTAAAAAATTATTGATAAAATTGTAAATTTTGTAAATATATAGTTAGTAAATTATTGCCACCATTCCCCTCTTTTAACTTTCCCTTAGGGCCCTCGGGGCCCGTCCCTCCGGGCTTGACCTTCATCTCTTTTTTTTGCAAATTCAATACCTTCTTTTAATTTCCTTTTTCCGGTTCCAAAATCGACAATTTTTTTTTTTTTTTTTAAATTAAAAAATCTTGAAAACCCCCACGAAAACTTCTTTACATATCTGTTTTTGCATTGTGGGTTTTCCCAAAACCCTTTCCATAAGAATTTTCAAAAGCCCCAGACCAAATGTGACGTCCTCCGACCTCATGCTATGGGTCCATATTTCTTTGACATCTATTCCGACCTCTTTGGTCAAGAAAAATTTCCGGGTTTTAGTATATTTTTTTCGATGGGGTTTTTAATTTTTGGATTGAAAGATAAGGAAAAAAAAATTCATCCTGCCCGAACATTGGTTATTTGACTTTTTCAAAAAGAACTTTTACGAGAATAAAAGGGCTTTTTATCCCAAAAGAACGTTGGGGGAACCCCCCTAAACACGTCTGTTTTAGACCTTGGAATGTAGATTTCACCCCACCGTCCGGAATTTTTTTATATGGCTGGTCTTGAGTTCCCCAACATGCCCCAGAAAAGTGAATTTGAGTAAAATTAGGTTCATTTGGGTAGGAACATCGGGGTTTATTTTCTCCCCTAAATTTAAATTAAGGGTATTGGTTCTTTTGAGGGGGGGGTTTTGGGTTTTTTTTTTTTAGGATATTTGCACCACCTTTAATCTGGGGGTTAGGTTTGGGAAAGATTAATGAATGAAACCATTTTTGGGCAGGTGGTAGTTTTTGGGTATCCATTCATTGGTTATTTTAAAGGGATGGGTTTTTCTTCAGGTTGTAGACTACTGGGAAAATCTTTGAAAGGAAAAGAAAACCCCAATTATGAGATATCCGATGGTGCCCCTGCTTTGACGGGAAAAATCGGAAAAAAAAATGCTTGAAATTTGCATTTCATTGGAAAATTTTCCCAATATCTTTGTTTTTGAATAATCTAATGCAAAAAGGAAAACAAAAAAAAAATGGAGAATTTAATTTCACTATTGTAAATCAATATAAAATACAAATATCGCCAAAGGTCCCACCCCAAAAACCTGTTTACGGGAAAAAATTCCCTTTTTCCAGACCTGGGGGCCAGGTAAACCCGAATGAAAAGGGGAAATAATGGGGGAAAATCAAAACCCCTTTTTAATAAATAAAGATGTCTAAGTACGCGGGATAATGCCCCAAAACCGGGGGAAATTTTCCTTGACCAACGAAAAACTCCCCCGGGTTCCGGGGTTTCCGTTTGGAAAAATCTAGGTAATTTTTCATTGTAAGACCAAAACAGCTAAAGTGGGGTATAAATTTTTTTACTTGAAGGGGTTTTTTAAATTCCCCAATCAAGGTCTATAATCATGATAAGGTCTCTTTTATTTTTTTTGGGGTCCCTTGTACGTCTAGTTAAGTTGTTGTTGAAGTATTTAAAATGCTCACAGCTAGATGTTGTAATTTGGTTTCATGCTTCCCGACTCATATATGAGCCGGGGGTTGGCTTAGTGTAGATTTTAAAAGGGGTCTGAAACGGGGAAAAAAACAAATCCAAAAAAGTATAGTTTAGTTCTCCCGTTGTTTTTTCACGTTCCACTTTTGGGGGGTGGAAAATTTACGATATTTGAACCTATCGAACTACATCCCGCGGAAATTTTAATCTTGTCAACTGCAAAATGCCGTACATTCAACTCGACAAGATCTTCCAAAGTTTAACTAATTTTCATAATTCATCTAACCCCGTTAATTCTACCCTTTTAACAATCTGAAAAGCCTGGTCATTAATCTTTTAAAAACCAAACTGGAAGGGGAAAATTTTTTTTAAAAACGAATGTAGTTGTTGATTTAATGGGGTTTTAAATTTTCTCAACATCAATATTGATTGTTTAATCTTGCGATACCCCTTGTGGACCAAGGGCCCCTTTTTGTCCATTTATGCCCAAACCCAGTGCAGCTTGAGGGAGTCCAAAATTTTTTGATATTATAGATCATCCGTCGTTTTTGTATTTTTGGGAATTTTCTACTGTAAATTTTTTTTCCCCCCTAGGTATTTAGGGAATTCAAGAATCCTCACTAAGTAAACTCTATAAAAATTTCCGCCGTCTCCCAAAGAGTTTCCAGGGTCCCAAGACTTTGTGAAAAAGTACGGGGGGGAAGGAAACCAAAAGGGAGGACATTCAAAAATCTTTACTCCTCCTAATTCCCAAAAACCGAAACTTTTTAAATCATCAACAACATGATGATAAGGGTTTTAAATCTGTAATAAGAGATTCTTCGAATAAATTGAACCAATTTTTCCCAAACATCCAAATTGAAATTAAATTTTTTAAAACTTTTTCAGGTTCAGACGAGAATCAATTTTTTATCTGAGGTTTGGGGCTACTGAAAGTGGGCTAAAAATAATTTGGACCCGTTATTCTGCCGTTTTTCAAATTAGAATGGATTCAGAACAAATGTTTCTCCTTTAATGCAGATTTGTTGTTTGATATTTCATCGCCGGGGGAATTTGACAAAAAGGGAAATTTTTTAACCCTTAATGATGACAATATCTCCATCAACTTTCCAAAAAAATTTTAAACGCCTCTAACCCCCCTTTAACCTTGATTTCGTCGTCTTTTAACTCCAAGATTACATGATTGTAAACATCGACCTGTAAGACGTCTTAATTTTTTTCAAGGGAGTGGGGTTAATCAATGGTTTGTTGGGGTGCCACTGGAAGCTGCTGCCCGCTACCCGGGGGCCTATTGATTGCCGACATGGGGGTGGGAGGGCTCTTTTTTGGGCTGGGGGCCCCAAGAATTCTCTGGGATGGAAGGTAATCAATGGCTGGCAAAGGTGTGGTTTTTGGTTTTTGGGCCCCAAAGAGTTTAGGGACACTCGAGGGGTTTTTCCGGGCAAAATCCACAGGTGTAGAAGCTCCCCCATTTGGCAAAAACCTTTAAGAAGGAAACAAAAATTAAAATGAACAGAAAAAAGCACTTATTGGAAGAAAAGTCTAGCTACTATCGTTGGTAACCCCAAAAGGCGGGACGGCTAAAATTCTGTATGTGCGTTCTCAGCTTATATACGAAGAGTTTGTTACTTAGGGAAAGTAATTTATTCATGTTTTTCATAATTCAGCCAACACCTGGGGTGAACCCCCCCGCGTAGTGTCCCCCCTATTTGCCCTCCAACCGAACAAAACCCAACGACCTGGGCCGCGTATTTGTTTTTTAACCCGCGACGGGTTTTTGCAAAAGGCCACCGGTCTTGGAAGAAAAGAAACCCAGGGCGCGACGAAGAAAACCGCTGCAGTCGAATGGCGCTCTGCAGTGGAACTTGGACCTTTCCCCCCGTTGATGGTAGGTTTTTTTCGGGCGAAAATTCCCTTTGGCATGCGTGCTGAAAGGGTTCATGTCTGACAAAGGGGGAAATGCCAAAAAACCTCGCTGCGGGTAAAAAAAAATAGCGCGGCCCTACCCCAAAGGGCCCCCAAAATGCCCAACCACGGCGCATGGGTTTCTACGGCGCGCCCAAAAACTTTGGGGGCCCCCCAAACCCAAGGACCCTTTCGTTACGATATTCATAAACTTTGTAAACACTGAGCAGACGATAATTTTACAAAGAGTACTACTTATTTCTGTGGTATGAAAGATTCATCAATAAATACCATATAATGGTGAATTTTATACAAAAATAAAACTTGGTAACTTCTACTCTTAAAAATTTGTTTTATGCTAAATTGACAGATAATAATTTTGAACTTAGGACCAATCATAGCTGTTGACTTATACTGAATCCGCCATATTGAATTTACACAAACTCTATTTATATCATAGTGTGTGAACATGCATGCTCACGTGAATAACAACAGCAGTTACATTAAACTTACACACAAGTCAATCCACTCATAAATATTTAGATATAATCAAGAGAAGCTTAGGAGAATGTCACAAACATATTAGTAGCCACCAGTAATGATTATTAGTAAGATTGATGAAATGACCATACCATATGTAGGGGCATTTTCGTCACAATATTTTAGGACAGATTTCTTTCTTAACTGTCTCATTTGTCCTGACAACGTTGTGAGTAAATGATAAAGACGTTGTTACGGCGTTAAATAAACGTTCGTTGCCAATCACCCCATGACCACGTTTATGCACGTTGTTACAACTGTTGTGGTTGTAAGGACGTTGTCAAACTAACGTTATGCAACGTTTCTACAACTTAACTCTGGGCGTTCTTTGAACGTTTTCTAACACTAAGAAGTATGGTGCGGTTTGTAACGCCCAGTGTAATACTATGAATAACGTACTGTAAACTCTGTTTATACCATTTTGCATGCATAATCATTGCACAGCTACCCTGAGACAGCCCCTGAATGTAGCCCGGGCCCCAAATAAGTACAGAAAAACCTCTAAAGAATACTAGCCAGACAGCTGCGGTGTTTTAGTGTAAGGAAAATCCCTAACACCCCCCATTTGCCAGTAGCCAATCTCTGCCCAAACATCAAGTCTGAGTTTTTTATTGGTCAATCCCTTCCAGGCACTGTCGAGCAACCCCTGAGCATGGATGATTGATCACAGATATCCTGAGGCAAACCTAGACCAGGATGATTGATCACACAAAGGTACCGCTGTGCCAAGGGATATAGGCTTTGTGTATACCAGGCTTTGTCACAACTATGGTCTTGTGAAGGGTCATGTATCTGGCTGAACTATAACAATTACAATAAAGGGGCTATGCCAAGTTGTTGAGGCTATGGCTGATGTGGAACTTGAAAAAAAAAAATTGAGCGCTCAATTAAGGTAATTAATTAATTAGCAAAGTGCCGATTAACTACGCTACGCACTAGTCCCAGAAGTGCATGGGCTAGATACAAAGGAACTGAAAATCAACCATGAAATAATTTATTGTTCATACAATGATTTATTGACATAAGTGATGGAATAATCACATTTCGTCAGCCCTATGGTCTGTTAAATTTGATTGTTTATTATTTATTATTTTGTATTTAGATATGAAATAATTGTACTGCAGTGCATTGACTTGAATTGGTAAATCAGCTAATTATGGTTCAATGGAAGACAGACCGATTGAGGCAACGATCTTCCGGTTATGGCTACCTTTGAACCAAATTTCAGTAAGCAGAGCGTTTTTTCTTCAAAACGACATAAACTTCATATCTAAAGCTAAACAGAAAAACTGTTACGAATTGTCCAGGGCAGGCAGCTCAAAAGTAAGCTCCTATTGCGATGGGATGATAGATCAACAGTTTGGTTTTATAAAGCATGTTCTAAATCATCGGATTTTCTCATATACTGTAAAAAGTATTACTGATTTGGAATACATGTAATGCATTACATATACAGATACAATTTTTAATTTTAATGCTTCAACGTAAATAATATCTACAAAAGGTATGACGTTGGATGTTAACAACTGTTACAATATCACTTTGAAGCTATTCCCAATACACACCGTTTAATATTTAGATAAAAAGATTGAAGAGAATTGGATCTCCCCAGCTAACACGTTACAACATTGTATGTGCTACAAACAACTGTATACAATATCACTTTAAGCTATTCAATACACAAATTAATATTTAGAAAAAGGAATTGAAAGAAATTGATCTGCCCAGCTAACACGTTGCTACAACATTGTACAGCGTTGTGATAAGGTTGTCATTTGGTCACGTGCCATGATAACATCTTGACAACGTTACAACAACGTCAGACTGTTCCATTTTTTTTATTTAAGTTGCACTAGGGTTTTGTATATTGGTATTTTTAACTTTTTATATAAGTTTTACATATAATGTTTTGCATATAACGTTATATGTGGTTTTGATAACGTTGCATTTATGTTAAAAGTACGTAGTATTTACGTTTGATTTGGCTGAAAGACTAAAACTATTACAATTTACCACCAGTCCTCCTGATGACTACCGACAATAATTTCAATCTGTCTGGTAAAATCTTGACCATGTCCTGCCCTTCAAATACCCTCGTTGTTCTCCAAAGCTTTGAAACCAGCACCGGTACCACTGAAGTCAATAATAGAATAGCCTCGTGACAGGGCTACTATTCACACAAAACACACCTTCAGAACAAACATGCACCTATCAAGATACGTGTTATGCTTCTTAACTCTTTAGTCAGATCAGACTTTAATGGAGCTCAATCATGAATTTATTACAGCGTGAATACCAGAAACTGGACACTTGCTACATAGGTTTCTAAGACGAGTGGTGGGGAATGGGTGGGAAAAGAAAGCCAACTTATTTGTTACTAGCTTCCTTTCGGAGCTAAACGTGCGGGGCTTTTTCTGTCATAAATCAACTCCGTCTGTCTTTATAAACGTCGTGGTTGTTAGGGCCGTTGTTACCTGCATGTTTTTCTTATCATAATTGGAGTACGGGAGGCTTGTGAATTGCATTTAATTACTTGTACTTCAGGTTGTATTTAATACAAATTGGTAAAAGGTTGATAGCCTTCCAAACGATCATTTTCATGGTATCAATTGATATCAATGCTCCATGGCCGAGCGGTTTAGTGCATCGGATTTGTGTTCTGATGGCTGAGTCGAATCCCGACCGCGACCGTGGTGCTTTTTCCTCGAGCAAGACACTTTGCCATAATTGCTTTCTCACCAAAAGTAAATGGTACCTGTGAGGTTGGTTGTTGTGTTTGATTAGCCCATATGCGCGAAATGGCAGCAATTGAGCTGTATACTCCTCAGGGAGCTGAGATGGTTTCAGGAATGATTATGCGCCTGATGAGCAGGGGTAATGTAAGCTGTGATCCCTGGTATAAGAGCGCTTTAAAAATCTCCATTATTAATTAAAGATTTGCTCTTGTCTGCGCATCTTTAAACCAACTGTAATCCAACGTTTCAAGCAAGATTTTCAATGGGAGGGGGCAACAAACTACTTGTTATAGACATAACAACACTGATTCCGTTCAGTATTCCATGTTTGTATAAACATCCGTTCATGGTGCTAACAACAGAATAAATTTAGATTTTCTTGAAAATGTGAAATTGGTTGAAATTGAATTTCCTTTTGTTTCGTTGTCTGGATTTTTGTTATACAAAACAAGTTGTAGCTTTAGCATAGTTTGCTAGTATTTTAACAATATTTTAATCGTTTTAAAATATTGAGCTGAATAATTATCAACCCCACCAACAGGGCGCTAGTTTTAATAAACTTGTGCCAGTCTAGAAGGTGCAAGTTGTAAGTGTCCCAAAGGATCTGAAGAAATTTTAATCGGTAGTGTTAATATTTTAAAAATTTTAAATAAGAGACATACAACCTAATCAGGATCATGCTGATTGTAAACAATCAGCGAAAGGAAGAGTCAAGTTTAGAGCATTTTACGGGTTGGGCTGATTTAGTAGAGTTAAAGAAAGTTTTCTTAATCCGTGATAATGTACGACTTTGCTTCTAATTAACTGAATTATACGGTTAATGGATATTTAAACCAATGGTAAATTCACAAAGTACTTTGGTGAAATATTAAAGGTATTGGTGATTATCAGAATATCATTTATTTTATTTTCTTTAAATTATTTTCCCATTTTTTAAACTAAAGCTCATTTCGACGTGAGCACTTTTGTAGTGATACCAATCGTCTGATCTGCTGTTATCTCGAGAAAATGGTTTTATTTAATCTGATCTTATAAATTTACGTGGCCCTTTGTGGAATTGCTGGGCTAAACGTTAATATTTCCATATAAACTAGACTCAAGCCTGCAAATACTCTGGTTTAATTGTATGTGACTTCATGCTCAGTGTGATATACCATTCTCAATGCGCCACACACTCGGTGTGAGCCCATAGACCATGTACTTCAAACACCTAGTTATTTAAACTGGTCGTTTGTGTTCACATTACACTACGTTGATTCACTCAGTACTCTATGGTTGAACTGTAACTGAGACAGTAGAATGTTCTTTAAATAGTAAGCAGACTAGGCCTACCATGGAGGGACTACTATACCACATACTTTTGAGTCGGTACATAACCTTTCTTATAGTATTGCTTGCGATGGATAACTTGTCTTGATGTTATTCGGGTTGGAGGGTAGCTCAGGTTTTTGCATTACTTGTGTTTAAGTTTACCCTTTTCTTAATGTTTATGTGTAATAAAATAGCTTTTCGAAACGTATTACTTGCCACGGATGAGGCCGTGAACGGATAAAGAAAACTAGAGGTATTGAGTTGTAGAGAACAAACTCAGGTTTTTCGAGTGTGCATCATATGTGATGACGTCATCACCCAAAGTTGTTAAAAGAAAGAGTTACTTCAGGAGATATGAGTTTTCATAATATATAATTAAAATAATATATAATGTCATACTGAATACATTAATTTCCGGTTCAGTCATCCCATATAATTTTAAATTCTTCCAACCGTAAGTTCTGTTAATCATGTGACGTTATTCATATTTCATAAAATATTTCTTCATAATGTACGTGTCAATTGTGCAAAATTTGGTAAAATTCTGTCTAATGTTTTTTTGAGATAGCAAAAGTGACTTTTAAACCTGCCGCTAGAGGACGCTGTTAAGAGTGATGACGTCATCAAATATATTTTTGAAAGGCAGATCCACTAACATATAAACCCAGAATGATTTTTTCAGAATAGGCTTTCAGATTTGCGTCAATTTATAAAGAGCTTTTAAACTTGAACTTCAGTTTGGACCAGAAAAGGTCAATAGGGGCATATCGTGTATCAAATGTCAGTACTCCATTTTGTATGATTATGAAGGAATAAAAATTTATTGTGATTCACAAATATAAAATATATTGTTTTAAATTAATTACGTAATAATTCTTTAAGTGACCCTCCCATGACGCCCGGCGTTACCTGGAATATATGTTGGGATAACTTTAACGGGTCTTTGGAAAAAAACCCAACCCCAAAAAAAAAAGGTTTTCAACGGTTTTTGGTATTTGACTGGGTTTAACATACTAAAATCAAAGGAAATCTTTTCCCGGAAAAGTTGTCTTTTTAAAAAATGGCGCCCAAGAGGGCCCCCAAATCCCCTAAAAAAAAGGAATCTTTTATTATCCACCCCATTTATTTTTGGTGTCTACTAGGGGGTTTTTTTGGGGGTCCGGTCCATTGAAACCAAGAAAAGGGGTATGGGTTGATGGTCAGGCAACCTGCCCCCAAGATGGCATTAAAATAGCTAAAAATTTAAAATAAAATGGTTATAAGTCATAACTGTTTATTTTGCTTTATATATTAAAATTTTGGTGCCCATCATCATCAAAACCCTAAAAAACCTTGTCTCCCCCGTGACCCCCTTCTGAACTGGTTGCACTGAAATTTTCTGGTTTCATTTCCCTGCGGGCGTCTTCAGTTCCCCAAAAACCGCCCCACTGTGTAAAATTGTCACCCATCGGGCCGGTCGTCCATCCTCCGGTTGTAAAACCCCAGCAGGCGGCTGGGGGGCCCCCCTTTCCCACTCCCGGGCCGCAAAAGCTTGTTTTTCCTTTGCTTTACCCCCTGTGTCGGTGAAAAGCCCAGCGACCTCTCTTTTTCCCAGCTCCTCTTTGCCACCATGTCTTCCCAAAGAGACCGGGGGCGCCCCCCAATTCCGACCAAAATCACCCTGGCTTTTGGTTTGGCAGTCTTCACTATCCACGTGCGGCAGCCAACGTTGACTTTTGGGCCCCAAAGGGGCCTTGATGGGTGGAGCTTGGTGGTGATTTAATGGGGGGTTTTAAATTTATTGCAACTTTCCCAGAGTTTCTTTGGCGACCCGCAATCGACAAAAAAATCTCCATGGCATCATCTAAATCATGTGTGATGGGGGGCCGGGGTAAGCGGGAGATGGCGTCCAAGATGGCTATAAGTCTTTTATTTTTTTACATTATAGATGTAATTTTGATGTCCCCCATTAGTCGGCCCTTCAAAAAAAAGTGTCATTAAGTTTACATTTTCCATACCCCTCCCTTTGGAAGCAGTCGGGAAATAAACACTGGGGGCGATAACAAAATTGCCCAATCAGACTACTTTTAAAAACCCAAATACCAGGATATCAGGAATATGTATGGGTGGTACTGGGGAAATTTTGGACCTCCGTTGGAAGACAATTCACTTTTGGGTAATTTCCCTATACTGGAAAAAGGGGGTGATGGGGGCCTTTTTCCCCCAAATTGGGGTAAAGAACTAGAACAGTCAGTGGCATAGAATAGTTAATTATTTTCTGGGGGGCCCAAAAAATTTTCAACCAATATATACAACAAAAGGTTAAAACCCAAAAAAAGGTAAACACTTATTCCCGTTAATGATGCAGTGTTGTTTTTTTGGCATAATTTTATGGTTTATATTCATTTTAAAATTCTCAAAGGGTGGTTAAGTTTCTTTTTGGGGAAAGGGAAACAACATTGGGTTTGATAACGTATTTTAAATTTTAATTCTCGGGTTTCCCAAACCAAAACTAAACCTTTCTCAGGAAATCACGTTTTTAAATATAAAAATCAAAAGTGAAAACTTTTTTCCTTTTTTCTATTCTAACTTTTTTATTTTGTTTTTATTAAAAAACCCAAACAAAATTAAAAACCCCTTTTTCCCATGGCTTGCTCTTTTTTTAAAGCTCCTTTGGGATGCGCGTGAAAAAAAAAGTGCCCGTATAAATTATAATTATTTCATGGGTTTTCCAAATACGGCCATCTTTTGTGGGGAAGCTCTTCCCTGCGAACTATTCAAAATTAAAAACCAAAACCCGAAACTCAAAAAATTATCAAAAAAAATGGCGTCATAATTTTTCCCTAAACCCCAATTTCCCAGTCATTTATAGTGCATAATTTAATTTTTTTGGATGATTTTTAAATTTGGGTCTAAAATTTCCCAATTTTTTTTATGATAGGGTGGCCCATCGGGCTCCGGGACCTAAAGGTTTCCCCTTTGAAAAACCCGAAATCCAAACACCAAAAGCTGCTGGAATGATGAGTCCCGGACGGTTTGGGTTTTTTTAAAAAAGGGAAAGGGTTTTTCAAATGGTGTTTTTAAACCCCTTTGGTTGGGTCGTTATCTAACAAAACCCCCAAAGCATCCACCCTTCCCCATTCTGGATATTCTGTTTAAAACTTTTCTATTGGAAATAATAGGACGGTTTTGAGAGTCTGATTTTAAATTTGGTTATTTTAAAAACATTTTGAATAAAGGCCTACCCATTTTTTGCATTGTTTGTCCGACTCAGGAAAATGTTTATTGGACAGTCGGAATAAAATTTCTCAAAGTATATTTTAAATTTTCCGTACGGAAATTTTTTTAATTTCCCAAAAATGTATGTAAAAAAGTATTGGGGCCGTTGACCCCCCCATCAGCAAAAAATTTTCCCCGGAAAAAATTTTTGGCTTATCTAGAATTTAAATTCTGTTGGAGTTGTCCAAAAAAAACCCCAACCCCTTATTCGGGCTCCTCTTTTTAAACAAAAATCATTCTTATCAGGGAGAAAAAAACCATTTAAATCTCCACTCTTATATTAACTGCTCTCTTATACCGGTATTAAAACAAAACAATCAGTGTTTCTGGCGAGAAAAAAAGGCTTTTAAATCTCTACTCTTATAATTATTCAGACCCCTCTTATTTTAAAACCCAAAAAAATATAGTCTTATCATAGGGAAATAAAGGCATTGTTACGCCCCTTAGGCTATAATATTCAGACTCGCCCTCTTATCCCTTAAAAAAAAAATATCAGTCTCATCAAAACCCGAAAAAAAAAACCGAAATCCCTTATATTCAGACTCGGCTTCTTTCTTTTTAAACAAAAATCAGTCTTATCTAGCAGAATAATACCATTGTAAATCTCCCCCCTTATATTAAAGACTCGCTCTCTTATAAAATAAAATAAAAAAGGGGGAACCATGGCTCACTGCTGGATGCTTATAAAAGCCTTTTTTAAATTTAACATCGGCGGGGGAAACCCTGGGGAAACAATAATGCTTTAAAAAACTTTTTTTAGCAAAAAACTCAATACAGCATTTTTTTTTCCCTTATTTTGGTTTAATTACCAACGTAAAAAAAAAATCAATCTCACCCTTATAGCGAGAATAAAACCAATTTAAATCCGCCCCTTTTTTGGGGGCTCGCTCTCTTATAAAAACAAAATGGTCTCATTATGGCGAGAAAAAAACCCATTGTAAATCTCGCACTCTTTTAATTAAAGACTCGCTCTTTATACTTAAACCAAAAAAAACAGTCTTATAGGTGAGAAAAAAGGCATTGTAAATCTCGCCCCCTTAGGCTATATTCAGACTCGCTCTCTTTATTTAAAAAATAAAATCAGTCTCATCATAAGAGAATAAAACAAAAGAAATCTCACTCTTATTCAGACTCCTCTCTTATCCAAACCCAAAAAAAATCTGTCTTACCCAAAGGAGAAAAAAAGGCATTGTTCTCCCTCTTATATTAGACTCGCTCTCTTTATTAAACAAAATCAGTCTCACCCTTGGCGAAAAAGGCTTTAAATCTCGCCCCCTTATATTCAGACTCCTCTTATACTTAAACTAAAATCAGTCTCATTATAGCGAAATAAAACCATTGTAAATCCCCACTCTTAAAATTCAGACTCGCTCTCTTTTTAAAAAACCCAAAAATAGCAGTCTTATCATAGTGGGGAAAAAAAGGGCTTTTGTTCCCCCTTTTTATTTCAGATAGCTCTCTTATCAAAAAAATAAAATCAGTCTCATCATAGAATAAACTTTATTCCCCACTCTTATTTTTCAAAACTCGCTCTCTTATACTTAAAAAAAACAATAGTCTTATCATGGTAGAATAAAACCTTGAAAATCTCCCCTTATATTCAGACTCGCTTTTTATCTTAAACCCAAAAAAAGCTTCTTATCATGGTGAGAATAAAGGCATTGTAAATCTCGCACCTTATATTCGGGCCAGCTCTCTGATACTTAAAAAATCAGTCTCATCAGGGGAGAAAAAAACTCCAAATCTCCATCTTCTATTCAGCCCTAGCTCTCTTATATTTAAAACCCAAAAAATTTTCTTATCATGGTGAGAAAAAAGGCATTGAAAACCCCTTTTCTAAGCTTTTAAAGGCTCGCTCTCTTATTTTAAAAAACAAAAATCAGTCTCATCTGGCGAAAAAAAAGGCAAAACCCCGCACCCTTATATTCAAAAAACCCCTCTTACTTAAAAAAAAATCAGTCTCACCCTTGGCGAGAATAAAACTTAAATCTCCCTCTTATATTCAGACTCGCTCTTTATAGTCCCCAAAACCAACAAAATCTGTCTTATCATAGTGAGAAAAAAGGCATTGTTCTCCCCTCTTATTTCGTTTCGCTCTTTATTAAAAAAAACCCGGGGTCTCTTCCGGGGGAAAAAAGGCTTGAAAATTTTCCTCGCCCCCTTAGGCTATTTAGCTCGCTCTCTTATATTTAAAAAACAAAAACTTTCAGTCTCATCATAAGAAAAAAACCTTTTGTAAATCTCGCACTCTTATTTTTAAAGCCCGGCTCTCTTATATTATTAAACAAAAATCAGTCTTATCTGGCGAAAATAATAATTGTAAATCTCCACCTTTTATTCAGACTCGCTCTCTTATACCCCAAACAAAAATCAGTCTCATCATAAGGAATAAAACCAATATAAACCCGCCCCTTATTTTCCCAAATCGCTCTCTTATAGTTAAGGCAAAACCCAAAAAAATCAGTTTTATCATAGCGAGAATAAAACCATTGTTCTCGCACTCTTTTTCCCAGTCGCTCTCTTATTTGGGCCCCAAAACCAAAAATCAGTCTTATCCCCGGAATAAAACCTTTTGAAATCCCCTTATTTTTTAGACTCCTCCCCCAATGGGCCTACTTAAACTAAAATCGGTTTTATCCTTGGGAAATAAAACCTTATAAATCTCCCCCTTTAACTCCTTATCCAAAAAAAACAATCGGTCTTATCAAGCGAGAATAAAATTTTTAGGGAAATCTCCCCCTTATATTCAGACTCGCTCTCTTATCTTAAACTAAAATCAGTCTTATCATAGCGAGAATAAAACCTTTGTAAATCCGCATTATGGTCAATGTAAAGGATCGGGGTTGGGCCTACAACGGGTTGGGGGTTTTGCGTCATAACCCCAAGTCCAACAACAAGGGAAAAACTTTGTGTTCGTCCATGGACAAACACCTAATTCGGGTGATTCTCTTTTGATTGTACAATGAATGGTTTTTAAAAGGGTTGAGGGGGGCTAAAAGGTGGGGTGGTAAAAAAATTTGGGGTTTTTTCTTTTTAGAAAACCCGTTGGGCATTTATTTTTGTCAGTTAAAGGGGTGAAATTTCTTCTAAAGGGGTTTTTTGGAAAAAAGTTTCGTTAATTTTTTTTTGAAAAAGGGGGGGGAAAATGGGGTTGGAAGGGCCCAGCCCAAAAAGTTTCCCAACAATTCCGGCTATTTTTTTAAGGGTGCGGAAATCCCGGGATCAACGGAAAAGGCGGGCTAGTTTAATCTACCCATGATGCTTTAAAAGACCCTGCGGTGGCGAGGGGTACAGAACAAGACTTGGCCCCACATTTTAAAGTTCATAAAACTTTCCCCTCAATATCTTCCGAAAAGGGGGCTAAATAAAACCTTCAAACTGTTTACACAAAAAGAAAATATATATTTTTTTAAATTTCTTTTTTAGGGCTGGCCTATGTGTCGGGGGATGATTTTCTCTATTGGGTGGGGAGGGGGCCCTAATGGGTGAAAAGGTTGGGGGTCAGATAAGATAAATTGAATTTGGCATCATCCTTTTGAAATTTACGTATTTGTTATACATTATTTTTTTTTTTACAGTGTGTAACAATAAAGAAAACCCCTGACCAAGTTAAGAACACTTTATAAGTCTCATGACCCCACGCCGTTGTACATTGTACATTGCTCGCCTGATTCCATTTCCCCAATAATCACGATTGGATTTAGCAAAATGTTTTTTCCCCCATATTTCGGCCTGCAGCCAATACAATATATTGCCAGAATAACATTAATCAAAACAAAATGTCGCTATATAATGTCCCCAAACCCAAAATTCACCATAGGCGTAATCAAACGCATTAAACACAACTCTTTGAAAAGCCAATAAAATAAATATTTACGACATGGTGTTAGTCTGACAGCTACTAAGGACATATTACTAAAACATTAATGAGTGCATTTTAACAAAGATAATTTCGACAACCTGACATATAACAGCCCTAATTTTTTATTTGGGAGGAATTTGCATATTTCATCTCCCATCCCACCCCAATACAATTGTCATGTTTATAAATTCGTCTAACAGGACATGACGGATCATTTATGAGCACAGGCCCTGGGCCACAAATTCACCACGGCCCATACACGCGCATAATACTACTAGTACTATGCTTTTTTTTTTTCTTTTTTATTTAAACCCAAAGGGCCCCCTTATTGGCTCCTTGGCCCCGGGGGCACGTGCCCAGTTTGCCCGTGCGGTAATCCGTGCACAAGTTCTAGACTGGTATTTTCAACAACAAAACCTAAATATTGGGATTGGCTTCGTCTGTGAACATATGGGAGAGATATTACTATCACATCTGCCACCAGAAATTGTTTCCATGAACTCCAATAAAATCAAAGCTTTATACGCTGAAATACACACAGAAAAAAAAAAATGTTAAGTTGTGCAAAATTTTACTATTTTGCACCATACGAACCTCTCTAATTGTTTGGTAAAAGGGTTTTACAAAATGCGTAAGTTGGGTAAAGCTTCATAAACATTTTGTAAACTTTACTCGTTAAAAATCAGTAAAAAGGATTTCCACTCTTAAATAGGTAAGCATAAATTAAGTAAATTGTTACGAACAATAGTAAAAAAGAACTAGTATTACCAGACTCTTTTATACTATTTGACCTTAAATTATTAAGCATTGTTTGGTCTGCATAATTCATTAAAAAATAATGTAAATGAAACAAGGCACCCCACTACACTTTACAGTTTCAAAAACGTTTTTATTATCAACACAAATGAAAACATCTCTTCAAATCCCCATATCACGAGGTTTTCCTCATTTACTCTGTTGTGAGGCGATTGTCGACTTGACGAGCACACACCGCTTTTTGCACACACGTCGCACACACACAATGCATAATCACATGGTGGGCTTTACACAATTAAAAGTGAATTTTTACACAACGCGATCAATGCAGCAATGCTTAGGTTTCCCTTTGTGTGTGGTAAAAGGGTTACACAGGCAAGGTAAAGATTTGGAATTAGTTACAAAAATTATGTAAATAAAATTTAATACATTTAAATTGGTCGCACTTAACTTACACAGCACCAGTTCTTTATTTTTCCCGAAATTTTACTCTAAATCAGTAATATTTTACAAAAAAACATGTTTTACCCAGCTCACAAATACCTCCACACAGAGTCTCCTGAATGCAAAATTTTCAAAAATGTTCATTCCCATTTCTCTAGAATTGACCACCAAACACCATGAAAAATTTAAAAGAGACCAGTGTTTGTTTGGGGAAACAGTAATAAGTCTGGTACCCATCACTATCGTGCTTTTATTCCCATAATGTTGTACGCTGAAGTTTTGGGTACATGACTCACTGTATTCAATTTCTGGAAGACACACTTTGTTTACATGCGGCTGCCGTCGCTGTAAGCGATTCCAGCTCACACACATTACAAACCAGAGAAGAAATTGGCACAAGCTGTGTAAAATCTTCACTTGTTTTAGATGTTCCTCGAGTGAACCTCCTAATACTTTGGCAAAACTTCACCAAAACAGAGCAAGTTGGACAAAATGTTACTCAACAGTTATTCCCACGTTTTACTGCGATATTAAAGGGTAATTTATTTACCCAACTTGTAGGTAAACGTTGGTTAGGGTAAAATTTTACATACTTCAGAGGTATAAGGGACTAAATGGGTTCATCTCTGGCTGTAGGTAACCGTACAAAGTATTACTTTTAATGGGTATTTTGCTCTTTCTTACATTATTGTTTGATAATTATGTCTATGGGAGTTCTGTTTTGGTACCTGGCCCAGTTACAAATGTAAGGATTCCCCTGGTTGGGATATTTAAAGGTTGAACAAATGTTGAGTTTTAAAATAATTGTATTGGCGTTCTCCTTAGCCCATAATAGTTCAGGTTAAAAGCCTTTAGCTGTTCCGAGAGAAAGGTGAAACCATGTATCCGATTGATAGCGTATACGGTTTCACGCCGACACATGCATGCACATACTTGCACAATGACTTGTATGAAGCAGTCGTTGCTGGGCGCATAATGCATAACGTATGGTACATGACTGTGTCTTAGCAACGAGTATACGCTGATATTTTATCCCACAAACGATTCAGGCTTGTTTACTCAACAATTGCGCTACCTTCAACCGCGCCTCAACCCACAGTGGCGTAAATGAGGTGGGGGACGGGGAACGTGCCCCAGCCAAGGTCCAAGACCCCGGGTGTCCCCTGGGTGCCCCCTAATTCAGAATTTTGAAAAAAATAGGTCCCTATTTGAGGAACGTGCAGGATTCGCGCATGACATGCCCTCTCAGAAAAAGTGGTGCACCCTAGTTCCCCCCTGAAAATTGGACCGTAGTTACGCCACCGTGCTCAATCAGTAAAATTTTGACGATACTCCCACTGCTGTGACACATTATTCACCTTCGTGTTCTCCATCTTGAATTTGACGTTGAATGAGACACAGCACTCGTGGGGGACTTGACATTAAATCATGTCTTTTTATACACCCTTCATAGTAAAATTACACTAAAACAAATTAAAAATATTTTTGCATAACATAAGTAAAACTTAATAACACCACTTTACGTTGTCACGCACAACCGCAATCGCACCTGCGCAACTCTTGTATAGCAGGCCGGAGTTGACTACTCAGTGACCCGATCAATTACAAAGGTATGAAAAGAGAAGTTTATCTGTGTTAGCTTGTGGATACCCCCAAGCTGAGAGGACTGCAAGGAGTCCACACCTCGAAACCCCTTCGAATCCAGGGGTTGGCGACCGTGACATTAGACTGTGCTCGTTTCCCTAATGATTTAATATTTTTTTTAGGAAAACAGTTAACATAGCATGTTTTGTTTCTATGTGTAAGAAGGCAATTCGATCAATACTTTCGTATTTATAGTAAATAAGGGAAATTGGTTGACATTGGAAGGGTGAAAGCACAGATTCAGGGTGGGAAGGGGTTAAATGGGCTCCAAATACATCCAGATGTGCATCCAAATACATCCAGATGTGCATCGGGTTTTACTGTAAAAAGATTTGTTAATGGGGGTGGGGCTTAGGGTCGGGTGAGGGTGAGGCATGAGGTTGTGTGAGGGGGACCGTGGTCATTGGGATGATTAAATTGTTCAAAGACATTGAGATAGCTGTATATAATTAGAAAAGTGGCTTTCCTATAACAGCATAACTTGAACCAAATTGTTCAAAGGGTCATATCTCCAAAATATCTCAATACAAAAGATGACATTTGTCCTTAAAGATTTTAAAACCACCATTGCGTAAGGATCAGTGGTGACAACATTTCATCAAGGATATAGTTTTTTTTTTAAACTTTATTATTTAACAATAATTTTTTTTTTTTTTATATAGTACGGGGAACAAATTTCCACATATACACATGTATGGTGGCTAAGAGAGGCCTCCCAAATTCCACAAACGAAATTGTTCTATACTCCCGTGTGAAAGAAAGTTCGTTGAAAGCACAAAGAATGGCAGAATTCCAAACTGATCCCAAACATTTTGGCTGCAATTGCACATCGTTTCACATCAAAAAATAAATAACAATAAATAAATAAAAATGCCTTTACACCTGGGTCTGAGGCATGCGCGACATCAGAAACCAGAGACTTTTTTGGCCTAATAACTAAGTCCAGAATAGAATATTATTATTGAATAATATCTATTTGTGAATATAGCAATTATATATCCACATATTAATAAACATTATAGTATTCGTCCAATATTGTCCGATAGTTTATTATTATCTCAAGAATAATAGATTTGACTCACTCTTGGGTCAAAAAAAAAAATTTTAATTCAATTGGCAAGAGCTCTTCAAATTTAGTGACAAAACATTCATACAGTAACTATACACACACCAGAACTTCAACCAAACATATTCATCTTCCAAAACACAGGACACAAATATTTCAACACACAATTGATATACTTGTGCAATCAACAAGAACAAGCCTTTCCCAGTGATATTTGAAACTGTCTACACCTTAATGCATTTAAATATAAAATTAAAATGTACCTATAAAATTGTTCTCTATGTAAATTGTTATCATAGTATTCCTATGACTCAGTAAAATTTTGCAGTTTATTCATGATTATGTTTTGCTGTTTTTGTATTTCCATCTCTGACCGTTCGTGTGTCTTGTCTTGTATATTTTATGGCATATCCCCCAACTCAAACAATGACATTATATGGTACACCATTAGGGTTTTTTTTCCTCACATTACATAAGGTACACCATTGGGCCTATCCTAATTGCTGGATTTCCAAGTCATTGTACCACATGGGGCAACACTGTATCTCCCGCTAAGGTCAAAACATCTTGATCCCAGTATCAGTCTGGTAGAGCCAATTATCACCACCTTTGTTTATATCTTGGTTTACCAATAGGCTAAACAACAGGGGCTTGCTGGCTCCTAGCAGTTCACTTCATCAATCAATCAATCATCAATTTATTGGTTACACTTTCAAATCAGTGGCACACGTCAAACACGGTGCATCCTTAAAACATAGTACAAAACATATATATAAACTAAGACTTAAAATAAGAAAAACACTAGTACAAAGTATTACACAAGAATAAAAAAAGAAAAGGAAAAGGAAAACAAAAACATGCAGCGTGACATATAGATAGAATGGTGAAAACTTGTCAATTAATTCATCAATTTATAGCATTCAACAACATCTTACGTCGGTCCCAAAGGTTGGTCAAAAGATTTCATTACATGATGTATCAAGAATGTTTCCAAGTGTATATCGAATTCATACATGCTACCCAGCATCATGTATAGTTTAAGTCGATATTGCCTGAAAATAAATATTTCCCAAAACAAATCCATATTGTTACCAAAAGATTACTTTTCAAGGGCTATGGGAATTCCTTAATACGAATGTGATTTCAATGCTGTACAATAAAACATGAAATGGCCAATATCTTCATCTACATTTACTCTTACAGTTTGCACAACCCGTCATTATTTCAGACCAGAGAGCGGGTATATCTCCTCGAGTTGTAGCGCGAAGTGTTAGTACGAGCCCCTTAATTTAGCTGTCATTGCGGCGGAGAAGTTCGTACTCTATCGATAAGATATTGTTCAAGAGCGTTGTCGGTACTTGTTTGAGAGACGATATGAAGACAGCGAAGATTTACTACTTTGTGCACCTTTTTGCGCCAACTCATTCAATTCAACCTGATAAAGAGTTTTAAAAGTAGTTTAACCAAGATTGGTTAGTGGTTATTGTTACAAAAAATATGGTCCCATCCCACAGCGCGACAAACTTGCTTTTTAAAAAAAAAAAAAAAAAAAAAAAAGATTAAGCCATTTCACCGCAGTTTATTATATGTTTCACTCAGGAGTGTGGATATGACGCATTAAACAAGAGTTTTGGCCATCTATTATTTTCCATTTTGGAAAAGGCGATCAACATATAACCAACCTGAAATTTATCTTGAATTGAGGAGATACTTCTCCCATCCTAATTCACCATACATGCTTGCTCCTTAGTCATGTTACGCATGGGCCTTAAGAATGGCTTTGCCATTTTTTACCCTTGAACGTTTCAAAGCCTTTAATATCTTTGAATTGCCACCAGGTATCCAAAAAGAGCATGCATAATTTATTGACGGAAGGCCTCAATGACTTCCCTAAAATATCACCATAATATACCCTTGGTTGTAATCATCTTGCTCATCAATCAATACCGATTTTATATATGCAATTAACTCTGGATCCTTTTACGGATGGCTTCCTCGATATGACAATGGTCGGATACAATTAGAGCCAATTTGAACACCGGGATATTTATAATCATTTAAACTCAGATATAAAGCTGTGCACCCAGTTTCAAGATTTTTGAGGCCCAACACGAAAACCCAATAATAAGCACATTTGATTTATCATGATTATGTTGGTGTTGGTGGTGGAGTGTAGCCTGAATCTGTTATTGCTTCACTGCTTCTTTCAGTACATATGCCAATGGTAGGCAACCGTGCACACAATACGCACAACACTTTTATCGTATTCTGTCCGACCAATGCCGCCGTTAGGTTTTTTTCTAAAAAAATTAAGAAATTTAACACTGCAGCACAAGTATCATTGAGTAATCAGGTAACCTTAAAATCCAAATATGGCATCCAAGATGGCTGCCAATACACCCGAAAAGAGGGAAGATCACGTATTATTCTCATTAGATCTGTAATTTAGTTGTAACTCCCAAGATTGTCAGGATCAAAAATATATTAGGCCAGTTAAATTATCATTGAGTGATCAAGTTCTCAATAAATCCATGATATGGCAGTCATCTTGGATGAACAATACACCCAAATATCTTGTATACAGTTATTTACTATTCACCTGTGTCAATGTTAGCCGGAGAAACCAACCAGGGATTCCCCAGTAGCGCGAGCGTAGCGGAAGGAAGAGCCCATCGCCGAATCCCCTCGAGCCCCCGGGGCCTGAGGGGAAATCCGTGGCGTAAGCGAAATCCGGTCCCAGCCGGCGCCGGCGCCAAGGTCCTTTCGATCGAGGTATGCGCCCGTCCCAGGCGGGTAAACAGGCCCGCCCGGGCGCCTGCCGGCCGCGGACCAGGGCTTCCGGGAGCGGGGTTGTTTTGTAGCGTGTAGCCCAAAGGCGGGTGGTAAACCCATCCACAGGGTACAACACCTGCACCGAGACCGATAGAGCACCGTGAGGAAAGCGTTGAAAAGCACCTGGAAGAGAGAGTTCAAGAGTACGTGAAGCCGTCGAGAAGCAAACGGGAGGGCCGCGCAGATCGGGCCCGGAAGATTCAGAAGCGCGGCCTGCGCGTAGTGCCCACGCGGTCCCCTGCACGCCCCTTTCGTCGGGGGCGGCGGGGCCCAGGGGCGCTCCACGCTGAAGGCGTGCACTTTTTCTCGGGCGCGGCGCCCGCAACCGGTTGGGTCACCGCGCAGAGGCCGGCCCGGGTGGGGTGACCTGCAGCCGGGCCCGACGGGGGCCTCGACAGGTCCCAGTCGGAGAGCTCACAGCCGAGGCCGCGTTGCGCGGCGGCGGCCGACCAAGGAAGGGACGACGGGCCGCGCTCTGCGAGCCTGGCAGCGCCTCCCGTCGGGCGAATCGGTCGCCCGGAGTCCGGTGAGCCCGCCCGCCGCGACCGTCCCCGGTGGCGGCAGGCGGGCCGTTCTGCCGCTCCGGGCCTCTCCGGTGTCGACCGCGTCACGCGCCCGGGTCCGCAGGCGATTGTCGCGAGAATCCTGCCGACCCGTCTTGAAACACAGACAGACCACGGAGTCCTATCGGCCCTGGCAAGTGGGAGGGGCTGCGGGTCGGAGTGCCCGAGGCAACGCAGAATACGAACTAAATAATAACATTCTTTGGAATGTTACCTTGGCTTATCTTGGATTTATTGATTATCCTGATTATTACTCGCATAATAATTCTGTTAAATGTTCTTCCATGTAGTTTTTTTGGCTCTATAAAAGCTCTAAAGGGTTTTACCCCAAATAATAAGTAGGTGATGCATAGTAAATGACTTACAATCATTTTAGTGAATTTGCCATTTGAAGACGCTATCTTCAGGATTTTTAGGGTTTTTGATTACTCAATGACACTTTTATTGAATGTCTTAATGGATTTCCTGACCCCTAAAACCAGGGGATAGACACCAAAATTACAACTCTAGGATGGATAATAAATGATTTATGGCCATATTAAAAAGGTAACGGCAGCCATCTTGGACGCTATTTTGAAATAACAGCTTTCCGGAAGTCTGAATTTATTAGATTTTTAATGTTATTCCTGATGTCAAATACCACCCGAAACCGTTGAAAACCTTTTGTTGCATTTTTTGGGGGGTAAACTGATATTGGACCTGATTATATGTCTGTCTTTCTACCACCAGATTTATATTATTACATGTGTGGACTGGAATTAATGCAATTAGTGTAATTTTGATACTGTAATTTGACACTCCTAAACATCAAGGTCAAGTGTGAAATTAAATTATTAATAATTGTTTTCTATCTTTTGCCAATTGAAGAGAGTAAGGTATCAAAATAAAGCGTTATGACTTACTGGTGTGAATATTGAGATATGGGGGTCATGCATGTTGGGGAATCACCCATAATGCATTGCAGCCATCCAAATATAAACTTATGTTTATCGTTCCTTAGAATATCAATAACCACAAGGTATTGGAAATATGCATTGTATGATTAAACAAAAAGGTGGTTTTGTTTAATGTTGAATATGTCAGGGCATAATAATTTACCCATAATGGTTTTTGAACCCCTGTTTATGTGTAACAAAAATCATAATTTATACTTGGTACATATGGACCCTCAGATTAACAGCGTTTACGTATCGTCGTTTTCTAAAATCAAAACTTCCATCACTGACAGGGGTGTTCAAAGTCAACATCGTCAGCATAATCAACTCCGTCAGCATTTCCCACTTCATAATTCCATGAAAAATAGCGTGTGTTTGCGCATCTTGTTGTGAAAAAAGGTCTCCATGGGGCCGCCATTTTTTTTAATTCAACGTGTCTGGTAAACCGGTCCTACTAAAAACCGACAACTCACGACAACGACAACAAGGACAGTTTCCATTATGACAAAAGGGTGAATTTGTTTTGTCGGCCCCATAGCCAGGCAGGAGGGAAGTCTTACGTTGTATTTTTATGGAGTGTAAAACAATAACAATGAATTGCAATATAATTACAATCATGTATACTTATATTTACAGATGTAGAAAAACATTTTATACAAATTTCTTGTGAAGTATTTTAGGTCTGGTATTGTCACCGCCAGGGAAAAATTGTTAAGTGTATTTATATTTAGTAGGTTTTTAGTAGGACCCTGTAAACCGCATAGGTCGTAATAATGTAACACGTAAACAAAAACTGACACAATCTGTGCTCTCGGATCGAGTACTTCGTCAGTCGTCTCGTAGTCATAAACGTCATCAATAGTCAATATTTATTAGCTAATTTGCATTGAATGTACATGACTGAATTCTTATTGGTTAGGTGCGTATTATGTTGTCAAAACAAGTCAAAACACAACAATGTTGTCAGGTGATGACGTTGGGCCTATGTAGTGCACGCGTCGGGCTTGTAAAGTGGCGTATCCGCAACTGTTTTGGCTGTACAAATACATTTACAGAATAGTGATTCTGAATAGTTGTTCACATATAGGCCTACACAAAAATTCAAAATACACTCTTGCCAAAATATAATGTTTGGAGATTTTCATAGTACTTTTGGAATTACAACATGGAGATGAGCAAATCAAGATCAAGAAAATATATAATACTAAATTTATTTATTTATAACTATCTTTATAGAGGGTAACCCATCCAGGACAGCTGATCGTTCAGAGCCCTCATATATAAAAATAAATCAAGATAGAATTGTGAAAATACAATACATACAGCGACAAGACTTTAAAAAATGTACTGCTGCATAAATGAACCAGTAATTTTCAGTCAATGTGTTCATCGTAAACTAGGACACTGATTCCATGTCCTGTTGAAAGTGGCTCAGTACCACAGACAAAATTAATGCTCGGTTTCTTAATTTCTTATACAAGGGGCTGATATTTTCTATAAAATATAAAGATCTTGATTCTGGTCATGAATTTCACGTAAGAAACCTGTTCTCCGATATTGTTCACGACTGCTAAAACGCACCCTGTAACATCATGTTCTCTTTGCAGTGGTATTTTTCTCCTGGAAAACTCAACCGATATCCTGATCAGGACGCTCTCAAAAAGGCACATAATCAGGTACGTAGGAAGGTTGCGAGTCAACTGGATCGAAGCCTGAGGGCATAGGGGCTCAGTGCAGGTGTAACTTCCTAATGCCTGAGGTCAGGTTCGTCCAGTGTTTTAAAGAGGTATCACCCGGCCGTGTTTTTAACGGTAATTTCAAACAAAACATCTTTATCATCTGAACATTTTTGGTAGTACTTAAAGAAGATTGACGTACAACGTCCCAAAAGAAACAGTACAGTTTGTGAGGAGACTTACCCGGCGCGCTTGAGAGAGACTTCTACCGGCGCGCTTGTGAGAGAACGGTATCTCACGCGCACCTCACCATCCTGTTGCCTAGATAGTAGATACGTAATACGCGCCCATTGATTTTAACGTTCAAAAACTATTCTTTAGGTATTAACCCTATTTTTTTTAGATGCCCCTTAAAATATGTATTAACCTATAAGAAACAAGGAAAAAATATTCAAAAAATCATTTGAGAGCGTTAACCACCCTGTACATGCCCCCTGATGAAGATTTGTTTTTGTGAAACAGCATGGCATCCCGTCTTCTTGTGCAGATTACTAGAATACCGCTGGTGGGGCACCAGTCTATTTTGTTTAAATCACAATACTAGGGAAGCAATATAGAATACATCATGTTTACCTGTTAAAATTTTAGCCTACTATTTCATAACAACCTTTGCCTTATGAAACAACAAATCTGATTTAAAAGTAACATTTGCATGAATAAAACACAGTGTCCCTGTGTCCTGTGGGTTTGTCTGGAACTCATTTTACCCTTTAAAAAAATGTAAAATTTGGGAATTTTGGCGAATTACAATTTGTTAGGTTTAGCTGTTTTCGTGTATTTCAAAATTTCTTTTAGATATTTTTGGTCGTTTTGTGCCCTGGCTGGTCAGCAGCGACCAGTAAGCGCAAAGCCTATTCAGATTAACTCAAGCGTGAGGATGGGTGGTGAACGCGATTCCATTGTTCCTGGTAACAGCCCACTTACCAGGGATAATGGAATCGTGTTCAAAGCGCTGGACACTGTCTCCGTATGACAATATCTTATCTCTCTAGTTTCACAAATATCAGACTCTAATGCTATGGTCCCACAGAGATTTCGACTCTCACGATCGTGTTTCATCAAGATTTTTGATTTTTTACACAATTTTTTCGAGAAAAGTCGAAATAGTCTAAAGAGTCTAAAAAAAATCGAAACTGTCGGGATTTGTCGAGATTTGTCGAAAACAAAATTCATTAATCGAAAATTATTAAACCTGACCAATATTTTTCGATAAAGTTTCGATCAAATTTATCGAAATTTTGTCGACATTTTATCGAAACTGTCGAAAATGAAATCGAAATAGTCTTAACAGTCTAAACGTTCGAAAAACAGTCGAAATAAATCTAAACTGTCTAAATAGTCTAAACAGTCGTAACAGTCGAAATAAATAGAAACATTTGTCCGAATTTTTTTTTTAAATCGAAAAATAATAATAAAAAAATCGAAATCAATCTGAACAGTCTAAACAGTCGAAATTTGTCGAAATGCCAGTCGAAATGATCTAAACAGTCGAAAGTCGTCGAAATAAAATCGAAAATGAATCGAAATTGTCGAGAAAATACAACAACAACAAATTTCTCACGGAAAAAAGATATTTTGTCGATATTTATACGAGATTTTGACGAAATTATTAAAAATAACAAAAAAACCAAGAATCGAAATATATTTCGACAGAAAGATCGAAATATTCCTGTGGGACCATAGCATGAAGTACTCTCAGCTTCACGAATTTCAAACGGCCGAATTGCTGCTTATTTGAGCTTGAAGGAGGCTGTCATCGAGACTGCACAAAACGGACTGACCTACGATGGCACCTTCATCGAGCTCACACCGCTCGTCCAGCCGACCACTCGTCTCACGCTGTCCAATGTTTATCCGGAAATTGTTGTTGGCGTCCGTCTGTCTCGCGAGACAATGGAGTTCTGCGCCGTAATTCAGTCTCTTGTTGGATTGCAGCGCCTGCTGTGACTGTACAGTCCGATCCTGGATCGGCAGGCTCTGTTGCAGTTGTTGCAGGTGAGTTCCGCGCCTGGCTCTGGAGGTGCTGATGCTTGCCCTCTGCCGTCTGCGCTCTCTCCTCTCATCCCATTGATCCTCTCTTCTTCACCCTCTGGACACCCGTCTTCATAGTCATTCTCCAGCTGCTGCGATTAGCAGCTACAGCCTCCCAGCCTGCTGGGTCGATGTCACCTGCCCTGCATATCTTTGTGAAAAGACGTGATCATCCTGAGGAGTTTGGGGGGACATCCAATCTTCTGTAGTAGAGTGAAGAGGCCTTTCCTGCTGACCAAGTCGAAGGCCTTGGTCAGGTCGATGAATGCGACGTACAGCGGTCGTCTCTGTTCGCGGCACTTCTCCTGGAGCTGTCGTATGGAGAAGACCATGCATACGTTATAGCACACGATAAAACACGATACAAAACCCATAAGTGACAACAGGAAACTAAACAGAAACTCATAATTTCTCGAATAAAGAGTGCATAAAAAACGGAGAAATACTCACTAGGGATTTCCATGGAGAATTTAAATCATGAATGCGAAACGTGTTACTCATCCTGGCCAGGGGCGTAGCGAAAGCATTTTCTTTGGGGGTGGAAGCCAATTTGCCGACTGACATCAGAGTTGGGGTACAAACAGTTTTGTTGGTAAATTTACTGACATCAACCAACACTACACTTGCAGTCGGCAAACCCATAGCTCTAGGTTTGCCAACTGAAAATTTAATCTGGAACAACCATTGTTCTAGTACCTTTGATGTTTCATTTGCCTACTGAGGCTCTAAAATACGGCCCTGATCCTGGCATCGCCAGATTCCTATTAAACATGTTCAAAAGTATTTTGACTTAATCATAAGTCCACGTTTCCTAATTTTTATGAAATAAATTTTCATTTTAATGGAAAATGCTTTAATTTTTTTATTTTTTAATACAGAAATTATCATTTTATTGCATTTTTTCTAATTTAGACTTTATTTACCAAAATTTCTTTCATAAAAATTAGGAAAAGTGGACTTATGATTAAGTCAAAATACTTTTGAACGTGTTCTAAACAAAATTGAGAATTAATCACAGCTAAATAACTCATTGTGATTCTGTAGGCCTATAGCTCTCATGAAACCATAACGCTGAGAACAAAACGGCCTGTCCGTGTTATAAAAAGTTGTATCAATAAAACCACTTGAAACATTACTTTTAAAACAAAACTACAATAAATCAATCAAGAGTATGCACGTGTATATCATAAGCAAACCGTGGGTGGATCGCCATTCTCCCACAATCAAAACACTTTTACAAAGCCACAACTACTTCGAAAAACTTTTCTCCTGAAAATGCTCATATTGTCCCTTTCGCCGCAGTTCGCCTCTCCAGCGTTTCCCCTGAAACCTTAGTTCTAGATCCGCCCTTTTACAACATAGAACTTGATTGGAAAGGTCGTTGTTCTCATGAAGGCATTGTCCTGCCACTGTTGAAACCATTCATGATCTCATTCCTGCAGCGTTTCTTTCTGGCCCCACAATATGACCAAGCTCCACCCCTTTGGGACCCTCCGACGATGCGGCGTCGGATTGATTGGATTACGGCAGAACAGTTTTAAAGGCTTGACGAAAGTCACTGCGGAAGACGCCGTAGATGAAAGGATTAGTTGCACTTGATAAAAGCAAAACCAGGATGAGGCGAGATTGATATATGGTGGCAGGAGCTGGAACTGAGAAAAATCTTTGATGACCTTGGTGACGCAAAACGGGTCATACAGATGAAGAAAGTGATAACGACGGTGGCCAAGTTCTGTATGATTTTATCTGAAATACTGAACACAGTACTGATACACAAGCTGCCATCATTTTGCAAGGTGGTGACCTACGATGGCAGCTTCATCGAGCTCACCCACTGGTCCAGCCAACCACCTCGTTCACGCTTTCTAATATTGTATCCAGAGATACCGAAACATTGTCAAATTTTT
>CM055831.1:12829891-12882714 GCA_029582265.1 Zoroaster sp. YZ-2022 | reverse complement strand
ATTCGCTGCTTATGCCCACATGTCATGAGTGTTCCCCAGCAAAGTGCATTAAAAGCGACGTAATGAAACGAACTCCCAGTCGTACTCACTTGCCTTCTCTCGATATTTGACGCTTTCAAAGTTGGAACAGAGCCTTGCTTCAAACGATATTTGGTATCCAAACCAAAACTTTCTTTCACTTGACTGGAAGAATCTCTACAGTCGCCCGTAAAATGGGCTGAACAAATCAACGACCATTTTGTCAACGTGAAATCCTTTCGTGTATTGTTCACGAACTTCACCCACTCCTTGGAAGCCGCCGGATTCCGCGGAAATCGGAAAAAAACTAACCTCTGGATTCTTGGTGGCACTTCTTGTACATCCACCAACAGCACATGTGCTAGGCATTATGCCGTCTTACACAAAATCGTCAAAACGGGGAAAAAATCATGTGTATCAGCTTCGAGCAAGTAAAATCCCCATTGCCAAACACAAAGACAAAAACGGCTTACTTTATTTATGCCCCAGATAGTACGTCACACTTACGCTGGTTTACGTGGCCGCTGGTATTTCACCGTTCATTTCGTATTGTATTTCTATGGGCCTTTGCTGGGAACCATGAAAGCGCGCAGCCAACGGCGAGAAAAAACCACTCGCTCATAAATCTAAGAAGGGGGGCTATTTTTTACAATCAAAATTAAACAAAATAACGGGGAATAAAACCATCGTACTGATAATGAAATAATAACTAAACACAACATAAACAAGACTCAGGAGACGATTTAGTGTACGAGCTCTCGTTGAAGTCCATCTTTAAAATAAAATAGTTGGATTTTGTATTTATTGTTTGTATTTTACTATTTTTAACGGGTGGTGGGTAGGGGTGACGATATTGCATTTTTTTGATAGTCGATTATCGACGGCATGATATCGGCAATATACGATATTATCGTCTCAATACACGGACTTTTTAAATACATGAAAAAATGTATGTATCGAACATTAGCGACATTGGACACTGCGGCGATATATGAACTACTCTTACATGCAAGTTTTACAGGGAAGTTGCGTAGGGAAGTTCTTAGAATTTTGCCACTCGGTGCGGCAAACATTTTATATAAAAAAAACTCACCATGACGTTCATAAACAAACTCGTGGTTTATAAATGCCTACAGCCGGCCCCCATCCCAAAACGAGAATGAGTGAGCAATTGATCGATCGCGCACGCACAGTTAAGCGGTCATCAACCACGCTTTTATCCTGGTATCCGACATCTGTTGAATGTGAACAACCTCACAACGTACACCAGCGCGGTTATTCCAGGAGAGTGTACCACGTGATCCTGTAACTACCCTTGGGTAATTAGTTTAAAGCCCACGCCGCAACCAGGAGCACAACTCACGAAAAAAGACCACGCACGCAATTAGTCACAGGAACATGAGCGGGGCCGCGCCGTGATTTCGAACAGTTTTTTTTAGTTCTTCACGGTAACGTAACTTCGTTGATATGACCGTATAATTTATCACTCCGGCGATATTTTAACTAAAAAGAGCGATATAAATTTGATATCAGCTATATTTTTGAAATATCTTCAATGTGGCGAAACTTCGATATTTTCAAAACCATAACCGATTTAGCCGATATTTTTTTTTAAATATCGTATCGTTACGATATTATCGTGATATCGTCCACCCCTAGTGGTGGGTTAAAAGACAGATTTGATCCGTCTGTCTATCAACTGATATTTAAGCACATTTGTGAACAACTTGTTTCAATATTTCACTTTCTATTAATAACTTGTGTAATCATACATTTGTTAGTTCACACATAATTATTTATGTATTTCATATTTTTTTAGGTAATGACTCCATCTACAAGGATGGCACAAACATTAGTACCAGGTCAAAAGCAAAGAAAACATTAGGAAAATCGGACTAACATGAGCAAGCAGAATTTCCTCACGGAGTTCTTCCCACAAAAAAGGACATCAATCAGAATATGCTGTGTCTACTGAGACCACAACGAGCTGGACAAGCCCAAAGATCTAAAGATGATGCCTCACATCTGCTAGCAGAACGTCTTCAAGACCACTGGATCCAGTGGCGCACCCAAGCGGGGGCTTGGGGGGCTCGAGCCCCCCCCCCCCCAAGGGCCCGCTGATCTTTTTTTTTTTTTTTAAAGAAGGAGCCAGGAAAGAGAGCAAAATCTGAGCCCAAGTCTTGTCTACAGAGGAGTTCGGCAAGGAGTATAGGGCAGTGGTACAAGGGATGGGAACTCAGGAGACTATTATATTTTACGGCGTTGCGTATGCATGTGCATGTAAGCTTGAAGGGCCACCAGTATTATAACAAGCATTTTTACACATTCTCCCCCCCTGCCATGGTGCACCCTGATCAGGGAGCAGCTTTACTTAATTTTATTTTCATTTTCTGTTGTCCGTTTCTCTTGTTGAGGTCGTAGACTGTCGTTGAGGTTACTCGTAAAATTTAAACACGCCCGCATTATAATCAACTCCTTTCCAGTTTGTACACAATGGCCCAGGATTGGGTTTTAATTTACAAAGATTATGTGACACTCTTTTAGCAAACACCGATTGGATAATATTGAGATTTGGTTTTGCCGCCAAATTCGTGTTTGAAAAAATTTAGCTCAGCCCGGAATGATCACAAACTTTACGTCCACGCAATGAAAGTATTTAACTATAGAAATCTTGCAGACGAAACAAGCTCAAGTTCTTTACATCAAGAGGAGGAAATTATATGGAAGGTAAAACCCTACGAGTCCGAATCATGCCATAATGTCTTCTTTTTATGACTAGAAACCACCAGGAAACATTTAACATGTGCCGTAGGTTCACTGACGAGCACGACTAGGGACATGGCTGCAGCCACGCCAGCGGTTATGGTTTGGGTCAGCCATGTCTCTCCCCATTATTGGATTTCAAATAAAAATATTTTGAGCCCCCCCCCCAATCAAATCCTGGGTGCGCCACTGACTGGATCTACTGCAACATTTGCACCATTCAAGTGAAGCACTGCAGAGATGAAGTAGTCAGAAAACAGTGTGGACGTTTAAATAGACTGAAAATGACTGACATGGAGTTTAAATTTCTTGATGATCAGAGATCTGACGGGAAACATGTTCTGTGAAGATTTTGCTGATATAGGATGAAGACAATGGATCGCGAAAGAAAAGATTTGCAAAGCACGGAGAATAAGCGCCAAGACGCTGAAAGTGAAATAAATCCTAACAAAGACGTGACTATTTTTCCTGAAAGTAATGAATCAGGTGCAGCTGTTCGTGACCAGGACTATGAGAATCTACAAACTGAGAGTTCTGATGATAGTGACAAGCCAACTTGTTCTACTGGGAGAAAGCGCCGTCTGTCAAGTCCATATACAGTTGGTACTGCACAGGACGACATGCCACCACAATACCGCCAAGTCCGAAAAGTTAAATCTGAGTTCTATGAGACTGTTGACATGCTGAAAAGTTGTCACCACATGTCCGAAAAACAGGCCCAGGGAGCTGTTGTGACAGTTGGGAACAAAATGTTTGGTAGAACCTGGAAATTTCACAGCGAATCCGAAGTCTTTGATCTTGATACCCTGCCTGAGAAAAAGAACACACGATTGGCTGGCAAAAGCATTATGGAGGCAATGGTGCTGGTTGAAATTGTAAGTGAAATTATGGCTTCAGATGGAGTGGCTACAATAACATACTATGAAGATGGCTCAAAGAAACAAGGTGCTGGTTCTTTATCAGTTCAGGGCATCACAGTAAATGGAAGATAGAGATCTCTCCCGACCATGAATATTGCTTCAGAAACGAGACAGAACCTTGCAAATCTCAAGCTAGCAGTCCTTGATATTTCGTCCCTAATTTGCCATAGTGACCAATCCGACTTTTTTTAAATTTTACGTTTCCCGTCCATTAGTACATTCAGGAAGAGATACAAAACTATAAGGCTTATAGTTTTGGAGATAGAGCATGCATTCAAATGACGAAAGCTCTAACTGGCTATTTTGTAATTTGGCAAAGTGACCAACACTGCATGGGTCACTATGCAAACTTAATTCGGGATTAGTCAGTATGGCAAATTAGGGAGTCAGTATGATTCTACCAGCTCTAGCAGAAGGGTTCCACAAGCAAAAAAGAGGTATCAAGAAGGCAGCAAGCACGTACTATCTAAGATGGATGCTCAAAAGTTAGACCAAGCACCCATTCACAACCTTGCTGCAGAACGCAGTGTAGGATTCATCAATTATGAACTTTCAATAAGGGGAGCCAAGCAGCTTGCCAGTGCATCAGCTCAAGTCAGAGCTAAATCAGTGGATCTATATCCATAAAAACATCAGCTTCACTATAATTCAAGACCCTTGCTTGGTGAATCTTGAAACTATCGCAATACTTGTCTCTACACCAAGTGGAAATTCTCTGCTCATTTCAACAGTTTATCGACCGCCAACTTCGCCAATTTCGTTTTTTGATGATCTTGAATCAGCACTGGAAGTATTTAGCTCCAGATCCAATAACATGATCATTGTTGGTGATTTGAATTGTGACTTTAATTCAACTTCTCCTCGATTGACGCGCCTGGAGGAAACAATGAATCTTTTTAATTTGAAGCAGATTGTCCCTGAGGCTACTAGAGTTACATCTAATTCATCATCTTTAATCGATGTGATTATTACCAACAACTTGACTATTCACTCTGATTGCAGAGTCATTCCTTGTGCTATTAGTGACCATGATGTTATTTACACTCGTGTCAAATTTAAAATTCCTCACCAGTCACACGTTGAAAAAACGTTCAGGAGCTTTAAAAATTTTGATTGTGACGCTTTTTTGAATGACCTTATTGGGATGCCTTGGTCAATTTTGGACGAGGTGACTGATCCTGACATTGCCTGGAACATTTGGCACAATTTGTTTAATAATATCTGTAATAAACATGCCCCTTTTGTAACTAAGCGTTTTAAAGCTAACCTTCCTAAATGGCTAGAAAACAGAAATGACATTTTCATTTAATGCATGAACGGATGTAGCCAAATCTAAAGCTAGGAGAACTAAATTGAAGGAGGACTGGGATAGGGCAAAATTTTGAGAAATGATGTCACTAGACTTTGTAGAACTGCTAAAATTGGTTATTATCAAAATCATGTTCGTATTAATCAAAATAACAGCAAAAAGTTATGGGCCGGCATAAGAGAGATTCTCCCAAATAAGAAAAACAATAATCTTCCTGGCACTTTTAATATTGATAATAAGGATGTCTCAGATCCAAAAACCATAGCCGATAGTTTTAATAATTTTTATGTTAATATCAGCAATGTTCTGTTGGCCAACATTTCAAATGACGCTAATCAAGATCCGTGCTCTTATCTAACACATTGCTCAACTAGTTTTTCCTTTTACAGAATTCCTCCAGATTTTGTTTTTAAGGAGATTGCTAGGCTGGATCCTGGGAAGTCTGCTGGTCTGGACAACATCGATGGTAGGCTATTTAAGCTGGCGGCGCCTGTTATCGCCCTCCCTTGACACATATATTCAATTTAACCTTTCCACCTGTACCATTCCTCAAGCGTGGAAAAAGGCCAAAGTTATCCCCATTTTAAAGCAGGTAATCGCAAAGTGCTCAATAATTACAGGCCCATTTCGATTTTGCCGTTGGTTTCTAAAATAATTGAAAAAGCTGTCCACTCACAATTCCTCTCATACCTTACTTCAAACGACCTTCTGTCTTCTAATCAGTTTGGTTTTAGACCTGGGTACTCCACACTTGCAGCAGTAGCTCATGCTCATGATAACTGGCTTCATCACATTAACAATGGTAATTTAATTGGTTCTTTATTCATTGATTTACAGAAAGCCTTTGATACAGTTAACCATGATATTCTTTTACGCAAACTTTCTTTTTATGGATTATCTACCTCAGCTGTTGATTGGCTAGCATCTTATTTATCTGGAAGGACGCAGCAAGTCTGTTATAAATCCAAACTTTCTGTAGTTAATCCTGTAACATCTGGAATACCTCAGGGATCAATCCTGGGGCCCTTACTTACTTTTTTCATTGTACATTAATGACCTGCCAAAATGTCTTGATCACTGCAACATTGATATGTATGCAGATGATACACTTATTTATTATGGTGATAAAAACACTAGTCTCATTGAAAATAAATTGAACTCGGATCTTCTTAATTTAACAAAATGGCTGCAGGCTAACAAACTTATTTTAAATCCTCAAAAACAGAAGTTATGCTAGTTGGTACTGCTCAAAAACTTAAAAGAGCAATCCTCGAAATTTTTATTTCTCGGCCAAAAATACAACAAGTTGATTCTCATAAACACCTAGGGATACTAATGGACAACAAACTAAATTTCTCTGAACATGTGAAAAAAGTCTGCAATAAATTAAGTTCTTCAATTTCTTTGCTCGCCAGAACAAGAAAATTTGTTGACCAGCCAACAGCTTTTGTATTATATAATGCCATGGTTCTACCTCACATAGACTACTGCTGTATGGTGTGGGTGCCAAACCCACTCTTGTCTCCAAAATTCAAAAACTCCAAAATAGAGCACTTCGCATTGTTCTTAAGCTTCCACCCATTTCACCCACCAACTTACTTTTTAGTAATCTCAATACAATGACAGTTGCCCAGCGCATTCACTTCCAACTTGCCTGCCAGGCTTTTAAGGCCTCCATTGGTGTTGCTCCAGACTGTCTCTGCCAAAGACTTAACCTGATCCAGCCTGGCGATCGACCAACAACTCGGCAATTACACATGGTAACTTTATTATTCCCAAACCTAAATGTGAAATCTTTAAAAACAGTTTTAGTTACAGAGCTCCTTCTTTTTTAAATGGTGTCCCTTTCACCACTCGTTCAAACTCTTATTCTTCATTCAGGCGTTTACTGAAGGAAGGCAAGGTTTGAAGTAATATTTTTTTTAAATTATTATGTCATAGATTACCTTGTGTCTTGCCCGAGATGTAGGTATACAATTGATAATTAATTTACTTTTTTTTGCTCCATTTTTAATCTTCCCTTTTAGTCCTATCTTTAATCAGTATGGTAGACTGGGACGGGGGTCTATTTGTGCAATTTAGTCCTTTACGTTTTATTTTGTATGTAATTGTCCAGTAAGACTTTTTATTATTATTAATTCATCTGTACCTCCTGTAACAATTTTTGTATAATATTGATATATTTTTATATTATATGAGGGCCCCAAATGATCAGCTGTGCTGGATGGGTTACCCTCGTTAAAGATGGTTTTAAATAAAAAAAAAATAAAAAAAAATCGAAAAGAGATCATCAGGTTCCTTTCGAGAGTACTCTAAAGTAACCATACCGGAAATAATGCGGAAAATAACACCGGAAATAAAGTGGAATTTTGCACAGGACGAACTCAAAAAGGACTGCAAGACAAACAAATTGCCAACATAGCTGTTGATCGCAGGAAGAACAATGACCTTGATAAACTTAAGTCTGTGGGAGGACCAGTCACATCATCTGCCCATCAGGTTGATGAATACATGGAATCCATCGATGTAGTTGAACAGATGAAGACCACTCGTTTGTACCTTGAGGTTCGGTATGATATATTCCACTTGATGAAGAGTCACAAGAAACTTCCCAACACTACATATGCAGCAAACCTTAAGCTGTATCTGAACAATGTCACTACCAAGGCAGATGTCACAATGGATGATTAACAGGGCCTTGGACAATCTCTTACTTAAGAAACCTTAATGTATGTGGCATTCAGCACATACACAGTGATATCTGGACTGATTTTTGAGTGAATGACACATTATTTCATCCTTTAATCTTTCCGTATTTGCATCATCATTGTTTTATTAAAGCCACACTTGAACGGCACTGGGCACGGCTAATTCTCGCCAAAATTCATTCAATAATATAATGTTTAATGATTACTATACTTAAGTTAAGTATGACTATGATGTCGTCACGAGCGAGTCGTAGCATCCGGGAGTTTTACGCTGGTTTTCTTGGCCGCAGGTGATTCGGTATTGATTTCGTGTTGCACATGCAAAATGGCTATGTAGGGAGCCAGGGAAGTGGACCGCCAACGGCGGGAACGTTGAAAGGTTTTCAAAAACCGAAGGAGGGGACACAAATTTTTCAAATTACGAAAAAAACATGAACGTAATAATATGTTATTAACAATGAAAAAATACCTATTATAACAATCAAGGTTCAAAACTCCTCTTCTTTTAGAACCTTCCGTTCAAGTGGGTCTTTAAACATATTTTAATTAATTTTTTCATCTAATGTACACGTTGCCTTTAAGCCATGTGCAATTACAATTGCACTTTGAGAAATAATTAAAGACAAAGGTCCAATGTCATGATACTGCTTCACATAGAATTGTGCAATTACATGTACAATCAACATTGTTTTGCATTACCCTACAATTTTTTTCGACTACAATTAATTTTTTTATTTATTTATTTAATTAAATTTTTTGTTACTTTTCAATGAAAAACTGTATTTACAATTCAAAACAAAGTCAAAATATAAAATAAAAGAATAGTGAAAAAGTACAGATAATAATTCCATCACAAAGGAGCATTAAACAATTAGGGAGACCATGAAAACATGTTTTAGTTCTCAGAAAATAGCAAAAAATGTTCGGTACATGTTATTGAGGCAACAAACAGTACAACATTTTGATAACAGAGATACATATTTTTATGACAATTTTAAAGATAATTACTTAAAGCAATAAGTATAAACTCCTCAAAAATAAAGAAAAATTCAACGAAAGGCGAAACGAAGAAAAAGAGGAAAGGGGTTCCAGTGCGGAGGGTGCGGCAACACGTTTTGTGGCGTGAGCCGATCCCACCGAGGTTCCCCTGGGGTGAGGAAAGCCACTGGCGTTACTGGTGTGGGCCTTATATCCCACTCCAGCGTCTCCCAAAGACATGGGTTAGAAAAGAAAAGAAAAAGAAAATGTCCCCAAAAGGGGACAAGAGAGGTGACCGAGAGTGGTCAGATAGGAGGAGCAAATTAAGTAAATTTTAACCGGGTTTAAATCAGCCATGTCAGCTTGTCATTAATGATGGTGAACATTGTGTTATTTATTAAGAAATTCATCATCATTATTGACAAGCTTAAAATAGTTGTATTCAAAAATGATTTTGTTTTTGATACGATGTTTGAAAATTAAGAGGGGATCGACGAAATTAGAGGTTCTGTAAAGATTGTAAATGACAAATTTGCAACTGATGATAAGGTAGTTTGACAGGCGCACCGCCTCTTTATTGCGGCCCCTAGCACATGGGATCAAGGCCCAGTAGAGGTCAAAGTTCAGAAGCAGGTCAGGAAGAAGACGGTGTAGAAGACTGTGCAGACAGTTCAGTAGAGGTTGGACAGACGCATGTGATGAAGAGGTGCCAGATCGTCCCCTTGTCTCCGCACCATCCACACGTTGAAGAGATGGCCGGGTTGAGATGATGTAGAACTTGGAGTGACGGGGGGATATTATGCAGCAGTTTATATTGTAGGTCCCCCTCTTTTTTAGAAGTTGGGGGAATGTAGATACTGCTCCATTGAATATTTGTGTTAGTGTCCAGGACTCCATTTTCATGCCAATGAGATGTTTCTTTTGAAAGATGCGAGTTGAGGTTTGTGTTGATGACATTGTAGAGTGCTTTGGATGGTGCGGAGATAGCATTGTCCAAGTTGTTGATGGTGACGTTGAGGGGACGATCTGGGTTTGAAGTAACATTTTGTAGTAATGAGACAGGTAGGTGAAATCCCCTCTCGTCGAACAGAGAGGCAATCTGATAAGAATCGTGTGCATAGAAGAAAACTGTTTTTGAAGAAGCCGTGAAGATGGAGGACGAGATGTAGAAGAAGAGATTACGTCATTTGGCTGGTTCCACGATCCAGAAGTGAAGTTCAGAAGATCCCTCACCAGGCCGACCCCACGCGTCGAGAGCCGCTTAGAGAGGGATGCGCCATCGTCAGTTGCATTTTGAATTAAAGGAATGTTTATGGGTAAATTAAGGACATGGCTGACTGAGTCGTGTATTATTTCTAACCGAGCTCCAGACAACCTCCAGGCACGCATGGTTTCACCGTAAAAAGCTGGCATTCCGATGTCAAAAAGGGGATCCGTATACATATAGAATAGATAAAAATCATAATTTAATTTTTTGTAGCGACGGAGGTGGTATTGAAGAAAATTAAAGAATTATGAAAATTACCTTTAAGGTAACGAAAATACGTGATAATCTGAAGGTGAGAACTCGTGCCTGGAGGTTAGCAAGGCCGAACCACCCTTTGTCAGGCTTTTGATACACAATTTGTTCTTTAAGGCGATGTCTTTTGTTGGACCAGACGAAATCAACCAGCCGCCGTTGGAGTTCACTTAGGAAATCGTCTGGCGGAGTGAGCGCCGCCAGACAATGAAAAGATTTTGATGCGGCTAGCTGGTTGGCAATCAAGACTCTCCCTTTAAACGAAAGGAAGGTTGAGATGCCGGACCAGCTAGCGAGGGTTTCAAATAAATGTGTTTTACAAATGTTCCAATTTTTGTCAGTGTACGTTTTGGTATTTCCTAAGTGAACCCCGAGGAACGACAGGCCATTGTCATTCCACGAAAATTTAGGCGCGCGGCAGAGGCGCAAGCAAAGAGATCGCAAGTGTCTCTGATCGCGTCAAAGCCGCGCTCGGAGGTGACAAAAACGGAGACATCATCTGCATACGCAGACACCGAGCAAGAAACGTCAGCGCCGAGCATTCGGAAACCGTCGTCCCCGACTTCGCCCCTTAGGCGATTTAGAAAAGGTTCAATAGCAATCGAGTACAGCAGTCCCGAGAGTGGGCAGCCCTGACGGATGCCCTTCTCAACGGAGAAAGGGGCCGTCAGAAAACCGCATATTTTGACCAAACTCTCAGAACCGCCGTACAGGATTTTTATGTAGTCGAGGAAACGGTCTCCAAAGCCCATAGTTCTCATGGTGTCGAAGTGGTAGTCGCGATCAACGTTGTCGAAAGCTTTTTTCTGATCGAGGTTGACCACAGCTAAATGGACACCATATTTATTGGTATAGTCAATGATGTCCCTTATCAGACCCACGTTGTCATGGATTGAGCGTTCAGGGACGCAGTAGGTCTGATCATCACCTACGACACTGCCGATGCACTCTTTCAGTCTGTTGGCGAGCAACCTAGGAAGGATCTTATAATCATTGTTTAGAAGGGAGACTGGCCGCCAATTGGCTATGTCTGCCAGATCCCCCTTCTTAGGCAAAAGAGTTATAACCGCCCTCCTGAACGAACGAGGAAGCGAGCCGGTGAGAAAAGAATGATTTAAGACAGAAAGTAGATCGTTTTTTAGAATATACCAAAAAGCTTTATAAAATTCACCGGACAGGCCGTCCAGGCCGGGCGTTTTATCCTTGACAAGTTGTCCAACAGCTATTTCTAATTCCTCTAGTGACAGAGGGCACTCCAGGTCCTCTGCCTCTAGAGGATCAAGACGAGGCAGGTCCTTTAAAATGTTTTCGCGGGACGCCCTCATCGGTTGAGACTTTAGAGTAAAGGTTTTTGTAAAAATTAGAAACATGATTTTTTATGAGAGAAGTATTTTGAGTAATTTCTCCAGAATCCAAACGGATTCTGGAGATAGTTTTAGAACGAGAGTTGAATTTTTCAAGATTGAACAAATATGAAGAGGAGGTATCTACCTCGCTGACGTGTTTGAATCTCGACCTGATGAGGGCGCCCTGCGCTCGATTTTTCAAGATGGAATTAAGTTTCTGGACCTGCCTGGTCTCCGGTGTGATTTCTGGCGCAGACTGAAGGTCGTCAATAGTTCGATTTATTTTTAAAAGAGCTTCACGTTTCTCGTAAGCAATTTTTATAGAAAATTTTTGCGTGATAGATTTGATGTGGGACTTACCAAAGTCCCACGAAGAATTTAAATTGGGGAAATCGAACTGTGTTTGACGCCATTCTCCCCAGAAACAAGTTATAATTTTGTTGTATGCTTCATCCTGAAGAAGTGAATTATTAAAGTGCCAGTAGGTGCTACCCCAGTGATTAGAGGGTAGCTGAATTTTTAAGGAAATGGCGGAGTGATCAGATACAGAACAGGGTGTGATTTCACACGAATGAATAACAGATAAAATATCAGGATGAAGATACAAGCGATCTAACCTGGCTTTGGAAACTCCACAATCCATGGAGGGGTTGTTCCGCAGCCAGGTAAATTATTGTTTCTGGGATTCAGTCTACGCCAGACATCACAGAAAGAGAGTGCACCTACAGTTTCCTTGAGAGCTGCAGCGACTCTGGATGTACGCTCGGTGGGCGCGTGCAGACGATCTAAGGCGGGATTCTCCGTGGAGTTGAAGTCACCTCCGACTACAACGACACCGTCACTGTTACATGTGGATAAATGATTGGAAAAAGAGTTAATGACTTCAAAAGCAAGAAGGTCGCTCTGGGGAACTAAAATATTGTAAATATGAAAAAGGGTTTCATTGGATTTAATTTTAGAATAAAGGACATGGCCTTTAAAAATGTTACAAGAAGAAAGAATTTCTAAATTTTTATTATTGATAAGTGTAGTGACCCCAGAGCCACGAGAGTTGGAAGCGGAGGAAAAAGGGGTATGGGGCCATAGGCTCCAACAGGAGCTCATTTCCGTGAGGTTATAAGTCTCCTGCAGAGAGGGGAAAGAAATTTTCAAAATAAACATTGATGGTGGCATTTTTTGTGGGGGTTGAACAGCCGCCGGTGTTCAGGGAAATCAGTGACAGTGTCATTGCGACCAAGCTAATCAAGACCCTCATATAAAAAGCAAAAAGAAATTACTTATCTAAGGTCTTGATTAGCTTGATTACGCGTTGTTGTAGGCCTCTGTTAATGAGCGGGTTGCTGCGTTGCGGTTTAAGTTGGTTTACGAGTCCGGGCACATTAGCGGTGAATCTCTTGGCCACCTTAACAAGCTTTTTTCGTGTTTTTACGGAGGCCAAGAAACTCACGGGCTCTTTAGAAGACAGAGGACCTTTTGTGTTGAAAATGCAATCAGGCACCGCCTCACCCTCGTCTGCGGTAGCCTGAGTGTCTTCCCACATGTCATCTTGGTTGTTCGTCGACGAGGCCGAGGTAGAGATAGTGGAGGTTTGTGAGTTTAGGACTTGGGTAAGGGAGGGGGAGTTGACCATCATGGGCATCGCCACCTTCTTCACTAATTTTCGTGGGGGA
This sequence comes from Zoroaster sp. YZ-2022, assembly GCA_029582265.1. NCBI lineage: Eukaryota > Metazoa > Echinodermata > Asteroidea > Forcipulatida > Zoroasteridae > Zoroaster > Zoroaster sp. YZ-2022. Next base: position 12,869,483 of record CM055831.1, on the reverse strand, counting down.
GAGGGTGTCTTCAGAGGGGTGAAAACGGATGTATCTGTAGGAGGGGCTTGAGGGGAGGATTTTCTCTTGGATACAACATCCGAAAATAGTCTGGACGGTGGTGGTGGCGATCGCCAGATAGAGCGTGGGTAGGTTGAAGGGGGGCTGAAGGATGGGAGGGGGAGGGGGAGTGGTTGGAGGAGGTAGGGGAAAGGTGAGAGAGGGAAGGGGAGGAAGAGGTCGCGGATGACGCTAGGAGCCCCGGACGCCGGAGAAACCACAGGAAATGAAGGCCCCGCAGACCCCGCCCAGCCGCCCGCACGAGCCGAGCCTCCCGCCCCGGACGAGGGCCCAACCCCTGTTGGGCTCCCACCGGAACGAGAGGCCGACACGCCGGACTCCGCACCAGCACGTGAGGCGCTTCAAGTCGAAACACCCCCCGACACCGGCGCGGCATGTCCAGCCTCGCACAGGCGGCCTCGACAGGACCCGAGGGCCCCCAGAGACCGCAGAGGTCCGGGCACCCGAGGATCCCACATGATCCGCCTCCCCGACGGCATCCAACGGACCAGTTTGTTTGGAGACTTTAGGTGGGTGTTTGGGATCGGATTTTTTTTTACGGTTAGAGGGGTTATGGACGAAGGTGGTGGGGGGGGGGGTTCAAAGGATTGGTCTCGTTACTGTGAACGTCATCGGTCCCCGTCTCTTGCAAGCACGACTAATGCGGCCGTACTCACCGCACGAAAAACAACTTACAGACTCAGTCGACAGAAACACGCGGTAATTTGTGCCTAAATACGATAAATTTATGTGTTCAGGCGGAGTGATGTTCGGTTTGAGTAGAACATGCACTTGCCTCCTGAACGACATAATATGAGCAAGGTGTTTTTCCTTAAAGCCCAGGGGAATGGATCTTACCTGAGACACTACCTTGCAGAAAGATGACAGATTGTGTATCAGTACTGTGTTCGGTATCTCTGGATAAATATTAGAAAGCGTGAACGAGGTGGTTGGCTGGACCAGTGGGGTGAGCTCGATGAAGCTGCCATCGTAGGTCACCACCTTGCAAAATGATGGCAGCTTGTGTATCAGTACTGTGTTCAGTATTTCCGGATAAAATCATACAGAACTTGGCCACCGTCGTTATCACTTTCTTCATCTGTATGACCCCGTTTTGCGTCACCAAGGTCATCAAGATTTTTCTCAGTTCCAGCTCCCTGCCACCATATATCAATCTCGCCTCATCCTGGTTTGCTTTTGTATCAAGTGCAACTAATCCTTTCATCTACGGCGTCTTCCGCAGTGACTTTCGTCAAGCCTTTAAGAAACTGTTCTGCCGTAAACCAATCAATCCGACGCCGCATCGTCGGAGGGTCCCACAAGGGGTGGAGCTTGGTCATATTGTGGGGCCAGAAAGAAACGCTGCAGGAATGAGATCATGAATGGTTTCAACCGTGGCAGGACAATGCCTTCATGAGAACAACGACCCTTTCCAATCAAGTTCTATGTTGTAAAAAGGGCGGATCTAGAACTAAGGTTTCAGGGGGAAACGCTGGAGAGGCGAACTGCGGCGAAAGGGACAATATGAGCATTTTCGGGAGAAAAGTTTTCGAAGTAGTTGTGGCTTTGTAAAAAGTGTTTTGATTGTGGGGAGAATGGCGATCCACCCACGGTTTGCTTATGATATACACGTGCATACTCTTGATTGATTTATTGTAGTTTTGTTTTAAAAGTAATGTTTCAAGTAGTTTTATTGATACAACTTTTATAACACGGACAGGCCGTTTTGTTTCTCAGCGTTATGGTTTCATGAGAGCTATAGGCCTACAGAATCACAATGAGTTATTTAGCTGTGATTAATTCTCAATTTTGTTTAGAACACGTTCAAAAGTATTTTGACTTAATCATAAGTCCACTTTTCCTAATTTTTATGAAAGAAATTTTGGTAAATAAAGTCTAAATTAGAAAAAATGCAATAAAATGATAATTTCTGTATTAAAAAATAAAAAAATTAAAGCATTTTCCATTAAAATGAAAATTTATTTCATAAAAATTAGGAAACGTGGACTTATGATTAAGTCAAAATACTTTTGAACATGTTTAATAGGAATCTGGCGATGCCAGGATCAGGGCCGTATTTTAGAGCCTCAGTAGGCAAATGAAACATCAAAGGTACTAGAACAATGGTTGGTCCCGATTAAATTTTCAGTTGGCAAACCTAGAGCTATGGGTTTGCCGACTGCAAGTGTAGTGTTGGTTGATGTCAGTAAATTTACCAACAAAACTGTTTGTACCCCAACTCTGATGTCAGTCGGCAAATTGGCTTCCACCCCCAAAGAAAATGCTTTCGCTACGCCCCTGGCCAGGATGAGTAACACGTTTCGCATTCATGATTTAAATTCTCCATGGAAATCCCTAGTGAGTATTTCTCCGTTTTTTATGCACTCTTTATTCGAGAAATTATGAGTTTCTGTTTAGTTTCCTGTTGTCACTTATGGGTTTTGTATCGTGTTTTATCGTGTGCTATAACGTATGCATGGTCTTCTCCATACGACAGCTCCAGGAGAAGTGCCGTGAACAGAGATGACCGCTGTACGTCGCAGTCATCGACCTGACCAAGGCCTTCGACTTGGTCAGCAGGAAAGGCCTCTTCACTCTACTACAGAAGATTGGATGTCCCCCCAAACTCCTCAGGATGATCACGTCTTTTCACAAAAATATACAGGGCAGGTGACATCGACCCAGCAGGCTGGGAGGCTGTAGCTGCTAATCGCAGCAGCTGGAGAATGACTATGAAGACGGGTGTCCAGAGGAGTGAGGAGAAGAGAGAGGATCAATGGGATGAGAGGAGAGAGCGCAGACGGCAGAGGGCAAGCATCAGCACCTCCAGAGCCAGGCGCGGAACTCACCTGCAACAACTGCAACAGAGCCTGCCGATCCAGGATCGGACTGTACAGTCACAGCAGGCGCTGCAATCCAACAAGAGACTGAATTACGGCGCAGAACTCCATTGTCTCGCGAGACAGACGGACGCCAACAACAATTTCCGGATAAACATTGGACAGCGTGAGACGAGTGGTCGGCTGGACGAGCGGTGTGAGCTCGATGAAGGTGCCATCGTAGGTCAGTCCGTTTTGTGCAGTCTCGATGACAGCCTCCTTCAAGCTCAAATAAACAGCAATTCGGCCGTTTGAAATTCGTGAAGCTGAGAGTACTTTAGAGTCTGATATTTGTGAAACTAGAGAGATAAGATATTGTCGTACGGAGACAGTGTCCAGCGCTTTGAACACGATTCCATTATCCCTGGTAAGTGGGCTGTTACCAGGAACAATGGAATCGCGTTCACCACCCATACTCACGCTTGAGTTAATCTGAATAGGCCGCTGCGCTTGACTGGTCATGCTGGCCAGCCAGGGCACAAAAACGACCAAAAAATATCTAAAAAGAATTCAGAAATACACGAAAACAGCTAAACCTAACAAATTGTAATTCGCCAAAATTCCCAAATTTTACATTTTTTTAAGGGTAAAATGAGTTCCAGACAAACCCACAGGACACAGGGACACTGTGTTTTATTCATGCAAATGTTACTTTTAAATCAGATTTTTTGTTTCATAAGGCAAAGGTTGTTATGAAATAGTAGGCTAAAATTTTAACAAGTGAACATGATGTATTCTATATTGCTTCCCTAGTATTGTGATTTAAACAAAATAGACTGGTGCCCCACCAGCGGTATTCTAGTAATCTGCACAAGAAGACGGGATGCCATGCTGTTTCACAAAAACAAATCTTCATCAGGGGGCATGTACAGGGTGGTTAACGCTCTCAAATGATTTTTTGAATATTTTTTCCTTGTTTCTTATAGGTTAGTACATATTTTAAGGGGCATCTAAAAAAAATAGGGTTAATACCTAAAGAATAGTTTTTGAACGTTAAAATCAATGCGCGCGTATTACGTATCTACTATCTAGGCAACAGGATGGTGAGGTGCGCGTGAGATACCGTTCTCTCACAAGCGCGCCGGGTAAGTCTCTCACAAGCGCGCCGGGTAAGTCTCACAAACTGTACTGTTTTCTTTTTGGGACGTTGTACGTCAATCTTCTTTAAGTATACCACCAATGTTCAGATGATAAAGATGTTTTGTTTGAAATTACCGTTAAAACACGGCCGGGTGATACCTCTTTAAAACACTGGACGAACCTGACCTCAGGCATTAGGAAGTTACACCTGCACACTGAGCCCCCTATGCCCTCAGGCTTCGATCCAGTTGACTCAACACCTTCCTACGTACCTGATTATGTGCCTTTTTGAGAGCGTCCTGATCAGGATATCGGTTGAGTTTTCCAGGAGAAAAATACCACTGCAAAGAGAACATGATGTTACAGGGTGCGTTTTAGCAGTCGTGAACAATATCGGAGAACAGGTTTCTTACGTGAAATTCATGACCAGAATCAAGATCTTTATATTTTATAGAAAATATCAGCCCCTTGTATAAGAAATTAAGAAACCGAGCATTAAAAAATTTGTCTGTGGTACTGAGCCACTTTCAACAGGGCATGGAATCAGTGTCCTAGTTTAAGATGAACACATTGACTGAAAATTACTGGCTCATTTATGCAGCAGTACATTTTTTAAAGTCTTGTCGCTGTATGTATTGTATTTTCACAATTCTATCTTGATTTATTTTTATATATGAGGGCTCTGAACGATCAGCTGTCCTGGATGGGTTACCCTCTATAAAGATAGTTATAAATAAATAAATTTAGTATTATATATTTTCTTGATCTTGATTTGCTCATCTCCATGTTTAGCAATTCCAAAAAGTACTGAAAATCCTCCAAACATTATATTTTGGCAAGAGTGTATTTTGAATTTTTGTGTAGGCCTATATGTGAACAACTATTCAGAATCACTATTCTGTAAATGTATTTGTACAGCCAAAACAGTTGCGGATACGCCACTTTACAAGCCCGACGCGTGCACTACATAGGCCCAACGTCATCACCTGACAACATTGTTGTGTTTTGACTTGTTTTGACAACATAATACGCAACTAACCAATAAGAATTCGAGGTCATGTACATTCAATGCAAATTAGCTAATAAATATTGACTATTGATGACGTTTATGACTACGAGAACTGACGAAGTACTCCGATCCGAGAGCACAGATTGTGTCAAGTTTTTGTTTACGTTAATTACACATGACCCTATGCGGTTTACCAGGGTCCTACTAAAAACCTACTAAATATAAATACACTTAACAATTTTTCCTGGCAGTGACAATACCAGACCTAAAATACTTCACAAAAATTTGTATAATGTTTTCTACATCTGTAAATATAATTATACATGATTGTAATTATATTGCAATTCATTGTTATTGTTTTACACTCCATAAAAATACAACGTAAGACTTCCCCTCCTGCCTGGCATGGGCCGACAAAAAAAATTCACCCTTTGACATAATGGTACTGTCCTTTTGCGTTGTCGTGAGTTGTCGGTTTTTAGTAGGACCGGTTTACCAGACACGTTGAATTAAAAAATGGCGGCCTCCATGGAACTCACAACAAGATGCGAAACACACGCTATTTTCATGGAATTATGAAGTGGGAAGTGCTGACGGAGGTGATTATGCTGACGATGTTGACTTTGAACACCCTGTCAGTGATGGAAGTTTTGATTTTTAGGGAAAAAACGACCGTAAACGCTGTTAATCTGAGGTCATATGTACCAAGTATAAATTATGATTTTTGTTACATAAACAGGGGGTTTCAAACCATTATGGGTAATATTATTATGCCCTGACATATTCTAACATAAACAAACCACCTTTGTTTATCATACAATGCATATTTCCAATACCTTGTAGATTTATTGATATTCTAAGGAACGATAAACATAAGTTTATATTTGGATGGCTGCAATGCATTATGGGTATTCCCAACATGACCCCCATCTCAATATTCACACTCAGTAAGTCATAACCTTTATTTTGATACCTTACTCTCTTCAATTGGCAAAAGATGAAAACAATTATTAATAATTTCCACACTTGACCTTGATGTTTAGAGTATCAAATTACAGTATCAAATTACACTAATTGCATTAATTCCGTCCATACATGTAAAATAAATCTGGGTAGAAAGACATATAGTCAGGTCAATATACAGTTTTACCCCCCAAAAAATGCAACAAAAGGTTTTTCAACGGTTTTGGGTGGTATTTGACATCAGGAATAACATTAAAAATCTAATAAATTCAGACTTCCGGAAAGCTGTTATTTTCAAAATGGCGTCCAAGATGGCCGCCGTTACCTTAAAATGGCCATAAATCATTTATTATCCATCCTAGAGTTGTAATTTTGGTGTCTATCCCCTGGTTTTAGGGGTCAGGAAATCCATTAAGACCAATAAAAGTGTCATTGAGTAATCAGGAAACCTAAAAATCCAAGATAGCGTTCAAAATGGCGCAAATTCACTAAAATGATTGTAAGTCATTTACTATTCACCTTACAACTATTATTTTTGGGGTACCCTTAGGCTTTATGAGCCAAAAACTACATGAAGAACATTTAAATTATTATGGAGTAATCAGATAATCAATAAATCCAAGATAAGCCAAGGTAACATTCAAGAATGTTATTATTTAGTTCGTATTCTCGTTGCGCCTCGGGCCTCGACCTGCGGCCCTCCCACTTGCGGGCCCGATAGACTCCGTGGTCTGTGTTTCAAGACGGGTCGGCAGGACTCGCGACAATCGCCCGCGGACCCGGGCGCCGTGACGCGGTCGACACCGGGAGAGGCCGGGAGCGAACGGCCGCACCGCCGCCACCGGGGGCGGTCGCGGCGGGCGGGGCTCACCGGACTCCCGGGCGACCCGGCCCGACGGGAGCCGCTGGTGGCTCCCGGGGCAGGCGCGGCCCGTCGTCCCTTCCTTGGTCGGGTCGCCGGCGCAACGCGGCCTGGCTGTAGGCTCTCCGACTGGGACCTCCGTCGAGGCCCCGGCTTGGCTGGAGTCACCCCACCCGGCCGGCCTCTGCCGGTGACCCAACCGGTTGCGGGCGCCGCGCCCGAGAAAAGTGCACGCGCCTCAGCGTGGAGGCGCCCCTGGGCCCCGCCGCCCCCGACGAAAGGGGCGTGCGGGGACCGCGGGGGCACCGCGCCGGCCGCGCTGAATCTCCTGGGCCCGATCTGCGCGGCCCTCCCGTTTGCTTCTCGACGGCTTCACGTACTCTTGAACTCTCTCTTCAGAGTGCTTTTCAACTTTCCCTCACGGTGCTCTATCGGTCTCGTGCAGGTATTTAGCCTTGGATGGAGTTTACCACCCGCCTTTGGGCTGCGCTACAAAACAACCCGACTCCCGGAAGCCCTGGTCCGCGGCCGGCAGGCGCCCGCAGGGGCCTGACACCCGCCCTGGGACGGAGCATACCTCGATCAGAAGGACCTTGGCGCCGGCGCCGGCGCGGGGCCGGACTTCCTTACGCCACAGTTCCCTCGGGCCCTCGGGGGCTCGGGGATTCGGCGATGGGCTCTTCCCGCTTCGCTCGCCGCTACTAGGGGAATCCTGGTTAGTTTCTCCGCTAACATTGACACGGTGAATAGTAAATAACTGTATACAGATATTTAGGTGTATTTCATCCAAGATGACTGCCATATCATGGATTTATTGAGAACTTGATCACTCAATGATAATTTAACTGGCCTAATATATTTTTGATCCTGACAATCTTGGGAGTACACACCTAAATTACAGATCTAATGAGAATAATACGTGATCTTTAGCCTTTTCAGTGTATTGGCAGCCATCTTGGATGCCATGTTGGATTTTTTAGGTTACCTGATTACTCAATGATACTTGTACTGGTGTTAATTTCTTAATTTTTAGACCCTAAAACCTAACGGCAGTGAGACATCAAAATTACATCTATAATGTAAACAGAAAATGACTTATAGCCATCTTGGACGCCATCTTGGCCATCTTGGACGCCATCTTGGATTTAAAGCTTTACTCAATAACACTTTCACTGGGGTAGACACCAAAATTACAGGCATATAGCATAATATAAACAGTTAGTGACTTATAACCATTTTAGTTTAATTGGCAGCCATTTTGGACGCCATCTTGGATTTGCAGGTTGCCTGACTACTCAACGATACTTTACTTGGTTTCAATGGATTGCTTGACCCCTAAAACCTAGTAGTAGACACCAAAATTACAACTCTGGGATGGATAATAAATGATTTATGGCCATTTTAGGGTATTGGCGGCCATCTTGGACGCCATTTTGAAAATGACAACTTTCCGGAAGCCAGATTTCCTTAGATTTTTAGTATGTTATTCCTGATGTCAAATACTACCAAAAACCGTTGAAAAACCTTTTGTTTTGGGGTTGGGGTGTTTTTTTTCCCATAAATTGACCTGTCTAATAGTTAGTCCTTAACATATAGTTCCAGGTAACGTTGTGACGTCATGGTGAGGTCATCTAATGAATTATTACGTAGTTAATTATAATTAAAACAATATATTTTATATCTCGTGAATCACAATAGAATTATTTTTTTATTCCTTCATAATCATACAGAACATGGAGTACTCGACATTTGATACACAGATATGACCCTATTGACCTTTACTTCTGGTCCAAACTGGAAGTTCAAGTTTAAAAAACTCTTTATAAATTGACGCAAATCTGAAAGCGTATTCGAAAAAAGCATTCTGGGGTTTATATGTTAAGTGGGATCTGCTCTTTTCAAAAATATATTTGGTGACGTCATCGCTCTTAACAGCGCCCTCTAGCGGCAGGTTTAAAAAAGTCACTTTTTGCAATCTCAAGAAAACATTAGACAGGATTTTACCAAATTTTGCACAATTGACACGCACATTATGAGGAAATATTTTATGAAATATGAATAACGTCACATGATTGAACCTGAAAGCGTATTCGAAAAAAGCATTCTGGGGTTTATATGTTAAGTGGGATCTGCTCTTTTCAAAAATATATTTGGTGACGTCATCGCTCTTAACAGCGCCCTCTAGCGGCAGGTTTAAAAAAGTCACTTTTTGCTATCTCAAGAAAACATTAGACAGAATTTTACCAAATTTTGCACAATTGACACGCACATTATGAGGAAATATTTTATGAAATATGAATAACGTCACATGATTGAACCAGAACTTACGGTTGGAAGAATTTAAAATTATATAGGATGACTGAACCGGAAATTAATGTATTCAGTATAGCACATTATATATTATTTTAATTATATATTATGAAAACTCATATCTCCTGAAGTAACTCTTTTCTTTTAACAACTTTAGGTGATGACGTCATCACATATGATGCACACTCGAACACCCTGAGTTTGTTCTCTACAAACTCAATACCTCTAGTTTTCTTTTTTATCCGTTCACGGCTCTCATCCGCGGCAAGTAATACGTTTCGAAAAGCTATTTTATTACACATAAACATTAAGAAAAAGAAGTAAAACTTTAAACACAAGTAATGCACAAAAACCTGAGCTACCCCCCCCCCCCCCAATCGAATAACATCAAGACAATGTTATCCGTCGCAAGCAATACTATAAGAAAAGGTTATGTACCGACTCAAAAGTATGTCGGTATAGTAGTCCCTCCATGGTAGGCCTAGTCTGCTTACTATTTAAAAGAACATTCTACTGTCTCAGTTACACAGTTCAACCATAGAGTGCTCGAGTGAATCAACGTAAGTGTAATGTGAACAAAAACTGACCAGTTTAAATAACCAGGTGTTTGAAGTACATGATTGTACGCTCCTATGGGCTCTCACACCGAGTGTGTGGCGCATTGAGAATGGTATATCACACTGAACATGAAGTCACATACAATTAAACCAGAGTATTTGCAGGCTTGAGTCTAGTTTATATGGAAATATTAACGTTTAGCCCTGCAATCTCCACGAAGGCCACGTAAATTTATAAGATCAGATTAAATAAAACTATTTTCTCGAGGATAACAGCAGATCAGACGATTGGTATCACTACTAGTGCCCACGTCGAAATGAGCTTTTAGATTAAAAATGGGGGAAAATAATTTTAAAAAAAATAAAAATAAATGATATTCTGATAATCACCAATACCTTTAATATTTCACCAAAAGCACTTCGTGAATTTACCATTGGTTTAAATATCCATTAACCGTATAATTCAGTTAATTAGGAAGCAAAAGTCGTACGGTGTATCACGGATTAAGAAAACTTTCTTTCAACTCTACTAAATCAGTCGAATCCCGTAAAAATGCCTAAACTTGACTCTTCCTTTCGCTGATTGTTTACAATCAGCATGATCCCTGATTAGGGTTGTGTATGTCTCTTATTTAAAACTTTTAAAATATTAACACTACCGATTAAAATTTCTTCAGATCCATTGGACACTTACAACTTGCACCTTCTAGACTGGCACAAGTTTATTAAAAACTAGCGCCCTCTGTTGGTGGGGTTGATAATTATTCGCTCAATATTTTAAAACGATTAAAATATTGTTAAAATACTAGCAAACTATGCTAAAAGCTAATAACTTGTTTTTTGTATAACAAAAAATCCAGACAACGAAACAAAAAGGAAATCAGCAATTTTCAACCAATTTCACATTTTCAAGAAAATCTAAATGTATTCTGTTGTTAGCACCATGAACGGATGTGTTTATACAAACATGGGAATACTGAACGGAATCAGTGTTGTTCATGTCTATAACAAGTAGTTTGTTGCCCCCCTCCCTATTGAAAATCCTTGCTTGAAACGTTGGATTACAGTTGGTTTAAAGATGCGCGGCGGCAAGGAGCAAATTCCTTAATTAATAATGGAGGCATTTTTAAAGCGCTCTTATACCAGGTATCACAGCGCTGTACATTATTACCCCTGCTCATCAGGCGCATATATCATTCCTGAAACCATCTCAGCTCCCTGAGGAGTATACAGCTCAATTGCTGCCATTTCGGCGCATATGGGCTAATCAAACACAACAACCAACCTCACAGGTACCCATTTACTCTTGGGTGGAGAGAAGCAATTATGGCAAAGTGTCTTGCTCGAGGACACAAGCACCACGGTCGCGGTCGGGATTCGACTCAGCCATCAGAACACAAATCCGATGCACTAAACCGCTCGGCCATGCGAGCATTGATATCAATTCGATACCATGAAAATGATTGTTTGGGAAGGGCTATCAACCTTTGACCAATTTGTATTAAATACTAACCTTGAAGTACAAGTAATTAAAATGCAATTCACAAGCCTCCCGTGTACTTCCAATTATGATAAGAAAATCATGCAGGTAAGCAACGGCCCTAACAACCACGACGTTTATAAAAGACAGACGGAGTTGATTTATGACAGAAAATGCCTGGCGCACGTTTAGCTCCGAAAGGAAGCTAAGTGCAATAAAAATAAGTTGGAGCCTTTCTTTTCCCACCCATTCCACACCATTCGTCTTAGAAAACCTATGTAGCAAGTGTCCAGTTTCTGGTATTCACGCTGCAATAAATTCCACGATTGAGCTCCATATGTAAGTCTGGATCTGACTAAAGAGTTAAGAAGCATAACACGTATCTTGATAGGTGCATGTTTGTTCTGAAGGAGTGTTTTGTGTAGGCGCCTGTCACAGAGGCTATTCTATTATTGACTTCAGTGGTACCGGTGCTGGTTTCAAAAGCTTTGGAGAACAATCCGAGGTATTTGAAGGGCAGGACATGGTCAAGATTTTTACCAGACAGATTGAAAATTATTGTCGCGTAGTCATCGGGAGGACTGGGGTGGTAAATTGTGATAGTTTTAGTCTTTTCAGCCGAAATCAAACGTAAATACTACGTACTTTTAACAACATAAATGCAACGTTATCAAAAATCCAGCATATAACGTTATATGTAAAACATTATATGTAAAACTTATATAAAACGTTGTAAAAAATACCAATATACAACCATAGTGCAACCTTAAATAAAAAACATGGAACAGTCTGACGTTGTTGTAACGTTGTCAAGATGTTATCATGGCACGTGACCAAATGACAACCTTATCACAACGCTGTACAATGTTGTAGCAACGTGTTAGCTGGGCAGATCCAATTTCTCTTTCAATTCCTTTTTTATCTAAATATTAAACGGTGTGTATTGGAATAGCTTCAAAGTGATATTGTATACAGTTGTTAACATCCAACGTCATACCTTTTTGTAGATATTATTTACGTTGAAGCATTAAAATTAAAATTGTATCTGTATATGTAATGCATTACATGTATTCCAAATCAGTAATACTTTTTTACAGTATATGAGAAAATCCGCGATGATTTAGAACATGCTTTATAAAACCAAACTGTTGATCTATCGTATCCCATCGCAATAGGAGCTTACTTTTTGAGCTGCCTGCCCTGGACAATTCGTAACAGTTTTTCTGTTTAGCTTTAGATATGAAGTTTATGTCGTTTTTGAAGAAAAAAAACGCTCTGCCTACTGCAATTTGGTTCAAAGGTAGCCATAACCGGGAAGATGCGTTGCCTCAATCGGTCTGTCTTCCATTGAACCATAATTTAAGCGATTTCACTCAATTCAAGTCAATGCACTGCAGTACAATTTATTTCATATTGCACATACAAAAATAATAAATAATAAACAATCAAATTTAACAGACCATAGGGCTGTACGAAAATGTGATTATTCCATCACTTGTGCAATAAATCATTGTATGAACAATAAATTATTTCATGGTTGATTTTCAGTTCCTTTGTATCTAGCCCATGCACTTCTGGGATTAGTGCGTAGCGGTAGTTAACCGGCACTTTTTGCTAATTAATTAATTACTCCTTAATTGAGCGCTCAATTTTTTTTTTTCAAGTTCCTACATCAGCCATAGCCTAACAACTTGGCATAGCCCCTTTATTGTAATTGTTTATAGTTCAGCCAGATACCATGACCCCTTCGCCACAAGACCATAGCTTGTGTACAAAGCCTGGTATACACAGCCTATATCCCTTGGCACAGCGGTACCCTTTGTGTGATCAATCATCCTGGTCTACAGGCTTGCCTCAGGATATCTGTGATCAATCATCCATGCTCAGGGGTTGCTCGACAGTGCCTGGAAGGGATTGACCAATAAAAAAACTCAGACTTGATGTGTTTGGGCAGAGATTGGCTACTGGCAAATGGGGGGGGGGGGGGTGTTAGGGATTTTCCCTTACACTAAATACACCGCAGTTGTCTGGCTATGTATTCTTTAGAGAGTTTTTTTCTGTACTTATTGGGCCTGGACTACATTCAGGGACTGTCTCAGGGGTAGCTGTGCAATGATTATGCATGAAAAATGGTATAAAACAGAGTTTACAGTACGTTATTCATACGTATTACACTGGGCGGTTACAAACCGCACCATACTTCTTTAGTGTTAGAAAAACGTTCAAAGAACGCCCAGAGTTAAGTTGTAGAAACGTTGCCACAACGTTAGTTTGACAACGTCGCTACAACCACAACAGTTGTAACAACGTGCATAAACGTGGTCATGGGGTGATTGGCAACGAACGTTTATTTAACGCTGTAACAACGTCTTTATTTCATTTACTCATAACGTTGTCAGGACAAATGAGACAGTTAAGAAAGAAATCTGTCCTAAAATATTGTGACGAAAATGCCCCCTACATATGGGTCATTTTCATCAATCTTACCTTAATAATCATTACTGGTGGCTACTAATATTTTTGGTGACATTCTCCTAAGCTTCTCTTGATTATATCTAAATATTTATGATGTGGATTGACTTGTGTGTAAGTTTAATGTAACTGCTGTTGTTATTCACGTCAGCATGCATGTTCACACACTATGATATAAATAGAGTTTGTGTAAATTCAATATGGCGGATTTCAGTATAAGTCAACAGCTATGATTGGTCCTAAGCTTGCAAATTATTATCTGTCAATTTAGCATAGAAAACACAAATTTTTAAGAGTAGAAAGTTACCAAGTTTTATTTTGTATAAAATTCACCCATTATATGGTATTTATTGATGAATCTTTTCATACTACAGAAATAAGTAGTACTCTTTGTAAAATTATCGTCTGCTCAGTGTTTACAAAGTTTATGAATATTGTAACGAAATGGTAGCCTTGGTGCTTGTGTGTTGGGCGCGCCATAGTGCTTAGGCGCGCCGTAGTAGCAGCGCATGCGCCGTAGGTTGGGCATGTGTTGCGTGCGCTGTGTGGTGGGTATGGGCCGCGCGCGTATTTGTTTTTTACACCGCAGCGACGGGTTTTGTGCGCAGTTCGCCCTTGTGTCAAGACTATGAACCCATTCAGTACGCATGCGCGCGAAGGGAATTTCGACACGCAAAAAAACCTACCATCAACGGAGAGGGAATGGCTCCATGAGTTCCACTGCAGAGCGCCATGGTCGACTGCAGCTTGGAGTTTTCTATCGTCGCGCGCCTAGGGTTTCGTAGTCTCTCTCTCAAGACCGGAATTGGCACTTTTACTGCACAAAACCCGTCGCTGCGGTGTAAAAAACAAATACGCGCGCCGCGCGCAGCGTCAGTATGGGGTTTTGTTCGGTTGGAGGGCATAATAGAGCAGGACACTACAGCGGTGGGTCACACCATAGGTGTTGGCTGAATTGATGAAGCAACGCATGAATAAATTACATTCCTAAGTGCAACGAAGCAAATCTTCGTATATAAGCTGAGAACGCACATACAGAATTCAGTTCCGGCCGTCGCACGCCGTTGGGTTACACAACGACAGTAGCTAGACGTTAACTTCCAATAAGTGTGTTTTTTCTGTTCGGATTTGTATTTTTGTTTTCCTTCTGCTCAGGCTTGCCAAATGCTGGGGCTTGCTACACCTGTAGGATGCCCGGACACTGGGCTCGAGTGTCCCTACTTCTTTGGCCCAAAAGCCAAACCATCTGCACACGCTTTGCCAGCCATTGATTACAGCAACTTCCATCCCAGAGGAATTCATTGGCAGGTCCCAGTCGCACAAAGAGCCCTACCATCCCCCATGTCGGCAATCAGATCAGCCCAGCCCCAGGTAGCGGAGCAGCAGCTTCCAGTGGCACGGCCAACAACACCATTGATTAAGCCCACTGCCATTGAAAACAAATTCGAAGACGTCTTACAGGTACGATGTGGTTACGAATCATGTAATCTTAGTGAGTTAAAGACAGACGAAATCAAGGTTAAAGGGAGGCTTAGAGAGCGTTTACAATTTTGGAAAGAGATTGGTACCTCAGAGATGATATTGTCAGTCATTAAGCAAGGTTATAAAATTCCATTTGTCAGAATTCCTCCGGCGATGAAATATCATAACAACAAATCTGCATTAAAGGAGCATACATTTGTCTCTGAATCCATTCTCGAATTGTTACAAACTGGCAGAATAACAGAAAAGGTCCAGCCATCATATATTGTTAGTCCACTTTCAGTAGCCTGCTAAACCTCAGATAAAAAGAGATTGATTCTCGATCTGAGCAGCCTGAATAAGTTTGTCAATAAGGTACACTTCAAGTTGGATGATTGGAAAATTGGTCTCCAATTTATGTCGAAGAATGCTCACATTATTACATTTGATTTAAAATCCGGGTATCATCATGTTGACATTGACGTAGATTATCAAAAGTTTCTTGGTTTTTCTTGGAAATTAGGAGGAGTAACCAGATACTTTGAATTCAATGTCCTCCCTTTTGGTTTCGCTTCCGCCCCGTACTTGTTCACTAAAGTCTTGAGGACCCTGGTAACTCATTGGAGATCGGCAGGAATTCTTATAGCAGTTTACTTAGATGACGGATTCTGTGTAATTCCTAGTAATACCTATGAGAGAGAAGAATCAAATTTACAAGTAGCAAAGGAGGTATCCAAACACATACGTAATGATTTATTACGAGCAGGTATGATCTATAATATCAAGAAGAGTTGCTGGACTCCCTCAAGCTGCACTGGGTGGTTAGGCATGAAATGGGACACAATAGCTGGTACCTTACAGGTCCTACAACGGCGTATCGACAAGATTAAACAATCAATATCTGATGTTGAGCAAATTAAACCCATTAAAATCAGACAACTACATTCGTTTGTTGGGCAAATAATTTCCCTCGGTCCAGTTTGTGGTAATATCACTAGATTAATGACCAGGCATTGTCAGATTGAAATTGCAAAGGCTGATCACGAAGATATATACACGTGGTTAGATGAATTATGTAAATCTGAGATTAACTTTTGGAAGAATCATGTGTCAGAGTTGAATGTACGACGCATTTTTGCAGTTGACAAGATTAACAACATTTCCTGCTGTGATGCTAGTTCGATAGGTTCAGGTGCAATCATCTGTAACGATTTTCACACCGCCCACAAACAGTGGAACGAAATTGAGGCCAAAAAGAGCTCAACTTGGCGAGAACTGGAAACTATACATTTTGCGATTTGTTCTTTTCTACCAATAGTTTCAGACTCCTAGTTAAAAATCTACACTGACAGCCAATCCGCAGCTCACATAGTCGAGTCAGGAAGCATGAAACCAGAATTACAAAATGTAGCTGTGAGCATTTTCAATACATGTCTTAACAACAACGTTAGACTAGACGTACAATGGATCCCCAGAAACCAAAATGAACAAGCAGACCTTATCAGTAGACTTATAGACCTTGATGATTGGGGAATATCGCAAAAACTCCTTCAAGTAATAAACAATTTATGGGGCCCACTTACCGTAGACTGTTTTGCGTCTTACTACAATGCAAAATTACCTAGATTCTTCTCAAGATTCTGGAACCCAGGAACGGCCGGGGTGGACGCTTTCGCACAGAATTGGTCCAAGGAAAACTGCCTCCTGGTTCCCCCTGTGGGCATTATACCAAGCGTACTTAGACATCTTTATTTATGTAAGGGAAAGGGGGCTTTAGTTTGCCCATTATGGCCTTCCTCTTCATTCTGGCCGTTACTCTGGTCCTGCTATAGAGTCTGGATAAAGGGAACTTTTACCGTACAGGGGTCACAGGTACTACAACTAGGAAGGAACAAGAATTCATTGTTTGGGTCGGACAGCTTCCATGGCGATATTTGTGTACTTTATATTGATTGTACGAATGAGTGTAATTAACATGTCATCTAATCCATTTTTGTTTTGTTTTCCTTTTTTGCATTAGATTATTCAAAAACAAAGATATTGGGAAGAATTTCCAAGTGAAATAGCAGAATTCAAGCATATTATTTTTCACGACCTTTTGCTGTCCAAAGCACCATCAAGGGATATCTCTATAAGTGCAGAGTTTTCTTTTTATGGCTCAAAGATCTTAACATCCCAGTAGTACTACCAATTCCTGAAGAAATAATCGCAGCCTACATTATAAGTAACTCAATGAACTCGGATAGCACACCACCGCTGCAGCCCTAAAATGGCTTCATTCATTAATAAAAAAGAACCAATATCCTTAGATCTGGTCAAATTAATAGTGGAGAAATATGGAAAGCCCGATAGTTCCCTGATCCAAATGAGGACGGCTTGCTACATCTTACTCAAATTCACTCTTCTGTTTAGGCATGATGAATTGGCCCAACTCAAGACCAGCCATATAAAACAATTGCCGGACGGTAGAGGTGTAGAAATCTACATTCCAAGGTCTAAAACAGACGTGTTTAGAGAGGGTTCCACCACGTTCACTTCGGATACTAAAGACCTTTATTCTCCAGTACAAGTTCTATATAGATACATGTCAAAATGCAACCTAATGTTCGGGCAGGATGAATTTCTCTTTTCGGGTCTATCATATCAATCATCTACAAAATCATATAAACCCATCGCGCAAAGACCTCTCAGCTATACTAGATGCCGGGAATTGTTCTTAGACGCACTTAAGCAGGTCGGAATAGATGATCCAAAGAAATATGGACTCCATAGCATGAGGTCAGGAGGGACGTCACACTTGGTCAGTAAAGGGCTGTCTGAAGAATTACTTATGGAACATGGTCGTTGGAAAACCCACAATGCAAAAAACAGATATGTAAAAAGAGAAGTTTCTCGTAGATTGGAAGTTTCAAGGTTACTTCAAAGTTAAAAAAAATAAATAAAAAAATAAAAATAAAATTGTGCAGATATTTACAGGAACTCAGTAAAAGGAATTACGTGTATACAGAAGGTATTGGAATATTGCAAAGAAGAGAGATGAAGGTACGAAGTACCGAGACGGACAGTTGTCCGAGGAGCCTGAAGGGCAATGCTCTAAAGTAGAGCAGAATGGTGGCTAATGAAGCTTACTAACTATATATTTACTAAATTTTACTAATTTATATCAATAATTATTTACAACAATTAATAATAACTTTTGTACAATCAAAACTGTAACCCTGCGGTCACAGCTGGCCGTTTCCCATGCTCTGAATAATAAAGAATTATGAAATCAGAAATAGTGTCAGCGTCAATATTATGTCGTCCATTAGAATGAAACTATTTTTTCATGCGTATGAGCGAAGCGAAGGAGCATGAAACAGTAATTTAGCAGGGCGACTACTAGTTGGTGTGCTTTCACGGAACAGCACGGATAGCTTAGCTGCGCTGGGCGGCTATCAGGATTTCGTTGTCAGGGACAGCGCGGTAGTTTAGCAGGGCGACTACTAGATGGTGTGCTTTCACGGAACAGCACGGATAGCTTAGCTGGGCGGCTATCGGGATATTTTTGACGGCGTGACTTTGTCGAGTAATTCAGTAGCATTCAGCACTTGGCTCCGTTGAGTTATAGTTTCCCCCACTCTCCTTCAAGTACTTCCTATTTACCTTAAGTAATTCTTACTCACCTTAAGTAATTCTTATTCCCCTTAAGTAATTCCCATTCTCCTTAAGTAATTACACTTCGCCTTCAGTAACTTAATATGCCTTAAGGGTCCAATCATTGCCTTCAGGGACAAATTTCTGCCTTAAGGGAGCTCCTTATTTATTGAATAAATAGTTTGAATTTGAGTTTTGCCTCCGTGTTACTTTTTGTCTGTCTCGTCTGTCTAAGTTTAAGTGGTGTCACGTGCGGCGATAAACGGTCTCCATAGGACCTGCCTTCAAGTACCGGCTGGACTGCCGCTCGCCCGGAACGGTACGGGTTTCGCCACAATATTCATGATTGACCTCAATACACTTTTTGTCAATGAAATTAAGCGGTGTTTACGTTCATTCGTGAACTCAATTGACGGCCTTGTTTAGGAAACAGTATTATTTAATTAACAAGATCTTTTACTTAAATAGAAAGGGCAGATATTAAATGATATTTCAGCTCATTTCTTACGAATTAAACTGTATAAATATGTGATTCAGAGCTGATTTTAAACCTTATAATTTAGACAACTTTTGCTTATGTTGAGATTTAGGGGCGTCAGTCAGAGTCAGTCTGTGTTGCTGATCTCTGACATGTATGTGCTGTACTTAATATTTTGTGAAGTTTAATTATCAGAAATTTGGAGGAACTTTGAACTTTGAGGAAAGAGATATTTTTTTAGATGAATTTACTAGTATGAATAATCGATATGACCTTTGCCTCCACATTTAATCTGAAGAATAATTAATTTTGGACGAATATTTTCCTGAATTGACTTGATATTTTCTAAGATAAAGTTTGGGGAGCTGATGCATTTGTTTGAGGTAAAATGTGTCGCCATTTGTGTAAATATTGAATGCTGGCCAATATTTATTGTTCAAATTAATTTGATTGATATTTGTGCATAACTTACCCTAAATTCTAGTAAATTAAGTCAGTCTCTGACAGATTTCCTTTATTACTGGGGAGCTGAACAAGGCTTTGGGGAGCTGTAATTAACCTTTAGGAGCTCTATTGATCTTGGGGAGCTGTATTACATTTTTGAGGAGCTAGATTAACCTTTGAGGAGCTGATATAAAATCTCGGGGAGCTGTAGGGTGCACCCCACTAAATAGTGAGGAATTCATGCGCCGAGCTGTTTATCATAAAGTGTATGCCCTCAAATTTTTCTGAAAAACAAAGATTTGAGGCCCATTCATTTGATAGATTGTGTAAAAATGGCCCACTATCATACCCTGGGGGTCCTTGGCTTCCAACTTTGAGTAATTTGGACACACTAGGCCCTGAAAAAATGGTCCTAATTTGATTTCAAGCGTGAGCCTTTTTTCCCCAAAATGTCTGCTTTTCAATGTGGACGTTTTCACTACTGTAGAGGGTGGTTTTCATTGGGATGAGAATAACTCCCTGGAAACCTGGACTTTAGACAGTAAATAGAGAATAAAATAAAAGGTTAAATATCGATCAATGTTTTTTCTTTTGGTTTTAAAAACTGTAGAACTTCTAAGTATTTTTTTATGATTTTTGAATATTTTGTGTTTAACACTCTTTACTATGGAGTTTATTTAGTGGGGTGCATCCTGTAATATTTGTTGGGGAGCTGGAGAGCTGTACTAGTAAAGTTTGGGGAGCTGGAGTTAACACTTGGAGAGCCAAATTGGATTTGTAAGGAGCCGGATAACGTTAGATATTGGCATAGGCGTACGGGCGAAATTTTGTAGGGGGGGCTGAACATAAATTGCCCGAATGAGATGACGTCATTTCGATGACGTCATAATCATCTCGCGATATTACTATTAAATATGAAGCCCCCTGAAGAACACGGATTGCCATTGTTATTCCTGAGCGATACATATGTTAGGGAACGAGAAACAGTTATCTTTGGTAGAGCAGTGCTCTAAGAGCAGGGAAACTGGCAACTTTATCAATTGACAATTCACAATTGTACATTATTTACAAAAAATATTACTGTTTTTCCGACCCAACCAAGGCTATCGCATCAACCATGGGCTCCTTCTCAAACGTGTCTTTCTCCAGGGCTATCTGATTTGACTCGGGGACGGCCAAACCATCGGCGTGAGTCGCATGACTGCCGGTCCGTTCGGGCTCTCCAACGGTTGTGACCAGGTCAGCGTGTTTGTGTGCTGCACCACTTTCAGTTTCAGCACTTTGGACGAAGAAACCGCTTTTTTTTGCCTGGGTTGAATCTGATGAATCCGGTCTGGATGACATTTTACTTTTCTACCATTGTGAACTACCCGAAAATGTCTCTCTTTATAGTCACTGTCAAATTCCTTCTCGCATTCCTTGCATTTAACACGGTGTCGATAAGATCGTTTACGAGACTTTGACGGTAACATAATTAGTATTGACGAATGACGGTTAAATCACCAGCAGTTGAAGTCGTTCAAGTCGAAGAAATCAGAAAGAGAAATGTAATACAACGTCGTGAGCCAAGCATGTCTCAGAGGTGTTAGGGTCATGAGTCTGGCTTTCCCGTTGTAACCAATCAGATTTTGAGATTTAATTGTAAAGCTCACCGCATGAAACCACAGACAGACTAAGACTAACCGCCTAGCCCGGCTATCGGGCTATATGACGGTAATTTCTGTCATCACTCTCTGATATGACAATAATTTCTGTCATCACGTCTCTGATATATTCAATAGCGCCATGGTGGTACATGTATGTAGGTTTGTGTTAATTGAGAAAATGACGAATAAATTGGCCACAGATCCGCGGTTAATCTGCCACGCTAAAACTGACAGACAATACCATTTTGCCCGAATGATTTTGCCCGAATGGCAATACCATTTTTGCCCGAATGGCTTAACTTTCATAGGGCTGGGCGGAGGGGGCTGCAGCCCCAGCCCCCAGCCCCCGGCCCATACGCCTATGGATATTGGATGCTGAAGAATAGGTTTGGTCATTCCATAATGATGTTAATATTTTCTAGTTAATATTCAATAAACTACTGGCATCTCGAGTCAGAGGCCTTATAATATTTAAGTTGTTTAGGAAGTGGATATTGTAGGTAAGAGCCTAGTATCACTTACGTATTTTTAAGCAGATATCTTGAGGCTAAGGGCCTAGTGTTAAATAAGGTTTATAGGCGACTGGAATATATTACCTGGAAACTGGAAATCATTCCTCAGACAGCATTATCTTTGTTTACTGGTTTGATAATTATTGGGGAGCTAAGTGTAAAATAGAGTTGCTGAAGTATTCAATTAAAACATTTTGTTCTCTTCCGTTGAATGTTAAAATATCTGTGTGTAGAGTGACTTATTCTAGACAGAAGTGTTTTTTTTATCCGGTCATATATTTTGACAGCAAACCCATGTCTACCAACTAGAAATACTAAACCGGTGAGACGGAACTCAGGAGGTTTAGGCCTGTAAATGTTCCGCCTGGTGGCAGCGCTATCGTAAGAGAGAGATTATAGATTGTAATAATACAATAATACAATTTATATAATTTTTCCGAATTTCCGCCACAGTATCTTTTTGCTGATTGAATGATGTAAAGGAGCATTCATTTTAAAATCAAATTGAATAAGTTTGGTATTAAATTGAATGAAAAATGTTTGAAAGGCTGAATGTTTTTTAAACTAAATTTTATTCATTATTCCATGATGAATGAAAACAAAATAAACGCAATTTACCATGAGAAGAACAAGTGATGTTAGCACGACGAAAACAACCAGAAGACCCCGCACTGAGCATCTAAATCGGCTTGGGATGACCCTGTGGGTTGACAGACTTGAATCCCCCGTCGTCGGTGCCGCCACCTCGGCCGCTTGTTCCTGTCTTCCAGACTTCCTCGCATGTTTCGCACTCATGTTGGGCACTTCGAGTCAAACTGGTACAGACGAAAATCACCATTCCTTCAGTAATAGCAATTCTTTTCACGCCTGGAAATAGAGATAATACTATAGACACGTTACACAAGGCACTGGTCTCGGGTATTATAGAGCCAAAACACGGGGGGGGGGAATTGGGAAATGCCACGTAATCCGATGGTTTACGCTGTAAGCCATACCATTTAATGTAACAGGGGGAAACATTGTGAAACAGTTAAATATATGCCTATAAATTTTCAGATCTTCCATATCATAATTTAATTGTTATTATTATTATTATTATTATTATTATTATTATTATTATTATTATTATTATTATTATTATTATTATTATTATTATTATTATTATTATTATTATTATTATTATTATTATTATTATTATTATTATTATTATTATTATTATTATTATTATTATTATTATTATTATTATTATTATTATTATTATTATTATTATTATTATTATTATTATTATTATTATTATTATTATTATTATTATTATTATTATTATTATTATTATTATTATTATTATTATTATTATTATTATTATTATTATTATTATTATTATTATTATTATTATTATTATTATTATTATTATTATTATTATTATTATTATTATTATTTATTCAGCCATCACAACAAATAAAACAATACAACAATACAAAACAATACTTGGGGCTTGGGGCAACAAAAGCAAAGCAATTACTGTGATCCGTAGACCTGCTGCCCCACATCTGGTTGTAAAACAAGGAGTAGATAAAAATATATATTGATTTAGAATAATTTATGTAAATAAAAATAAACAAATAATCAAAAAAGATATATATATATAAATACATGTACTTCAAGGGTTTTAAATTTAAATATAACATTAAAAAGCATGAAATATGTGAGAATACTCCAGTTTTTAAGAGTAGAAAAAAGGAAAAAGAATACTGATGAAAACTGAAGTGAAATTAAAATGCACAAGGCACTTCAAATTAAAAATATGAAAAGAATTGATGAAACCTAAAGAGCACATTACGCTGTAAATGAATAAAACATTCATTAATAAATAAATAAATAATAAATAAATAAATAAATAAATAAATAATAAAATAAATAAATAAATAAATAAATAAGTAAATAAATCAATAACTCAATTTAAAAAAAAAATATATATAAGTAAGTATACAAATAAAATTGACCATTACACTCCAAATAATAAAAACGTGACATGTTTAAAAAATAAACACAATGTGTCAAAATTAAACACAATGTGTTTAAACTAAACAGGGGATATTTAATCCCCCTAAAGGTTTTGTGTATTTATTGTGAAATTAACAATGGTCACAATTGTAACTCTTTCCTGCCACGACTATTTTCAAAGTGCCACACGCAACAGTGCAAACAAAAAAACACACGCAAGTATATTAAACTCACCCCCTCCCCTCATCAAACTGATAAAATAATGTATGGAAGAGGTCACGAGCACTGAAACCTTTACATATAATTATATGTAAAACGATGTATCCATGTACATTGTACCTGTGATTGTACATACATATACACATATACATGCATCGTACAAACACTACCCATACGGGTGCACCCCACTAAATAGTGGGGAATTCATGCGCCAAGCTCTTTATCATAAAGTGTATGTCCTCAATTTTTTCTGAAAAACAGAGATTTGAGGCCCATACATTTGATGGATTGTGTAAAAATGGCCAATATCATAACCTGGGGGTCCTTGGCTTTCAACTTTGAGTATTTTGGACACACTAGGCCCTGAAAAAGTGGTCCTAATTTGATTTCAAGCGTAAGGCCTTTTTCCAAAATGGCTGTTTTTCAGTGTGGACGTTTTCACTACTGTAGAGGGTGGTTTTCATTGGGATGAGGATAACTTCCTGGAAACCTGGACTTTAGACAGTAAATAGAGAAGAAAATAAAAGGTTACATATCGATCAATATGTTTTTCTTTTGGTTTTAAAAACTGTGGTATTTTTTAAAGATTTTTGAATATTTTGTGTTTAACACTGTTTACTATGGAAGTTTATTTAGTGGGGTGCACCCATACGGCCGCCGCCCGCCATTATTAACAGTACATCAGTACAGTGCATGCATGCAGGACACGTACACTAGCACTGTGCATGTGTATGTGCATGTGCATGTGCATGCACTAGATAACAGACTACATGCATCGTACTGGCCGGCCGCTGTCCTAAAGGGAGTTAGGCTTAATATAGCTGAGGCGTTGTTTGGCACGTTTAAATGTAAGGCTATTTGTTTTCCTCCAGTAAATCTTGGGTTTTTCTGAAATCGAGGCAAACATTTTACAATGGCTTTATGATAATAAAATGTCTGTATGTTGTTTAGTTTCCTTATGACGTAATTACCTCTCTAAAAGTGGTGAAATGTCAATTAGCGATATTTGTTTAGAGCACCTCTTAAAGAATATTAATTAATGTTTACAAAATTTTTATACGAAATGTTTTTCATTATATTATTCAACAATTAAACACTTGCTGTAAATTTAAACACTTAAAATAATAATAAACAACGTAACATGTTTATTGCTGTCACAGCCAATAAACTTGCCAGAGTGTTAACAAATATAACGTGTTAACGTTTTTATTCTGTAAACATCGAGAGAAGGAGAAGAAAAAATAGAGCTTATGTTTGTTGGAACAAACACACGGCGTTCGTGTCAACTTCCCGTTCAATCAAATTATCATCGATGTCAATCATATTTTGCAAAGGTGTATCATCTTTTATTATAACAATATCAATTTCATATTCAAAAGACCTATTAATTTTGCGTTAGAATATGTAAATAATATGTTAAATTTGAACTTCCTGTTTATACCAGAAGTAAAGGTCAGATCAGGTGATTTGAAGGTAATATACACCCATCACAACTTCTAAGTTCCTCCTAATATTTTTATAGAATATCTCAACAAGTATTGCATGAATTTTAAAAATTCAAAAAGCAAATGACAGAATGACATGTTCTACACAGCTCGTAATGAAATGGTTGAAATTCAATCATGCATGCACAATTGACAGTGATTTGAATGAAAATTCAGCTGAAAAAAGTTGCAGTACAAAGCATTGCTTCTAGGGCATGTTACACATGTAGTTTTCTGTAAAAACTCATTCATCAATAACAATGGTATTGATGGCTGTTTCATAATAAGAAAAGAATATTCAAAGAGCAACATGCAACATGCATGTCCATTGTTTTAGAAGGGTAGAGCAAGCGTTTAATATGGAATTGGTCCTCCATTATTCTCCATAACAATTGTAAGAGGTGTTAGCGCTGTCGCACGAACACCTAAAAAAAGAACAATTTCAAAAAGGTGTTCGCGCGACAGCGCGAACACCTAAATATTTAAAAAGACATTTACACAAGATATTTACACAATCTTACATATCTTGATTTATGTGACATTTCGTACACAGACATGACTCCAATCTGACCTCTCCTTCCGGTCGAAACCGGAAGTTTCAGTAAAAAATGATTTTGAACACGTTTATAGGGTCCATGATATGGTATTTGGGACATGCTTTCAGTGGCCGAAATTACTATTGACTTATGACTGATGACGTCATCATCTGTGTCACAGCGCCCTCTGGCAACAGGTTTAGAAAATAATAATTTATCTGAAAAAACAGGAAATTTTAATATGACTTCTGCGAATAAAGTGACTAGTGACATCTTATCTTTTCAAAAAATAGGTTTGATGACGTCATCAAATTTCAGAGCGCCCTCTAGCGGGAGTTTTAAAAAGGTATTATTTTCCAATCTCAGAAATTAACCCTTTCGATCCCACGGGCTCGAAAAAGAGCCTTTGTTGTGACACGCTTCGATCCCGTGGGCTCTAAAAGGTGCTGGGAATCGGCATGCCCTTGACGACCACGGCTACTTAATTCACCACCTGAAAATGCTTGAGTGGTTTTTTTGGTTGGCGCCCTCTGTTGACAGGAATGAAGTGTATGAAAGTTCATGAAAAGAAAAGCGCGTCACTTTTTGCGGTTTTACCGGTGCTAGCGTCCACTCGCTTCCACAACGGTCACTTTTTAGTTGCAATCATGATGGAAACGGACATAAATGATGGCATTTTGGCTGAGATTTTGGCAGACAGTGGCTCAGAATCAGATGACGAAGTAACGGATGACGACAGCACATTAGAACTAAAACTTCCAGCGGAATTCGTTCAAGAGGTAGGCCTAAATCACACTAAAAATTAATAACTAACACTAGTAGTAGTAACACTAACAGTTAACGTTACTCTTCCTGGCCCAATGCAAATTAATGTATTTCACTTATTTTCCTAGGTTATAGCGTAAATATTGGATGCATTTTTTATATGCTCAAGGGGGTTACAACTGTTGGAGTTGAGGAATGTAAATTTAGAAAATGGATCCCTTTAATAGGATTGACCAAATCCCCACCCCTGGAATGGGTCAAAAAGTCAAGTGAAAATGTACAATTTTTAGTAGTTTGTTGGGGTAATATTTGTATTCATTGAAACAGCAAGTTGATGTCTAGATATAGCATAGAAATTTTAACATCCACCCATAGCCGGTCGTGCTGTTTAGCGTCAACAAGCTGAAAATGCACTCTTACTCTTAGTCTCAAGCTTCCAAAAGAATAGCCTCGTATTCGAAAGGCCCTTATAAGTCGTATTATGCAAGAAGTTGGGGGAATTCACATTCACAATCCCACATTAAAACGAAAATTTATCGACAACGAGTTTTGGAGAGTGGATGGAAGAAGCCATATTTCTTTTCTCAGCACAATATTCATTTTGCGCATGACCCCCTGTGGCCTGTGCACATGCAGCAAAGTAGCATTGAGATATTGTATTTACAAAGGACCGAGATTAATCCTCCTTTGCCTTGTTTTTCTGTTGCAGCCTACCTACCAAGGTGACAGCCGGCCGAGATCAAGGAGGACGACAGGAAAGTTAGATTTCTGATCCGGTTGGGAACGACGAGACCATTACGAGTGTGGGACTGTGCAGTTCACTGGAAATCCTGTCCCCACCGGCGACTTTGCCACACTGTCGGCAGTGGAGATCTTCAACTCGTGTGGGATATGCTCGTCGACGAGACTAATCGCTATGCGCAGCAAACAATAGACTCAAATCCTGATCAACAATTCTCCTGGCACCCAACCAACATTCCAGAAATGGGCATAAACAAATCCTCTCAATACAAGATGTACTGGTCGACATCTGAAGTTCTTCACATCCCATTCTATCCGTCGATCATGTCCCGTAATCGGTTCAGTTCAATTCTTCGGTTTCTCCACATCTCAAATAACCAAATTCCTCGTAGAGCCTTGGCTAAACGGGACAAACTTCGGCCCTTGATAGAAGTCCTCGTCCCGAGGTTTCTCAACCTGTATAACCCTGCGCAGAATCTGTCTCCAGACGAGAGTGTGTTGAAATTCAAGGGACGCTTTTGTTCAGTACATGCCTAAAAAACCTATCAAACGGGGTATTAATAAAGCATTCTCCCTGAACGAGTCCAAAACAGGATACACGTGTGCTTGGAAACTGTACACAGGAGCCGACGACACCCAAACTGTTTATGATGCAGACGTACATGTAGATTCCGCAGTCAGACTGCCATCCATCAAACCCAACAGTTGCAGGAAAAGTAGTCATTGATCTGGTCCATGGACTTGAGAATAAGGGACACGTAATATATTGTGATAATTACTATACTAGCCCAGCTCTTTTAGCTAAACTTGCTAAACTAGGATTCAGATGTTGTGGAACTGTTCGTTACACTACACAGGGAATACCCCAGGCCGCAAACCCAAAAAACCATAAAATGAAGAAAGGAGATGACCCATTTTTGGGGGGTGAAAGGTAGGCAATTTGTATCGTTTGGCAAGACAAAAAATCTGTAACACTTTTAACTAATGTAGGCAACACTGATTTGTCCAAAAAGCAAATTCGGTGTAATAAGAGCACAAGTGGATTTCGTGATGTTATGAAGCCCAATTGTATTGAAGATTACAACAAAAACATGGGTGGAACTGATCTTGCCGAATGTTTTCTGTACTACAATCATACACACAGAAGCTTGAAATGGTGGAAAAGAGTTTTTTCCATATGCTGAATATCTGTATTGTCAATAGCAGAGTAATATTCACCAGCATAGCAGGGAACAAAAATGTCAGTAACCTTGATTTTCGTATAGGGATTGTACAGGGCTTGCTGTTGGGTTGGGATAGTAACGCAACAAGTCAGTTGAGATACCATATTCCTATTGAGTTGACAGGGCAACAGCACTATCCTGGCAAAAACCCCAATGGAAAGAAACGCGACTGCATTGTTTGCAGTAACCGAAAATTAGGCAGGCGAAAACAAACAAAGATGATCTGTAAACAATGTACACAACCTATGTGCATAGTTCCTTGCTTTGAGAAATACCACATCACTTGATTGTAAATCTGTACCATTTGCCTTCAACCCCCCCCCCCCCCCAATTCAATGTTGGGAAAGGTCGGACAAGCCGCAGATTGCAGTCCAAACCAACATTGAATTGGGGAAATGAAAACATGTTAGCATGGATTGTGATGTATGTACACTGAATACAAGTAAATGGTTCATTTCCAAGTAGAAAACAAACAAAAAATCCCAAAAAATCTCATCCAAGTTATTGTTTTTCACATGGAAAAGAAATCTTATACATGTGCCGTATTTGCATGAAATATCACCCATTTGTATTACTTTTCTTCAGTGTAAATACTGATCTAAATATTTCATTGTTTTGCTTTTACACTTAAAAAATCTGCACAATATGTTCCTGCCTTTGTATACTCATTTTTACCATCAGTTTAACATACAAATTATATCTGAGCCATTTGGTATGTACAGTACACATGTAAAAAAAAGTGTCTATTACTGCAGAGTGAGGGCGCACTTCAATGAAATTGTGAAAAACCCACTGGTGCTGAAGTGACATTGGGCTCCTAATTACTGTGGTAAAGAAGGGTACTGTCTTACATAACTGGCTGGTAATGAAAGGGTTAAACCAAAGCAGATACTAGCGTTAATTTTCATGTTTCATTGTGTCATATAAGTGACCTTCAAATCACCTGATCTGACCTTTACTTCCGGTCAGGAAGTTCAAATTCAACTCAAATTCAACAAACACTTGAGCTCTAGTTTTTTTCTTCTCCTTCCTCGTGAAACCTATCCAGCAAAAACATAGTTGCCAAGCTCAGAATGACTTCATAATTTGCACTTACAATCATTGGAATTCCTAAATTTCTCTAACACCAACAACGTCAGAAAATCATCACTAATTGATTTTCTATTTAATTATTAGTAATTAAATACAATGCCTCAATGCTTCTGACCGAACGGACGTTATGCATGTGTGCCACACATGTATCGTCCACAGCAATGCACTGTGTATGTCAACTCGTGTGACTCATCGCAGAAACGAGACAATAAATACAATGTATGTACAGTATACAGAGTGAATACACGTTCTTTTTCTCGTCTAAAAGAAGTTTTTTTCAAAAAACAAACAAACTTGCATAATTCCACGTTTCCAAAACACCTTAAAAATACCTAGGAAATTTAAGATGTTTCATTGGCAACGTGGTGTAGAGTCTGAAACTTTGTGGATTCTTCAAGAAAAGGAATATCTGAAAACAAACTGTAACCATGAACCGCGTACAGAACTTTAAGAGCAGAATAAAATATATCAGAAACTCAACGAATTATTCTCATTCCCAATTAACATGAGCAGCCTCATTGCCCACTGCTCGTGAATAATAATATAAATAATGCACAGATGACAAGAACACACGTTCTTTCATCGTCTAAAAAAAAGCTTGCATAATTACCACGGTTGCAAAATACCTTAAAGACCCAGTAAACTTAAAATGTTTCATTGGCAACGTGTTTCATTTCTGGAAAAGTTTTCTTCAAGAAAAGGCAACTGAACAGCATGAACAACATTACAGAAGTTTAGGCGAAATATAAGACCCCGTGAACTGTCCTCATTCCGGGGTTTATGAGCAACCTCATGTACACTGCTCACGAATGCTTATAAATAATTAATGCACAGATGACACGAAAATTTCACTAGTTAAGCATTACAGATTGAGAAATCATAATTATGCAAGAGAAATAGCGCCACCATGCATGCTTACAGGCGACACACTTTACCCAAGTGATATAAAGTCCACATAATGTCACATAATGTCTTCCCAACCTTCTGTTTTTATGATGTCATCATATCTCATTAACCACGAAAGATAAATAAATCTCCACCATAATAGAGGTATATATATATATATATATATATATATATATATATATATATATATATGATATATATACTGGTGTCAAGATAGCCTCTAATATAAATTCTCTTGGAGATTATTGACATTTCCCAAACTTATGCCCAATCTTCCATGCTGAATCCCTGTGGTGGCCAAGATAACCTAGGCATAATTTCCCATCAAATACATTAATTCATTCCAATCCCCTTTTAATGACCCCAAACCAAAAGGATTTCACAGCAATTTTTTTCTTTCACTCTTTCTCTCTTTTATTTAAAAAATTTATTCGTAAGCAGGGGTAATGACCATCAAAATGCTGCCAACTGACCCTCCTCCCAGTAAAAAACCTTTAATAGCCCGTGACACTTCCCTAGAGCATTCTCAACTTTCAACAAGGAATCCCCAGGGCATCTCGACTGATGTCTGGCTTAAACCCTGACACTCATCAATACCTCCTTGATCTGACAGCTTCAAACGCCACCCACAAGCACTGCAAAGAGGCACTTTGCCTACAGTCAAGGCCCAAAACTCCATTTGTATAGGATGACTGTCATCTGTTCTACTGATAAACCATTGCATTCCCCTTACGGAATGAGACGGTCGTCTGAAAACTTTTTGACAAAATTTCACCTTGCCCCATATCTCAGGAGTTTCTCACCAAACGATTACAGGGGTCCGGCAAGCAACAATTTTTTTGTGAGGAATAAATCAGGCTTTTCAAAAAAGTTTTTTTACAACAGTAAAAGAAGTTCATCCCCTCTGTGCCCCCGTTTTCAGTACCCTCTTTAGGCTACCCAGGTAACAAGAAAACCCTTTAACAAGAGTTCCCCGGTCACTACTTATCACCGGCAGCACCCCAGATTACCCAGACTTTCATCTATCGTGAAAGCCAGTAACATGACTATTTTAAAGCTCGTCTGATAGGTTACGCTCAGCCATCCCTGAGCCCCCTGTGATTTACTTTCCATCGCCCGTAACCTTATGAGATATATTTATTTCGGTCTAGCTCCCTAACTTCCCGTTTATATAATATTTCAGATCCAGTTTCTCCTATAAATCTACACTTTGTGTACAATCACGGCAGAAACGCTAATCCGTTGTATGATCCCTGCTACGGCTGACGTTAGCCAGGTTGTTTGCATCTGACCGGGGCTTGATCCCTGGCTACTCGGCAGATATGGTTTGGCCTAGTCAGACCTATTTATAGAGCAATAGATAATTGGCATAAGTGGACCCGCCACCAACATATGTAGGAGGCTGGTTAGCTCATCAGTTGGTAGAAACTCATTACGGTATTCGAGAGGGTCGCGGGTTCGAGTCCGGCATCAGCCAATCTTTCTTTGCTCGCTACCCGTTTATATAATATTCAGGTCAGTTTCTCCCTATAAATCTACTTTGTGTACAACCACGTAAAAACGCGTAATCGTTGTGCGATCCCCGCTACAGACGTTACCCAGGTTGTTTGCATCCTGACCGGGGCTTGATCGGGTTTACTCAGCGATATGGTTTGGCCTCTGACCTGGCCCCGCCAGAGCAATAGATAATTGGCATAAGTGGACCGCCCACCAACATAGGGGCTGGTTGGCTCAGTTGGTAGAGCGCTCGTCTCACAATTGTTCGAGAGGTCGCGGGTTCGAGTCCGCCATCAACCAATTTTTCTTTGCTCACCGAACCGACTATATAATATTTCAGGTAAGTTTCTGAGGACGATCGCGAGCATACTGATCGAAACGTCGAGTTGTACCCTCAGTTCTTTTCAGAACTAATTACTACTCAATTGAGATTCCAAATGGTGTCACCACCAATTAATCTTACTCATATAAATCTACTTTGTGTAAAACCGAAAATGTTCATGTAATTTTTTTTTTTTACAGAACCTCATAATGAAGTGATACACTGAATTGCATAAAAAATAGTGTCCCTAACCCTCCACCCTGTTGATTACAGTACAATGACTAACATTAAACAAATGTGTATGATTTGCAAACAGTGTGCTCACAGCTAATATGTAGCGTTATCCTTGTTTGGAGAAATCATACCACTTGATAGTGTCAATCCTTGTAAACGAACAGGTAGGCCTATTACATTACATTTGCGTTTGCAGGTTCACCATAGCTTCCTCAAAGGCCACCCAGCCCTATTTCAGTGTTGAGGACAGGATGGCGCCATGGCAAAATTCAATACAACATTGAAATGGGGGTGAGTCATTACGAACCGTCATGTACGTCTGATAGTAAGTACATCCCTATCGGTGTGGGTGTCAAAGGCTTAACTGTAAAAATCTTACTTGGTAGCCAAAAGGATGATAACTGTCACGTTCATCATGTTGTTGTTTTTTACAATGTTTTATTTGATTTGTATATAAATTCTGCATATATAACAAGGATTTAATCAATGTATCAATTGTTCACAATTAATCTGTACTGAATTCTTGTAGTTCAGCATTACGGTTTAGATACATAAATGCCATGCGATTAAATGAAAACACCTTAACGGTCCATGACATTTTTTAACAATGTTCTTGGGAGTGAAACCCATGATCCGGAACCCCCAGAACTATCGCCTCGCACACACTTTGGGCCAGGCGGTCCATATTCACTTTATAGTCCTTTTCACACTTCCCATTTGACCCAGGACCTCCCAGGGTATTCCCCTCAGCAGTTACTCCGGCGCATTTTCACACTGGACTCACGGAAATCTATCTCGTATTCCTGGATCTATTCTTTCCCAGGAGGGATATATGTAGCCTTTCACACTGTTTATAGGGCCTACCCGTGTTTATCGCAATCTCCAGGGAAATTACAGTTGAAGTTTTTACATTTCGCTTTAGCAGATTGCCCTGAAATGCGTTCTCCCCGCGGAAATAGCCTCCCCTTCTCCAGAGTAGGGGATAAGACCTTGACAGGCTCTACAAATAGTGTGAAACTACATATAGTCTAATCATACTGAAACATCGATTATTCTGTCTGAAGTGTTCTCATCTTAGAGAAAAATGTGGGTGTTGACAGATATATACAACAAGATTCTGGACTAGAAAACTAGAGGTTAAAATGACATTATTTTAATTGCCAGTGCTGTACCTTCCTTTACAAATTGAAATCTATTGTACAATGGTAGTTCTGGGGTCTCGAAAAGGGGAGGGCACATGGCAAAATAGAGGGACACACAATACGTATATTAAATTTATGTACTGATAAAACATGCCCTTTGCCTCTCCTAAACCCATCCCAGAAATTTTTTTTGCTGAAGCATCGATATTCAAAGTTTGTAATTCAAGTGATAAGTTTCATACTTATGTCGAAATAACACAAAGCCTAACCGTCAGTTAATTTTATTATGCACTTATGCTGTTACAATATTTAAAGTAATGAGCAAACACGCTCCAGTTCAAGAACCATAGAAATAACTATTTCTTTGGGATTGTACAATTAATGTTTCCTATCAAGGTGGCAACATTACATTAGGCACAATTGTAATTAAGTAATGATATACGTGTACACGTACGCCACACATATGTTAAACAATCAACATGCAATCGGTCCCTAAGCAAAACAACTTTATGAGCCGCATGTTTATTTTGACTAAGGGACCTCCCATAATCTCATATACACAAAAACTGGGGCCATTCTCCCAGTATTATTGCGAGACTACCTGGGAATTAAACAATGATGATTTTAGTCCTTAAAACTTCCATTATTGTACCTAATCCATTGACAAAGCACGTTCCTTAGGTTATGACGGCCGCGTGGCTGCGTTAGCTAGTGCTTTGTTAACAAGTCAATCCTTTAACATAGTACATGTATATTCCAGTGCAGTGTAAATTTACACGTACACGAAACAGAAATACCCTCACTTAAATACCATACTATATATGTTTCCAATACATTTTTTAGTTGTTTAAAATAAAATAAATATTACCGTCACGTTTAATGTGATGAATGAAATTTTGTCAATGCAGTTTTATACTATTTAATAGGAGAAATTAAGGTTATCAAACTCTTCATAATCTGAACGGTGTTCAATGTAGCTATATGTCAAGAGGCAGAAGGCAACCTTAGCACCCTTCTGGGGGAATCGGCGAACCCCCAGTCCCTCCTTTACTTTCCCGCACCGTAACCAACTATCGAATAGGGGAGAGACATACGTGGCAGCTAGGCGTTGCTGCTGCTGCAGCTGCCATGTCCCTGAATTGGGTCTGTTCTGGGGCTTCGAACCGGTGCGTCCCAGCTCTGGAAGTCCGCGATTGACACTTCCCAGTGGTCCCGCCCAACGTGCTGCGCCATCTGGACCATGTTGTTATTAGACAGGATTAAATTAAACTACCCAAATAAAGGGTTTGAAATATGTTGCTACACAATAAAGGAAAAAAGCAGGCGGGATTCGAACCCGGGGATCGCCTGTACCGGATGTCAAGCGTCTAATCCATTGAACCACCACTTCACCTGACTGTTTGCTATGAAAGAAGGTTCATCATCATTTGACGTGATGGAAAAGATATAGGAATGCTCATTGATTTTGAGTCCAACGTGATAATTGTTTATTTTCATTTGGTTTTGTAATAAGTAAGACTAATTGCGGTGACACCGTGGCAAAATTCTCAGTTAGTGGTAGTGGTGCACCCCACTAATTAGTGAGGAATTCATGCGCTGAGCTGTTTTGCACCGTAAAGTAATAAACGCGAAATGTTTCTGAAAAATAAGATTTCAGGCCCATTCATCTGATGGATTGTGTAAAAATGGTACTATCAGAACCTGGGATCATGAATTCCAACCGTAGGTATTTGGATACACTAGGCCCTGAAAAAAGTGGTCTAAATTTGGTTCAAGCGTGGTCTTTTCAAAAGGCTGCGTTTCAGTGTG
Organism: Zoroaster sp. YZ-2022; assembly: GCA_029582265.1. NCBI lineage: Eukaryota > Metazoa > Echinodermata > Asteroidea > Forcipulatida > Zoroasteridae > Zoroaster > Zoroaster sp. YZ-2022. Next base: position 12,833,684 of record CM055831.1, on the reverse strand, counting down.
GACATTTTCAATACTCTAGAGGTGGAATTCAATCAAACAGCTGTATGTTAATAAAGAGGGACACAACGTTAAGTGACATGGTTTGTGAGTGAGTCAATTTTAAAATAAAATAATAGTAATTAAAGCTATTATTTATATATTTTTTCAAAACTATTTCTGCAAGAAGTTAGTCCAGAGGTAATGACCAGGCATTGAGGCGTTGAATCTTCTAGGCAGACCCAGCGTGATAACCACCTTTAGCACCCTTCTGGGGGTCAGACCCCAGTCCCTCCCTTTACTTTCCCTGCACTTATAACCAACTATCGAATAGGGAGAGAGCATGGCAGCTGAAGCCGTTGCTACTGCCGCGGCTACCATGTCCCTGAATTGGGTCTGTTCTGGGGCTTCGGACAGTCGTCCCAGCTCTAGGTCCACGATTGACACTTCCTGTGGTCTGGCCAACGTGCTGCGCCATCTGGACCATGTTGGTAATGGCCTTTCCCAACTTACACGATTTTTGCTACGGTAGAGGCACGATTTTTAAAGTTGAAAAATCGTGCTCCAGTCGTTCTTATTATGACAATTCCTCAAAAGTTCAAGGTCTATCGAATTCTACGTCTTGTCAAGACATATCGAACGCCGTCAAGATGTGAGTAAAGCATTGGTGCGATAATGCCCGACAGTGTTACAGTGAGTTACGACATTGTCAAGATTTGTCACGGCGTACCAAGAAATGATACCAAGATTGTACTACAGCGTCACTACGGTGTCAGTACGTTCTGGGAACGCCAGTTAAAACGCCAGTATGATTTCACAAGACGTCTGTACGGTTTAAATTTAATCACATGACGGAAAGAGCGCAATTGGTGAATTTATAATTATTTGGATGTTGTCGTTGTCGTCGCAATTTTTAAACAGAGACAAAGACATGTGATAAAAAAACACACTATCAGCAGAGACACGTGATAAAAATCATGTTCTTTTTGCAGCGTCTTTATTCAACGTCTTGTTTAAGTCTTGCTAGGTCGCAGCACCATCGTAGCGGCATCGTATCAGCATCGCTGGCGAAGTCTTGGCCTACCGTAGGTGTTGCATACCACGAATAGTACGAATGGACAGGAACCGCCGTCGACGCACCACGACAACGTAGAACAACGTTGCGACTGTAATGCGATGCTGCTTGCGGTGGACACGATTTTTTCCACCGCTACGGTGAGCTGAATTTTTGAACGTTCAAAAATGCTACTTTACAGTGCATCAGATCTGCCACGGTGCGCTACGGTGGACCGATTGACCTGAACATGGCCACGACGCCGTTGCGGTGTAAATAATTGAAAAATCGTGCTCTACCGTAGCAAAAATCGTGTAAGTGGGGAAAGGGGCATACAGGTTAAATTAAACCTACTTAAATAAAGGGGTTTGAAATATATTGCTACACAATAAAAAGGGAAAAACGCAGGAGGGATTCGAATCCGGGATCGCCTGTACGGATGTCAAGCGTCTAATCCATTAGACCACCACTTCACCCTGACTGTTTTGCTATGAAGAAGATTCATCATCATTTGACGTGATGGAAAGATAACGGGGAATACTCATTGATTTTGAAGTCCCAACGTGATAATTGTTTATTTTCATTTGGTGTTACAATAAAGTATAGACTAATTGCGGTGACACCATGTGAAATTCTCAGTTGAGTAAGCAGTAGTACTTACTAAATAGTGAGAATTCATGCGCTGAGCTGTTTACCATAAAGTGTAAACCCACAAATTTTTCTGAAAAACAAAGATTTGAGGGCCCATTCATCTGATGGATTGTGTAAAATGGACCAGTATCAGAACCTGGGATCATGAATTCCAACCGGCTATTTTGGATACACTAGGCCCTGAAGTGTGGTCCTAATTACTGTTACTGCCACTGGTCATGAACCAAAGCATTTTGTTTTTTGTTTTGTATTGGTTTTTATTCTTGGTCTTCATTGCAGAAATTTCAGAGGATTCAATTTATGTGAAAATAATTATATGTCACAGTGAACATGCTGTAAAAATAATAGGGAAGGTTTTATAAGTACATGGACAAAGAATAAAGTATTTGAAAATTAAGATAAGTTCTAATTTTATTAGAATGGGGAAAATAGTGTATACTTTTAGAGTAGCTGGACCATTGAAATTGAAAAGGCGGTTTGTTTTCAAATTGCACAATTATTCGACAATGTGTAATAAATTAAAGAAATGTTCTCGCGAAAGTGACATCAAAAGAAAGGTATTTTAGGAAATTGCCAGTCTCATACTCATAATTATAGTTTCATGTGATTGTGAGATGTCTGAAGGGGCCTCCGGGAACAGGACCTACAAGTACATGTGTTTATCATGAATATTGTGCATTTTCCTGTGAAATAATTGTCTATGTAAGTTGATTTGTATCTGAAGGGTAACAAATTAAGGAAAATGCAGTAAACAATGTACTACTACACTAGAGCTACTTATTTAATTTGTGCACAAACTGAAGATTTTGGAAAACAAAAATTACAAAATATGGCATAAAGTTTCTATGAAGAAATTGCCATAACCTTAACAACTAATTTCTATCCTTATTTATATTTCTAAATACATTTTTAGTGACATCTGTTCATGTTTTGTTAGAAAAGGGGGCGAGTTGTTTACTGGGGCGAGTATGTTCGTACCTCCATGACCTTAACTAACGTTACTCGTTAGTTAAACAGGCACAATGCAACGACAGATAGCCAGCCAACTGACGTTTAAAAAATGGCTTTTCTTGTATAAAAACACGAAGATAAATGCAGGAAGTTCTCTTAAAAACTAACCCAAGATACTTACCCCTTTACGAATGTGTTGGCGATCCATTCTTTCGGAAATCGAAGACTTCCTATTTTTGGGGTCAATACTCTAACGAGTCTAAAAAAATTACGTCTGGGCCATGGGCACCACACACGCCGCAAACAGCGTCGATATCGATTGTACTGTACATGTAACTCCATTGTAACCAAATATAGTGTGGCCTCATGTTGCGCCATGCGGCTTCGCCGATGTTGATTCTTTCATGCAACGCTAAAACGTTTTAAATTTGATTTTAAAAACTTTGGTTAGCATAATTCGACACCTGGTGACATAATCGCTGACATCTGACGAACGGTTTCGTCAGCTTATTGCTCCTTTCTGTTCATGTGTTAAGTTTGAAGCTGTAAATGCTCAGCAAGGATGCCTTTGTTACCGGACAGATCGCCACTAAGATGGAATGCAAAAAAACAAAAAAAAACAGTACAAAACAATAGGTGTTCGCGCTGCGCTCCAGACACCTAATAATAGATTTTTAGCGCGCACATATCCACCTGCTGGGCGCTCAGAGCGCGGAAACAAAAGAAAAACATGAATACAAACAATAGCACAATGATAGCATAGGGGAAAGATAATAAATAAATAAATTATGTGCCGAGATACATGCCTACAATGCAATTACAAATATACATCATCTTTGAAGAGTTTGTGACATAAGGTGAGTTTTAAGCATCGACTTAAATCTGGTTATACTATGACAAAGATTTGAGTTTAGTTAGAATGATTCCAGAGTCTCGGAGCTGCGACAGAAAACGACCTATCACCCCAGTTCCGTTTTGAAGTTGGTTCCTTTAGGGTGACATGTTGCTTTAAGTAGGACTTTAAGCAGTTCAGAAATATAAATTGGGCAATGTTATTAAAGATTTCTGAACAATTAGCATAGTTTAAAACAATTCTGTGAACAGGAAGCCAGTGCAGTTCTTTCAAAGATTGGCGTGATATGGCATGACTTTCTGGACGTC
>CM055831.1:12769615-12829391 GCA_029582265.1 Zoroaster sp. YZ-2022 | reverse complement strand
TGACATGACGTCACCGATAAGAACATTGGCCCAATGATAAAAACTAACACAATGCCAATGTTGGTGTCCGACTAAAACCCAACGTTGGTCCAACATGATCGCCAGCGTAATTCCAATGTTATATTGCCGACCTAGAGCCAACATTGGCCCAATGTAAGAAACTAACACAATGTCAGTGTCGGCGTCCGACTAAAACCCAACGTTGGTCCAACATGATCGCCAGCGTAATTCCAATGTTATATTGCCGACCTAGAGCCAACATTGGCCCAATGTAAGAAACTAACACAATGCCAATGTCGGTGTCCAACTAAAAAACAACGTTGGTCCAACATCGATCGCCAACGTAATCACGGCCAATGTTATATTGCCGACCTAGAGCCAACATTGCCCAATGTAAGAAACTAACACAATGCCAATGTCGGTGTCCGACTAAAAACCAACGTTGGTCCAACATTGATCGCCAACGTAATGCCAATGTTACATGTATATTGCCGACCAAGAGCCAACATTGGCCCAATGTAAGAAACTAACACAATGCCAATGTCGGTGTCCAACTAAAAAACAACGTTGGTCCAACATCGATCGCCAACGTAATCACGGCCAATGTTTTATTGCCGTCCTAGTGGCAACATTGGCCCAATGTAAGAAACTAACACAATGCCAATGTCGGTGTCCGACTAAAACCAACGTTGGTCCAACATCGATCGCCAACGTAATTCCAATGTTATATTGTTGACTTAGAGCCAACATTGGCCCAATGTTGAAAACTAACAAAATGCCAATGTCGGTGTCCAACTAAAAAACAACGTTGGTCCAATATCGATCGCCAACGTAATTCCAATGTTATATTGCCGACCTAGAGCCAACATTGGCCCAATGTTAAAAACTAACACAATGCCAATGTCGGTGTCCGACTAAAAACCAACGTTGGTCCAACATCGATCGCCAACGTAATGCCAATGTTTATATTGCCGACCTAGAGCCAACATTGGCCCAATGTAAGAAACTAACACAAGCCAATGTCGGTGTCCGACTAAAAACCAACGTTGGTCCAACATCGATCGCCAACGTAATTCCAATGTTATATTGCCGACCTAGAGCCAACATTGGCCCAATGTTGAAAACTAACACAATGCCAATGTCAGTGTCCGACTAAAAACCAACGTTGGTCCAACATCGATCGCCAACGTAATGCCAATGTTATATTGCCGACCTAGAGCCAACATTGGCCCAATGTTAAAAACTAACACAATGCCAATGTTGGTGTCCGACTAAAAACCAACGTTGGTCCAACATCGATCGGCCAACGTAATGCCAATGTTATATTGCCGACCTAGAGCCAACATTGGCCCAATGTAAGAAACTAACACAATGCCAATGTCGGTGTCCGACTAAAAACCAACGTTGGTCCAACATCGATCGCCAACGTAATGCCAATGTTATATTGCCGATTAATTGCCAACATTGGCTCAACATAAGCAGCCACCATAATGCCAACGCCGATGTTGGCGATGTAATGCCAACATTGAGCCAACGTCAAAAGCTGACATAATGCCAACGCCGACGTTGCCGACCAATTGCCAACGTTGGCCCAATGTATGAATGTTATCTGTACATGTATTCCAAATCAGTAATACTTTTTTACAGTATATGAGAAAATCCGCGATGATTTAGAACATGCTTTATAAAACCAAACTGTTGATCTATCGTATCCCATCGCAATAGGAGCTTACTTTTTGAGCTGCCTGCCCTGGACAATTCGTAACAGTTTTTCTGTTTAGCTTTAGATATGAAGTTTATGTCGTTTTTGAAGAAAAAAAACGCTCTGCCTACTGCAATTTGGTTCAAAGGTAGCCATAACCGGGAAGATTCGTTGCCTCAATCGGTCTGTCTTCCATTGAACCATAATTTAAGCGATTTCACTCAATTCAAGTCAATGCACTGCAGTACAATTTATTTCATATTGCACATACAAAAATAATAAATAATAAACAATCAAATTTAACAGACCATAGGGCTGTACGAAAATGTGATTATTCCATCACTTGTGCAATAAATCATTGTATGAACAATAAATTAGTTCATGGTTGATTTTCAGTTCCTTTGTATCTAGCCCATGCACTTCTGGGACTAGTGCGTAGCGGTAGTTAACCGGCACTTTTTGCTAATTAATTAATTACTCCTTAATTGAGCGCTCAAAAAAATTAAATTTTTTCAAGTTCCTACATCAGCCATAGCCTAACAACTTGGCATAGCCCCTTTATTGTAATTGTTTATAGTTCAGCCAGATACCATGACCCCTTCGCCACAAGACCATAGCTTGTGTACAAAGCCTGGTATACACAGCCTATATCCCTTGGCACAGCGGTACCCTTTGTGTGATCAATCATCCTGGTCTACAGGCTTGCTTCAGGATATCTGTGATCAATCATCCATGCTCAGGGGTTGCTCGACAGTGCCTGGAAGGGATTGACCAATAAAAAAACTCAGATTTGATGTGTTTGGGCAGAGATTGGCTACTGGCAAATGGGGGTGTTAGGATTTTCCCTTACACTAAATACACCGCAGCTGTCTGGCTATGTATTCTTTAGAGAGTTTTTTTCTGTACTTATTGGGCCTGGACTACATTCAGGGACTGTCTCAGGGGTAGCTGTGCAATGATTATGCATGAAAAATGGTATAAAACAGAGTTTACAGTACGTTATTCATACGTATTACACTGGGCGGTTACAAACCGCACCATACTGCTTTAGTGTTAGAAAAACGTTCAAAGAACGCCCAGAGTTAAGTTGTAGAAACGTTGCCACAACGTTAGTTTGGCAACGTCGCTACAACCACAACAGTTGTAACAACGTGCATAAACGTGGTCATGGGGTGATTGGCAACGAACGTTTATTTAACGCTGTAACAACGTCTTTATTTCATTTACTCATAACGTTGTCAGGACAAATGAGACAGTTAAGAAAGAAATCTGTCCTAAAATATTGTGACGAAAATGCCCCCTACATATGGGTCATTTTCATCAATCTTACCTTAATAATCATTACTGGTGGCTACTAATATTTTTGGTGACATTCTCCTAAGCTTCTCTTGATTATATCTAAATATTTATGATGTGGATTGACTTGTGTGTAAGTTTAATGTAACTGCTGTTGTTATTCACGTGAGCATGCATGTTCACACACTATGATATAAATAGAGTTTGTGTAAATTCAATATGGCGGATTTCAGTATAAGTCAACAGCTATGATTGGTCCTAAGCTTGCAAATTATTATCTGTCAATTTAGCATAGAAAACACACATTTTTAAGAGTAGAAAGTTACCAAGTTTTATTTTGTATAAAATTCACCCATTATATGGTATTTATTGATGAATCTTTTCATACTACAGAAATAAGTAGTACTCTTTGTAAAATTATCGTCTGCTCAGTGTTTACAAAGTTTATGAATATTGTAACGAAATGGTAGCCTTGGTGCTTGTGTGTTGGGCGCGCCATAGTGCTTAGGCGCGCCGTAGTAGCAGCGCATGCGCCGTAGGTTGGGCATGTGTTGCGTGCGCTGTGTGGTGGGTATGGGCCGCGCGCGTATTTGTTTTTTACACCGCAGCGACGGGTTTTGTGCGCATTTCGCCCTTGTGTCAAGACTATGAACCCATTCAGCACGCATGCGCGCGAAGGGAATTTCGACACGCAAAAAAAACCTACCATCAACGGAGAGGGAATGGCTCCATGAGTTCCACTGCAGAGCGCCATGGTCGACTGCAGCTTGGAGTTTTCTATCGTCGCGCGCCTAGGGTTTCGTAGTCTCTCTCTCAAGACCGGAATTGGCACTTTTACTGCACAAAACCCGTCGCTGCGGTGTAAAAAACAAATACGCGCGCCGCGCGCAGCGTCAGTATGGGGTTTTGTTCGGTTGGAGGGCATAATAATAGAGCAGGACACTACTTGTTCACTAAAGTCTTGAGGCCCCTGGTAACTCATTGGAGATCGGCCGGAATTCTTATAGCAGTTTACTTAGATGACGGATTCTGTGTAATTCCTAGTAATACCTATGAGAGTGATGAATCAAATTTACAAGTAGCAAAGGAGGTATCCAAACACATACGTAATGATTTATTACGAGCAGGTATGATCTATAATATCAAGAAGAGTTGCTGGACTCCCTCAAGCTGCACTGGGTGGTTAGGCATGAAATGGGACACAATAGCTGGTACCTTACAGGTCGTACAACGGCGTATCGACAAGATTAAACAATCAATATATGATGTTGAGCAAATTAAACCCATTAAAATCAGACAACTACATTAGTTTGTTGGGCAAATAATTTCCCTCGGTCCAGTTTGTGGTAATATCACTAGATTAATGACCAGGCATTGTCAGATTGAAATTGCAAAGGCTGATCACGAAGATATATACACGTGGTTAGATGAATTATGTAAATCTGAGATTAACTTTTGGAAGAATCATGTGTCAGAGTTGAATGTACGACGCATTTTTGCAGTTGACAAGATTAACATTTCCTGCTGTGATGCTAGTTCGATAGGTTCAGGTGCAATGATCTGTAACGATTTTCACACCGCCCACAAAGTGGAACGAAATTGAGGCCAAAAAGAGCTCAACTTGGCGAGAACTGGAAACTATACATTTTGCGATTTGTTCTTTTCTACCAATAGTTTCAGACTCCCAGTTAAAAATCTACACTGACAGCCAATCCACAGCTCACATAGTCGAGTCAGGAAGCATGAAACCAGAATTACAAAATCTAGCTGTGAGCATTTTCAATACATGTCTTAACAACAACGTTAGACTAGACGTACAATGGATCCCCAGAAACCAAAATGAACAAGCAGACCTTATCAGTAGACTTATAGACCTTGATGATTGTCGCAAAAACTCCTTCAAGTAATAAACAATTTATGGGGCCCACTTACCGTAGACTGTTTTGCGTCTTACTACAATGCAAAACTACCTAGATTCTTCTCAAGATTCTGGAACCCAGGAACGGCCGGGGTGGACGCTTTCGCACAGAATTGGTCCAAGGAAAACTGCCTCCTGGTTCCCCCTGTGGGCATTATACCAAGCGTACTTAGACATCTTTATTTATGTAAGGGAAAGGGGGCTTTAGTTTGCCCATTATGGCCTTCCTCTTCATTCTGGCCGTTACTCTGGTCCTGCTATAGAGTCTGGATAAAGGGAACTGAGAATTCATTGTTTGGGTCGGACAGCTTCCATGGGGATATTTGTGTACTTTATATTGATTGTACGAATGAGTGTAATTAACATGTCATCTAATCCATTTTTGTTTTGTTTTCCTTTTTTGCATTAGATTATTCAAAAACTAAGATATTGGGAAGAATTTCCAAGTGAAATAGCAGAATTCAAGCATATTATTTTTCACGACCTTTTGCTGTCCAAAGCAGAGGGCACCATCAAGGGATATCTCTATAAGTGCAGAGTTTTCTTTTCATGGCTCAAAGATCTTAACATCCCAGTAGTACTACCAATTCCTGAAGAAATAATCGCAGCCTACATTATAAGTAACTCAATGAACTCGGATAGCACAAAAACTACCACCGCTGCAGCCCTAAAATGGCTTCATTCATTAATCAATTCCAAACCTAACCCTCTAGATTCAAAGGTGGTGCAACATATCCTAAATGCGCAAAAGAGAAAACTTCATAAACCGCCGCATCAAAAAGAACCAATATCCTTAGATCTGGTCAAATTAATAGTGGAAAAATATGGAAAGCCCGATAGTTCCCTGATCCAAATGAGGACGGCTTGCTACATCTTACTCAAATTCACTCTTCTGTTTAGGCATGATGAAATGGCCCAACTCAAGACCAGCCATATAAAACAATTGCCGGACGGTAGAGGTGTAGAAATCTACATTCCAAGGTCTAAAACAGACGTGTTTAGAGAGGGTTTCCACCACGTTCATTTCGGATACTAAAGACCTTTATTCTCCAGTACAAGTTCTATATAGATACATGTCAAAATGCAACCTAATGTTCGGGCAGGATGAATTTCTCTTTTCGGCTCTATTATATCAATCATCTACAAAATCATATAAACCCATCGCGCAAAGACCTCTCAGCTATACTAGATGCCGGGAATTGTTCTTAGACGCACTTAAGCAGGTCGGAATAGATGATCCAAAGAAATATGGACTCCATAGCATGAGGTCAGGAGGGGCGTCACACTTGGTCAGTAAAGGGCTGTCTGAAGAATTACTTATGGAACATGGTCGTTGGAAAACCCACAATGCAAAAAACAGATATGTAAAAAGAGAAGTTTCTCGTAGATTGGAAGTTTCAAGATTACTTCAAAGTTAAAAAAAAAAAAAAAAAATTGTGCAGATATTTACAGGAACTCAGTAAAAGGAATTACGTGTATACAGAAGGTATTGGAATATTGTAAAGAAGAGAGATGAAGGTACGAAGTACCAAGACGGACAGTTGTCCGAGGAGCCTGAAGGGAAATGCTCTAAAGTAGAGCAGAATGGTGGCTAATGAAGCTTACTAACTATATATTTACTAAATTTTACTAATTTATATCAATAATAATTATTTACAACAATTAATAATAACTTTTGTACAATCAAAACTGTAACCCTGCGGTCACAGCTGGCCGTTTCCCATGCTCTGAATAATAAAGAATTATGAAATCAGAAATAGTCAGCGTCAATATTATGTCGTCTATTAGAATGAAACTATTTGTCATGCGTATGAGCGAAGCGAAGGAGCATGAAACAGTAATTTAGCAGGGCGACTACTAGTTGGTGTGCTTTCACGGAACAGCACGGATAGCTTAGCTGCGCTGGGCGGCTATCAGGATTTCGTTGTCAGGGACAGCACGGTAGTTTAGCAGGGCGACTACTAGATGGTGTGCTTTCACGGAACAGCACGGATAGCTTAGCTGGGCGGCTATCGGGATATTTTTGACGGCGTGACTTTGTCGAGTAATTCAGTAGCATTCAGCACTTGGCTCCGTTGAGTTATAGTTTCCCCCACTCTCCTTCAATTACTTCCTATTTACCTTAAGTAATTCTTACTCATCTTAAGTAATTCTTATTCCCCTTAAGTAATTCCCATTCTCCTTAAGTAATTACACTTCGCCTTCAGTAACTTAATATGCCTTAAGGGTCCAATCATTGCCTTCAGGGACAAACTTCTGCCTTAAGGGAGCTCCTTATTTGTTGAATAAATAGTTTGAATTTGAGTTTTGCCTCCGTGTTACTTTTTGTCTGTCTCGTCTGTCTAAGTTTAAGTGGTGTCACGTGCGGCAATAAACGGTCTCCATAGGACCTGTCTTCAAGTACCGGCTGGACTGCCGCTCGCCCGGAACGGTACGGGTTTCGCCACAATATTCATGATTGACCTCAATACACTTTTTGTCAATGAAATTAAGCGGTGTTTACGTTCATTCGTGAACTCAATTGACGGCCTTGTTTAGGAAACAGTATTATTTAATTAACAAGATCTTTTACTTAAATAGAAAGGGCAGATATTAAATGATATTTCAGCTCATTTCTTACGAATTAAACTGTATAAATATGTGATTCAGAGCTGATTTTAAACCTTATAATTTAGACAACTTTTGCTTATGTTGAGATTTAAGGGCGTCAGTCAGAGTCAGTCTGTGTTGCTGATCTCTGACATGTATGTGTTGTACTTAATATTTTGTGAAGTTTAATTATCAGAAATTTGGAGGAACTTTGAACTTTGAGGAAAGAGATATTTTTTAGATGAATTTACTAGTATGAATAATCGATATGACCTTTGCCTCCACATTTAATCTGAAGAATAATTAATTTTGGACGAATATTTTCCTGAATTGACTTGATATTTTCTAAGATAAAGTTTGGGGAGCTGATGCATTTGTTTGAGGTAAAATGTGTCGCCATTTGTGTAAATATTGAATGCTGGCCAATATTTATTGTTCAAATTAATTTGATTGATATTTGTGCATAACTTACCCTAAATTCTAGTAAATTAAGTCAGTCTCTGACAGATTTCCTTTATTACTGGGGAGCTGAACAAGGCTTTGGGGAGCTGTAATTAACCTTTAGGAGCTCTATTGATCTTGGGGAGCTGTATTACATTTTTGAGGAGCTAGATTAACCTTTGAGGAGCTGATATAAAATCTCGGGGAGCTGTAGGGTGCACCCCACTAAATAGTGAGGAATTCATGCGCCGAGCTGTTTATCATAAAGTGTATGCCCTCAAATTTTTCTGAAAAACAAAGATTTGAGGCCCATTCATTTGATAGATTGTGTAAAAATGGCCCACTATCATACCCTGGGGGTCCTTGGCTTCCAACTTTGAGTAATTTGGACACACTAGGCCCTGAAAAAATGGTCCTAATTTGATTTCAAGCGTAAAGCCTTTTTTTCCAAAATGTCTGCTTTTCAATGTGGACGTTTTCACTACTGTAGAGGGTGGTTTTCATTGGGATGAGAATAACTCCCTGGAAACCTGGACTTTAGACAGTAAATAGAGAATAAAATAAAAGGTTAAATATCGATCAATGTTTTTTCTTTTGGTTTTAAAAACTGTAGAACTTCTAAGTATTTTTTAATGATTTTTGAATATTTTGTGTTTAACACTGTTTACTATGGAGTTTATTTAGTGGGGTGCATCCTGTAATATTTGTTGGGGAGCTGGAGAGCTGTACTAAAGTTTGGGGGAGCTGGAGTTAACACTTGGAGAGCCAAATTGGATTTGTAAGGAGCCGGATAACGTTAGATATTGGCATAGGCGTACGGGCGAAATTTTGTAGGGGGGCTGAACATAAATTGCCCGAATGAGATGACGTCATTTCGATGACGTCATAATCATCTCGCGATATTACTCTTAAATATGAAGCCCCCTGAAGAACACAGATTGCCATTGTTATTCCTGAGCGATACATATGTTAGGGAACGAGAAACAGTTATCTTTGGTAGAGCAGTGCTCTAAGAGCAGGGAAACTGGCAACTTTATCAATTGACAATTCACAATTGTACATTATTTACAAAAAATATTACTGTTTTTCCGACCCAACCAAGGCTATCGCATCAACCATGGGCTCCTTCTCAAACGTGTCTTTCTCCAGGGCCATCTGATTTGACTCGGGGACGGCCAAACCATCGGCGTGAGTCGCATGACTGCCGGTCCGTTCGGGCTCTCCAACGGTTGTGACCAGGTCAGCGTGTTTGTGTGCTGCACCACTTTCAGTTTCAGCACTTTGGACGAAGAAACCGCTTTTTTTTGCCTGGGTTGAATCTGATGAATCCGGTCTGGATGACATTTTACTTTTCTACCATTGTGAACTACCCGAAAATGTCTCTCTTTATAGTCACTGTCAAATTCCTTCTCGCATTCCTTGCATTTAACACGGTGTCGATAAGATCGTTTACGAGACTTTGACGGTAACATAATTAGTATTGACGAATGACGGTTAAATCACCAGCAGTTGAAGTCGTTCAAGTCGAAGAAATCAGAAAGAGAAATGTAATACAACGTCGTGAGCCAAGCATGTCTCAGAGGTGTTAGGGTCATGAGTCTGGCTTTTCCCGTTGTAACCAATCAGATTTTGAGATTTAATTGTAAAGCTCACCGCATGAAACCACAGACAGACTAAGACTAACCGCCTAGCCCGGCTATCGGGCTATATGACGGTAATTTCTGTCATCACTCTCTGATATGACAATAATTTCTGTCATCACGTCTCTGATATATTCAATAGCGCCATGGTGGTACATGTATGTAGGTTTGTGTTAATTGAGAAAATGACGAATAAATTGGCCACAGATCCGCGGTTAATCTGCCACGCTAAAACTGACAGACAATACCATTTTTGCCCGAATGATTTTGCCCGAATGGCAATACCATTTTTGCCCGAATGGCTTAACTTTCATAGGGCTGGGCGGAGGGGGCTGCAGCCCCCAGCCCCCAGCCCCCGGCCCATACGCCTATGGATATTGGATGCTGAAGAATAGGTTTGGTCATTCCATAATGATGTTAATATTTTCTAGTTAATATTCAATAAACTACTGGCATCTCGAGTCAGAGGCCTTATAATATTTAAGTTGTTTAGGAAGTGGATATTGTAGGTAAGAGCCTAGTATCACTTACGTATTTTTAAGCAGATATCTTGAGGCTAAGGGCCTAGTGTTAAATAAGGTTTATAGGCGACTGGAATATATTACCTGGAAACTGGAAATCATTCCTCAGACAGCATTATCTTTGTTTACTGGTTTGATAATTATTGGGGAGCTAAGTGTAAAATAGAGTTGCTGAAGTATTCAATTAAAACATTTTGTTCTCTTCCGTTGAATGTTAAAATATCTGTGTGTAGAGTGACTTATTCTAGACAGAAGTGTTTTTTTTATCCGGTCATATATTTTGACAGCAAACCCATGTCTACCAACTAGAAATACTAAACCGGTGAGACGGAACTCAGGAGGTTTAGGCCTGTAAATGTTCCGCCTGGTGGCAGCGCTATCGTAAGAGAGAGATTATAGATTGTAATAATACAATAATACAATTTATATAATTTTTCCGAATTTCCGCCACAGTATCTTTTTGCTGATTGAATGATGTAAAGGAGCATTCATTTTCAAATCAAATTGAATAAGTTTCGTATTAAATTGAATGAAAAATGTTTGAAAGGCTGAATGTTTTTTAATCTAAATTTTATTCATTATTCCATGATGAATGAAAACAAAATAAACGCAATTTACCATGAGAAGAACAAGTGATGTTAGCACGACGTAAACAACCAGAAGACCCCGCACTGGGCATCTAAATGGGCTTGGGATGACCCTGTGGGTTGACAGACTTGAATCCCCCGTCGTCGGTGCCGCCACCTCGGCCGCTTGTTCCTGTCTTCCAGACTTCCTAGCATGTTTCGCACTCATGTTGGGCACTTCGAGTCAAACTGGTACAGACGAAAATCACCATTCCTTCAGTAATAGCAATTCTTTTCACGCCTGGAAATAGAGATAATACTATAGACACGTTACACAAGGCACTGGTCTCAGGTATTATAGAGCCAAAACACGGGGGGGGGGGAATTGGGAAATGCCACGTAATCCGATGGTTTACGCTGTAAGCCATACCATTTAATGTAACAGGGGGAAACATTGTGAAACAGTTAAATATATGCCTATAAATTTTCAGACCTTCCATATCATAATTTAATTGTTATTATTATTATTATTATTATTATTATTATTATTATTATTATTATTATTATTATTATTATTATTATTATTATTATTATTATTATTATTATTATTATTATTATTATTATTATTATTATTATTATTATTATTATTATTATTATTATTATTATTATTATTATTATTATTATTATTATTATTATTATTATTATTATTATTATTATTATTATTATTATTATTATTATTATTAATTATTATTATTATTATTATTATTATTATTATTATTATTATTATTATTATTATTATTATTATTATTATTATTATTATTATTATTATTATTATTATTATTATTATTATTATTATTATTATTATTATTATTTATTCAGCCATCACAACAAACAAAACAATACAACAATACAAAACAATACTTCCAGATGGGCTTGGAGCAACAAAAGCAAAGCAATTACTGTGATCCGTAGACCTGCTGCCCCACATCTGGTTGTAAAACAAGGAGTAGATAAAAATATATATTGATTTAGAATAATTTATGTAAATAAAAATAAACAAATAATCAAAAAAGATATATATATATAAATACATGTACTTCAAGGGTTTTAAATTTAAATATAACATTAAAAAGCATGAAATATGTGAGAATACTCCAGTTTTTAAGAGTAGAAAAAAGGAAAAAGAATACTGATGAAAACTGAAGTGAAATTAAAATGCACAAGGCACTTCAAATTAAAAATATGAAAAGAATTGATGAAACCTAAAGAGCACATTACGCTGTAAATGAATAAAACATTCATTAATAAATAAATAAATAATAAATAAATAAATAAATAAATAAATAATAAAATAAATAAATAAATAAATAAATAAGTAAATAAATCAATAACTCAATTTAAAAAAAATATATATATAAGTAAGTATACAAATAAAATTGACCATTACACTCCAAATAATAAAAACGTGACATGTTTAAAAAATAAACACAATGTGTCAAAATTAAACACAATGTGTTTAAACACTAAACAGGGGATATTTAATCCCCCTAAAAGCTTTGTGTATTTATTGTGAAATTAACAATGTCACAATTGTAACTCTTTCCTGCCACGACTATTTTCAAAGTGCCACACGCAACAGTGCAAACAAAAAAACACACGCAAGTATATTAAACTCCCCCCCCCCCCACATCAAACTGATAAAATAATGTATGGAAGAGGTCACGAGCACTGAAACCTTTACATATAATTATATGTAAAACGATGTATCCATGTACACTGTACCTGTGATTGTACATACATATACACATATACATGCATCGTACAAACACTACCCATACGGGTGCACCCCACTAAATAGTGGGGAATTCATGCGCCAAGCTGTTTATCATAAAGTGTATGTCCTCAAATTTTTCTGAAAAACAGAGATTTGAGGCCCATACATTTGATGGATTGTGTAAAAATGGCCAATATCATAACCTGGGGGTCCTTGGCTTTCAACTTTGAGTATTTTGGACACACTAGGCCCTGAAAAAGTGGTCCTAATTTGATTTCAAGCGTAAGGCCTTTTTCCAAAATGGCTGTTTTTCAGTGTGGACGTTTTCACTACTGTAGAGGGTGGTTTTCATTGGGATGAGGATAACTTCCTGGAAACCTGGACTTTAGACAGTAAATAGAGAAGAAAATAAAAGGTTATATATCGATCAATATTTTTTTCTTTTGGTTTTAAAAACTGTGGTATTTTTTTTTACGATTTTTGAATATTTTGTGTTTAACACTGTTTACTATGGAAGTTTATTTAGTGGGGTGCACCCATACGGCCGCCGCCCGCCATTATTGACAGTACATCAGTACAGTGCATGCATGCAGGACACGTACACTAGCACTGTGCATATCAATGTGCATGTGCATGCACTAGATAACAGACTACATGCATCGTACTGGCAGGCCGCTGTCCTAAAGGGAGTTAGGCTTAATATAGCTGAGGCGTTGTTTGGCACGTTTAAATGTAAGGCCATTTGTTTTCCTCCAGTAAATCTTGGGTTTTTCTGAAATCGAGGCAAACATTTTACAATGGCTTATGATAATAAAATGTCTGTATGTTGTTTAGTTTCCTTATGACGTAATTACCTCTCTAAAAGTGGTGAAATGTCAATTAGCGATATTTGTTTAGAGCACCTCTTAAAGAATATTAATTAATGTTTACAACATTTTTATACGAAATGTTTTTCATTATATCGTTCAACAATTAAACACTTGCTGTAAATTTAAACACTTAAAATAATAATAAACAACGTAACATGTTTATTGCTGTCACAGCCAATAAACTTGCCAGAGTGTTAACAAATATAACGTGTTAACGTTTTTATTCTGTAAACATCGAGAGAAGGAGAAGAAAAAATAGAGCTTATGTTTGTTGGAACAAACACACGGCGTTCGTGTCAACTTCCCGTTCAATCAAATTATCATCGATGTCAATCATATTTTGCAAAGGTGTATCATCTTTTATTATAACAATATCAATTTCATATTCAAAAGACCTATTAATTTTGCGTTAGAATATGTAAATATGTTAAATTTGAACTTCCTGTTTATACCAGAAGTAAAGGTCAGATCAGGTGATTTGAAGGTAATATACACCCATCACAACTTATAAGTTCCTCCTAATATTTTTATAGAATATCTCAACAAGTATTGCATGAATTTTAAAAATTCAAAAAGCAAATGACAGAATGACATGTTCTACACAGCTCGTAATGAAATGGTTGAAATTCAATCATGCATGCACAATTGACAGTGATTTGAATGAAAATTCAGCTGAAAAATTTTGCAGTACAAAGCATTGCTTCTAGGGCATGTTACACATGTAGTTTTCTGTAAAAACTCATTCATCAATAAGAATGGTATTGATGGCTGTTTCATAATAAGAAAAGAATATTCAAAGAGCAACATGCAACATGCATGTCCATTGTTTTAGAAGAGTAGAGCAAGCGTTTAATATGGAATTGGTCCTCCATTATTCTCCATAACAATTGTAAGAGGTGTTCGCGCTGTCGCACGAACACCTAAAAAAAGAACAATTTCAAAAAGGTGTTCGCGCGACAGCGAACACCTAAATATTTAAAAAGACATTTACACAAGATATTTACACAATCTTACATATCTTGATTTATGTGACATTTCGTACACAGACATGACTCCAATCTGACCTCTCCTTCCGGTCGAAACCGGAAGTTTCAGTAAACAATTATTTTGAACACGTTTATAGGGTCCATGATATGGTATTTGGGACATGCTTTCAGTGGCCAAAATTACTATTGACTTATGACTGATGACGTCATCATATGTGTCACAGCGCCCTCTGGCAACAGGTTTAGAAAATAATAATTTATCTGAAAAAACAGGAAATTTTAATATGACTTCTGTGAATAAAGTGACTAGTAACATCGTATCTTTTCAAAAAATAGGTTTGATGACGTCATCAAATTTCAGAGCGCCCTCTAGCGGGAGTTTTAAAAAGGTATTATTTTCCAATCTCAGAAATTAACCCTTTCGATCCCACGGGCTCGAAAAAGAGCCTTTGTTGTGATACGCTTCGATCCCGTGGGCTCTAAAAGGTGCCGGGAATCGGCATGCCCTTGACGACCACGGCTACTTAATTCACCACCTGAAAATGCTTGAGTGGTTTTTTTGGTTGGCGCCCTCTGTTGACAGGAATAAAGTGTATAAAAGTTCATGAAAAGAAAAGCGCGTGACTTTTTGCGGTTTTACCGGTGCTAGCGTCCACTCGCTTCCACAACGGTCACTTTTTATTTGCAATCATGATGGAAACGAACATAAATGATGGCATTTTGGCTGAGATTTTGGCAGACAGTGGCTCAGAATCAGATGACGAAGTAACGGATGACGACAGCACATTAGAACTAAAACTTCCAGCGGAATTCGTTCAAGAGGTAGGCCTAAATCACAGTAAAAATTAATAACTAACACTAGTAGTAGTAACACTAACAGTTAACGTTACTCTTCCTGGCCCAATGCAAATTAATGTATTTCACTTATTTTCCTAGGCTATAGCGTAAATATTGGATGCATTTTTTATATGCTCAAGGGGGTTACAACTGTTGGAGTTGAGGAATGTAAATTTAGAAAATGGATCCCTTTAATAGGATTGACCAAATCCCCACCCCCTGGAATGGGTCAAAAAAGTCAAGTGAAAATGTACAATTTTTAGTAGTTTGTTGGGGTAATATTTGTATTCATTGAAACAGCAAGTTGATGTATAGATATAAAGCATAGAAATTTTAACATCCACCCATAGCCGGTCGTGCTGTTTAGCGTCAACAAGCTGAAAATGCACTCTTACTCTTAGTCTCAAGCTTCCAAAAGAATAGCCTCGTATTCGAAAGGCCCTTATAAGTCGTATTATGCAAGAAGTTGGGGGAATTCACATTCACAATCCCACATTAAAACGAAAATTTATCGACAACGAGTTTTGGAGAGTGGATGGAAGAAGCCATATTTCTTTTCTCAGCACAATATTCATTTTGCGCATGACCCCCTGTGGCCTGTGCACATGCAGCAAAGTAGCATTGAGATATTGTATTTACAAAGGACCGAGATTAATCCTCCTTTGTCTTGTTTTTCTGTTGCAGCCTACCTACCAAGGTGACAGCCGGCCGAGATCAAGGAGGACGACAGGAAAGTTATATTTCTGATCCGGTTGGGAACGACGAGACCATTACGAGCGTGGGACTGTGCAGTTCACTGGAAATCCTGTCCCCACCGGCGACTTTGCCACACTGTCGGCAGTGGAGATCTTCAACTCGTGTGGGATATGCTCGTCGACGAGACTAATCGCTATGCGCAGCAAACAATAGACTCAAATCCTGATCAACAATTCTCCTGGCACCCAACCAACATTCCAGAAATGGGCATAAACAAATCCTCTCAATACAAGATGTACTGGTCGACATCTGAAGTTCTTCACATCCCATTCTATCCGTCGATCATGTCCCGTAATCGGTTCAGTTCAATTCTTCGGTTTCTCCACATCTCAAATAACCAAATTCCTCGTAGAGCCTTGGCTAAACGGGACAAACTTCGGCCCTTGATAGAAGTCCTCGTCCCGAGGTTTCTCAACCTGTATAACCCTGCGCAGAATCTGTCTCCAGACGAGAGTGTGTTGAAATTCAAGGGACGCTTTTGTTCAGTACATGCCTAAAAACCTATCAAACGGGGTATTAATAAAGCATTCTCCCTGAACGAGTCCAAAACAGGATACACGTGTGCTTGGAAACTGTACACAGGAGCCGACGACACCCAAACTGTTTATGATGCAGACGTACATGTAGATTCCAAGTCAGACTGCCATCCACCAAACCCAACAGTTGCAGGAAAAGTAGTCATTGATCTGGTCCATGGACTTGAGAATAAGGGACACGTAATATATTGTGATAATTACTATACTAGCCCAGCTCTTTTAGCTAAACTTGCTAAACTAGGATTCAGATGTTGTGGAACTGTTCGTTACACTACACAGGAATACCCCAGGCCGCAAACCCAAAAAACCATAAAATGAAGAAAGGAGATGACCCATTTTTTTGGTGAAAGGTGGGCAATTTGTATCGTTTGGCAAGACAAAAAATCTGTAACACTTTTAACTAATGTAGGCAACACTGATTTGTCCAAAAAGCAAATTCGGTGTAATAAGAGCACAAGTGGATTTCGTGATGTTATGAAGCCCAATTGTATTGAAGATTACAACAAAAACATGGGTGGAACTGATCTTGCCGAATGTTTTCTGTACTACAATCATACACACAGAAGCTTGAAATGGTGGAAAAGAGTTTTTTCCATATGCTGAATATCTGTATTGTCAATAGCAGAGTAATATTCACCAGCATAGCAGGGAACAAAAATGTCAGTAACCTTGATTTTCGTATAGGGATTGTACAGGGCTTGCTGTTGGGTTGGGATAGTAACGCAACAAGTCAGTTGAGATACCATATTCCTAGTGAGTTGACAGGGCAACAGCACTATCCTGGCAAAACCCCCAACGGAAAGAAACGCGACTGCATTGTTTGCAGTAACCGAAAATTAGGCAGGCGAAAACAAACAAAGATGATCTGTAAACAATGTACACAACCTATGTGCATAGTTCCTTGCTTTGAGAAATACCACATCACTTGATTGTAAATCTGTACCATTTGCCTTCAACCCCCCCCCCAATTCAATGTTGGGAAAGGTCGGACAAGCCGCAGATTGCAGTCCAAACCAACATTGAATTGGGGGTGGGGGTGGGGTGTTAGCATGGATTGTGATGTATGTACACTGAATACAAGTAAATGGTTCATTTCCAAATAGAAAACCAAAACAAAATCCCAAAAAATCTCATCCAAGTTATTGTTTTTCACATGGAAAAGAAATCTTATATATGTACCGTATTTGCATGAAATATCACCCATTTGTATTACTTTTCTTCAGTGTAAATACTGATCTAAATATTTCATTGTTTTGCTTTTACACTTAAAAAATCTGCACAATATGTTCCTCCCTTTGTATACTCATTTTTACCATCAGTTTAACATACAAATATATTTGAGCCATTTGGTATGTACAGTACACATGTAAAAAAAAAGTGTCTATTACTGCAGAGTGAGGGCGCACTTCAATGAAATTGTGAAAAACCCACTGGTGCTGAAGTGACATTGGGCTCCTAATTACTGTGGTAAAGAAGGGTACTCTCTTACATAACTGGCTGGTAATGAAAGGGTTAAACCAAAGCAGATACTAGCGTTAATTTTTCATGTTTCATTGTGTCATATAAGTGACCTTCAAATCACCTGATCTGACCTTTACTTCCGGTCAGGAAGTTCAAATTCAACTCAAATTCCAACAAACACTTGAGCTCTAGTTTTTTTTCTTCTCCTTCCTCGTGAAACCTATCCAGCAAAAAACATAGTTGCCAAGCTCAGAATGACTTCATAATTTGCACTTACAATCATTGGAATTCCTAAATTTCTCTAACACCAACAACGTCAAGAAAATCATCACTAATTGATTTTCTATTTAATTATTAGTAATTAAATACAATGCCTCAATGCTTCTGACCGAACGGACGTTATGCATGTGTGCCACACATGTATCGTCCACAGCAATGCACTGTGTATGTCAACTCGTGTGACTCATCGCAGAAACGAGACAATAAATACAATGTATGTACAGTATACAGAGTGAATACACGTTCTTTTTCTCGTCTAAAAGAAGTTTTTTTTTTCAAAAACAAACAAGCTTGCATAATTCCCACGTTTCCAAAACACCTTAAAAATACCTAGGAAATTTAAGATGTTTCATTGGCAACGTGGTGTAGGTCTGGAAACTTTGTGGATTCTTCAAGAAAAGGAATATCTGAAAACAAACTGTAACCATGAACCGCGTACAGAACTTTAAGAGCAGAATAAAATATATCAGAAACTCCAACGAATTATTCTCATTCCCAGTGCTTATGAGCAGCCTCGTACCCACTGCTCGTGAATAATAATATAAATAATGCACAGATGACAAGAACACACGTTCTTTCATCGTCTAAAAAGAAGCTTGCATAATTACCACGGTTGCAAAATACCCTTAAAGACCCAGTAAACTTAAAATGTTTCATTGGCAACGTGTTTCATTTCTGGAAAAGTTTTCTTCAAGAAAAGGCAACTGAACAGCATGAACAGCATTACAGAAGTTTAGGCGAAATATATAAGACCCCCGTGAACTGTCCTCATTCCCGGGGTTTATGAGCAGCCTCGTACCCACTGCTCACGAATGCTTATAAATAATTAATGCACAGATGACACGAAAATTTCACTAGTTAAGCATTACAGATTTGAGAAATCATAATTATGCAAGAGAAATAGCGCCACCATGCATGCTTACAGGCGACACACTTTACCCAAGTGATATAAAGTCCACATAATGTCACATAATGTCTTCCCAACCTTCTGTTTTTATGATGTCATCATATCTCATTAACCACGAAAGATAAATAAATCTCCACCATAATAGAGGTATATATATAAACCCCTCAAACAAAGTTCTGCAATTCAAGTTTGAGGGATGATATCTTTCTTGTTACTGATGTATGAAAAAAGAAACTGGTGTCATTGAAAAGCTTGATTATTCCTCTTTACAATGATGTGTCATTTGTGATGCTTATGCAATCATGGAATGCGCAGTCCTTCTGAATATGCAGCAAGGTCAAAAAAATGAAATGTTGCAAAATTCGTTGTTTTCAATAGTTAATTCATCCAAACTTTAATGACAAAACAACGATGACACAGACAATTTTTTTTCTCTCACTCTCCTCCTTCTTTTATTGAGAAATGGTTACATGTCAGTAAGTCAGTAGCGGGTAGATGACCTGAACACAGCAAACCACGGCCTGACACCTCCTCCTCATGCTGTTCACCAGCCTCGTCACACGAAGCTGTGGGATGGCGTTCCACTCTTCAACAAGGATCAGCCGGAGTTGTCCAATTGCTTGGGCCTTTGGGAGATTCGATAAGCGTGCATCTTTAAACATCTTACAAACGACCACTCAGTAAACTGCAGCTCTACCTCACACAAACATTATTGAAGGCACCATTGACATTCATGCAAGACATGCACTGTCATCTGGGCACTATTCAAAACACATTGCATCTTCACAAGGAAATGGAGACTTCGGTGTTGAAAACAATGCTTTTTGCAACATTTCACTTCAGACTTTGCCCTATATTCAGGAGTACTGCACATTACATGATTACATAATCACGGCAGATGGCACATCATTGTAAAGAGGAATAATCAAGCTTTTCAATGACACCAGTTTCTTTTTTCATACATCAGTAACAAGAAAGATATCATCCCTCAAACTTGAATTGCAGAACCTTTTTTGAGGGGTTTATATATATATATATATATATATATATATAAATACATGTACCTCTATTATGGTGGAGATTTATTGACGATATTTTCTCCATCTGGTGTGGTGGCCAAGATAGCCTAGATGAATTCATCAAATACATTAATTCATTCCATCCCACCATCAAGTTCACTGCCAACTACTCTCCTAATAGCGTGAACTTCCTAGACGTCACCATCAACAAATCCCCCAGGGCATCTCGACTGATGTCTATTGTAAACCCACTGACACTCATCAATACCTCCTTTCTGACAGCTGCCACCCCAAGCACTGCAAAGAGGCATTGCCTACAGTCAAGCCCTCCGTATAAGACGTATCTGTTCCACTGATACATTATACATGATACGGTCGTCTGAACTGACAAAACACCTTGTATCTCGGGTCATAGCAAACGCAGGGTCCAACTAGCAATCAACAGGGCCCTCTGTACCCCCCGTAGTACCCTCTTGGCTACCCCGGGTAACAAGAAAACCCTTCCCAACAGAGTTCCCCCGGTCACTACTTATCACCGGCACCCCAGATTACCCAGACTTTCATCTATCGTAAATGATAACATGACTATTTTAAACTCGTCTGATAGGTTACGCTCAGCCATCCCTGAGCCCCCTGTGATTGCTTTCCGTCGCCCCGTAACCTTGGAGATATATTTGTTCGGTCTAGCTCCCTAGCTTCCCGTTTATATAATATTTCAGGTCAGTTTCTCCCTATAAATCTACTTTGTGTACAATCACGTAAAAGGCTTGTGTCCCGTTGTGTGATCCCCGCTACTGACGTTACCCAGGTTGTTTGCATCTGACCGGGGCTTGATCCCTGGCTACTCGGCAGATATGGTTTGGCCTAGTCTGACCTGGCCCCATAGAGCAATAGATAATTGGCATAAATGGACCGCCCACCAACATAGGGGCTGGTTAGCTCATCAGTTGGTAGAGCACTCGTACGGTATTCGAGAGGTCGCGGGTTCGAGTCCGGCATCAGCCAATCTTTCTTTGCTCGCTACCCGTTTATATAATATTCAGGTCAGTTTCTCCCTATAAATCTACTTTGTGTACAACCACGTAAAAGGCTTGTGTCCCGTTGTGTGATCCCCGCTACTGACGTTACCCAGGTTGTTTGCATCTGACCGGGGCTTGATCCCTGGTTACTCGGCAGATATGGTTTGGCCTCTGACCTGGCCCCATAGAGCAATAGATAATTGGCATAAGTGGACCGCCCACCAACATAGGGGCTGGTTAGCTCAGTTGGTAGAGCGCTCGTCTGGTATTCGAGAGGTCGCGGGTTCGAGTCCGCCATCAGCCAATTTTTCTTTGCTCGCGAACCGTTTATATAATATTTCAGGTAAGTTTCTGAGGACGATCAGAGCATACTGATCGAAACGTCGAGTTGTACCCTCAGTTCTTTTCAGAACTAATTACTACTCAATTGAGATTCCACATGGTGTCACCGCAATTAGTCTTACTTTTCTCCATATAAATCTACTTTGTGTAAAACCGAAAATGTTCATGTAATTTTTTTTTTTTTTTTACAGAACCTCATAATGAAATGATACCCCTGAATTGCAACAAAAATAGTGTCCCTAACCCTCCACCCTGTTGATTACAGTACAATGACTAACATTAAACAAATGTGTATGATTTGCAAACAGTGTATAAGCTAATGTGTGTACGTTATCCTTGTTTGGAGGAAATCCATACCACTTGATAGTGTCAATCCTTGTAAACAGACAGGTAGGCCTATTACATTACTTTGCATTTGCAGGTTCACGTATACCAGCTTCCTCAAAGCCCCACCCCAGCCCCTATTTCAGTGTTGAGGACAGGATGGCGCCCTTGGCCAAAATTCAATGCAACATTGAAATGGGGGGTGAGTGTTGCAGACCGTCATGTACGTCTGATAGTAATTGCATCCTATCAGTGTGGGTGTCAAGGCTTAACTGTAAAATCTTACTTGGTAGCCAAAAGGATAATGCTTTGTCACGTTCATCATGTTGTTGTTTTACAATGTTTTATTTGATTTGTATATAAATTCTGCATATATAACAAGGATTTAATCAATGTATCAATTGTTCTGATTAATCTGTACTGAATTCTTGTAGTTCAGCATTACGGTTTGGAATACATAGAAATGCCATGCGATTAAATGAGAAACACCTTAGCATGAGTCTATGACATTTTTTTTTTTAACGCAATGTTCTTAAGGAGTGAAACTTATGATCCAGACCCCAGAACTATCGCCTCGCACACTAGCACCCGGGCCCGGTCCATATTCACACTTTATAGTCCTTTTCACACTTCCCATTGCGACCCCAGGACGCTCCCAGGGTATTCTCACCCCAGCGGTTACTCCGGCGCATTTTCACACTGGACTCGCGGAAATCTGCTCTCGTATTCCCTGGATCTATTCTTTCCCAGGAGGGATATATGTAGTTTCACACTGTTTATAGGGCTCTACCCGTGTTTATCGCAATCTCGGGAAATTACAGTTGAAGTTTTTACATTTCGCTTTGAGCGGATTGCCCTGGGAAATGCGTTCTCCCGCGGAAATAGCCTCCCTTCTCCAGAGTAGGGATAAGACCGCGGTAGGCTCTACAAATAGTGTGAAACTACATATAAAGATACAATCATACTGAAACATCATTCTATTCTGTCTGAAGTGTTCTCATCTTAGAGAAAAAATAATAGGTGTTGACGAATATACAACAAGATTCTGGACTAGAAAACTAGAGAGTTGAAATGAACGTGTTACCAATTGCCAGTGCTGTACCTTCCCTTTACAAATTGAAATCTATTGTACAATACGGTAGTTCTGCCCAGGGTCTCGAAAAGGGGGGAGGGGCACATGGCAAAATAGGGGGCACACGAAAATACGTATGTTAAATTTATGTGCACGGCGATAAAAACATGCCCTTTGCCTCTCCACTACCAAACCCATCCCAGGGGAAAAAATTTTTTTGCTGAAACATCGATATTCCAAAGTTTGTAATTCCAAGTGATAAGTTTCATACTTATGTCGAAATAACACAAAGGCCTAACCGTCAGTTAATTTTTATTATGCACTTTATACTGTTACAATATTTAAAGTAATGGTAAACCGCCGCTCCAGTTCAAGAACCATAGAAATAACTATTTCTTTGAGATTGTACAATTAATGTTTCCTATCAGGTAACGTACATTAGGCACAATTTGTAATTAAGTAATGATATACGTGTACACGTACATGTACATGTATTAAACAAAGTCAACATGCAATCAGTCCTAAGCAAAACAACTTTATGAGCCTGCATGTTTATTTTGACCTAAGGGACCCTCGCCAATCTCGCCTGCAAAAACTACAGGGCCATTCTCCCAGTATTATTGCGAGACTCACCTGGAATTAAAGCAATGATGAAGGTGCAGTCCTTAAAACTTCCATTGTTAACACCCTAATCCATTGACAAAAGCACGTTCCTTAGGTTATGACGGCCGCGTGGCTGCGTTAGCTAGTGCTTTGTTAACAAAGTCAATCCTTTAACTGTGAAGTACATGTATATTCCAGTACGAGTGTAAATTTACACGTACACGAAACAGAAATACCCTCACTTAAATACCATACTATATGTTTTCCAAATACATTTTTTAGTTGTTTAAATAAAATAAATATTACCGTCACGTTTAATGTGATGAATGAAATTTGTCAAATGCAGTTTTATACTATTTAATAGGAGAAATTAAGGTTATCAAACTCTTCACATAGGGGAAATCTGAACGGTGTTCAATGTAGCTATATATCAAGAGGCAACCCAAGAGGCAACCTTAGCACCCTTCTGGGGGAATCGGCAGACCCCCGGTCCCTCCTTTACTTTCCCGCACCGTAACCAACTATCGAATAGGGGAGACATGCGGCGGCCCCAAACCGTTGCTGCTGCCGCAGCTGCCATGTCCCTGAATTAGGTCTGTTCTAGGGCTTCGAACCGGTGCGTCCCAGCTCTGGAAGTCCCGCGATTGACACTTCCAGTGGTCCCGCCAACGTGCTGCGCCATCTGGACCATGTTGGTATTAGACAGGTTAAATTAAACCTACTTAAATAAAGGGTTTGAAATATATTGCTACACAAAAAAGGGAAAAAAAGCAGGCGGGATTCGAACCGATCGCCTGTACGGATGTCAAGCGTCTAATCCATTAGACCACCACTTCACCTGACTGTTTGCTATGAAAGAAGGTTCATCATCATTGACGTGATGGAAAGATAACGGGAATGCTCATTGATTTTGAAGTCCAACGTGATAATTGTTTATTTTCATTTTGGTTTTGTAATAAGTAAGACTAATTGCGGTGACACCATGTGAAATTCTCAGTTGAGTAGTAATTAGTGCACCCCACTAATTAGTGAGGAATTCATGCGCTGAGCTGTTTACCATGAAGTGTAAACGCAGAAATGTTTCTGAAAAACAAAGATTTCAGGCCCATTCATCTGATGGATTGTAAAAAATGGGCCACTATCAGAACCTGGGATCCTGAATTCCAACCGTGAGTATTTTGGATACACTAGGCCCTGAAAAAGTGGTCCTAATTGGATTTCAAGCGTAAGGTCTTTTCCAAAAGGCTGCGTTTCAGTGTGGACGTTTTCAATACTCTAGAGGGTGGAATTCAATCAAACAGCTGTATGTTAATAAGGGACACAACGTTAAGTGACATGGTTTGTGAGTGAGTCAATTTTAAAATAAAATAATAGTAATTAAAGCTATTATTTATATATTTTTTCAAAACTAATTTCTGCAGAAAGTTAGTCAGAGGTAATGACCAGGCATTGGGGAGCGTTGAATCTTCTAGGCGAACCCAGCGTGATAACCACCTTAGCACCCTTCTGGGGGAATCGGCAGACCCCCAGTCCCTCCTTTACTTTCCTGCACCGTAACCAACTATCGAATAGGGGAGAGACATGGCGGCCCCCAAACCGTTGCTGCTGCCGCAGCTGCCATGTCCCTGAATTAGGTCTGTTCTAGGGCTTCGAACCGGTGCGTCCCAGCTCTGGAAGTCCCGCGATTGACACTTCCTGTGGTCTGGCCAACGTGCTGCGCCATCTGGACCATGTTGGTAATAAGCCCCTTTCCAACTTACACGATTTTTTTTTGCTACGGTAGAGCACGATTTTTAAAAGTTGAAAAATCGTGCTCAGTCGTGCTGTACCGTAGCAATTCACACTCAAAAAGTTCAAGGTCTATCGAATTCTACGTCTTGTCAAGACGCTATCAAGACGCCGTCAAGATGTGGTACGGCAGTAGTGCGATAGTGCCACGACAGTGTTACGGTAGAGTTACGACATTGTCAAGATTTGTCACGGCGTACCAAGAAATGCCAAGATTGTACTACGACGTCACTACGGTGTCAGTACGATTTCACAAGACGCCAGTGCGACGCCAGTATGATTTCACAAGACGTCTGTACGATTTAATTAATCACATGACGGAAAAGGCGCAATTGGTGAATTTATAATTATTTTGGATGTTGTCGTTGTCGTCATAATTTTTAAACAAGAGACAAGAGACATGTGATAAAAACACACACTATCAGCAGAGACACGTGATAAAAAATCATGTTCTTGCTGGCGTCTTGTTGGCGTCTTGTTTAAGTCTTGCTAGGTCGCAGCACCATCGTAGCGGCATCGTATCAGCATCGTAGCGAAGTCTTGGCCTACCGTAGGTGTTGCGGCCACCACGAATGAGTACGAATGGACAAGACGCCGTCACGACATACCACGACAACGTAAAGACAACGTTACGACTGTAATACGATGCTGCTTGCGGTGGACCACGATTTTTTCCACTGCTTGATGGTAGAGCAAGATTTTTTGAACATTCCCAAAAATCGTGCTACCCACGGTGCCATCAAGATCTACTGGTGCGCTACGGTGGACCACGATTGACCACGAACATGGCCACGACGCCGTTGCGATTGTAAATAATTGAAAATCGTGCTCTACCAGCAAAAATCGTGTAAGTGGGAAAGGGGCATACAGGTTAAAATAAACCTACTTAAATAAAGGGTTTGAAATGTATTGCTACACAATAAAAGAAAACAAAAACGCAGGCAGGCAGGATTCGAACCGGGAACGCCTGTATGGATGTCAAGCGTCTAATCCATTACACCACCACTTCACCTAACTGTTTGCTATGAAAGAAGATTCATCATCATTTGATGTGATGGAAAGATAACGGGAATGCTCATTGATTTTGAAGTCCAACGTGATAATTGTTTATTTTCATTTGGTGTTGTAATAAGTAAGACTAATTGCGGTGACACCATGTGAAATTCTCAGTTGAGTAGTAATTAGTGCACCCCACTAAATAGTGAGGAATTCATGCGCTGAGCTGTTTACCATAAAGTGTAAACCCACAAATTTTTCTGAAAAACAAAGATTTGAGGCCCATTCATCTGATGGATTGTGTAAAAATGGACCAGTATCAGAACCTGGGATCCTTGAATTCCAACCGTGACTATTTTGGATACACTAGGCCCTGAAAAAGTGGTCCTAATTACTGTACTGCCACTGGTCATGAACCAACACATTTTTGTTTTTTGTTTTTGTATTTAATTTTTTTTATTCTTTGGTCTATCATTGCAGAGAAATTTCAGAGAAGTTCTAATTTATGTGAAAATAATTATATGTCACAGTGAACATGCTGTAAAAAATAATAGGAAGGTTTTATAAGTACATGGACAAAGAATAAAGTATTTGAAAATTAAGATAAGTTCTAATTTATTAGAATGGGGAAAATAGTGTATACTTTTAGAGTAGCTGGACCATTGAAATTGAAAAGGGCATTGGTTTGTTTTCAAAATTGCACACAATTATTCTTGACAATGTGTAATAAATTAAAGAAATGTTCTCGCACGAAAGTGACATCAAAAGAGAAAGGTATTTTAGGAAATTGCCGAGTCTCATATACTCATAATTATAGTTTCATGTGATTGTCAGAGATGTCTGAGAGAGGCCTCAGGAGCAGGACCTACAAGTACATGTATTGTATCATGAATATTGTGCATTTTTCCTGTGAAATAATTGTCTATGTAAGTTGATTTGTATCTGAGAAGGGTAACAAATTAAGGAAAAGTGCAGTAAACAATCACTACTAACACTAGGCTACTTATTTAATTTGTGCACAAACTGAAGATTTTTGGAGAAAACAAAAATTACAAAATATGGCATAAAGTTTCTACTGAAAAATTGCCATAACCTTAACAACTGAATTTTCCTATCCTTATTTATATTCTAAATACATTTTGGTGACATCTGTTCATATTTTGTTAGAAAAGGGGCGAGTTGTTTACTGGGGCGAGTATGTTCACGTACCTCCATGACGTAACTAACGTTACTCGTTAGTTAAACAGGCACAATGCAACGACGAATGGCCAGCCAACTGACGTTTAAAAAATGGCTTTTCTTTGTATAAAACACGAAGATAAATACAGGAAATTCTCTTAAAACTAACTTCAAGATACTTACCCTTTACGAATGTGTTGGCGATCCATTCTTTCAGGAAATCGAAGACCTATTTTTGGGGTCAATACTCTAACGAGTCTAAAAAATTACGTCTGGGCCATGGGCACCACACACGCCGCAAACAGCGTCGATATCGATTGTACTGTACATGTAACTCCATTGTAACCAAATATAGTGTAGCCTCATATTGCGCCATGCGGCGCTATACGATATTTGATTCTTTCATGCAACGTAACTAAAACGTTTTAAATTTGATTTTAAAAACTTTGATTTAGCATAATTCGACACCTGGTGACATAATCATGACATCACAGCGAACGGTTTCGTCAGCTTGTTATGTTCTGTTCATGTGTTAAGTTTGAAGGCTGTAAAATGCTCAGCAAGGGATGCCTTTGTTACCGGACAGATCGCCACTAAGATGGAGAAGTAAAAAAAACAAAAAAACAGTACAAAAAACAATAGGTGTTCGAGCCACGCGCTCGAACACCTAATAATACAGATTTTAGCGCGCACATATCCACCCTGCTGGGCGCTCAAGGCGCGAAACAAAGAAAAACATGAATACAAACAATATACAATGATAGCATAGGGGAAAGATAATAAATAAATAAATTATGTACCGAGATACATGTACCTACAATGCAATTACAAATATATATCATCTTTGAAGAGTTGTGACATAAGGTGAGTTTTAAGCATCGACTTAAATCTGGTTATACTATGACAAGATTTGAGTTTAGTTGGAAGATGATTCCAGAGTCTCGGAGCTGCGACAGAAAACGACCTATCACCCCAGTTCCGTTTTGAAGTTGGTTCCTTTAGGAGTGACATGTTGCTTTAAGTAGACTTTAAGCAGTTCAGAAATATAAATTGGAGCAATGTTATTAAAGATTTCTGAACAATTAGCATAAGTTTAAAAACAATTCTCTGTGAAACAGGAAGCCAGTGCAGTTCTTTTCAAGATTGGCGTGATATGGCATGACTTTCTGGACAAAGTCACAACACGATCTGCTGTGTTTTGTATGTGCTGAAGACGAGATATTTGATTCTGCGGAGACCGTAAAGGAGATATTCCCGTTATCGAGCCGTGATGTGACAAACGCATGTATAATTTGTTCAGCAGCACTTTTATTCAAATATTTCTGATATGAAATGATGATATGCGAACAATGTTGGAAATATGTGGTTTTAAAGTCATTGTCGAGTCAAATATAACACCCAGATTACGTGCATGTAATGAGGGGGTTATCTGCGAGTCACCAATTGTAATAAATGGAAGAGAAACTTTAGACAATTGCTGACGTGATCCAAATAGAACAAATTCTGTTTTTTCATCGTTCAATTTCAGGAAGTTTTGTCTCATCCAACTTCGAATCTCTTGAATACATTTCTCCAGTGTTTTAATGCAAAAATCGGCCGGTTCTTGAGAAGATTTAAAAGTAATGTAAAGCTGCGTGTCATCAGCGTAAACATGGTAATTTAAATTATACTTCAAAATGATATCACGAACTGGAAAGTGTATAAACAGTAAACCACTGTGGGCCGAGCACAGCAGCCTTTGGGGTACAGAATAGTCCAAGAATAACAGGCTCGGAGATAGCGTTACCAATACAAACATGTTGAGGCCTATTTTAAAAGGTAGGACTTACACCAATCCAGGGCTGTGTCATGTTCCAAGATGATATTGAAGGCGGAGAGAAGGATTTTATCATCGACCGTGTCAAAAGCGGCGCTTAAGTCTAACAAAACTAATGCAGTGATTTTCCCCTCATCCATGGCAGATAAAATGTCATTGTTGACGCGAAGAAGAGCAGTTTCCGTTCCATGAAATGGTTTGTAGGCTGATTGAAATGTGTCCGACAGGTTATTAGCACGAACATGGTCAGAGATCCGTGATGAAACAACTCGCTCGATTGTTTTTCCAAGGTACATGTACTTTAAATTCGCTACTGGTCGGTAATTTTTGAAAACTTCCTTGTCCAAATTGGGTTTCTTTAGGAGTGGTTTAATATGAGCAACCTTCTGGCTATTAGGGAAACAACCGGAAGAAAGAGATCTGTTTACAATAATTGTGATATACTTACTTAACACAACACACATTTTGTTTTATTAGCGAAGTTGGCACTGGATCAAGTTCACATGATTTTGATGGCGATTTCATGATGAGTTTCTTGATCTCCGTAACACTAGTTGGCTCAAACATGGACAGTCTACATTGTGGATCCTTGCGTGATGGTGTTTGTGATAGAATGGCAGGTACTGAGGGAAAGAACGACGGATATTCTCAATTTTGTGACAACAAAGTTTGAAAAAGCATTTGCGAGGTCCTGATCGAGTGTGTAGATGGAAGCACTGGAGCTTTGGGTTTATGAAGCAGCTTTTCAACAATGTTAAAGAAGTTTTCTGATCACCAGAGCTATCTTCCACAAGAGATGAGGAGTGAGTTACTTTTGCCTGGTTAATCATGTTCTTCACAATATCACGTTGGTTACAGTATTCTTGCCGATGTACTCCAAGTTTCCCATTGTCACGCCATCTTCGCTCAAGTTGACGGCGGATTTTCCTTGCAGCACGGATATCATTATTGAACCAGGGGATTCAGATTGTAATTTAATTCGAGTTTTGCGAGCATGATCATCCAAGATGTTACGGACAGTAGATTCAAATAGACTGACACAAGAATCCAGCTCACCATCTTCAAGGTTTACATTTTCCAGTTGAGATTCAACATCATGACATAAATCTTTAATATTTACTTTTTTCCAGTGGCGAGTAGTTACAGAAATGGTAGGTATGGGAGGTTTTTTAAGGTTCAAATTTACAATCATAATGATCAGATAAGCCAGGATGAATAGTTATATTCGACATAAGAGGTGAAGTATTTTCACGCGTTATCATGAGGTCAAGACAGTGACCATACCGATGAGTGGGTGCTGTGATGTGCTGTATAAGTCCATGAGCAGAGCAGATCTTTAAACTGATTTGCATAATCGTTTGAAATAATGTCCATATGAATGTTAAAATCGCCGGTTAAAAATAATGTCAGATGGGTGTAGAGATAATCGACAATTAATTTTCAAATTTCCTGCAGAAAACTGGAGAAGTTTACATGTTTACCATCAACATCCTTTCTGGTCGATAATGTTACAAGGCGAACAGATCTAGAGTTGCACGTTACCTCAGCAGAGATTCAAATGTTAGGTAGTCAATGTTAACACTTTTCATGCTGACAGATAAACTGGACTTAAAGAGTAGTGCAACCCTTCACCGGTCTTTATTGGTCTGGGGGTAGCCAGCAGGAGTACACTCACGGGGTGGCAAGTCATCATTAGGTTTAAACCATGTCTCGGTTATGGCAACAAGATCCAAATTGTTTTGAAGTACAAAGTCAACAAATTCATCCGTTTTGTTACATATGGATTGAGTATTCAAGACACAGAGCTGAAGTTTAGACTCATCGTGAACATTTGAGTTGAAGTTATGCCAATGTCGCTTGTTGATGTGGTTGAGTTCACTGCTGGGGTTGGTAAGGCTGGAGTGCTAGTTGTGTAAGTCTGTCCATTCTACGGCGACCAGCTTTTTACCTCTATGTGTGCGGCGGTATGTTTGGTGTTGATTAGCAAGTATTCCAAGACAGTTCAATTGACTCAATGCTGAATAAGATAAAGCTACATCAGTGCATGGAGCATTGCGAAGATTGAGTAGTTCATTGCGGCTGTAGGAAATTTTATGGAGCTGAGTGGCATTGGTGGGTGTGTTGATCAGTGTTTCAGGTCCAGGGTTTGGGTTTATGTCACCAGAAATTAAGAGTTCCAGGTGAAAGGTGGCAGATGAATTATCATAGTATGATATATATAGGACGTCTCAAGAATTTAAGATGGCGGATTTTAGGTGAAGAATCTGTAGATTGCATCTTGTAGCCATCTACTGATGAGTCATTGAAACACAATGGTCTGGATAGCAGGAGTAGAATATACAGGATGTAGACCTCCATTGTCTGATCACAAAGTTGTTGATCCAAACAAAAGGCTTGTGGTCAAGCTACAGGTTGTAATCTCTAGCTACAGGTTATAATCTAAATCAGAGTTGACTGCACAAATAAAATGAAGATCCAAAATGTGTATATACTCAACAGTAAAATCTTACTGCACAATCAGACCAAAAAAAACAGTTTTTCACTTATTATAAGAAAACAAATGTACAAATACTCACATAAAACGTCCAGTAGATTCCAGGTGTAATAAGAAATCCACTAGTATAAAAATGAAGACAAACTTGTAGCTACAAAACACTTACTTAGCACAAAAACTGGAGAGCTGTTATGAGTGGCTGCTTGTAAGGCGCTCAGTCTCTTCAGTGAGTCAATTTTACAATAAAATAATAGTAATTAAAGCTATTATTTATATATTTTTTCAAAACTAATTTCTGCAGAAAGTTAGTCAGAGGTAATGACCAGGCATTGAGGAGCGTTGAATCTTCCACGCGAACCCAGCGTGATAACCACCTTAGCACCCTTCTGGGGGAATCGGCAGACCCCCGGTCCCTCCTTTACTTTCCCGCACCGTAACCAACTATCGAATAGGGGAGAGATATGGCGGCCCCAAACCGTTGCTGCTGCCGCAGCTGCCATGTCTCTGAATTAGGTCTGTTCTAGGGCTTCGAACCGGTGCGTCCCAGCTCTGGAAGTCCCGCGATTGACACTTCCTGTGGTCCGGCCAACGTGCTGCGCCATCTGGACCATGTTGGTATTAGACAGGTTAAATTAAACCTACTTAAATAAAGGGTTTGAAATATATTGCTACACAATAAAAGGGAAAAAATGCAGGCGGGATTCGAACCGTGATCGCCTGTACGGATGTCAAGCGTCTAATCCATTAGACCACCACTTCACCTGACTGTTTGCTATGAAAGAAGATTCATCATCATCATTTGACGTGATGGAAAGATAACGGGAATGCTCATTGATTTTGAAGTCCAACGTGATAATTGTTTATTTTCATTTGGTGTTGTAATAAGTAAGACTAATTGCGTGTGACACCATGTGAAATTCTCAGTTGAGTAGTAATTAGTGCACCCACTAAATAGTGAGGAATTCATGCGCTGAGCTGTTTACCATAAAGTGTAAACCCACAAATTATTCTGAAAACAAAGATTTGAGGCCCCCATTCATCTGATGGATTGTGTAAAAATGGCCCACTATCAGAACCTGGGATCCTTGAATTCCAACCGTGACTATTTTGGATACACTAGGCCCTGAAAAAGTGGTCCTAATTTGATTTCAAGCGTACGGTCTTTTTCCAAAAAGGCTGCTTTTCAGTGTGGACGTTTTCAATACTCTAGAGGGTGGAATTCAATCAAACAGCTGTATGTTAATAAGGGACACAACGTTATTACGTGGAGTACATGTAGGCCTAGTACTACTACTACTACAAGTAGGCAAGTAGCCTAGCCCCTTAAATAGTGTCAAAAAACAGAGACATAAAAATAGAGCAATTAAGGGTCCTTGCTTGCAAGAAGATTGTAGCTGCGATAATCGTAGCTCTTGGTCCTGTCCCATAGTATATAGACCATCCTGAGCTACGACGACACAATTGGCAAGATGTTTTCAACTAATTAAAATTTGGATATTTAGGCCTACATTAGATCAGTAGAGTAAATCCACATCGAAAACCGGGGGGATGATGCAGAAATTTTCACGTGACCATTGGTGCACGTATTACGCGCGCGAGAATTCCACCAATACTAGAAGTGTTTTGTATTGTTATCGTTTATCGCTGTCGGCCCTTAATGCAAAGGGTGTAGGCCTATTAAAATGATTCGAGTTTTAATATTGTTACGATCCGAAAATCTTCAAACTATAGCTGAATGCAAATAACTCAAAAGCCTGAATTTTCTCAGATACAACAAAGAAATCAAACAAGGTCACACTGATATAAAGAACAACGAAACAAAGTGATTTAATAATGAAAATATCAACCGTTCCAAATATCGATGGGTTTAACAAGCGTACAATGATTAGGATAAACAAGTGTACATTAAGAAAAGATCTTATACTAAATTAAGAAGATCTTACGGGCGAGGGCTGAGCAAGCTCCAGCGAAAATGACACAAAAACAGTTCTCTGACACGGTGTAAATAGAGCTGGACGTGTATGGCAATTCACCTCCAACAAACGGCCGGAAATAGACGAAACCACGGGGACACAAGTCGACTACCGTGACAAAATAAGGAAAGAAGAAATCCCAAAAATACTGAACTGTAGATTTAGTTCACAAAATGTCTCTTCCGGAATTAA
This sequence comes from Zoroaster sp. YZ-2022, assembly GCA_029582265.1. Lineage (NCBI taxonomy): Eukaryota > Metazoa > Echinodermata > Asteroidea > Forcipulatida > Zoroasteridae > Zoroaster > Zoroaster sp. YZ-2022. Next base: position 12,795,496 of record CM055831.1, on the reverse strand, counting down.
ATTCAGCTCTCAGACACTTCACTCGGTCAAGACGAACTTTCTCAAAACACTCCACAGACGTAGTCGTAAGCGACATCACAGGTCCTAGTGGGTGTACACTGAAGTATCGATAATAGTCTCATCAAGTCTTGATGGTTTGCTCAAGTCCTGCCTAAAATCCTCTACCAGCCCGTATTTATAGTTTTTAATCCCTTCTAGAAAATACTAGAGATTTCTTCTTCACTTCACTTCTAGAAATTTCTGAAAATTACATCATTTTCCAAAAGAAACTTCCAGAACGTTCTATTCATAACCCGTAAACATAATCCCGGCAGAATGCACGCGATCTCGGAACACTTCGCGAAAGGCTGGGCTGGCGAGAGTGGTTCATTCATAAAAACCTAGGCACGTAGTTCAGATTGCTATTTTATGTACATTGTTGGATAGCTGTAACTATAAGCTTTCCAATGAGCTATTACATGTAAGATTTCGACGGGCAAAAGTAGTAGAATTTTTTATGTTAAAATGTTGATGTTTTTTGTTGCGGGCGATGCGCTGTGCGTGTGGAGGGCTTCGGTCAAGCACGTACAAACTGAAACCCTACTTAAAGGAAAATTACAAATGATATTTGGTAACGTAAGTTCATTTGATTCAACCATATCATAAAAATTACTTGTGAAAATATCACCGCACATGTTTTATGATTTTATGTTTTATATAAAAATACACCCTTTTCTCCTTTTTTGGCACTTCACACGGAATCATTTCTTCTACCGACTTTACACCATTTGAGAAAGAACCCGTTAGGTTCGAAACGTAAGGCCAGTAACTATACTATTTTGTATTTACATTACAGGTCCTTTAGCAGTTTGCAACAGCTAATTCTCTATTAATTTTACACCAAGTTAGTTTTACATAAAAAAATCGTTAATTTGATTGTTTGGAAATTTGGAATGTTGTGTACATTCCCGTTAATGATTTGGTTTTGAACTGTTTCTATATTTATGGCTCTTATTTCACCGACAGAGAGAAGGTGCAGTTTCAGCACATCCTCGTGTTGAATAATAGGAGAATCATCATGACGGCATCAGCAGATTCACACTCCCCAGTAACCTCTGGGTGCACCCCACTAAATAAACTCCCATAGTAAACAGTGCTAAACACAAAATATTCAAAAATCGTAAAAAAAATACTCCCACAGTTTTTAAAACCAAAAGAAAAAATATTGATCGATATATAACCTTTTATTTTCTTCTCTATTTACTGCTGAAAAACAGCCATTTTGGAAAAAGGCCTTACGCTTGAAATCAAAATAGGACCACTTTTTCAGGGCCTAGTGTATCCAAAATTCTCACAGTTGGAAGTCAAGGATTCCAGGTTATGATATTCGGCCATTTTAACACAATCCATCAAATGTATGGGCCTCAAATCTTTGTTTTCAGAAAAATTTGAGGACATACACTTTATGATAAACAGCTTGGCCCATGAATACCTCACTATTTAGTCTGCCTATACACTACTGAAGTAGTTTCATACGCGGCGATATACGGTCTCCCCCCCCCCCCCCAATCTGGTAGTCTGGATTACAATTGGTGTCGTTTTAAGTGAGTGGCACATGCATATCGCGTAGCATGCAGCAATGACACGCTCAATTCACACGGTAGTCGATCGTTTCATGAATAATCAAATTGTTTCTGTATACATCGTGTAACAGTCGTAGCATGGACTCATCTAAAGATCTGAGTGATCGGTTTAGCAAATACTTTGCTGACAAAATTGTTAATATTAGAAACAGAATTGATTCTACTAAGTTTGATGATGTGCCATTGTCTTTACCAGAGCTTAATCACTCTGTTGCTATGTTTTCTGAATTTAAGCCTGCTGATCAGGAGGAAGTGCGCAAAATAATTTCAAAATCACCCAATAAATCATGCTCGTTGGATCCCCTACCTACATGGCTCCTTAAACAGAACATGGACATCATGGTCCCGGCCATTACATCTATCGTGAACATTTCACTGAGTACTGGAATTTTTCCCACTGCTTTGGAATATGCAGTGTTCACTCCCTTATTGAAAAAGCCTTCGTTGGATAAGGACACTTTGAAAAACTACAGACCAGTATCAAACACTGCTTTTCTATCCAAAGTTATTGAGAAGACTGCTTTGACACGTGTTTCTGATCATATTGATAATAATAACTTACACTGTAAATTTCAATCAGCTTACAAGTCTGGCCACAGCACGGAGACGGCGTTGTTGAGAGTCAAAAGTGATATAATACGTGCGATTGACAATCGACAAGCCCGTTTTGTGGTGTTGCTAGATTTGTCTGCTGCTTTTGACACCATTGACCATTGTATATTGTTAAATAGATTGTCTAGTGTTTTGGTTTTCATAATAATGTTTCCAACTGGTTTCAGTCTTATCTTACTGGTAGGACATGTAGAGTTAAGATTGCCAATAACTATTCTGATCCGCAAACTCTTGATTATGGTTTACCACAAAGTTCCTGTGTCGGACCTCAGATGTTTCTTTACTACACACCCACTCTCAGATATTATTAAGCATCATTCTGGTGTCAAATTCCATTTTATGCTGACACCCAATTATATATGTGTGTTGATCCCAGGAAACCTGGTGAAACAGATCGTGCACTTTCAACTTTATCTGCTTGTGTTTCTAGCATCAAGGCATGGATGTCAAAAATATGCTCCTCCTCAATGATGAAAAGACTGAATTTTTGTTGCCGCCAACCATAGACTTTTTGAAAACATTATCTGACGTCACCATTACAATTGGTAATACAGTTATCAAACCCTCCTCATGTGTGAAAAACCTTGGTGTTATTTTTGACAGTACTATGAGTATGTCTAACCATGTATCTTCAATATGCAAAAGCATTAACTTTCATTTAAGAAATCTGTCGCAAGTTCGTATCTTTATTGATGAAATCACTTGTCATCATGCAGTCCGTGCTCTGGTCACAGCACGTTTGGACTATGCAAATTCACTTCTCCAAGGATCCTCTAGCAAAGAGATCAAACGTCTTCAACGGCTTCAAAATCGTGCTGCAAAATTAATTTTCAAGGCTAAAAAGTATGACCATGTGTCCCCTCTCCTACGACAGCTTCACTGGCTTCCCGTTCAAGACCGGATTGATTTCAAAACAATGACTATTGCCTATAAATGTGTTACTGACTCTGCGCCATCCTATCTCTGTGAGCTTATTAGTATTACACCATACCAACCTAACCACAGTGGACTCCGTTCAAATTCTGATTCCCGGATCTTCAAAAAGCCAACTACACATTTAACTGCGGCTAACAAGGGTTTCTATACTGCTGCACCCAGCATTTGGAATGAACTACCATCTGGTATCCGTCATGCTTCTTCATTGGGTCAATTTAAAACATCTCTCAAGACTCATTTATTTTAGGCACTGTGTATTTTTAAATTGTACTTGTATCTCACTGTAAAGCGCTGTGATACCGTTTGTGTAAGAGCGCTATATAAATGCCTTCATTGTATTGTATTGTATTGTATTGTATTGTATTGTAGCAACGTTCTAATTAGGCTATAACTATTTTATGTTCTTCTTTAAATTAAATGTTAACGACGAAAATATTTAACGATTGCGATTATGCGATTACGCATGTGCCACCATGATTATAACGACTGACTGACCGACTTAACGACACCAATTGTAATCCAGACTACCAGATTATAATCTGTGCTTGTTAATAGCAAGATGAAATTGATCCTTTTGAGACGTTATCTACTGACACAAATTTGGAGTATCGGGTGCCATGTACCTGGACTACCGATCGCCTCCACGGTTCGGGTTTTGTCACAATACTGTGGATACAATAAAGTCAAATTTTGACTTATGTTTACATTTCTCGCCTGTTTACTTGTGGTTGGCAGCTCGAGGCGAAACAAGACTTGACTGAACACAATTTTGTCTTCAGGCCTTATGACATTTCTTTGTTGTCTCCATTCTTCTTTCGGAAAAATTACAACAACAAAATCCCATCATCTTAAAGGTGTATCGCCAGTGTTTTCCGCTATTTGAACAGCAATTTCCGTACATTTTGCTTTTCATCGGATCTTTACTATTTCACTAAAAGAACGGAAAACAAATCCTTTAAGATGTCACATTCTCAAAATAATTGTACAGTAAATATGTATTGAACAGAATTTATGGTGGGTTCCGTCATAAATTCATTTTGGCACTTTGTCACTGTAAAACCAAGTTTCTGACAATATATCTTGTGAAATATCTCATTTCAAAGTAGACCTATTTGTGTTTGTTTCTAAAAAAAAAATATATCATCAATATTCAAAGGAAAACTAACAATTCCGTAAATGGCGGTAAAACACAAGCGATACAACTTTAAGTGTAAGCAAAACGCTCACATGACGCCAAAGTGCCTATAATCATGACACGTGGTGTATTTTCACCGCTAGAGGACCGGCTACAATGTGCGCGGAGTGGTATGAGCTTGTTGTAACAATAATTCAATCCATTAAGCCCCGCCCCATTACTTATTGACCAATCACAGCGGCGATAACACCTCCAAAATTCCAACAAAAGTCCGACATGTTAAAATAGCTGTATCGCTGTTATGGAAAAGTCTCAAAAGTTTGACTTAAAGTTATATCGCCTCTGTATATACACAATATCGGGCATTAGATCTGAAGCTTGATAAGTGAAGTTTTATTTAGTCAGATCGTGCCTCTTCATCAGTGTCACCAGGCATACCAATACAAGCTATAGCAGATATACATTGTATATAAGCAGCGATATATTCAAAGAAAGAAGGTATCAAGAGCTTAAAGCTAAAAGCTTGTATCAGCTAGTTAAGCAATTTTGAGTCATTTGAGAAAAGCACACCACAGCATAATTAGTCGATATCCATCATCACAACCGTAAGTTCTGTTATTTAATCTATTATGTATTTTATGATTATCTATTTTATCATCTATTATCTATTTTATCATTATCTATTTTATCATTATCTATTTTTATCATTATCTATTTTTATCATTATCTATTTTATCATTATCTATTTTTATCATTATCTATTTTTATCATTATCTATTTTTATCATTATCTATTTTTATCATTATCTATTTTTATCATTATCTATTTTCATCATTATCTATTTTTATCATTATCTATTTTTATCATTATCTATTTTTATCATTATCTATTTTTATCATTATCTATTTTTATCATTATCTATTTTTATCATCTATTATCTATTTTTATCATTATCTATTTTTATCATTATCTATTTTTATCATTATCTATTTTTATCATTATCTATTTTTATCATCTATTATCTATTTTTATCATCTATTATCTATTTTTATCATCTATTATCTATTTGTATCATCTATTATCTATTTGTATCATCTATTATCTATTTTTATCATCTATTTGTATCATCTATTATCTATTTTTATCATCTATTTTTATCATCTATTATCTATTTTTATCATCTATTTTTATCATCTATTATCTATTTTTATCATCTATTTTTATCATCTATTTATATCATCTATTATCTATTTTGATCATCTATTTTTATCATCTATTATCTATTTTGATCATCTATTTTTATCATCTATTATCTATTTTGATCATCTATTTTTATCATCTATTATCTATTTTTATCATCTATTTTTATTATCTATTATCTATTTTTATTATCTATTTTTATTATCTATTATCTATTTTTATTATCTATTTTTATTATCTATTTTTATTATCTATTTTTATTATCTATTTTTTTATTTTATTTTTTTTTTCGTGAAAGTGGAGTTTAAAACTCCATTTATTCAACAATCATATACATACATTCATTACAACACACCATGTTACGTTAAATAAATATACATATGTACAAAAATAAAATTAACTACAGTAAGGTGTAGTAAAATAATGGTGTCAATTATACAACAAGGAACATAATCATGAACACTAAATATCAAATAATCATGACGGAAAATAGATACGGAAACGAAGGCTCATGCACCCCGAATGACAAACGATGATAAACAAATCATGCAAAATCAATCAATATATAAATAATACACAACAAAGAACATAAATCATGAACACTAAATATCGAATAATCATGTCGGAAAATACAAATAAATATGGAAAAGGCTCATGCAAAATGAATGACAAACAGGGTGATAAACAAGTCATGCAAATTCAATCAATCAATTAATTAATCAATCAATATATAAATAATATAATAATAATAATAAAGTAAACTATTTAGAAACGAACACTCATCAGGTTATCCTAAAACAAAATATATACAAACGAAGTGAGATATAAATTCTCAAATCATACAAAGTAAATGCAAAACAATCTATCAAATTAGACACATGCATAGTAAATAACAATAGCAGTAGTACATTAATTAAATTAAATTAACAATAAAACAATTAACAATTATTCAAATATTAGCACACACAAAGGAATCATGGAAATCCAGAAATATAAACAATATTAGCAAACAAAAATTCAAAATCAGAATCCAAGTTAGAAACAGAATCTCAGGTTATCGCCTTCGAAGAAACAAAGGGCAGAATTTCTATTATAAATGAAACGGAAAACATTATCAGGTAATCGCAACTTTTCCAAAAGAATAAATTTCCTCAAACTACATTGGTACATGCGAAGAATATCCAGGTTATAACTATTGCTTTGATCGATAAGTTTACATCTGATTTTCCAAATGGTTCTGTGAAGTCTACTAATAAGTAATAAACAAATATCCTTTTTCAAACCCACCCCCAAAATTCTGCAAATATCCGATAGGGTAAAGTCTTATCTTGGTTATATTTCTTTAGGATATTCTCGACAAAAACCAGGCATTCGTATGTTTAGTGCAATTAATAAATAGGTGTTCGATGGTTTCTTTACTAGCTTTGCACAAGAGACAGAGATTATCGTCAGTAATTCCCCATTTTCAAGTTTGTCTTTGGTCGGCAGTATCCTATGTTTCAGTTTAAACCACATGTCCTTGTCCCAGACATCCATAAATTCGTATTTGTTCTGTAACCAGATTTGATTCCAATTAATATTACTAACTTTAAAGAAAAAACTCCACTCTTCTTGAGCAGTGGGCGTGATTAGATTTCTGCTGATCAGAATATTATAGATAACCTTCACATTTATATTGGTTAAATCAATAACAGTATCTTTATTATTAAAGGTAACCTTATTCAAAAAGTGGTTTGGTGGTCCTTCTCTGGATTCATTTATATAATCTTTTTTAATGTTTCTGTTTAAGCCTGCCATAATGCGGCCGGCATTTACGGGCAAAATAGCACACGAATCAGCAATTTTCTTGAAAGAAAACAACTGGCCATCTTGGGTAATATCTTTAAGGTGGATAATTCCCCGAGGTTTCAAAATTTTGGAGTCTAGGGCTTTTTCTTGGTTGCCAGTAATAATCGTGTTGTTCCACAGAGGTAAGTTACCCGTTTCATTGACGCACAAGAAAAAAGTATCAATAATAGCTCCGGATTTTTTAAAATTTACAATAAGATCTTTATAGTAAGGCTGGGCCGTGGGGACAATAGCTTTGGGGGAATTGAAAACGTACCAGTCAAGTTGGCTTTCACCACTGGCCTGCGAAATACAATAACTAAACAAGGGTTTCCATTTACCGGAACTTTCGCGAAATTTACGTAGAGTATTAATTTTCAAAGCTTGTAATTTACATTTGACGTCAATAACGCCGGTACCTCCGTTTTCGGGGGGCCCGCAAATAACACTTCTTTTGATCTTATCGGGTTTTCCGTTCCAAAGGAACGACCACTTAATTTTCTCCATTTTCGAGATATACACTTCAGGACAATCCAAAACCGAACCAAAATATGAGAGTCCAGCTCCAAAAAAACTATTAATAACTATAGACTTACCTTTCAAGGTAAGATCCCTAGTTTTCCATATATTGAGAGTTTTTTCCATTTTACTAATCCTAGGTTCCCAGTTTCTAGCCGAATTATCATCATTCCCGAAATAAATTCCCAATATTTTAAGGTGATCATTGACCCACGAGAAACCCACGGCTTATCTTTTCTATCTTTCCATTTCCCCAACCATAACCCCTGAGATTTCCCTACATTAATTTTAGACCCAGACCCCCCACTATAAACAGTAAAAACTTCGTCCAAAACATTAAAATCATTATCATTAGTAAGAAAAATCGTAGTGTCGTCGGCGTGCTGGATTAAATTCAAAATCTGACTACTATCTGGAAGAACAAAACCTTTGAGATTATTATTATTTCTGATCAGACAAGCCAACCCTTCAGCACAAATTGTATACAGCAAGGGAGAAAGGGGACATCCTGCCTAATTCCCCAGGTCACCCTGAAGGTTTCCGTAAGAAAATTGTTAATTATAATAGAACTGCTCGGGTTACTATATAGGGTTCGCACCCACCTAATAAGCCCATTTGGAATTCTATTTTATTCATAATGCCAAACATGTAAACCCACTCTATCCTATCAAATGCCTTTTCCTGTTCAATACTTAGTAGAGCCCCTGTTTCCTCGTTGTTGATATAATAAATACTATCCCTAAGGGTCATTAAATTGTCGTGAATATTTCTTCCCGTGACTCCGCAAGATTGGTCGTCGCCAATAATAAGGGGCATAATTTTCTTTAATTTATTAGTTATGACTTTTGAAATAATCTTATAATCCACATTTAAAAGACTAATAGGCCTCCAATTCTTTAGGTTATTACGCTCTCCCCTATTTTTAAAAATTAAGCGGATAAGCGCAATATTCATTGAATCAGGAGACGATCATTTTTAAACATTCATTGGCCACTTCAATAAAATCAAATTTAATGACTGGCCAGAAAAGTTGATAGAATTCGACTGTCAATCCATCCAACCCAGGGGATTTATCTCTTTTCATGTGATTAAGGGCAAAGGATAAATCGTTTTCGTCAAGATCTTTTTCGAGATCGTCAATGACGTCATCATCGAAAGAAACGAAGTTAACATTATCAAGAATAGTGCCATAATTTTCATTAGATATCTCTTCGCTCGTGTACAGATTTTCATAAAAGGAATTTGCATACTCACACATAGAAAATGTATCTGCATAAAATTTACCATCACCATCAACTAAATTGGTTAAAATGTTATCGTTATTTCTTTGTTTTTCCATGCGACGAAAGAAATTAGTTGGTTTCTCACCCGTTATTTTATTAATATGACACCTGACCCTAAACTTTTCCAAGTCCTCGAGCTCGTAAGCTTTTATTTTATTTTCGATTTCGGAAATGACATTAGGATCGGAATGGGGGTCGTTGATGAGTCTAGTCAGATTATTTTGAAGTTCATTCTTATATCTTTTTTCTTTATTATATTTTTCGGAACCAAAATTCTTAATGATTTCTTTTAGTTTGCATTTCCCGTGGTCCCACCATTCCAAAAGATTGCCGTAATTATATTTTTGGGTTTTCCAATAGTACCAAAAATACTTTATACGTTGGGCACATTGTTCGTCCCGCAGTAATTGATTATTGCAGATCCATCTGCCTGGGCCTAAATTAATATCACGTTTTTCAAATCTGCTAATAACGGCGAAGTGATCAGAAAGGCCTATGGAACTAACGCTAGCGTTTGACAAGAGACAATACAACGAACGGGATATAAAAATATAATCGAGCCTGCTGCTCTTTTTAAACCCCCTGTGGTAAAAAGTATACCCCAAATCATCCGGATAAAGATTCCTGTAAGTATCAATTATATCATGATTGGTGATGAGGTTTTTCAATTCTATAACGCTTTTATCTGTATTATTGTCATAATCAAGTTGGCAATTAAAATCTCCGGCAATTAACCAATTGTCACCTTCGTAAAGGTACTTATTTAGAATTTGAAAAAAAGTCTTTCTATTGTACATCTGATTAGGGGCATATATATTCAAAATACTAAGGGGGGTACCTTTCCATAAAATGTCACAGGTAATCAATCTTCCCTCGTCATCTTTATCTAAATTATCCAGTTTTATCTCTGATTTGCGCGATGCCAGAATAGCCACTCCCCTAGAATTACTTTCCCCATGATTAAAGGCCATTTCCCCTCCCCATTGTTTAATCCAAGAACCCTCGTCCTCCCTAGTACTGTGCGTTTCCTGAAGACAGATGATATCATATTTCTCTCTATTTAAATGGTTGAATAAAATTTCCCTTTTTTGGTCATTTCGAAGCCCGTTAACATTTAAAGTGGCTATTCTGATCATCGCGAAAATCAAAATGTAATAAATCATGAATTACAGGGTAAACTTACGTAGCTCTGCCCCTTCCCGTCCCCGTTGGCTCGGCTGACTGGATGGTTCGGATTGCGAATCTTCATCCACCTTACGCGTCCAGGAGATACGCTTCTTCCGCTGTCGTTGCACCTCCCTCATGTAGATCACGTAATCCTCCCCTTTTTGACTCTGCGAAGACTCTTGCTGTGATTTTGCTTGCTCCTTTCCCTCGTCTGGCTTTCCTCCCGATTTCTCGTTATCACTATCTTCCTTCTCTTCTGTATTCTTCCTCTTCCTCGTTTCACCTTTGGCGACACTCTCGTCCCAAAAACCTTGGAGTTTTCGCTTCAGTTTAGGTGGTGGCGTCTTAATCACCTCACTAAATGACTTCTTGGTGGTCTGTGGTGTGGCCGCGATGCCGCTCCCCCCTGCTTCATCGTGCTTCTCTACTTCCTTGGTCTGTGGTGCCGTCTCGGTCTGTGGTGTCGTCTCGGTCTGTGGTGTCATCTCGGTCTGGCCGGCATCGGCATTATCTTTCTCGAGCTCTTCGTTTTCGCTCTCCGCTTCCTCCTCGCGCTGCTCGCCCACTGACATATCTTCACTGAGGCCGTCTTCTTCTTCCTGTCGGTCGTCTCGCCTTTTCTCTTCATCATCACCAGACACCGGGTCCCTGTCATCCTCCTAACTCGGGATCAGGCGCAGGGATGACCAAGATTGGGGTCTGGTTCCCTCCTCGTCGTCGTCAAACCTATCGCCGTCGACGCTACCATCATCTACTTCGTCATGATGTTGATCGTGCCATGATGCTCGGTGATAAAGACTTCTACAGACGAAACATCGTCCTCGGAGCTGACAATCTCGGGCGAAGTGGCCTGGTTGACTGCACACTTTACAAGTTTTCTCCTGGCCACGGTAGCGTACCGGGAGATTGAATCCTCCAACTTTGACGTAGCTCGGGACTGGTTTCTGCAAATTGCGAATGAGAATGCTCCGGACTCCGGTTTCGATTGATTCGTCAAAATCGTGCGTCTGTCTTCGAAGGTTCACTACTGTGCCGAATTGCATCAACGCGTTCCGTACAACTTCGTCAGCCATTTCGTAGGGCGCCTTGATATAAATCACAATGGAATTTTGTAGACTTACTCTCTCGCATTGGATTAGGGTCTTTTGGAGAATCATCCCTTGCAGAGTTATTCTTTCAGTGTCCTTTTCGTTGTTGAATGTTACATTGTACCATCCGTTTTCCAATGGGGCGATACACTTCACTGAATCCACCGTGCCTAGCTCTTTCTTCACAGCACAATACACTTCGTTAGCATTCGCTTCTCGGAGATGGTTTACTTTAAATCTTATTGTGTTGGGTCGACGAAGCGTAGGTCGCTGTGGTGGTCTGTAGCCTGACGCCATGGTATCAAGATGGCTGCCCCCTATACGGACAACGATGACGGTGATCCAAATAAATTGGATGGCCAAAAATGGCCAGAATTCTTGTCCAAACGTCTCCCTGTTGAGCTTGGTCGGTGTATACTCAAACGAAGAAGACGATGATACACTTTTCTAAATGGTAACCACTTGTAAAGAGTAAAAAAGCTGCAAATCTCTGGAGCGCGATGTGCAACACGTCTTGCCTTTATTCTCGCTATGAATACCTCACTATTTAGTCTGCCTATACACTACTGAAGTAGTTTCATACGCGGCGATATACGGTCTCCCCCCCCCCCCCAATCTGGTAGTCTGGATTACAATTGGTGTCGTTTTAAGTGAGTGGCACATGCATATCGCGTAGCATGCAGCAATGACAAGCTCAATTCACACGGTAGTCGATCGTTTCATGAATAATCAAATTGTTTCTGTATACATCGTGTAACAGTCGTAGCATGGACTCATCTAAAGATCTGAGTGATCGGTTTAGCAAATACTTTGCTGACAAAATTGTTAATATTAGAAACAGAATTGATTCTACTAAGTTTGATGATGTGCCATTGTCTTTACCAGAGCTTAATCACTCTGTTGCTATGTTTTCTGAATTTAAGCCTGCTGATCAGGAGGAAGTGCGCAAAATAATTTCAAAATCACCCAATAAATCATGCTCGTTGGATCCCTACCTACATGGCTCCTTAAACAGAACATGGACATCATGGTCCCGGCCATTACATCTATCGTGAACACTTCACTGAGTACTGGAATTTTTCCCACTGCTTTGGAATATGCAGTGTTCACTCCTTATTGAAAAGCCTTCCTTGGATAAGGACACTTTGAAAACTACAGACCAGTATCAAACACTGCTTTTCTATCCAAAGTTATTGAGAAGACTGCTTTGACACGTGTTTCTGATCATATTGATAATAATAACACACTGTAAATTTCAATCAGCTTACAAGTCTGGCCACAGCACGGAGACGGCGTTGTTGAGAGTCAAAAGTGATATAATACGTGCGATTGACAATTGACAAGCCGTTTTTGTGGTGTTGCTAGATTTGTGTGCTGCTTAATGACACCATTGACCATTGTATATTGTTAAATAGATTGTCTAGTGTTTTTGGTTTTCATAATAATGTTTCCAACTGGTTTCAGTCTTATCTTACTGGTAGGACATGTAGAGTTAAGATTGCCAATAACTATTCTGATCCGCAAACTCTTGATTATGGTTTACCACAAAGTTCCTGTGTCGGACCTCAGATGTTTTCTTACTACACACACCCACTCTCAGATATTATTAAGCATCATTCTGGTGTCAAATTCCATTTTTATGCTGATGACACCCAATTATATATGTGTGTTGATCCCAGGAAACCTGGTGAAACAGATCGTGCACTTTCAACTTTATCTGCTTGTGTTTCTAGCATCAAGGCATGGATGTCAAAAAATATGCTCCTCCTCAATGATGAAAAGACTGAATTTTTTGTTGCCGCCAACCATAGACTTTTGAAAACATTATCTGACGTCACCATTACAATTGGTAATACAGTTATCAAACCCTCCTCATGTGTGAAAAACCTTGGTGTTATTTTTGACAGTACTATGAGTATGTCTAACCATGTATCTTCAATATGCAAAAGCATTAACTTTCATTTAAGAAATCTGTCGCAAGTTCGTATCTTTATTGATGAAATCACTTGTCATCATGCAGTCCGTGCTCTGGTCACAGCACGTTTGGACTATGCAAATTCACTTCTCCAAGGATCCTCTAGCAAAGAGATCAAACGTCTTCAACGGCTTCAAAATCGTGCTGCAAAATTAATTTTCAAGGCTAAAAGTATGACCATGTGTCCCCTCTCCTACGACAGCTTCACTGGCTTCCCGTTCAAGACCGGATTGATTTCAAAACATTGACTATTGCCTATAAATGTGTTACTGACTCTGCGCCATCCTATCTCTGTGAGCTTATTACACCATACCAACCTAACCACAGTGGACTCCGTTCAAATTCTGATTCCCGGATCTTCAAAAGCCAACTACACATTTAACTGCGGCTAACAAGGGTTTCTATACTGCTGCACCCAGCATTTGGAATGAACTACCATCTGGTATCCGTCATGCTTCTTCATTGGGTCAATTTAAAACATCTCTCAAGACTCATTTATTTTAGGCACTGTGTATTTTTAAATTGTACTTGTATCTCACTGTAAAGCGCTGTGATACCGTTTGTGTAAGAGCGCTATATAAATGCCTTCATTGTATTGTATTGTATTGTATTGTATTGTAGCAACGTTCTAATTAGGCTATAACTATTTTATGTTCTTCTTTAAATTAAATGTTAACGACGAAAATATTTAACGATTGCGATTATGCGATTACGCATGTGCCACCATGATTATAACGACTGACTGACTGACTTAACGACACTAATTGTAATCCAGACTACCAGATTATAATCTGTGCTTGTTAATAGCAAGATGAAATTGATCCTTTTGAGACGTTATCTACTGACACAAATTTGGAGTATCGGGTGCCATGTACCTGGACTACCGATCGCCTCCACGGTTCGGGTTTTGTCACAATACTGTGGATACAATAAAGTCAAATTTTGACTTATAATGTTTACATTTCTCGCCTGTTTACTTGTGGTTGGCAGCTCGAGGCGAAACAAGACTTGACTGAACACAATTTTGTCTTCAGGCCTTATGACATTTCTTTGTTGTCTCCATTCTTCTTTCGGAAAAATTACAACAACAAAATCCCATCATCTTAAAGGTGTATCGCCAGTGTTTTCCGCTATTTGAACAGCAATTTCCGTACATTTTGCTTTTCATCGGATCTTTACTATTTCACTAAAAGAACGGAAAACAAATCCTTTAAGATGTCACATTTCTCAAAATAATTGTACAGTAAATATGTATTGAACAGAATTTATGGTGGGTTCCGTCATAAATTCATTTTGGCACTTTGTCACTGTAAAACCAAGTTTCTGACAATATATCTTGTGAAATATCTCATTTCAAAGTAGACCTATTTGTGTTTGTTTCTAAAAAAAAAAATATATCATCAATATTCAAAGGAAAACTAACAATTCCGTAAAATGGCGGTAAAACACAAGCGATACAACTTTAAGTGTAAGCAAAACGCTCACATGACGCCAAAGTGCCTATAATCATGACACGTGGTGTATTTTCACCGCTAGAGGACCGGCTACAATGTGCGCGGAGTGGTATGAGCTTGTTGTAACAATAATTCAATCCATTAAGCCCCGCCCCATTACTTATTGACCAATCACAGCGGCGATAACACCTCCAAAATTCCAACAAAAGTCCGACATGTTAAAATAGCTGTATCGCTGTTATGGAAAAGTCTCAAAAGTTTGACTTAAAGTTATATCGCCTCTGTATATACACAATATCGGGCATTAGATCTGAAGCTTGATAAGTGAAGTTTTATTTAGTCAGATCGTGCCTCTTCATCAGTGTCACCAGGCATACCAATACAAGCTATAGCAGATATACATTGTATATAAGCAGCGATATATTCAAAGAAAGAAGGTATCAAGAGCTTAAAGCTAAAAGCTTGTATCAGCTAGTTAAGCAATTTTGAGTCATTTGAGAAAAGCACACCACAGCATAATTAGTCGATATCCATCATCACAACCGTAAGTTCTGTTAGTTAATCTATTATCTATTTTTATGATTATCTATTTTTATCATCTATTATCTATTTTTATCATTATCTATTTTTATCATTATCTATTTTTATCATTATCTATTTTTATCATTATCTATTTTTATCATTATCTATTTTTATCATTATCTATTTTTATCATTATCTATTTTTATCATTATCTATTTTTATCATTATCTATTTTTATCATCTATTATCTATTTTTATCATTATCTATTTTTATCATTATCTATTTTTATCATTATCTATTTTTTTTTTTTTTTTTTTTTTTTCGTGAAAGTGGAGTTTAAAACTCCATTTATTCAACAATCATATACATACATTCATTACAACACACCATATTACGTTAAATAAATATACATATGTACAAAAATAAAATTAACTACAGTAAGGTGTAGTAAAATAATGGTGTCAATTATACAACAAGAAACATAATCATGAACACTAAATATCAAATAATCATGACGGAAAATAGATACGGAAACGAAGGCTCATGCACCCCGAATGACAAACGATGATAAACAAATCATGCAAAAATCAATCAATATATAAATAATACACAACAAAGAACATAAATCATGAACACTAAATATCGAATAATCATGTCGGAAAATACAAATAAATATGGAAAAGGCTCATGCAAAATGAATGACAAACAGGGTGATAAACAAGTCATGCAAATTCAATCAATCAATTAATTAATCAATCAATATATAAATAATATAATAATAATAATAAAGTAAACTATTTAGAAACGAACACTCATCAGGTTATCCTAAAAAACAAAATATATACAAACGAAGTGAGATATAAATTCTCAAATCATACAAAGTAAATGCAAAACAATCTATCAAATTAGACACATGCATAGTAAATAACAATAGCAGTAGTACATTAATTAAATTAAATTAACAATAAAACAATTAACAATTATTCAAATATTAGCACACACAAAAGGAATCATGGAAATCCAGAAATATAAACAATATTAGCAAACAAAAATTCAAAATCAGAATCCAAGTTAGAAACAGAATCTCAGGTTATCGCCTTCGAAGAAACAAAGGGCAGAATTTCTATTATAAATGAAACGGAAAACATTATCAGGTAATCGCAACTTTTCCAAAAGAATAAATTTCCTCAAACTACATTGGTACATGCGAAGAATATCCAGGTTATAACTATTGCTTTGATCGATAAGTTTACATCTGATTTTCCAAATGGTTCTGTGAAGTCTACTAATAAGTAATAAACAAATATCCTTTTTCAAACCCACCCCCAAAATTCTGCAAATATCCGATAGGGTAAAAGTCATATCTTTGTTATATTTCTTTATGATATTCTCGACAAAAAACCAGGCATTCGTATGTTTAGTGCAATTAATAAATAGGTGTTCGATGGTTTCTTTACTAGCTTTGCACAAGAGACAGAGATTATCGTCAGTAATTCCCCATTTTTCAAGTTTGTCTTTGGTCGGCAGTATCCTATGTTTCAGTTTAAACCACATGTCCTTGTCCCAGACATCCATAAATTCGTATTTGTTCTGTAACCAGATTTGATTCCAATTAATATTACTAACTTTAAAGAAAAAACTCCACTCTTCTTGAGCAGTGGGCGTGATTAGATTTCTGCTGATCAGAATATTATAGATAACCTTCACATTTATATTGGTTAAATCAATAACAGTATCTTTATTATTAAAGGTAACCTTATTCAAAAAGTGGTTCGGTGGTCCTTCTCTGGATTCATTTATATAATCTTTTTTAATGTTTCTGTTTAAGCCTGCCATAATGCGGCCGGCATTTACGGGCAAAATAGCACACGAATCAGCAATTTTCTTGAAAGAAAACAACTGGCCATCTTGGGTAATATCTTTAAGGTGGATAATTCCCCGAGGTTTCAAAATTTTGGAGTCTAGGGCTTTTCTTGGTTGCCAGTAATAATCGTGTTGTTCCACAGAGGTAAGTTACCCGTTTCATTGACGCACGAGAAAAAAGTATCAATAATAGCTCCGGATTTTTTAAAATTTACAATAAGATCTTTATAGTAAGGCTGGGCCGTGGGGACAATAGCTTTGGGGGAATTGAAAACGTACCAGTCAAGTTGGCTTTCACCACTGGCCTGCGAAATACAATAACTAAACAAGGGTTTCCATTTACCGGAACTTTCGCGAAATTTACGTAGAGTATTAATTTTCAAAGCTTGTAATTTACATTTGACGTCAATAACGCCGGTACCTCCGTTTTCGGGGGGCCCGCAAATAACACTTCTTTTGATCTTATCGGGTTTTCCGTTCCAAAGGAACGACCACTTAATTTTCTCCATTTTCGAGATATACACTTCAGGACAATCCAAAACCGAACCAAAATATGAGAGTCCAGCTCCAAAAAAACTATTAATAACTATAGACTTACCTTTCAAGGTAAGATCCCTAGTTTTCCATATATTGAGAGTTTTTTCCATTTTACTAATCCTAGGTTCCCAGTTTCTAGCCGAATTATCATCATTCCCGAAATAAATTCCCAATATTTTAAGGTGATCATTGACCCACGAGAAACCCCCCGGCTTATCTTTTCTATCTTTCCATTTCCCCAACCATAACCCCTGAGATTTCCCTACATTAATTTTAGACCCAGACCCCCCACTATAAACAGTAAAAACTTCGTCCAAAACATTAAAATCATTATCATTAGTAAGAAAAATCGTAGTGTCGTCGGCGTGCTGGATTAAATTCAAAATCTGACTACTATCTGGAAGAACAAAACCTTTGAGATTATTATTATTTCTGATCAGACAAGCCAACCCTTCAGCACAAATTGTATACAGCAAGGGAGAAAGGGGACATCCCTGCCTAATTCCCCGGGTCACCCCGAAGGTTTCCGTAAGAAAATTGTTAATTATAATAGAACTGCTCGGGTTACTATATAGGGTTCGCACCCACCTAATAAGCCCATTTGGAATTCCCATTTTATTCATAATGCCAAACATGTAAACCCACTCTATCCTATCAAATGCCTTTTCCTGGTCAATACTTAGTAGAGCCCCCTGTTTCCCCTCGTTGTTGATATAATAAATACTATCCCTAAGGGTCATTAAATTGTCGTGAATATTTCTTCCCGTGACTCCGCAAGATTGGTCGTCGCCAATAATAAGGGGCATAATTTTCTTTAATTTATTAGTTATGACTTTTGAAATAATCTTATAATCCACATTTAAAGGTGTATCGCCAGTGTTTTCCGCTATTTGAACAGCAATTTCCGTACATTTTGCTTTTCATCGGATCTTTACTATTTCACTAAAAGAACGGAAAACAAATCCTTTAAGATGTCACATTTCTCAAAATAATTGTACAGTAAATATGTATTGAACAGAATTTATGGTGGGTTCCGTCATAAATTCATTTTGGCACTTTGTCACTGTAAAACCAAGTTTCTGACAATATATCTTGTGAAATATCTCATTTCAAAGTAGACCTATTTGTGTTTGTTTCTAAAAAAAAAAATATATCATCAATATTCAAAGGAAAACTAACAATTCCGTAAAATGGCGGTAAAACACAAGCGATACAACTTTAAGTGTAAGCAAAACGCTCACATGACGCCAAAGTGCCTATAATCATGACACGTGGTGTATTTTCACCGCTAGAGGACCGGCTACAATGTGCGCGGAGTGGTATGAGCTTGTTGTAACAATAATTCAATCCATTAAGCCCCGCCCCATTACTTATTGACCAATCACAGCGGCGATAACACCTCCAAAATTCCAACAAAAGTCCGACATGTTAAAATAGCTGTATCGCTGTTATGGAAAAGTCTCAAAAGTTTGACTTAAAGTTATATCGCCTCTGTATATACACAATATCGGGCATTAGATCTGAAGCTTGATAAGTGAAGTTTTATTTAGTCAGATCGTGCCTCTTCATCAGTGTCACCAGGCATACCAATACAAGCTATAGCAGATATACATTGTATATAAGCAGCGATATATTCAAAGAAAGAAGGTATCAAGAGCTTAAAGCTAAAAGCTTGTATCAGCTAGTTAAGCAATTTTGAGTCATTTGAGAAAAGCACACCACAGCATAATTAGTCGATATCCATCATCACAACCGTAAGTTCTGTTAGTTAATCTATTATCTATTTTTATGATTATCTATTTTTATCATCTATTATCTATTTTTATCATTATCTATTTTTATCATTATCTATTTTTATCATTATCTATTTTTATCATCTATTATCTATTTTTATCATTATCTATTTTTATCATTATCTATTTTTATCATTATCTATTTTTATCATTATCTATTTTTATCATTATCTATTTTTATCATTATCTATTTTTATCATTATCTATTTTTATCATCTATTATCTATTTTTATCATTATCTATTTTTATCATTATCTATTTTTATCATTATCTATTTTTATCATTATCTATTTTTATCATCTATTATCTATTTTTATCATCTATTATTTATTTTTATCATCTATTATCTATTTTTATCATCTATTATCTATTTTTATCATCTATTATCTATTTTTATCATCTATTATCTATTTTTATCATCTATTATCTATTTTTATCATCTATTATCTATTTTTATCATCTATTATCTATTTTTATCATCTATTATCTATTTTTATCATCTATTTTTATCATCTATTATCTATTTTTATCATCTATTTTTATCATCTATTATCTATTTTTATCATCTATTTTTATCATCTATTATCTATTTTTATCATCTATTTTTATCATCTATTTATATCATCTATTATCTATTTTGATCATCTATTTTTATCATCTATTATCTATTTTGATCATCTATTTTTATCATCTATTATCTATTTTTATCATCTATTTTTATTATCTATTATCTATTTTTATCATCTATTTTTATTATCTATTTTTATTATCTATTTTTATTATCTATTTTTATTATCTATTTTTATTATCTATTTTTATTATCTATTTTTATTATCTATTTTTATTATCTATTTTTATTATCTATTTTATTATCTATTTTTATTATCTATTTTTATTATCTATTATCTATTTTATTATCTATTTTTATTATCTATTATCTATTTTATTATCTATTATCTATCTATTATCTATTATCTATTATCTATTATCTATTATCTATTATCTATTATCTATTATCTATTATCTATTATCTATTATCTATTATCATTATCATTATCTATTATCATTATCTATTATCTATTTTTATTATCTATTATCTATTTTTATTATCTATTATCTATTTTTATTATCTATTATCTATTTTTATTATCTATTATCTATTTTTATTATCTATTATCTATTTTTATTATCTATTATCTATTTTTATTATCTATTATCTATTTTTACTATCTTTATTATCTTTATTATCTTTATTATCTTTATTATCTTTATTATCTTTATTATCTTTATTATCTTTATTATCTTTATTATCTTTATTATCTTTATTATTTTTATTATCTATTTTTATTATTTTTATTATCTATTTTTATTATCTTTATTATCTATTTTTTCTATTTTTATTATTATTATATCTATTTTTATTTTCACTCTATCACACAAAATATAACATTATTGGAGAGCAAAATTGATGATAAAGTGTGGGGTGGCCCTCAAAAAGCAAGCTTGTCGAGTGAGAGCCCAACTTTAATGTGTAGTACAATGAGAAATAAAATTAGAAATAATCTTCATGTAGAAACCCAAAATTAGCATTAACTTCTCGAAATTACAATGTACTACACACAAGAATTTAAATATACAAGTTACTTAATGCAAGGGCAGGTCACGAGCATTAACAGGACAACTACAATACATTAAAAGTCAAACACTTAGATTTTACAAAATGTTAGAGCAACCAGTAAGAAGTAAAGAAAACAAAAGAAAAATGACCCCAAAGGACTACCCAAAGAGTAAAGTTATTAGATATCTTGATATTTACTCAGTAACATATTTTTGAGTTTTCTTTTGAACATAAAAAGACCTTGAATACTTTTATGAGAATTATCTAGCGAATTCCAAAACTTAGGGCCTTCATAACTAACAAGCTTTTGAGCTTGTGCTGTACGAGTAAAAGGAACATAAAAATCACAAGAATGTCTGGTATGATGAGAATGAATTTGTTTGTTTGTAATAAACATGTCATGAAATGAAACTGGTAACTCATTATTTTGGAATTGATGCATAAAAGTACCAAGATGGAGCAAGTAAATATCATCAAACTTTAGAGTTTTATGTTTAAAAAACAAAGGATTGGAATGAGCACGATAATCAGCTTTATTAACAATTCTCAAGGCCCTTTTTTGAAGCATTAGAATTCTATTCAGCAAATAAAGACTGGTTTTACCCCCAAGCTAAGATACCATATGAAATATAAGGTAACATTAAAGCATTATAAATATTAAACAAAATATTTGAAGGGAAATACTATTTCAGTTTATTAATAATGGCTACATTTCTAGATAAAAGTTTACATATATTGTCGACATGTTGCCTCCAAGATAACTTGTCATCTATAAATAAACTAAGGAATTTAGTACACTTGGTTTGGGTAAAAACATATTATTATCAAGTAAAATGTTTTGAGGAAGTGACGATACTGAATTACTAAACAACATGAAATTAGTTTGTTGTACATTAAGGGATAATTTATTGAATTTGATCCAGTTAGAAACATATGTTAGCTCAGTATTAAGTAATTCAACAAGGATTTCGGGATCACTATGCGAATAGAAAAGATTGGAATCGTCTGCAAAGAGGATAAAAGAAAACACTTTGGTAGATTTTTCGAAATCATTGATATAAATAGAGAATAAAAGGGGCCCTGGAGGGATCCCTGAGGCACTCCACAAAGTAAGTCTTTTTAAGATGACTTATCGTCATTAATATAGACGAACTGCTTACGATTTGTGAGGTAATTTTTGAACCAATCCAAGGCAATACCTCTAATACAATAATAAGAGAGTTTATACATAGAATGATCAATTGTGACAAAAGCCTTGGAGAGGTCCAGAAAAATACCCACAGTATGAATACCATCTTCACGGCCTGAGGTAATTTTTTTCAATTAATTGAAGTATAGCATGAGAAGTACAATGCTTCTCTCGAAATCCATATTGGGATTCAGACAGAACATTACACATAGTAAGAAATTGGGAGGTTCTTACATAGACAACTCTTTCAAGAATTTTAGAAAAATAACTAAAAATAGAAATTGGCCTATAGTTGTTCAGTAAATGGATGTCACCACTTTTGAAGATTGGGGCAAATCTCGCAACCTTCATAGAATCAGGATCGGTCTATTTGTATAAAGCATTTCTAAGCGTTTAACATAAACTGTAAAAAATTAACTTGTAAAATTACAGGCAAACTGCCGGCAACAGTCTGTCTGTAATTTTGTTTTACAAGATATTATGTTAAAATAAAAACATAGATTTTGTAATAAGATACACAAATTCTGTTCCAAACATTAACAATTATTGTATACCATGAATATAACAGAATTATTGCATACCATGAAATTGCATCCATTTTTTATTTTTTATTTTTTTTTACAGTTCCTTAGGTTCCTTACATTTACAAATTTTATTTAGTATAACATAGGATTTTTTTTCTTTTTACGAAGACTTGTTTTTCGTTTTTACAAAATACGTGCAAATAAACAATATTAAGATTTGAAATTACAGGATTTTCTTTATACTTTTTACAAAGCTTTTAGGTTGCTTGTTTTTACATTTTAACTTGTTTTTCTGTGACTGCTATGATTTTATATATAGAGGTTGGTGAAATTCTTGCGTCGGGAGATAAACATTTGGTTTAATTTTGCCCTACACCGACGTGTGTATAGCACTGTATACTCAGTGCTTTCCGAGTGTATGTGAAAAAACTACACAGGCGACTCGGGCGGGATTCGAACCCACGACCTCCTGCTTACTAGTGCAGACGTCTTAACCTCTCGACCACCGAGCCTGCCCGATGGTTTATTTACTTTTATTTAATGTTACTTTTTTATGTTTATTGACATATTTTGTTAAAATACAAAATACACGTGAAAAAACTTCATAATAAACCTGTAAAATAACAGAAAATGTTTACAGTGTAGTTGTACTCAGAGCCACCCATAATGTAACATGCTACAAGAAATACAAGAAAGTGGAAGGTAATGAAATATGTTTCTTCATACAGGCAGTCACAGTGACAACAAAATACCTAAACAAACCTTTCTTAAAGATATATCGCTCATGTTTGACTAAGACGAATCACAAAATAGAATTTATCAAGCGGAAAAAAAAGAACAATAATCTCAATGTTAAACAAAAGAAAATTACATTTGGATGTCGGAAACTGTAAATAAAAGCGATACTTCAAACGCGCTTGATTCTGATTGACAGCCGCACTGGCCAATCGAAATACTGACAACGCCTTCGGCCAGTTAAATACAATAACCTGTGTGATCACGTGCAACCTTTGGATTAAAACAGTAAGCCAGCCTTTTATTAATTTGAGTTTTAATTTTACTGGTACTAATCCTTGATGGATTTATTCGTTCATTGTCTCAAATGAAAGCTTATACTGACTTCCTTAATCCCAGAAATTCAATTCAATATTTAAATCTACTTGTTACCGTCAAATTGGCCCAAACACAGGCGATATATCTTTAACCAATTTAAGAACGCGTTACATGAATACATAAAATGATTATCAAAGTTTTGAATTTATTTACGCCTGCGGTATCATTGTCTTGGTAAGACAAGTCTACTTCCTATACGTTGGTAATATACTTCTTTTCTGTTAATACATAATTATGCGACACACATTTTCTTAAAGTCTATTATAATCCAGAGCTCCGTACATATACAACTTTTTTGGTATGTACTATGTGGGGTGGAGTAAAATTGTGTCCCATTTTTACCTACAAACATAAGACAGCAACCAATTAATTTCCTCATTTATAACTTCCATAGGCATATGAATATGTGGCTTTCCATACGCCAAATTCATTTGCCAACCTTCGTAATAAAACACCCCTGTACCACGGAAGGTTTCCCGTAATATAAGACCCAAGTTCCACAGTGTATAGTCACTGGCGTAAACTCTGGCCAAAACTGACTCATGGTCTCTGGCATGAGAACCCTTAATGATGATGGGCACGTCAGGGCATCGTTCTCGGAACCGTAAAACTGCTTCTTTAAGGAGTTGCGTGCGCTCTGAGAAACTTACACTAGTCCACTGGGTGAAATGGCCCCATGGACACAACACAATAATGTACTTGGCACAAGAGTCACTTGGTATGTTATCTAACATATGTACCTCATAAGGAGTATCTCGTAAAGTAAATTTTGTCTTCATTATGACACGAGGATGAAAGTAAAAGGTCATCTCCAAATCATTTTTCTTGAAGTAATCATGATGCATCTTCATAGCTTTACACTTCGTTGATTTTTTCCACGGAATACTTAATTTACTCCTGATCAAACAGTACCAGAGCCTAACATTCGAGTCTCCATGTATGAACACGTGCTTGTGACGCAGACACTCCTTGACAGCTTGTACGTCATCCCATCTTTGGACTTTGCACTGAAGGTGATACCATCTATTGTTGAGCCAGAACCCATCATTTACAAGCGACTCACCATCTGGCTGACAGACTGATACTTGACTGTTCGTCGGTGTCCCTTTTTGCATTTCTGTATCTAAGGTTCGAAATTGATGGAACGAGGAAAATGTATAGAGATTCACACATTTGGAATCAAGTGGGAAGACGAAAAGAGCAATCGATGTGCACTCTAAATATATTCACGTCACAATTTACACAAAAAAGACGCAGAAACTGGGTCAGAAAGATTCCCATCAGTAATTTTAGACCTGGATTCCTGGTCAGTGTTACCCAAAACTCATCCCCAAGGTGTACTTCCTTATCACTACTAGACCCTGATGAGAAAAGTGAATTCTACATCGCTTATTGGTTAGTAAAATATATATGCAAAACAGTTTAAATATTTTTTCGTAGAAACAAAATCTTAAAAATTAATGTTTAAGTTAATAACATCACCTATTAATATACCTTTCAACACGTCAATATATTTTTCGTGATTGATTTTATCGTAAAAGCTGCCGAATAATGACAGAATAAAATCTACCTCAAATGCATAATATCTGAAATTGGGATGACCGAGTCAAGGCCTCTGCAGTACACTTAGATTAGATTAGAAATTGGTATAGGAATCTATAGTAACTGAGAACAACAAAGGAGAGGGAGCTGTGGAGGTCCATGATAATATGAGAGTGAGTGAGTGAGTGAGTGAGTGAGTGAGTGAGTGAGTGAGTGAGTGAGTGAGTGAGTGAGTGAGTGAGTGAGTGAGAGAGAGAGAGAGTGAGACTTTTTTTTTACTTTTCAAGGAAAATCTTTATTTCATCAACAGACAAAAAAACATTTTCCAATAATTAAAAGATACATTATATACAAAGGTTTA
>CM055831.1:12730518-12769115 GCA_029582265.1 Zoroaster sp. YZ-2022 | reverse complement strand
GACGCGTTCTTTCATTGTCAATTTTTTTTCGAAAACAAACAAGTTTACATAATTCCCACGTTTGCAAAACACCTTAAAATACCCAGTAACCTTAACATGTTTCATTGGCAACGTGTTTCAGGTCTGATAAATTTGCAGATTCTTCAAGGAAAGGCAAATCTTAAACACAAATTGTAAGTTCCATGAACACCTCTTGAAATTGTTCGGTTTTTAGGTATTAGAATAAATTAGGTATAGCTATATTGAGTGAGGTCAGACCTTTTAAAAATATTGTTGGTTATGTCATTAGTGCTAAAAGAATGAAATCTGGAAAAAATGAAATCGCAATGACGTCATAATTACATCATCGGGTGTCAAATTACACTAAAACAAAGGTTATTATATAATAATGACGACGACGACGACGACGACGACGAAGCCATCAGAACACAAATCCGATGCACTAAACTGCTCGATCATATATCCAAGAACCAAGAACGGAAAAATCGTAATGATGTAAAACTAAATTTGAAACTAACGTTATTTTTTCATGAACATGAGGAAGTTTTATTGTGTCAGATGTATGACCTTCAAATAACCTCATATATTTAAGCATACGTTTTCATGGCGGATACGTTGTGGATATACAACATTTCAGCAACATTTAAGTTTTCGTCTATCCGCAATGTTTCTGTTCTAAATCATAACCGTTTAGGCACTGTATTTCCGCATTATGTACACACTTAATCATTAACCTTTCAACAACATATTTCCGCAATGTTTCCATTTTCAGTCAGTCCCCTTTCAGCTATATATTTCCGCATTCTTTCCCTTCAGTAACAGTGACCTTTCAGTAACATATTTCCGCAGTGTTTCTGTACTCCATCAGTATTCTTTCAGCAACATATTTCCGCATTGATTACATTCTAAATCCGGAACCAGTCAACAGCATTCTTTCATGCAGATAGGTTACGGCTATAACACCTTTCAGCAAAGCTTTCCGGTATCTTTCCGTTAATATATCCTTAACACATAAGCAACAAATAATATTCCTTTACGCTGTCATCTTTCCTCAATGTTTCCATTTTAATTCAGAACCCTTTCCGCGCTATATTTCCGTATTGTTTCCATTCTAAATCAGTGACATTTCATTACTGTATTTCCGCAGTGTTACAATTCTCTATCAGCAATCTGTCCTTACTGATATTTCTGTAATGTTTCCATGCGGATAGGTGACGGCTATAATACTTTCCGTTAATATATCACTTAATATAAGTAATATTTAATATAATCTTCGCATGTATGTTTCCGCCATATTTACATTCTAAATCGGTAATCTTTCCATAATGTTTCCATAATTTCCGCCATGTTTCCATTATCAATCATTATTCTGTCAGCTACATGTTTCCGCATTAAATCAGTAACCTGCCAACAACATATTTCTGGAGTGTTTCCATTTTAAATCAGTGACTTTTCTTTTATTTATTTCTACATTGTTTCGTTCAGTGCCGCATTCAGAACTTTCCATATTAGTTTTTGCAATGTTTCAGTTCTAAATCATAACATTTCCACATAATATTTTTACAAATTGTTCTATTATAAATAAGTGGACTTTCAAATACATTATTTCCACTTCATTCAGTAAACTTTTAATCATTAATATTTTCCACAGTAGCACAATTTCCAAATAATTCAATTCTTGAAAAGAGATTTTCTCGTAGACCGTGAAAAATATTTGTTCAACAGTCTCACAGCGTGTTATGGGATTGAATAGCAAAATATGAATTTTATTTAAATACTCGTGTATGTGCGTAAATTGCTTGCATGCTACAAATCTTTGTCATCCCATTCCAGCATATTATCTGAATATCTAAAAGGTTTGGGTTTATGTTTCTACAACACATTTCAAATGCATAGCAGTTTCTGATTTTGTTAAATATCCAATTAAGATGTGAATCATTCAAACGGGTAGTGATTCATAAACAAACATCAGTTAAATTAGTAATTTGTATTACAAATTTACCATCCATGTTCTTTGTTATTTTAACATAAAATAATTTTTGGGATAGGCACTATAATTACTATAAAATCATGATGATGAAAAAAAAAACGTTTTGGGAAGTGAATATTTGTTTTTCTTTCCTACGAGAGCATGGCGAGATTATAAAAGATAATTGCATGTTAAGTAACGAAAAACATGGGCGATACAAATTTAAAGCTGGTAAATACAACCAGAAGTCTATTACCTACAGTCTTCGAAGCTATCACAAAATATAAACAACTGTGCTATGGGCAGAGGCGCATGTAAAGCCTAGTTGTTTCAGTTAGATTCCAAAACAGAATATAGGCACTGTAAGGAATATCTGAGGACGATCAGAGCATACTGATCGAAACGTCGAGTTGTACCCCCAGTCCTTTTCAGAACTAATTACTACTCAATTGAGATTCCACATGGTGTCACCGCAATTAGTCTTACTTATCATCCTCACCATGCAAAGCTACAAGTTTTACTTATCACAAAGTGTTTGTGAACATTCGATCAACTGCATTAACTGTGCATGTTACGGACCATAATGTCCCCAAGGACCATTATGTCCGCAAACCGATTTGGGCCCATTATGTCCGCAGGCATATTATGTCAGGCCCATTACGTCCGCGGGCCCATTATGTCCGGCCCATAAAGTCCGCGGGCCCATTATGTCCGTAGGCCCATTATGTCCGTAGGCCCATTAAGTCCGGCCCATTACATTGTATGTCCGCAGGCCCCTCTCTGGTGTAAGCCTAGCCTTTAGTCAAGGCGCATGTGGCAACGCCCGAAAAAGACCTCACATGCGATCGCATGCGATGAGTGGCGAAGTCACGAGCGCATTTACTAGTCCGTTCTGAGGACGCTACTAATGAATTATTTATAAACCTCAATCAAAATTAATAGATTATGTATGCACATTTATTTAAACCAATCGCCGTAAGCAAAATGTTGGACTCATCTATATTCAAATAAGTGATAGCATAACAAATTATATATTAACATTTCTCTACCTAATTGGTAGAGAAATATTTTTAAAAAAACATCAAAACGGACTGCTAAAGTCTCTCGGCGCGTCTGGTACTCGCATGCGTGTTTTTTTTCGTGTGTTGTGCCGTGTGGGCCTTGACTAAAGGCTAGCGTAAGCCTTAACCAAGGCTGTTGAAGCAATTTCTGGCCAGCGAAATTCAGTATACATAGAGAGGGCGCTGTCCCCGGATGGGGTTGACACTACTCAGTGGTCGACACACCTGCACTGTACAGTGAGATAAATAACTGTCGTGGGTACGATTGTGCATTGAGACCTCGTAAATGTTCGAACTCAATCAACAGCCTCGATGGAGATCTTCTCACGCAAGAGCTGTTAATTTGTTGGTGATTTTTTAATGATGTCCATTCCTAGGCCCCTAGCTTTGACCAGAATAATGACGTATTTGACATGAACATAGGCCTACATGCATGCATATAAATTTGGCATTGTTATGACAATGAGCTCCACCTTGAATGTTGGCAAGTACGGAAGGATCACGAATGGTCACTAAACGTACACACGTGTACATAGAGTGTATTTGTACATTATATGCATATGGATCCGTGCACGTTGTGCATGTGCGCTAACACCAACAATTTGAATATCTAAGCGGGGCAAAAATGATGCAACCAAACCGTTCAGACTCGACTTGGTCAAGGCTACTCTGTATATGTAGCGTGCGTACTGTCAGAGATGACATCACACCTCTCTCTCTCTCTCTCTCTCTCTCTCTCTCTCTCTCTCTCTCTCTCTCTCTCTCTCTCTCTCTCTCTCTCTCTCTCTCTCTCTCTCTCTCTCTCTCTCTCTCTCTCTCTCTCTCTCTCTCTCTCTCTCTCTAGGTGCCATGTCCTTGCAGGACGTTGGTGATCATGGACCTCCACAGCTCCCTCTCCTTTGTTCTCAGTAACTCTTGTTCTCGGATACCCGTCCATTTGCTCAAATATAATTACTGAATGCAAAATGTACAGTATTCACGCTTTGCCTATTGCATGCAGCTGTATACAGTATAAAAGTGGGCAAAGTGTTAATGATATGGGCAGATTTTAATTTACATTTTAACATAAAACATTTCTCCAACAAAAATGGTGAGAAAAATGGTTTTAATATTTACTGAATGAAATTGGTAGGTCCCAGGTCCCGTCTATTTTGTGAAATATCTCATCTCTCAAGTATAAACCTATATGTATTCCTTTATATTAGTCGAAAATTATCAATGTTCCCATGAAAACAAATGGAAAATAGCATAACAGACAAATTAATTTGAAATAATAATGAGGTGAATTTGATTTAACGAACATTTGGAAAGCTAAGTTTTTGTCGTTCATTGTTTTCCCTCTCGCTACCAGGGTGTAACCCAAGAGAAATGCATGGATCCATATGCACACATGTACAAGTACACTGTATGTATATGTGTACGTGTACATACAGTGGCCATCGTCGCCTTGACCCTTCTGTACTTGCCAAAATTCAATTCTAGATATTGTTTGGCACAGCAAGTGCTCGCTGCGATGTCATGTACAAAATGTGTGGCATGCATTGTCTATGTTAAGGCCAAATACATCATTATTGAGGTCATAGCTAGAGATCTGTGATTGACCAACCTTTAATTAAACTAAACCGCCAACAAACCAACAATTCTTGCATGAGAAGCTTCCATCGGATTTTCAATAGGAATATAAAGATATATTACACATAAACTTTCGATTACAGAAGATCCAAGGCTGTTGATTGAGTTCGAACATGTACGAGGTCGCAATGCACAACGTACCCACGACTTAGTTATTGATCTCGCTATACAGTGTACGTGTGTCAACCCTATCCAGGGACAGCACCCTCTCCGTGTCTGTTCAGTTTCGTTGATCAGAAATCAGTACATAGTCAACAGCCTTTGCCAAGGCTTACGTTACAGAGGCGCTGGCGCACATAAAGGGCCGGACATAATGGGCCTGCGGACATAATGGGCCTGCGGACATACCTGAGTGATGTTAAGTTCACGTAAATTTTTAGGTGTTCGGGCCACAGCGCGAAAACCTCTTGATATTGTTCGTTTTTTTTTTTTTTTTTACTTTTTCTTCTCCTTCTCAGGGAAACATATCCAGATACAAAAACATAGTTGCGGAGTTCACAGAACCTTAAAACTTCACACATAGTTAGACCTTAGCATGTAGTTATACCTTAAGTTGTGACGTCATAGTGAGGTCATCAGATATCGAATTACACTCAATCAAAGTTAATTTTTTTTTTTACTTTTTCTTCTCCTTCTCAGTGAAACATATCCAGATACAAAAACATAGTTGCGGAGTTCACAGAACCTTAAAACTTCACACATAGTTAGACCTTAGCATGTAGTTATACCTTAAGTTGTGACGTCATAGTGAGATCATCAGATGTCGAATTACACTCAATCAAAGTTAATATTTAAAACAAATTATATCTCATGAACCACAAAAGATATTTTCACAATCTTTGCACCATGTTATAGATCTTGAATTATGTGATTTTTCGTACACAGACGTGACCCCAATCTGACCTTACTTCCTGTCCAAACCGGAAGTAAACGTTTAATATTTAAAAAAATCATATCTCAACAACCGCAAGAGGTAAATTGACATTTTTGCACCATTGTATAGATTGTTAATGGTCGAAACATATTTACACAAAGGTGACCCCAATTTGACCTTACTTCCTGTCCAAACCGGAAGTCAAAGTTTAATATTGAAAGAAATCATATCTCAACAACCACAAGAGGTAAATTCACAGTTTTTGCACCAATGTACAGATTGTTAATTGTCAAAAATATTTACAAAAACATGACCCCAATTTGACCTTTACTTCCTGTCCAAACTGGAAGTCAAAGTTTAATATTAAAACAAATCATATCTCAACAACCACAAGGGGTAAATTCACAATGTTTCCACCATTGTATAGATTGTTAATTGTCGAAAAATTATTTACACAAAGGTGACCCCAATTTGACCTTACTTCCTGTCCAAACCGGAAGTCAAAGTTTAATATTTAAAAAAATCAAATCTCAACAATCACAAGAGATAAATTCACAGTTTTTGCACCACTGTACAGATTGTTAATTGTCAAAAATATTTACAAAAACATGACCCCAATTTGACCTTTACTTCCTGTCCAAACCGGAAGTCAAAGTTTAATATTATAAAAAATCATATCTCAACAACCACAAGGGGTAAATTCACAATATTTCCACCATTGTAGATTGTTAATAATTGTCGAAAAATATTTACACAAAGGTGACCCCAATTTGACCTTACGTCCTGTCCAAACCGGAAGTCAAAGTTTAATATTAAAAAATCATATCTCAACAACCACAAGGGATAAATTCACAATCTTTCCACCATTGTATAGATTGTTAATTGTCGAAAAATATTTACAAAACTCGAACACCTATGTGTTTGTAATATCACAAACACTTCCATCTAGATTTTATTTATTTTTATTTAAGTAAAGTTCTTTATTGATCCTTCGTCACAAACGCTCCAGTTCATACTGTCCTTGCCATCATTCTCAATCCTTGAA
Source organism: Zoroaster sp. YZ-2022 (assembly GCA_029582265.1). Taxonomy (NCBI): domain Eukaryota; kingdom Metazoa; phylum Echinodermata; class Asteroidea; order Forcipulatida; family Zoroasteridae; genus Zoroaster; species Zoroaster sp. YZ-2022. The sequence goes on along the minus strand of CM055831.1, from coordinate 12,762,534 downwards.
ATGTTGTCGGATAAAACACAAATTAAGACAGTATTATTTGATTATTTAAAAGATATCAAAAGTAAATTCATGCCCGCAAACAAAGGTTTTAAAAAATCCAACAAAATAATTATTAATGGGCAGAAATCACCTTGTATATGGGTTATAAAAGAAAATTTTATGCAGTTGTCTTTAATCGTACAGTTGTCAATTTGTTTTGTCATACAATTGACTTTAAAGGTCAAAGAGAGGTGATTGTTTATTGGTGACTACTTGGGGAGGAATTGGTAGGAACTCTAATTCGAGCAGTGACTATTTAAATCCAACCAGGAATTGAGAGGGAGGGGATTGGTGAGAACCCTCATTCGAGCAGTGACAATTTAAAGCCAACCAGGAATTGAGGGGAGGGAGGAGATTGGGGAGAACCCTCATTCGAGCAGTGACTATTTAAAGCCAATCAGGAATTGAGGGGATGGAGGAGATTGGGGAGAACCCTCATTCGAGCAGTGACTATTTAAAGCCAACCAGGAATTGAGGGGAGGGAGGGGATTTGTGGAGCCCTCATTCGAGCAGTGACTATTTAAAGCCAACCAGGAATTGACGGGAGGGAGGGGATTAGTGGAACCCTCATTCGAGCAGAGACTATTTAAAGCCAACCAGGAATTGAGGGGAGGGAGGGGATTTGTGGAACCCTCATTCGAGCAGTGACTATTTAAAGCCAACCAGGAATTGACGGGAGGGAGGGGATTAGTGGAACCCTCATTCGAGCAGAGACTATTTAAAGCCAACCAGGAATTGAGGGGAGGGAGGGGATTTGTGGAACCCTCATTCGAGCAGTGACTATTTAAAGCCAACCAGGAATTGACGGGAGGGAGGAGATTGGGGAGAACCCTCATTCGAGCAGTGACTATTTAAAGCCAACCAGGAATTGAGGGGAGGGAGGGGATTAGTGGAACCCTCATTCAAGCAGTGATTATTGAATCAACGTGACACTGAAAACGTTGAATCAACGTAGACATTTATACAAAAATAATTCGCGCTCAAATGGCAGATACCCGACACGCATAGTGGACAAATGGTGTATGCGGTAACGATTTGGCCCTAGTGTATTGGCCAAAATCGAATCCCATAAATTATTGGGATGGGCAAGTCATCCTAATGACTGCTTGTCCTCATACAATATCATATAAATAATTAATTTGACGAGTTGATACACATATTGGCGGCAACCGTAGCTGCCCACTTCTTATTGATTGTGCAAGGATTCTTATACAATCCATCATCAATCAAGGAACTGTGGAAATTGTGATAGCGCCCGTGCTGTTTCAGCGCCCCTCTTTTTTCCCCATCCATGCGATCATTTCGGGGTTTTTTTATGGACAGACAGACGGTGTCAGACGCAGAGCGGGAAAGTTTCTATGGGGATTTACAATGAAAGTGTTTTGTTCTAAATCGTTTCTTATCATAACATATGTTTTATTTTTAACGAAAGGGGTGCTTATATTTTGGGCGTCTGCAACCACCTCCCCCTCTTCCTCTCTTGGGGAGGGGTCCGAACTCCCATTTGTTGAAGTGGTAGGACTAATTAGGGTAGGCCATAATCGTACATTGATACAACGTTGCAAAACTGACGTTGCCTAAACATTGAGTTTTGGTTGCAACATCATATATCAACCTTTATCCAACATTGCATAAATGTCGACTTCTTTACGTTGAAACAACGTCACCAAAGTGACGTTGGATAAACGTTAAATTTAGGTTGTGAACATCACGACGCAAGTTCGACCTTTATCCTACATTGCATAAATGCCGAATTCTATACATTGGCACCACGTTACCAAACTGACGTTGGATAAACATTGAATTTAGGTTGTTAATATCACAACGCAATTTCGATCTTTATCTGACATTGCATAAATGTCGAATTCTTTACGTTCAAACTACGTTACCAAAGTGACGTTTGACAAACGTTGAATTTAGGTTGTTAATATCACAACGCAATTTCAACATCTGTTTCTGTCCAATATTGCATGAATGTCGACTTCTTGACGATGAAACAACGTTACCAAACTGATGTTGGATAAACATTGAATTTAGGTCGTATCACGACGCAATTTCAACCTTTATCCAACATTGTAAAAATGTCGAAATATTTACTTTGAAACAACGTTACCAAACTGACGTTCGATAGACATTGAAATTAGGTTGTTAATATCACGACGCAATTTCAACATCTATCCAACATTCGAACAACGTCACACAACAACTTAAAAACAAAGTCGCATAAGTGACATTGAAATTACGTTGTTTTATGGTATTTTGACGTCGTGATGACGTCATTTTAACCAACGTTCAATGTTTAAATGACGTTGTTTGCCCACTGGGATTGCTTGCATCTACACACATGATAGTATACTGAAAGACGGCTGAAAGACTTCTTATTTCAGTACATGGCGGAAAGTTAGCTTATGTTGTGCGATCGCTTGTGGATACATTGATTGCATCTATTAATGATACATACATGACAGGTATCTTATGTAAGCGTGATCACGCATGCTTACATGGTTACTGTAGTTCTCCGCCGCGCATGACACAAGATCCGTGCTTAAACATGGTAGGCAACATACTGAAATGTGACCTAAGCTAACAAAAGAAATCAGCATTTGTTACCTGTACTGAACACATGCGGAAAGGCGTACTGAATTTGTTCTTAAAGGAAATGAATAGTGTATTTCAGTGATCGAACCATGCTGGAATATTGCTGAAATGTTTTGTTTAAAATGTTTCCGCATGCTGGATACATTACGGAGATAATCTAAGTTGTTTCAGAAACCTTTACGGAGCTATACACCCGGATAGATTAGTCAATTATGCGGAAATACATCATTTGTAATTTCCGGAATATATCAGCTTTCGTAAACTATTCGTAAATTCCTGTTTTCGTGCTGTGATTGAACCGCAAGTTCTCGTGAACACCGTGTGTTTGTACCAACAAACACTTGAGCTCTAGTTTTTTAGGTATTCGTGCGACAGCGCGAACACCTCTTTGAAATTGTTCGTTTTTTTTTTTTTTAAGTTTTTTTTTTAGGTGTTCCTTCTCCTTCTTCTCTATGAGACTTATCGAACAGATCTTAGAAAATTATTATGTTTCTAAACCTTTCGCCAGAAGGCACTGTGACAGGTGACATATGAACTATGTGACATTTCGTATACAGACATGATCCAATCTGACCTCTCCTTCCGGTCGAAACCGGAAGTTTAAGTGAAGAAATATTCTGAAGCACTTTTATAGGGTCCATGATATGGTATTTTGACATGCTTTCAGTGGACGAAATTACTATTGACATGTGACTTTTTAAAAATGTGACTGATGACGTCATCACCTGTCACAGTGCCTTCTGGAGAAAGGTTTAGAAAGAAAAAAAATTCTATCTCAAAAACCATTGGAAATTTCAATATGTCTTCTGTGAATAAAGTGACTAGTGACATCTCATCTTTTCCCAAAATATGTTTGATGACATCATCAAAGTTCAGAGCGCCCCTAGCGGCAGTTTTAAAAAGGGATTATTTTCAAATCTCAGAAATTGAACCAAAGCAGGTACTAACGTTACTTTTCATGATCATGGGGAGATCATATTTATGACTTTCAAATCAGCTGATCTGACCTTTACTTCCGGTGCAAACAGGAAGTTCAAATTCAACACATTCTAACGCAAAATTGATATGTCTTTTGAATATGAAATTGATATTGTTATAAAAGATGATACACCTTTGCAAAATATCATCGACGATAATTTAGTTGAACCGGAAGTTCACACGAACACCGTGTGTTTGTTCCAACTTAAGATTGCTATGCCAATTTCTAATCTAATCTAAGTGTACTGCAGAAAAAATAGCCAGTTGGGAGGGAGGTCTTGACTCGGTCATCCCAATTTCAGATACTATGCATTTGAGGTAGATTTTATTCTGTCATTATTCGGCAGCTTTTACGATAAAATCGATCATGAAAAATATATTGACGTGTTGAAAGGTATATTAATAGGTGATGTTATTAACTTAAACATTAATTTTTAAGATTTTGTTTCTACGAAAAAATATTTAAACTGTTTTGCATATATATTTTACTAACCAATAAGCGATGTAGAATTCACTTTTCTCATCACGGTCTAGTACAGTAGTGATAACGAAGTACACCCTGGGGACGAGTTTTGGGTAACACTGACCATGAATCCAGGTCTGAAATTACTGATCGGAATCTTTAGTTTCTGCGTCAGTCTGACCCCAAATATGGGTGTTATTTTTCGTGTAAATTGTGACGTGGAATAATTTTTAGAGTGCACATCGATTCCTCTTTTCGTCTTCCCACTTGATTGCAAAATTAATGTGTGAATCTCTATAATATTAAATTTTCTCCGTTCCCTAAATTCCCAACCTTCGATACAGAAATGCAAAAAGGGACACCGACGAAAAGTCAAGTACCAGTTTGTCATCCAGATGGTGAATCGCTTGTAAATGATGGGTTCTGGCTCAACAACACATGGTACCACCTTCAATGCAAAGTCCAAAGATGGGATGACGTACAAGCTGTCACGGAGTGTCTGCGTCACAAGCACGTGCTCATACATGGAGACTCGAATGTTAGGCTCTGGTACTGTTTGCTCAGGACAAAATTAAGTATACCGTGGAAAAAATCAACTAAGTGTGAAGCTGTGAAGATGCATCATGATTACTTCAAGAAAAATTATTTGGAGATGACCTTTTACTTTTACCCTCGTGTCATAATGAAGACAAACTTTACTTTACGAGATACTCCTTATGAGGTAGATGTGTTAGATAACATAACAAGTGACTCTTGTGCCAAGTACATCATTGTGTTGTGTCCATGGGGCCATTTCACCCAGTGGACTAGTGTAAGTTTCTTAGAGCGCACGCAACTCCTTAAAGAAGCAGTTTTACGGTTCCGAGAACGATGCCCTGACGTGCCCGTCATCATTAAGGGTTCTCATGCCAGAGACCACGAGTCAGTTTTGGCCAGAGTTTACGCCAGTGACTATACACTGTGGAACTTGGGTCTTATATTACAGGAAACATTCCGTGGTACAGGGTGTTTTATTACGAAGGTTGGCAAATGAATTTGGCGTTTGGGAAGCCTGATATGCATATGCCTATGGCAGTTATAAATGAGGAAATTAATTGGTTGCTGTCTTATGTTTGTAGGTAAAAATGGGACACTGTTTTACTCCACCCCACATAGTACATACCAAAAAAGTTGTATGTGTACGGAGCTCTGGATTATAATACACTTTAAGAAAATGTGTGTCGCATAATTATGTATTAACAGAAAAGAAGTATATTACCAATGTATAGGGAGTAGACTTGTCTTACCAAGACAATGATACCGCGAGGCGTTAATAAATTCCCAAACCTTGATAATCATTTTTTTATTCATGTAACGCGTTCTTAATACAATTGGTTATATCGCCTGTGTTTGGGCCAATTGGACGGTAACAAGTACATTTAAATATTGAATTGAATTTCTGCGATTAAGGAAGTCAGTATACGCTTTCATTTGAGACAATGAACGAATAAATCCATCAAGGATTAGTACCAGTAAAATTAAAACTCAAATTAATAAAAGGCTGGCTCACTGTTTTAATCCAAAGGTTGCACGTGACCACACAGTTTATTGTATTTAACGGGCCGAAGGCGTTGTCAGTATTTCGATTGGCCAGTGCGGCTGTCAATCAGAATCAAGCGCGTTTGAAATATCGCTTTTATTTACAGTTTCCGACATCCAAATTTAATTTTCTTTTGTTTAACATTGAGATTATTGTTCTTTTTTTCCGCTTGATAAATTCTATTTTGTGATTCGTCTTAGTCAAACACGAGCGATATATCTTTAAGAAATGTTTGTTTAGGTATTTTGTTGTCACTGTGACTGCCTGTATGAAGAAACATATTTCATTACCTTCGACTTTCTGTATTTCTTGTAGCATGTTACATTATGGGTGGCTCTGAGTACAACTACACTGTACACATTTTCTGTTATTTTACAGGTTTATTATGAAGTTTTTTCACATGTATTTTGTATTTTAATAAAAATATGTCAATAAACATAAAAAAGTAACATTAAATAAAAGTAAATAAACCATCGGGCAAGCTCGGTGGTCGAGAGGTTAAGACGTCTGTACTAGTAAGCAGGAGGTCGTGGGTTCGAATCCCGCCCGAGTCGCCTGTGTAGTTTTTTCACATACACTCGGAAAGCACTGAGTACACAGTGCTATACACACGTCGGTGTAGGGCAAAATTAAACCAAATGTTTATCTCCCGACGCAAGAATTTCACCAACCTATATATAAAATCATAGCAATCGCAGAAAAACAAGTTAAAACGTAAAAACAAGCAACCTAAAAGCTTTGTAAAAAGTATAAACAAAATCCTGTAATTTCAAATCTTAATATTGTTTATTTACACGTATTTTGTAAAAACGAAAAACAAGTCTTCGTAAAAGGAAAACAAAACTATGTTATACTACATAATGTTATACTACAATGTAAGGAACCTAAGCACTGTAAAAAATAAAAACAAATGGATGCAGTTATCATGGTATACAATAATTCTGTTTTTTGTGTTAACAAATTGAATTGTTAATGTTTGGAACAGAATTTGTGTATCTTATAATTACAAAATTTATGTTTTTATTTTAACATAACATCTTGTAAAACAAAATTACAGACAGACTGCTGGCAACTAAGTTGCCGGCAGTTTGCCTGTAATTTTACAAGTTAATTTTTTACAGTTTATGTTAAACGCTTAGAAATACTTTATACAAATAGACCGATCCTGATTCTATGAAGGTTGCGAGAGTTGCCCCAATCTTCAAAAGTGGTGACATCCATTTATTGAACAACTATAGGCCAATTTCTATTTTAAGTTCTTTTTCTAAAATTGTTGAAAGAGTTGTCTATGTAAGAACCTCCCAATTTCTTACTATGTGTAATGTTCTGTCTGAATCCCAATATGGATTTCGAGAGAAGCATTCTACTTCTCATGCTATACTTCAATTAATTGAAAAAATTACCTCAGGCCGTGAAGATGGTATTCATACAGTGGGTATTTTTCTGGACCTCTCCAAGGCTTTTGTCACAATTGATCATTCTATGTATAAACTCTCTTATTATTGTATTAGAGGTATTGCCTTGGATTGGTTCAAAAATTACCTCACAAATCGCAAGCAGTTCGTCTATATTAATGACGATAAGTCATCTTAAAAAGACTTACTTTGTGGAGTGCCTCAGGGATCCCTCCTGGGCCCTCTTTTATTCTCTATTTATATCAATGATTTCGAAAAATCTTCCAAAGTGTTTTCTTTTATCCTCTTTGCAGACGATTCCAATCTTTACTGAGCTAACATATGTTTCTAACTGGATCAAATCCAATAAATTATCCCTTAATGTACAACAAACTAATTTCATGTTGTTTAGTAATTCAGTATCGTCACTTCCTCAAAACATTTTACTTGATAATAATATGTTTTTACCCAAACCAAGTGTACTAAATTCCTTAGTTTATTTATAGATGACAAGTTATCTTGGAGGCAACATGTCGACAATATATGTAAACTTTTATCTAGAAATGTAGGCATTATTAATAAACTGAAATATTATTTCCCTTCAAATATTTTGTTTAATATTTATAATGCTTTAATATTACCTTATATTTCATATGGTATCTTAAGCTAGGGTAAAACCAGTCTTTATTTGCTGAATAGAATTCCAATGTTTCAAAAAGGGCCTTGAGAATTGTTAATAAAGCTTGATTATCGTGCTCATTCCAATCCTTTGTTTTTTAAACATAAAACTCTAAAGTTTGATGATATTTACTTGCTCCATCTTGGTACTTTTATGCATCAATTCCAAAATAATGAGTTACCAGTTTCATTTCATGACATGTTTATTACAAACAAACAAATTCATTCTCATCATACCAGACATTCTTGTGATTTTTATGTTCCTTTTACTCGTACAGCACAAGCTCAAAAGCTTGTTAGTTATGAAGGCCCTAAGTTTTGGAATTCGCTAGATAATTCTCATAAAAGTATTCAAGGTCTTTTTATGTTCAAAAGAAAACTCAAAATATGTTACTATAAATATCAAGATATCTAATAACTTTACTCTTTGGGTAGTCCTTTGGGATCATTTTAAATATTTTTCTTTACTTCTTACTGGTTGCACTAACATTTTGTAAAATCTAAGTGTTTGACTTTTAATGTATTGCAGTTGTCCTGTTAATGTTCGTGACCTGTCCTTGCATTAAGTAACTTTTATATTTAAATTCTTGTGTCTAGTACATTGTAATTTCGAGAAGTTAATGCTAATTTTGGTTTTCTACATGAAGATTATTTCTAATTTTATTTCTCATTGTACTACACATTAAAGTGATCCGCCAACACGCGCCATGCTGAACTCTCGTCACTTAATGCACTGTCTACAATGCATAAAACAACTAAGTAACAAATAAGTATTCTTATTTACAATCGTCGCCGCAAAAATAAAATTTACTAATAATTTATTCATACAGAATAATAAAAATAATCAGAATGAGAATAATTATAACTTAATTTCAATAAATAGCAGTGTAAGGATCAAGATGGTCGCTAGTGGGAGATGGGTACAGTACACCGGATAGCCAAAAGCCTGCTGTCCTTCCACCTCAGTATAATATTATTGCCCGCTGCACGGTACAGTTGGCCGTCAACTCTCGTTGAGGTCTGCTACACCAGACCTGGTTCGTCTTAAGGTTGTTTATCACGGGAACAAAATCATCTATAATAATGAAATAATAGACCCAAATACATGTTCATTTTAAAGTTATAATAATACAGTGTGTATTCACCTTTCTGAAATAACAAATCGACACAATATTTACAAACATTTTAAATTCAGATCCTGCCACAACGATATTTGTGTAGCTTCTATACCAGTTGAAGTTACTTTAATAAATGTTCTTCAATAAACTAGGTTACTCTGAATTCTCTTTTCATAACATAAAACAAATTGCAATTACTGTAGATTAAATAACAGAACTTACGGTTGTGATGATGGATATCGACTAATTATGCTGTGGTGTGCTTTTCTCAAATGACTCAAAATTGCTTAACTAGCTGATACAAGCTTTTAGCTTTAAGCTCTTGATACCTTCTTTCTTTGAATATATCGCTGCTTATATACAATGTATATCTGCTGTAGCTTGTATTGGTATGGCTGGTGACACTGATGAAGAGGCACGATCTGACTAAATAAAAGACACCAACTTCACTTATCAAGCTTCAGATCTAATGCCCTATTGTGTATACACAGAGGCGATAAGTCAAACTTTTGAGACTTTTCCATAACAGCGATACAGCTATTTTAACATGTCGGACTTTTGTTGGAATTTTGGAGGTGTTATCGCCGCTGTGATTGGTCAATAAGTATTGGGGCGGGGCTGCAGTAAATAGAGAAGACAAAAAAAGGTTATATATCGATCAATATTTTTTCTTTTGGTTTTAAAAACTGTGGGAGTATTTTGTTTAACGATTTTTGAATATTTTGTGTTTAGCACTGTTTACTATGGGAGTTTATTTAGTGGGGTGTACCCAGAGGTTACTGGGGAGTGTGAATCTGCTGATGCCGTCATGATGATTCTCCTATTATTCAACACAGGGAGGTACTGAAACTGCACCTTCTCTCTGTCGGTGAAATAAGAGCCAAAAATATAGAATCAGTTCAAAACCAAATCATTAACGGGAATGTACACAACATTCCAAATTTCCAAACAATCAAATTAACGATTTTTTATGTAAAACTAACTTGGAGTAAAATTTATAGAGAATTAGCTGTTGCAAACTGCTAAAGGACCACGCTAAAGGACCTGTAATGTAAATACAAAATAATATAGTTACTGGCCTTACGTTTCGAACCTAGCGGGTTCTTTCTCAAAGGCAAAATGGACGACAAAATGGTGTAAAGTTGGTAGAAGAAATGATTCCGTATGAAGTGCCAAAAAAGGAGAAAAGGGTGTATTTTTATATAAAACATAAAATCATAAAACATGTGCGATGATATTTTCACAAGTAATTTTTATGATATAATTTCATGAAAACGAGATGGTTGAATTAAATGAACGTACGTTACCAAATATCATTTGTAATTTCCCTTTAACCCTTTCATTACCAGCCAGTTATGTAAGACAGTACCCTTCTTTACCACAGTAATTAGGAGCCCAATGTCACTTCAGCACCAGTGGGTTTTTCACAATTTCATTGAAGTGCGCCCTCACTCTGCAGTAATAGACACTTTTTTTTACATGTGTACTGTACATACCAAATGGCTCAGATATAATTTGTATGTTAAACTGATGGTAAAAATGAGTATACAAAGGCAGGAAACATATTGTGCAGATTTTAAGTGTAAAAAGCAAAACAATGAATATTTAGATCAGTATTTACACTGAAAGAAAAGTAAGCCACAAATGGGTGATATTTCATGCAAATACGGCACATGTATAAGATTTCTTTTCCATGAAAAACAATAACTTGAGATTTTTTTGGGATTTTTGTTTGTTTTCTACTTGAAATGAACCATTTACTTGTATTCAGTGTGCATACATCACAATCCATGCTAACCCACTTACCTCATTTTTACCCCAATTCAATGTTGGTTTGGACTGCAATCTGCGGCTTGTCCGACCTTTCCCAACATTGAATTGGGGGAAAGGATGAAGGCAAATAGTACAGATTTACAATCAAGTGATGTGGTAATTCTCAAAGCAAGGAACTATGCACATAGGTTGTGTACATTGTTTACAGTTCATCTTTGTTTGTTTTCGCCTGCCTAATTTGCGGTTACTGCAAACAATGCAGTCGCGTTTCTTTCCATTGGGGTTTTTGCCAGGATAGTGCTGTTGCCCTGTCAACTCAATAGGAATATGGTATCTCAACTGACTTGTTGCGTTACTATCCCAACCCAACAGCAAGCCCTGTACAATCCCTATACGAAAATCAAGGTTACTGACATTTTTGTTCCCTGCTATGCTGGTGAATATTACTCTGCTATAACACACAGATATTCAGCATATGGAAAAACTCTTTCCACCATTTCAAGCTTCTGTGTGTGTATGATTGTAGTACAGAAAACATTCAGGCAAGATCAGTTCCACCCATGTTTTTTGTTGTAATCTTCAATACAATTGGGCTTCATAACATCACGAAATCACTTGTGCTCTTATTACACCGAATTTGCTTTTTGGACAAATCAGTGTTGCCTACATTAGTTAAAAGTGTTACAGATTTTATTGTCTTGCCAAACGATACAAATTGCCACCTTTCACCCCAAAAAAAAATGGGTCATTCTCCTTCTTCTTTTTATGGTTTTTGGGGTTTTCTAGTATTCCCTAGCGGTAGTGTAACGACAGTTCACAAACATCTGAATCTAGTTTAGCAATGGTTTAGCTAAAAGAGCCATTAAAAGTATTATCACAATATATTACGTGTCCCTTATTCTCAGAGTCCATGGACCAGATCAATTGACTACTTTTCCTGCAACTGTTGGGTTTGATGGATGGCAGTCTGACTGCGGAATCTACGTCTGCATCATAAACAGTTTGGGTGTCGTCGGCTCCTGTGTACAGTTTCCCATACGTGTATCCTGTTTTGACCTGTTCAGGGAGAATGCTTTATTAATACCCCGTTTGATAGGTTTTTAGGCATGTACTGAACAAAAGCGTCCCTTGAATTTCAACACACCGTGGCTGGAGACAGATTCTGCGCAGGGTTATACAGGTTGAGAAACCTCGGACGAGACTTCTATCAAGGGCGAAGTTTGTCCTGTTTAGCCAAGGCTCTACGAGGAATTTGGTTATTTGAGATGTGGAGAAACCGAAGAATTGAACTGAACCGATTACGGGACATGACGGATAGAATGGGATGAAGAACTTCAGATGTCGACCAGTACATCTTGTATTGAGAGGATTTGTTTATGCCCATTTCTGGAATATTTGGTTGGGTGCCAGGAGAATTGTTGATCAGGAGATTCTATTGTTTGCTGCGCATAGCGATTAGTCTCGTCGAACGAGCATTACATCCCACACGAGTTGAAGATCTCCACGCCGACAGTGTGCAAAAGTCGCCGGTGGGGGACAGGATTTCCAGTAAACCTGCACAGTCCCACACTGTAATGGTCTCGTCGTTCCCAACCGGACTCAGAAATCTAACTTTCCTGTCGTCCTCCTTGATCTCGGCCGGCTGTCACCTTGTGCAGGTAGGCTAAAAAAAAAAAAACAAGGCAAAGGAGGATTAATCTCGGTCCTTTGTAAATACAATATCTCAATGCTATTTTGCGTATGTGCACAGGCCAGGGGGTCATGCGCAAAATGAATATTGTGCTGAGAAAGAAATATGGCGGCTTCCATCACTCTCTAAAATCTGTTGTCGATAAATTTTCGTTTTAATGTGGGATTGGGAATGTGAATTCTCAACTTCTTGCATAATACGACTTAAGGGCCTTTCGAATGAGGCTATTCTTTGGAAGCTTGAGACTAAGAGTAAGAGTGCATTTTCAGCTTGTTGACGCTAAACAGCACGACCGGCATGGTGGATGTTAAAATTTCTATGCTATCTAGACATCAACTTGTTGTTTCAATGAATACAATATTACCCCAACAAACTACTAAAATTGTACATTTTCACTTGACTTTTTTGACCTAGTCCAGGGGGGATTTGGTCAATCCTATTAAAGGGATCCATTTTCAAATTTTATTCATCAACTCCAACAGTTGTAACCCCTTTGAGCATATAAAAATGCATCCAATATTTACGCTATAACTCAGGAAAATAAGTGAAATACATTAATTTGCATTGGGAAGAGTAACGTTAACTGTTAGTGTTACTACTACTAGTGGTAATTATTAATTTTAGTGTGATTTAGGCATCTTCTTGAACGAATTCCGCTTCTGGAAGTTTTAGTTCCTAATGTGCTGTCGTCATCCGTTACTTCGTCATCTGATTCTGAGCCACTGTCTGCCAAAATCTCAGCAAATGCCATCATTTATGTCCGTTTCATCATGATTGTAAAAAAGGACCGTTGTGGAAAAGGACGGAAGCACGGTAAAACCACAAAAAAGTGACGCGCTTTTTCTTTCATGAACTTTTATACACTTCATTCCTGTCAACAGAGGGCGCCAAAAAAACCACTCAAGCATTTTCAGGTGGTGAATTAAGCCGTGGTCGTCAACGGCATGCCGATTCCCCAGCACCTTTACGAGCCCACGGGATCGAAGCGTGTCACAACAAAGCGCTCTTTTCGAGCCGTGGGATCGAAAGGGGTTAATTTCTGAGATTGGAAAATAATACCTTTTAAAACTCCGCTGGGGGCGTTCTGAAATTTGATGACGTCATCAAACCTATTTTTTGAAAAGATAAGATGTCACTAGTCACTTTATTCGCAGAAGTCATATTAAAATTTCCTGTTTTTTCAGATAAATTATTATTTTCTAAACCTGTTGCCAGAGGGCGCTGTGACACAGATGATGACGTCATCAGTCATAAGTCAATAGAATTTCCACTGAAAGCATGTCCCAAATACCATATCATGGACCCTATAAACGTGTTCAAAATCATTTTTACTGAAACTTCCGTTCTGACCGGAAGGAGAGGTCAGATTGGTCATGTCTGTACGAAATGTCACATAAATCAAGATATGTAAGATTGTGTAAATATCTTGTAAATGTCTTTTTATTTAGCTTGTTTTGCGGCTGTCGGAACACCTTTTGAAATTGTTCTTTTTAGGTGTTCATGACAGCGCTTAACACCTCTTAATTGTTATGGAGATAATGGAGGACCAATTTAAAACGCTTGCTCTACCCTTGAAAAACAATGGACATGCATGTTGCATGTTGCTCTTTGAATATTCTTTTCTTATTATGAAACAGCCATCAATACCATTGTTATTGATGCATGAGTTTTTGAAAAACTACATGTGTAACATGCCCTAGAAGCAATACTGTACTGCAACTTTTTTCAGCTGAATTTTCATTCAAATCACTGTCAATTGTGCATGCATGATTGAATTTCAACCATTTCATTACGAGCTGTGTAGAACATGTCATTCTGTCATTTGCTTTTTGAATTTTTAAAATTCATGCAATACTTGTTGAGTTATTCTAAAAAATATTAGGGGGAACTTAGAAGTTGTGATGGTGTATATTACCTTCAAATCACCTGATCTGACATTTACTGCTGGTATAAACATAGTTCAAATTTAACATATTATTTATATATTCTAACGAAAAATTAATAGGTCTTTTGAATATGAAATTGATATTGTTATAATAAAAGATGATACACCTTTGCAAAATATGATTGACATCGATGATAATTTGATTGAACGAAGTTGACACGAACGCCGTGTGTTTGTTCCAACAAACATAAGCTCCCATTTTTCTTTCTCCTCTCTCGATGTTTACAGAATAAAACGTTAACGTTATATTTGTTAACACTCTGGCAAATTTATTTGGCTGTGACAGCAATAAACATGTTACGTTGTTTATTATTATTTTAATGTTTAAATTTACAGCAAGTGTTTAATTGTTGAACAATATATGAAAACATTTCCGTATAACAATTTTTGTAAACATTAATTAATATTCTTAAGAGGTGCTCTAAACAAATATCGCTAATTGACATTTCACCACTTTTAGAGGGTAATTACGTCATAAGAAACTAAACAACATACAGACATTTTATCATAAAAAGTTTAAAAATGTTTGCCTCGATTTCAGAAAACCCAAGATTTACTGGAGGAAACAAATAGCCTTACATTTAAACGTGCCAAACAACGCCTCAGCTATATTAAGCCTAACTCCCTTTAGGACAGCGGCCGGCCAGTACGATGCATGTAGTCTGTTATCTAGTGCATGCACATGCACATGCACATGCACATGCACATGCACATGCACATGCACATGCACATGCACATGCACATACACATGCACAGTGCTAGTGTACGTGTCCTGCATGCATGCACTGTACTGATGTACTGTTAATAATGGCGGGCGGCGGCCGTATGGGTGCACCCCACTAAATAAACTTCCATAGTAAACAGTGTTAAACACAAAATATTCAAAAATCTTTAAAAAATACCACAGTTTTTAAAACCAAAAGAAAAACATATTGATCGATATATAACCTTTATTTTTTCTCTATTTACTGTCTAAAGTCCAAGTTTCAGGAAGTTATCCTCATCCCAAAAAAACCACCCTTCAGTAGTGAAAACGTCCACACTGAAAAACAGCCATTTTGGAAAAGGCTTCCTTGAAATCAAATTAGACCACTTTTTCAGGGCCTAGTGTGTCCAAAATACTCAAAGTTGAAAGCCAAGGACCCCAGGTTATGATATTATTATTTTACACAATCCATCAAATGTATGGGCCTCAAATCTGTGTTTTTCAGAAAATTTGAGGACATACACTTTATGATAAACAGCTTATACAATTTTCCCAATTATTTAGTGGTGCACCTGTATGGGTAGTGTTTGTAGATGCGATATGTGTATATGTATGTACAATCACAGGTACAGTGTCCCTGGGTACATCGTTTTACATATAATTATATGTAAAGGTTTCAGTGCTCAGACCTCTTCCATACATTCTTTTTATCAGTTTGATGGGGGGTGAGTTTAATACTTGGTTTTTTTTTGTTTGCACTGTTGCTTGGCACTGAAAATAGTCGGCAGGAAAGAGTTACAATTGTGACCATTGTTAATTTCACAATAAATACACAAAGCTTTTAGGGGGATTAAATATCCCCTGTTTAGTTTAAACACATTGTGTTTAATTTTGACACATTGTGTTTATTTTTTAAACATGTCACGTTTTTATTATTTGGAGTGTAATGGTCAATTTTATTTGTATACTTACTTATATATATATTTTTTTTAAATTGAGTTATTGATTTATTTACTTATTGATTGATTGATTGATTGATTTATTTATTGTATTATTTATTTATTTATTTATTTATTTATTTATTTATTTATTATTTATTTATTTATTAATGAATTTATTATTCATTTACAGTGTAATGTGCCTATATCTCTTAGGTTTCATTAGTTCTTTTCATATTTTTTATTTGAAGTGCCTTGTGCATTTTAATTTCAGTTTCATCAGTATTCTTTTTCTTTTTCCTTTTTTCTACTCTTAAAAACTGGAGTATTCTCACATATTTCATGCTTTTTAATGTTATATTTAAATTTATTTAAACCCTTGAAGTAATATGTATTTATATATATTTTTTTGATTATTTGTTTATTTTATTTACATGTAAATTATTCTAAATCAATATATATTTTATCTACTCCCTTTTGTTTTACAACCATGATGTGGGCAGCAGGGTCTACATGGATCACAGTTTCGCTTTGCTTTGTTGTTGCCAAGCCCAAGTCTGGAGTATTGTGTATTTATATTGTTGTATTATTTTGTAGATTTAATAATAATAATAATAATAATAATAATAATAATAATAATAATAATAATAATAATAATAATAATAATAATAATAATAATAATAATAATAATAATAATAATAATAATAATAATAATAATAATAATAATAATAATAATTAATAATAATAATAATAATAATAATAACAATAATAATAAATAATAAATAAATAATAATAATAATAATAATAATAATAATAATAATAATAATAATAATAATAATAATAATAATAATATTAATAATAATAACACACACACACACATAATAATAATAATAATAATATAATTAAAATAATAATAATAATAATAATAATAATAATAATAATAATAACAATAATAATAATAACAATAATAATAATAATAATAACAATAATAATTAATAATAATAATAATAATAATAATAATAACAATCAAATCCATACATGATATGGATCCGAATGAAACTCCATAGGCACATATTCTAATTGTTTCTGCCAACAACGTTTCCCTGTACATATTAAAATGGTAGGCTGGCTTACTAGAAGAAACCATCGGATTACGTGGCATTTCCCAACCCCCTGTTTTGGCTTGGCCCTATAATACCCGAGACCAGTGCCTTGTGTAACGTGTCTATAGTATTATCTCTATTTCCATGAAAAGAATTGCTATTACACCATGAATGGTGATTTTCGTCTGTACCAGTTTGACTCGAAGTGCCCAACATGAGTGCGAAATGTTGGCTAGGAAGTCTGAAGACAGGAACAAGCGGCCGAGGCGTGTGGCGTGCACCAGACGACGGGGATTCGAGTCTGTCTACCATCACAGGGTCATCCTGTCATTTAGGATGCCCAGTGCGGGGTCTTCTGGTTGCTCTTTTCGTCACCATCAAATTTCATGGTAAACGCGGTGGTTTTTTTGTTTTCATTCATCATGGAACAATGGGAATAAAATTTAGTTTAAAAACATTCTAGTTTTCAAACATTTTTCATTCAATTTAATACCAAACTTATTCAATTTGATTTGAAATGAATGCTCCTTTACATCATTCAATCAGCAAAAAGATACTGTGGCGGGAAATTCGGATTTTTTTTTTAAAACTGTATTACATTGTACATTACAATCTATTACAATCATCTCTCTTACGATAAAGCGCTGCCACCAGGCGGAACATTTTTAAAGCAGAGGCCTAAACCTCCTGGAGAGTTCCGTGGTCTCACCGGTTTAGTATATTCCTAGTTGGTACAGACATGGAAGTCTGCCGTCAAAATATATGACACGGATAAAGAAAACACTTCTGTCTAGAATACCAAGTCACTTACTGTTACTATTGGGGATATTGCAACATCTCAACGAAGAGAAAAGAAATGTTTTAACTTGAATACTTTAACAACTCTATTTTTGGCTAATTTCTTAGCTCCCAATAATTATCAAACCAGTAAACAAAGATAATGCTGTTCTGAGGAATGTATTTCCCAGTTTCCAGGTAATATATTCCAGTCATTTCTATAAACCTTAATTAATACTAGGCCCTTAGCCTCAGGGTATCTGGTTAAAAAAATACGGGTAAGGATACTTAGGCTTTACCTACAATATCCACTTCCTCAAACAACTTAAATATTATAAGGCCTCTGACCTCGAGATGTCAGTAGTTTCCCTTGAATATTAGGAACTAGAAAAATATTAACATCATTATGGAAACGACCAAACCTATTCTTCAGCATCCAATATCCATAGGCGTACAATGGGGGGGTTGAAAATGAAGGGCTGCAGCCTCTTTTTCAGCCCTATGAAAGGGTTTTATCTCGTTAAAATGGCATTGCCTATTCGGCAAAAAATATTCGGGCAAAATGGTATTGTCTGTCAGTTTTAGCGTGGCAGATTATTTTCAATTTAAACACTAAAAACCATTTTCAATTAACAAAAACCTACATACCACCATGGCGCTATTGAATATATATCAGACGTGGATGACAGAAATTATTGTCATATCAGAGAGTGATGACAGAACATTACCGTCATATAGCCCCGATAGCCGGGCGGTAAGGGTTAGGTCTAGAGTCTGTCTGTGGTTTTCCGCGTGGTGAGCTTTTACAATTAAATCTCAAAATCTGATTTGGGTTACTAACGGGAAAGCCAGATCTTGGCGACCCTAACACCTCTGAGACATGTTTGGTACCTACGACGTTGTATTACATTTCTCTTTTCTGATTTCTTCTTCGACTTGAATGGACTTCAACTGCTGGTGATTTAACCGTCATCATCGTCAATACTAACCTTATGTTACCGTCAAAGTTCCCGTAAACGATCTTGTATCGACACCGTGTTAAAATGCAAGGAATGCGAGAAGAATTAGAGCAGTGGATTATAAGAGACATTTTGGTAGTAGTCTGGCTAACGGCAGAAAAGCAAAAATGTCAATTCAGACCGGATGATATCAGATTGACGAACCCAGGCAAAAAATAAGCGGTTTCTTCGTCCAAAGTGCTGAAACCGTGAAAGTAGCAGCACACAAAACACGCTGGGACTCGGTCACGCAACCGTTGGAGGAGCCTGAACGACCGGCAGTCATGCGACTCACGCCGATGGTTTGGCCAGTCCTCGAGTCAAATCAGATAGCCCCGGAGAAAGACACGTTTGAGAAGGAGCCCATGGTTGATGCGGGATAGCCTTGGTTGGGCCGGAAAACAGTAATATTTTTTGTAAATAATGTACAATTGTGAATTGTCAATTGATAAAGTTGCCAGTTTCTGCTCTTAGAGCACTGCTCTCTACCAAAGATAACTGTTTCGTTCCCTAACATATGTATCGCTCTAGGAATAACAATGGCAATCCGTAAGTTCTTCAGGGGGCTTCATATTTAATAGTAATATCGCGAGATGAT
This sequence comes from Zoroaster sp. YZ-2022, assembly GCA_029582265.1. Classification (NCBI taxonomy): domain Eukaryota; kingdom Metazoa; phylum Echinodermata; class Asteroidea; order Forcipulatida; family Zoroasteridae; genus Zoroaster; species Zoroaster sp. YZ-2022. The sequence continues at coordinate 12,743,159 of CM055831.1, read as the reverse complement.
TATGACGTCATCGAAATGACGTTATCATCTCATTCGGGCAATTTTATGTTCAGCCCCCTGCTGTAAATTGTACCCTCGCCCGTACGCCTAATATGTGCGTAATATCTAACGTTATCCGGCCTCACAAATCCACCTATTTCCAAGTTCCGCGTTAACTCCAGCTCCCCAAACTTTACTAGTACAGCTCTCTCAGCTCCCCCAACAAATATTACAGGATGCACCTACCAATTAAATAACTCCATAGTAAAGAGTGTTAGAACACAAAATATTCAAAAATCATAAAAAATACTTAGAAGTTCTCGCAGTTTTTAAAAAACCAAAAGAAAAACATTGATCGATATTTTAAACCCTTTATTCTTATTCTCTATCATTTATCTGTCTAAAGTCCAGGTTTCCAGGAGTTATTTCTGTCCCCAATGAAAAACCACCTCTACAGTAGTGAAAATGTCCACATTGAAAAGCAGACATTTTGGAAAAAAGGCCTTACGCTTTGGAAACTGCAAATTAGGACCATTTTTTTCAGGGCCTAGTGTGTCCAAATTACTCAAAGTTGGAAAGCCAAGGACCCCTAGGGTATGATATAGTGGGCCATTTTTTACACAATCTCATCGAAATGAATGGGCCTCAAATCTTGTTTTCAGGAACAATTTGAGGGCATACCTTACGGATAAACAGCCTGGCGCATGAATTCCTCAATTATTTGTGGGCTGCACCCCACAGCCCCCCGAGACTTATTATCAGCCCTCAAAGGTTGACCTTAGCTCTCAAAATGTAATACAGCCCCCAAAGATCACAGAGCCCTAGTTAATTGTTCTCAAAGCCTTGTTCAGCCCCAGTAATAAAAGCGAAATCTGTTGACTGACTTAATTTACTGTAACTTAGGGTAAGTTGGCGTACAAATAATCAAATTAATTTGAACAAAATATTGGTCAGCATTCAATATTTATACAAATGGCGACATTTTACCTCAAACAAATGCATCAGCTCCCAAACTTTATCTTAGAAATATCGTCAATTCAGAAAATATTCGTCCAAAAATTTAAATTATTCTTCAGATTAAATGTGGAGGCAAAAGGTCATATCGATTATTCATACTTTAAAATTCATCCAAAATAAAATCTTTTCCTCAAAGTTCAAAGTTCCTTCAAAATTTCTGATAATTAAACTTCCCAAAATATTATAATATATATGTTGAGATCAGCAACACAGACTGACTCTGACTGACGCCCTTAAATCTCAACATACAAAAGTTATTCAAATTATAAAGCGAAAAATCATTTGAATCACATATATTTATACAGTTTAAATTGTAAGAATGAGCTGAAATATCATTTAATATTCTGCCCTTTCTATTTAAGCAAAAGATCTTATAATTAAATACTGTTTCCAAACAAGGCTGTCAATTGAGTCTACGAATGAACGTAACAACCGCTTTAAATTTCATTGATAAAAGTATTGAGGTCAATCATGAATATTGTATGGAAAACCCAAAATTGTCTCCGGGGCAGTCCAGCTGTACTCTGAAGGCAGGTCCCAGGAGACCGTTTATCGCCGCACGTGACACCACCCCAACCAGACAGACGGAGACAGACAAAAGTAACACGGAGGAAAACTCAAATTAAACTATTTATTCAATAAATATGAGGCCCCTTAAGGCAGAAGTTTGTCCCTGAAGGCAAATGATTGGACCCTTAAGGCATATTAAAGCTGAAGGCGAAGGTTTTTTAAAAGGAGAATGGGAATTACTTAAGGGGAATAAGAATTACTTAAGGGGAATAAGAATTACATAAGGTGAGTAAGAATTAATTAAGGTAAATAGGGGAAACATTTGAAGGAGGAGTGGGGAAAACTATACCAACGGAGTTAAGTGCTGAATACATTGGAATTACTCGACAAAGCCATGCCGTCAAAATATCCCGTGATGAGCCGCTCAGCTAAGTTATCCAAAGGTTCCAGGAAAGCACACCATCTAGTAGTCAGTTCTACAACTACCGTGCTGTCCCTGACAACGAAATCCTGATAGCTGCCCAGTGCAGTTGTTATCCGTGCTGTTCCCGTGAAAGACACCAACCAGTAGCCGCTCAATTATTGTTTCATGCCCTTCGCTTCGCTCATACGCATGACAAATAGTTTCATTCTAATAGACGATATAATATTGACGCTGACTATTTTGATTTCATAATTTTATTATTCAGAGCATGGGAAATTAGCCAGCCGTGACCGCAGGGGTTACAGCTTGATTGTACAAAAAGTTATTACACTGTTAAATAATTATTATTGATACAAATTAGCAAAATTTAGCAAATATATATTAGTAAGCTTCATTAGCCACCATTCTGTTTCACTTCTAGAGCATCAGGCTCCTTTTAGGACAACTGTCTCGTCTCGGTACTTCGTACCTTCATCTCTCTTTTACAATATTCCAAATTCTCTGTATACACGTAATTCCCTTTTACTGAGTTCCCCAAAATCGCACACTTTTTTTTTTTTTTTTTTTTTTGTCTCTTTGAAGTAATCTTTGAACCTAACCCCTACGAGAAACTTCTCTTTACATATCTGTTTTTTACCAGGGGGTTTTTCCCAACGACCATGTTCCATGGCAATTTTCAGGACAGCCCTTTACTGACCAAGTGACGCCCCTCCCGACCTCATGCTGTTGAGTCCATATTTTGGATCATCTATTCCGACCTGCGTCAAGAACAATTCCCGGCAACGTAGTTATTGGAGAGGTCTTGCGCGATGGGTTTATATGATTTTGTAGATGATTGATATGGTGGTTGAAAAGAGAAATTATCCGCCCAGTTAATTAGGTTGCATTTTGACATGTATCTATATAGAACTTGTACTGAGAATAAAGGTCTTAGTATCCAGCTGAACGTAGGGGGAAACCCTTCTGAACACTGCCCGTTTTAGACCTTTGAATGTAGATTTTACACCCTCTACCGTCCGGTACTGTTTCATGAAGCTGGTTCTGAGTTGGGCCATTTCATCATGCCTAAACAGAAGAGTGAATTTGAGTAAGATGTAGCAAGCCGTCCCCATTTGGATCAGGGAACTATCGGGCTTTCTGTATTTTTCCACCACACCTGACCAGATCTAGATATTGGTTCTTTTTTTGATGCATATTATGAAGCTTTAAAACATTTAGATATGTTGCACACTCGGAATTGAAAGCAGCTTCTAATTGATTAATGAAGTTTACCTTTTAGGCTGCAGCGGTGGTAAGCCTTTAAAAGCATCCGAGTTCATTGTCATTTATAATGTAGAAGGGTGATTATTTTTCAGGAATTGTAGTACTACTGGGATGTTAAGATCTTTGAGCCATGAAAAGAAAAACTTCAGGTAATTTATATAGAGATATCCCTTGATAAGTTCTCCTGCTTTTTGGACACAGCAAAAGGTCGTGAAAAATAATATGTTTGGGAATTATATTTCAATGGGAAAATTCTTCCAATATCTTAGTTTTTGAATAATTTAATGTAAAAAGGAAAACAAAACAAAATGGATTAGATGATGTTAATTACACTATTCGTACAATCACATAGTAACAAATAAATCCCATGGAAGCTGTCCGACCCAAACAACAATGGCACCTTTCAGCCCCTTTATCCAGACTCTATAGCATAGACCAGAGTAACGGCCAGGTCGAAGAGGAAGGTCATAATGGGGCAAACTTTAAAGCCCTCTCACATAAATAAAGATGTTCAAGGTTGGCATAATGCCCACAGGGGAAATCCAGGAGGCGCTTTCCTTGATCACCCTGTTTGCGAAAGCGTCCACCCTGGGCTCCTGTGGGTTCCAGAATCTTGAGAAGAATCTAGGTAGTTTTATATTGTAGTAAGACGCAAAACAGTTCACGGTAAGTGGGGCCCTATAAATTGTTTATTACTTGAAGGAGTTTTTATGACAATCATCAAGGTCATAAACATTGATGCAACTTTATTTCAAAATCATTGTAATGTCTAGTCTAACGTTGCTGGCAGAACATGTATTGAAAATGCCTACAGCCAGATTTTTTGCAATTTCACGATGCTTCCTGGACTCGAATGCGTAGCTGTGGATTGGCTGTCAGTGTAGACTTTTAACTCGGGAGTCTGAAACTATTGGTAGAAAGCAACAAATCGCAAATGTATAGTTTCCAGTTCTCGCCAAGTTGAGCTCTTTTTGGGCCTCAATTTCGTTCCACTTGTTGGCGGTGTGAAAATCGTTACAGATCATTGCACCTGAACCATCGAACTAGCATCACAGCAGGAAACGTTAATCTTGTCAACTGCAAAATGCATGTATATCCAACTCTGACAGATTTTCCAAAGAATCTCAGATGATATAATTCTACTCCGAATCCACGTATATCTTCGTGATCAGCCTTTGCAATTTCAACTGACAATGCCTGGTCATTAATCAGTGATATTACCAAGCAAACCGGACTGAGGGAAATTATCTGCCCAACAAACCAATGCTTTGTCTGATTTTTAATGGGTTTAATTTGTCAACATCATAATTGATTGCTTCAATCTTGTCGATACGTTGTTGCACGACCCGTGGGTACCAGCTATTGTGTCCCATTTCATGCCTAACCACCCAGTGCAGCTTGAGGGGTCCAGCAACCTTTTTCTGATATATATAGATCACACCGCCCGTAATAAATCATTACGGTATGTGTTTGGATACCTTTGTTACTTGTAAATTTGATTCGTCACCTCAGGTATTACTAGGGAAATTGCACAGAATCCGTCATCCAAGCAGAACTATAAAGAACCCGTTACTGATCCAATGAGTTACCAGGGGCCCAAGATCTTTATGAACAAGTAGTGTCCGTTTCATTATTATTCCCCCCAAACCGAACAAAAACCCCATATCGACAGCCGCGGGCGCGTATTTGTTTTTTACACCGCAGCGACGGGGGTTTTGTGCAGGTGCGCCAATTCCGGTCTTGGAGAGAGACTACGAAACCCTAGGGCGCGCGACGACAGAAAACTCCAGCTGCAGTCGACCATGGCGCTCTGCAGGAACCCATACTATTCCTCTCCGCTGATGGTAGGTTTTTTTGCGTGTCGGAAAATTTGCGCGCATGCGTGCCGAATGGGTTCGCGTCTGGCACAAGGGCGAAATGGGCAACAAAACCCGTCGCCCGGGTGTAAAACAACACACGCAGCGCCCAGTATTCCACCAACACAGCGCACGCAACATATGCCCAACCTATTTATGCGATGGCAGCAGCCACGGCGCGCCTAAGAATTATGGCGCCTAAAATACAGGCTACTAAGGCTACCATTCTTGTAATAATTCATAAACTTTGTTTAAACATCGAGCATGACGATACCTTACAAAGAGTACTACTTATTTCTGTAGCATGAAAAGATTCATCATCAAATACCATATAATGGGTGAATTTTATACAAAATAAAACTCAAACTTCACCTTAAAATGTGTGTGTTTTAAGTGTTAAATTGACAGATACCACCCAAGCTTAGGACCAATCAATAGCTGTTGACTTATACTGAAATCATTATTAAAATTTACAAAACCTATTTATATCATAGGTGGAACATGCATGCTCACGTGAATAACAAAGCAGTTACATTAAACTTACAACAAGTCAATCGCACATCATAAATATTTAGATATAATCAAGAGAAGCGAGAATGTCACCCAAAATATTAGTAATACCAGTACGATTATTATAAGACGATGAAAATGACCAGGCGTAGGGGGTATTTTCGTCAGCAATATTTTGTGATGATTTCTTCAACTGTCCCATTTGTCCTGACAACGTTGCGAGTAAATGAAATAAAGACGTTGTTACAGGCAACAAACGTTCGTTGCCAATCACCCGCACAGACCACGTTTAAAACGTTGTTACACTGTTGTGGGTTGTAGGACGTTAATAAACCAATGTCAGGCATCAGTTTTTAAAACCCTAATCCCAAGCGTTCTTGCAACTGTTCAACACTAGCAGTATGGGCGGTTTGCAATGCCCAGTGTAATAATGTATGAATAACGTACTGTAAACTCTGTTTTATACCATTTTTCATGCATAATCATTGCACAGCTACCCCCTGAGATAGTCCTCGAATGTAGTCCAGGCCTTAAGTACAGAAAACTTCTAAGAAATACATAGCTAGACAGCTGCGGGTGTATTAGTAAGGGGAAAACTCCAACAATTTCCATTTGCCAGTAGCCAATCTCGCCCAAATTTACCAAATCTGAGTTTTTTATTGGTCAATCCTTCCAGGCACCGTCGAGCAACCCCTGAGCATGCGGCTGATTGATCACAGACATCCTGAAGTGTTTGCACCCGGGACGATTATCACACAAAGGGTACCGCTGTGCTAAGGGGAGAGGCTGTTATACCAGGGCTGAAATAACAAGCTAAGGTCTTTTGGAAGCAGTCGCATTCGCTGAACTAGAAAACAAATTACAATAAAGGGGCGCAGCCGTTGTTAAAATATGGCTGATGGCAACTGGAAAAAAAATTTAATTTTGAGCGCTCAATTATGAGTAATTAATTACTCAGCAAAAAGTTGAGCACTCACTGTGTTACGCCCCACTAGTCCCATGCATGGGCTAGATATGTTGAACTGGAAATCAACCATGAACCACTTATTGTTCATACAATGATTTGTCAACAAGTGATGGAATAACGATTTTTCGTGTTACACTGCAGGTCTGTTAACGATTTATTTATTATTTATTATTTTGTATGTGCAATATGAAATAATTGTACTGCAGCATTGACTTGAATCTTGAGTGGAATTGTTTAAATTATGGTTCAATGGAAGACAGAATCGATTGAGGCAATGAACTTCCTACAGGTTTTGGCTACCTTTTGAACCAAATTGTAGTAGGTAGAGCGTTTTTTTTCTTCAAAACGACATAAACTTACATCTAAAGTTAAAGTTCAGAAAACTGTTACGAATTGTCCAGGGCAGGCAGCCCAAAAAGCAAGTCTATTGCGATGGACATGATAGATCAACAGTTTGGTTTTATAAAGCATGTCTTAAATCATCGCGATTTTTCATATACTGTAAAAAGTATTACTGATTTGGAAATACAGCGTACAGATAACATTCATGTATTGGGCCAACGTTTAAATTGGTCGGCAACGTCGTATGCCGTATTATGTCGCTTTGACGTTGGCTCAATGTTTGATTACACGCCAACATCGGCGCTGGCAATATGGTGGCTGCCAGCGAGCTAATGCTGGTACCAATTTATAATATAACATTGGGTAATAATATGTTGGCGATCGATGTTGGACCAACGTTGGTTTTAGTCGGACACCGACATTGGCATTGTGTTAGTTTCATATCACGGGCCCAATGTTGGCTCTAGGTCGGCAAATATAACATTGGCACATGTTGGCCGACTCATGTTGGACCAACGTTGGTTTTAGTCGGACACCAAATATTGGTACGGTGTTAGTTTTAACATTGGGGGCCCAATGTTGGCTCTAGGTCGGCATATAGGATTGGCATTACGTTATGATCGATGTTGGAACGCTGCTTTTAGTCGGACATCGACATTATATTGTGTTAGTTTTCAACATTGGGGGCCCAATGTTGGCTCTAGGTCGGCAATATACATTGGAAATTACGTTGGCGATCGATGCTGAATTAACGTTGGTTTTTTAGTCGGACACCGACATTGGCTTGTGTTATTTCATATTGGGCCCAATGTTGGGCTCTAGGTCGGCAATATAACAATTGGCATTACGTTGGCGATCGATGTTGACCAACGTTGGTTTTAGTCGGACAATCACGCTTTGGCATTGTGTTAGTTTTTTAAATATTGGGGCTGAATGTTGGTCAGCTGGCAATATAACATTGGGAAATTACGTTAAGATCGATGTTGACCAACGTTGTTTTTTAGCGGACAACGACATTGGCATTTTTTCGTTAGCCTTCAACATTGTGGCCCAATGTTGCTCTAGGTCGGCAATATACAATTGAATTACGTTGGCGATCGATGCTGGATCCAACGTTGGTTTTAGTCGACATCTGACATTGGCATTGTAAGTATTTCATATCAGCCGTTGGCTCTATCGGCAATATAACATTGGCCGTGATTACGTTGGCGATCGATGTTGACCAACGTTGTTTTTGTTGACAATCAATACCACTTGTGTTGCTTCATTGGGCCAATGTTATTCTGGTCGGCAACACATGTAACATTGGCAATACGTTGGCGATCAATGCTGACCAACGTTGGTTTTAGCCGAATTTATATCAAGAATGTGTTGCTTCCTCACACTGGGTAATGTTGGTTTCAGGCTCATAAATAGGGAATACTGGCCGTGATTGCTGGCGATCGATGTTGACCAACGTTGTTTTGCTTTGACACCGACATTACATTGTGTTGTTTCACATTGGGCCAATGTTATTCTAGTCGGCAATATAACATTAACTGAACAGGAGCTCATGTTGGACCAACGTTAGGGTTTTAGCCGGACGCCGGATTGACCGAGATATTGTGTTAGTTTCGCATCACAACAAGAATTTAGGTCGGCAATATAAATATTGGAATTGATGCTGGCGATCATGTTGACCAACGTTATTTTAGTCGGACACCAACATTGGCATTGTGTTAGTTTTATCATTGGGCCAATGTTCTTATCGGTGACGTCATGTCAGCAACTCAGCTAATTTGATTGGACGAAAAGAAACATCGTCACGCAGGTCACATTTTTCCAACCGCGATTTTTTAACTTACGAAACGATGTCGTTTATTTTCGTCCAACTGATCGTTTGAGAATCATGTTGCACAATTAATGGAAGGGCTCTCATTACTTGGTTTCATTTTAAGTAGTATGTAATCTTTCACATTATTAATACATGTATGTCTGTTTTAGTACAGATAATGCACTGTACAAAACTATGGTTATAATCGTTAATGATCAGTGTGAGTGTGGCACTGGTATTGCAAGCAGAAGGTCATGTAATTACATTGTAGGCCTACTGGTCGTATATTACATGTATGCGAGTTTCACTGTACAACTACAACCCATCGTCAGTGACATTGTCCTGTACATTGTATGGATGAGAGGCCACAGATAACAAAAACACACACATTAGATGTTGCAATGGCCACAGACATAACTGTAGGCAATTTGGGCTTCAGTAGTGTCAACAGTTCCTAAGCAATACTGCTGTGGTGAAGGCAATCATACATAGCTTCACTGATACTTTTCTCACTCAACTAAAGTAAATGGAGGAAGGACCTTCTCCATGACTAAAGACAAGAAATGAAACCTATGAGATAATGAAACAGTCAGCGTCATGGATCAAGGAGAGGCTCAGCATATTCTATTTTTAAAGCTCAACTTAAAATTTTCTTGAAGTTAAATCAACCATCATTGGCTGATAATAATGACTCTGAGGGTTTTCTAACTAATATGTGTGTTTTGTTAGCATGACCATTATTTCGTCCCTCTTGAAAACATAATATTGCTTTACATGGTATACTTGTATTTCAGATCAACGGTTGATCATGTTTGCTATGACATATCAGAAGTCAATCATCCATAGTTTACACTATACTGGGGGTAAGAATGACAAAAGTCATCATGTAAGTTTTTCTGTAGTCAAACAATTATTTATGAATTTTTGATGAAGCCATGCCCCTCCCCACCCACAGAAAAAAAAAAAAAGAAAACATACGTTTTTTGGTTATTTTTGGTAAATACTATAAAAAACACAAATACTCCCAAAAGTACAAATAACCAACAAGAAAACAATCTTCTCGTGTTTAATTAGAATCATAATAAATGTGGACTTACCAAGTACTTTTCCTGCCTCTATATTAAAAACGACTCATTACTGCAAATTTGAGATTTACTATCTGGCTTAAATGTTAAGTCAAAATTTAGAACATTGTTTACAGGTACTGGTTTGAAATAAAGGAACTGGGTAATGGTAAAGTTTCTGAAGGTCCAGATACACGGCTACCTGAACAGCCTTATCCCTTATCATTTCTAAATTACACAAAATATTTCTTATTAAATTATGTTATTGTCTACAGATTGTCCATAGACTGAGTTTGCAGTGAGATGAGGTGCAAGCTGCTCCTTCCTATTCCCCATCAGAGGTAAGCGGGTGAAGGGCAAAAACTCATAGTCTAGCGGTGCGTTTTCGATATTTTTGGAACTGGATACCCGAAATCAGAGAAAGTTCGGATACCCGGACACCAGTTTTCATTCTTGTTGAAACATGCTCTTGCGTACAAATACATGTAGATGTTAACAAAATTGGACCTTTATAATAATATAGATACAATATTTAATTTGATCTTTATTTATAATAAAAGCATAACATCTTGGTGACAAACATATTTACTTTAAAGTTATTTCGAAATAAACTGCTGCACCAAGTTACAAAGGGTAGCGCACCGAACTCAAGTTCTGGTGTTGCCAGCAGCAGGGTGTGAGTTCGAGCCCTGGTCGACACTTGTGTCCTTGAGCAATTAACCATAATTGTTTGTCCTTCGATGGGACGTAGTTGCAGGTTGTCCCGTGTTGTAAATGCATGTAAAAAAGAATGCGCCTTGAGCACCACTTAGTTGTGGATACGTGCGCTATATAAGTCCACACATTATTATTATTAATACACTGCACAAAAGAGTTCCATTGATATGATCACACGTGCACACGCACGGCCGGCATCACGCAGCTCAGTGGATCACACGTGACTGGTGTCAGGAGTGACTTTCTATATCATCAGAATGAGACAATGATGGTGTGGTGGCCAGAGCGCATGCGTATATGTTCATCGGATGTTCATGCTAGAAAACACGTGTTGAATAATGGCATTGGTCGATCAAAGGCGATGGGCGGAACTAACTGTTGTGGGAAATTAAAACGATTCATGGGATTGCGCCTTGCCGCGCCCTGCTCTCTAAATATGATGTCCTGCACGTCATGTTGGTTTTGGATATGGACATGATTTTGCTTAATAAATAATATTATGAACCAACAAACTGCAAAATATTACGAATTAAAATCAGAACTTGAATATTAATTGCTTTCATCACAATGAATTTTAGTTAAATGTCACGGCCCGTCAATAAACCTTGTTTCTGAAATAATGAATTTACTATAAGAGACCTGAAGAATAATTAAAATAACAACTACTATTACTAATAATAATAAAGCTAAACAATGATTTTAAGAATTAAGATTATTTTCAGAACCCAATATTTCTCTTTTCAAAATCGGTTGTGCACTGATTGGTACTTATCATTGTTGAGAATCATGTTCACTTTGGTGGATGGCAGTTAGTCCTTTATTATTAGATATGTGACAACCCTTTAGGAGTGGGGTTTTATTTAAAAAGTTAATCACCTTCAATTCAAACCACCCAAAGTTTATTTGAAGAAGAATTGTTTGAATCTCGCACGGTAGCCAACATTTATGCAATACCACCTGTAATGCAATGCAAGGGTGTGTGTGAACTGTTGTAAAGAATGTGCAGCATGTTATTTAAGGGGTATAGGAGTCACAGTGCATGTTCAGATGAAAACCTGCAGGAAAGAAAACAGTAAATCCATACTGATCCTGTTGTACCATAACTCAGTCTGCTTACACCGATTAGTGGCTTTATATCGCTGTACATGATGACCTCCCAAATAATAATAAATCAATTCTGAAAGGAAAATCATTCATTTTATCATGGAGGAAAGTTCCTTCCTTCCTCCGTCATTTTACATAGTGTATTGTTCAGATAAGTAGTGTTGTAGCACAGATTTGTTTTGCCGCATTCAAAGGAAACGGTGAATTTGCAGAAAAGGGGTCTAGAGAAAGTTTAGCATTAAAAGTGATTTCAGTTCATTTGTTTCGATATCCTTTTTCCTTTTTTTTTTTTTTAGAAAGTTAACAGTTACTTTAGAGCCCATCTATCAAATCGCTGGCTCTTACTTGGCTGTAAACACTCATTTTTATGGTGTATACTATAGTATAGACGCATAAAAGCAACACAACATGTAGGCGTGAAAGAAAAAAGTACAGATCCTTTGTTGTATTTTTAGTCATATGAAACGTATTGAAATGAGTCACAAAAGAGGGTTGCAAAAAGCATAGCGATAGCTTTCAAACTGCAACTGGATGGATGAATAACTTTGTCATGTCTGGGATTTTAATATATTATGTGAGTAAAATGGCTGCGAACACTCGAAGTAGTTCATCAACAATCTAGTTTTCCTGGGGTATTTTTATATAAGAGTTCGAGCATTGGTATGAATTAAGATGCGATTGTTTGGGAAGGCTATCCATCTTGAGCAATTTATACAAATACTAACCATAAAGTAAAACAAGTAATTAAATGCCATTTACAAGCCTCCCGTATTTTCAATTTTGATGAGAAACCATCCAGGTAAGCAACGACCCCATTACAACTATGATGTTGCATCACACGAGAGACATGATGACGGGGATAATCAAGAAAATGCATGGCGCAATGTGTATTCCTAAATGGAAGTTTAGTGTTATTTAAATAAGTCATCGGGGATGACAGTAGGTATATATATACCCTCGATAAGCACTTTGAGATCAACTTTAGTCCTATTTTGAGTACTTTTGTTTATGTCTTCCCAGCGTTGTAATGGGCAGCAAATTTTGGTGCGCTTTCATCCGTCAGATCTTTTTTCAA
>CM055831.1:12706673-12730018 GCA_029582265.1 Zoroaster sp. YZ-2022 | reverse complement strand
CACTGGGGGAAAAAACCCAAGGGGTAGCATATAGATGGTTTTTATAATTTAAGAATGATGCCTTCCTTTAAACGATTCCGGTGGAAAACCTTCCCCAAATTTTCCGAAAAAAGGGGGGTTTAAACCGCGGTAACCGATCGGGTAGTTGATAGGCAAGGGGAAAACCCGGCCAATTCGCACAATTTGAGCGGAACCCCTTTCGATTCCAACTGGTCGGGTTTCTCGCTCGGTGTGGGTATCCCAAATGAAAGCGCAAAGGGACATCACGCTGAAAATTTTCAGTTCTTTTGTCGTCGTTGTTTAAAAAAACCTGGGGGGTTTCCGAATAAAAAAACTCAATCATGAAAAATTGCCTTTTCGTATAGACTATTTGGGAAAAAATTTTTGCGTTTCTGGTTTTTAATGGTGAGCAAACTTTTTTTTGACACAGTCCCAATTTCTATGAAAGTCTCAAAGCTCTTTTCGTCAATTTTTTTGGCGGATTTTTCCTTTTAAAAAGGTTTTCTCAATTTTGGGGGTTGCGTGCAAAATTTTCAAAAATTTTCCCTTTTGGTGGTTTTTCACACTCCCAAATGTTTCAAAAGTTTTGGGGGAGGGGGAGGGTGTTATTGGGGTGTCCTTTGGAGGGGGCCATCATTTTTACCCCAAAACACCGACCACCGTTCACAGGAATTACTGGGAAAAAATAAACAATCACATTTTGATTATAAAGAACAGCTTTTTGAAAAAAGGCCTTTTTTAGTGGGTTGTAACAATAGGGGGAAAAGGGTTTGGGTGATATGACAAAAATAGATTTAAATTTTTTTTTTTTCTTTTTGGGGAATTTAAAAGCTTTTTTAGCCCTTTCGTATTAGTGAACAAAAACCAATTTAAAAAAAGTCCCCTTTTTTAATCCTCCTTTCATGAGCGGGCAGTTTTCCCGTTGGGCCCCCAATTTTCTCAGATTTTTTTTGATAAAGTTTCAAAAAATTTTTATTTTTTCTTTTAAATTTGTTTTTTTTAAATTTGTTTTTAAATTTTTTTTTTGGGAATTTGCGCTAATTTCTTTTTTTTTCAAAATTCTTCGTTTTTAACTTCTATTTTGAGGTTTTTGGGGTCAAACATGGAACAATATTTTTTCTATATATATTTTTAATTTAAAACTTCTTTATAATACGTGGTTGTTTCGTAGTGGCAAAAGGGGGTTTCCCCTTTTGTTTTTGTAAATTAAAGAAAAAAAAAATTTCTTTTTTTTTGCAATGTCATTTTAAAATTCCCCAGTCTTTATTACCATCACACATTTCGAAATCTGAAAATTTTTAAAACTGTCCCAAATTTTTTTGCCCTATAATTTTGTTTCCTTTGGGCCGTAACTTTGTTTGGGGTTTCAGCCCCGGGGGAAAATTTTTAACCCCGGTTGGTTTCTTTTTTTAAATTTTTTTCCTTTTTTTTTGGGAAAAATGACTTTATTAATTTTTGGACCGCCCTAATTTTATAAGTTTTTTCTTTGTTGTATTTTTTTTGTTCATCCCAGTTGGGGGACCCAGACCTTTAAACGGGGAAAGAGGCTTTTTAAAGGGGAAACAAATCTTTTTAATTTGTACTGCTGGCAAAAAAACTTCAAATTAAAAAAGGCGGGGGGTTTGTCCCCCCCCCAAAACCCGGTGGTTAAACTATTTTTATAAATCAAAAACTCCTTTCCCAATATTTCCATAAAAATGTAACAAAATAAGTCCCCCAGTACAAAGAATCGTGAAATATTCACCTTTCCCTTTTCGGGCCCGGAAATGGCTAAAATTCTATGTGATGTTTTTTTTCGTTGTAAAATAAAACCTTTAAAAACCAAATTTTTTTCTGTTTAATAATATATCATTACGGACAAAGTACAAAATATAATTGCACATACCCTTCGTTAATCATTTTCTTCAAACCTCATCTTGCCCCCCCTTTCTCTATCCTTCCCCATTACTGATAGCGGGTAGGGTCTACTGAAAAAAAAACCGGGGGAGTTGATCAAATTTGGCAAAAAAGTCCTTTCCGGGGGCCAGACGTTCATGAATAATTAACCGCAATCTATTCTGCAGGCGCGGGTGAAAAGGGAAATTTTTCGATGTCATACACGTGATTTCTTTTTTCCTTTCCCCAAAAAGGGTCTATGTAAGTTTATTATAATAACATAATAAAAATTGATGATAAAAAATGTTGATGCTCAAAGTCTGTTCTTTAATTTAAAATTCAGATTAATAAAAAAGTAGGTTTTTTTCACTCCCCTTTGGAACTTCGTTTCAAAAATTTATTTATATCGCGGGACATTTCCCCCCAAAACCCCATATAAAAGCGTGCTGGGCCCCATCAATTTCATCCAGGCCCCCCCGTCATGTCGGTGGTTTACCCCGCCACACTCGGTTTCGGTTTTTTTCTACACGAATGCATTGGGTCATTCCTACCTTTAAAAAGTCTTCAGCTCCTCACGGGGGTTTTGTGTACATTTTAACCATCCGGATTCCTTTTTGAAAAATTTTACGAAGATTTCATGGTAAAAGTTGATTGACATTTTAGAAAAAATATTCTTTTTTTTCTTTTGAAATATTTGTATTTCATATAAATTAACATTCATATTCAGGTTTTTTTTTTATCAAAAACCGGGTTTAAAAAAATTTTGATTTCTTGGGCCAAAATAATGGTTTAATAATGATTTTCCGTTTTGTGGCCTGTCCTGCTCGTACCTTGATCGTGCCGGCCCTCGTTCGGCCCAATTTGCCAAATCCGTGCAGAAACCCATATCCATGTGCCCCCTAATGATATCATTAAATTTTAAAAAAAAAATAAAAATTTTTTTATAAGCCCCAAAAACTATTTCTTACGTTTGTTTGTTAATTTGAAAATCATTTTTGATCCCTGTATGAAAAGAAACCTTTTGGATGGCGGGGCTTTCCCTTTCGTATGGACGGGGGTCCCCCTCAGGTAAAATTTTTTTCTAAGGGGGGGTAAAAGTTGGTTTTGTCATTCGTCTGCCTTAAAATTTCCCCTTTTTTTTTGTTTGTGATTGTACCGTCGAGAAAAGGGAACCTGTGGATGGCGTGGACAAACCCCGTACATTTTGGATGGATACAGGTTGCCCCAGGGAAAAACTAAGCGTTATAAAGTTGAAAAATTTTTGGTGTTGATCGAAGTGTCTTCTGTCATGTCGGGTCTTCTTTTCAATTCCTTTGTTTTTTTCAGATACCCTGTGTACCCCGTCCGTGTTGAAACACCTGTGATGGGGGATAGCTCCGCAAAGGGCCCGGGGAACCCGCACACGGTAAATACTAAAACGTTATAAGTTTAAATAAATTTTGGGGGTCGATGGGGCTGTCTTCTTCAATCGGCTTCCCCTACGATTGTTTTGTTCAATATGTTTAATCCCTGTTTAACAGAACCTTTTGGATGGGGTGGACCTTTACCTGCCGGGTGGCCCGGGGGCGCACAGGTGGGGCTCATTTCTGAATTAAGGGTTCTAAGAACATTTATTTTATACCATTTGAAGTCTCAAAGGAAGATATACAACAGATATATTTTTGTATTATCTAAGTATTGTTTTTAATTCATTTTGTTATAAGTTGAAAAGCAATTTGTATATATATACATGAACATACATGTAATTGTACATTGTATTTGGTATAACCCTTCCTTGCAAGGCTCCCCTTCAGTGGACAGGCTCACTCCTGTGATGACATACAAATGAAAAAAAATTACCGAAACAAAACATACAAGCCTGTTTGATTTAATTTATTCACACCGACGTGTATATCGCACTGTATACTGAAGTTGATGTACTTATTTATATATTGGATTAATGGCTTTCAATTTATGATATTTGCCTCAAGATAAAGTATTTAAGGGATGTTGGTGTCATTACACCGAAGACATTAAAACTGTCATCATTTCCAACGGTATAGGTTACTATGTTGAATCCTGGAAACATTTAACATTACTTACCCTATTGAATCCCCAACACATTTGAATTTCCAGTAATCTCTAGATTCCTGCCAAATTCTCACGAGCAGAACAGCGTTGGCCGGGTGCACTTTCGTTGCCGATACGCGCGTTCTCTCTGTGGTTTCTATCCAACATGTTGATGTTTTTCTGCAAACACACCTAGCATAATAGCGTGTATCAAGTGGGTAAGTATTGATCTACATTTTGAGATGACGATCTGTTGCTCAGGGCGTCAATCTTTACTAGAGTGGTGGGGTGGGACATGCTGGCAGTGTGGATCGGTTGTAAAAATGGTATTTCTTGCAGTTAATAAAAATAAGCCATTCCAACCAGGTGCAGATGCAGATCTCAACCCAACGAACGCTTTGGAAAAGGTTTGGGGCCATGCCCCTTAGCCTCCTGGATACCTTGTCCGCCACTCTGCATAACACGCAGACTCAGGAGGCTTTACGGACACTGAAGGGTGTTTTATTCAAGGTGCTGTGGGCTGGGGTTTATGATGACTTTTTACGTTTTGTAGGGTTACAAGAAAAAATGCTAACGTATTTCTCCTCAGGATTAGGTTGGTCTATATAATGTTTTGGGACTGACTATATTGTGGGCCTCAATAGTGGTTTGCGAACAAAAACAAAGTTCCAGTTTGCAGAACTGCTAATATTTGAACTGTAGTATAATTAAATTGTTTCGAGCGCAGCGCGAACACCTATTGTTTGTACTGTTTTTTTAACAGCTCGCCTTCTCGGTGGCGATCATCGTTATAAAGGCATCGCAGGCATATACGCCTTCAAACGCGCGGCGTTATCAACCGGGCGAGCCGTTTTCGCAGCGTCGCGGTTGCGTCATCAGGTGTCGGTGCATAAATCAAAGTTTCTTCGAAAAAATGCATCTCGCGAACCTAAAAGATATTTTTGCAAATCTTTTGCGACATCGAAGATCGGTTATATAATTTTCGTTTTCGTTGTGACCCCAAATCATTTAACGCTTCGGTCAAAACCGGAGTTGAAAGAACTAAATTTCGCGTCATATCTGTGAACCATATAAAGTCTTTGCGCGATCTTTTTGTTATCTTAAAGATCTTGAAATATATGCGGCTGTTTTCAGACGTATTTAATCCGTGCCCTGGAACAAACGGGTTCATCAAGCTAATATGAATTTTCTTCCTGCTGCGAATAGACCTCAACAATGCTGAATATGCATGTGGGTTTAATATTGGCCTGCAACATCCACGCAGTGGTACTGGGCAATTTTCAGGCGTAAAGTTGCTGGTAGTTGCTCGGAGTTACCCTGGCATTTCACTCAATCGGTGGCGTGGGTGGAAGTGGCTGGCTTTCTACTTTGGGGCAATCTGTGAGGCAATCCTTAAATCACATTGCGTATCAGTGATCACGACGTTCTCCACAAGCAAAACGGTACGCCAGCGTATTTAATTCGTTGTGAAAATACTGAAATTTTGCGTTCTTAATAACTCAAAGCAAAATACAAGAAAATAAAATGGGTTACCGAGAGAAGAGGAAATATAATTTACATTAAAATTAAGTAAATTTATTTAGAGTTTGTTATTTTCGAATGTACGTTTTTGTAAAGTAGGGCCTATCATAAAACACACAATTATTGCGCAATCCATGGAGGTTCATGTGGACAGGCATTGTACTGCATCTATTTCGCAGTTTTCATGCATTCTTTTGGGTCTACTCTTTCGCTGTTTTGCATTGTACTACTGATTTTAAGTTTGCATTTAACTAAGGATAATGACTGAGCATGGATGATTGTCAGAAAAAGTTTAAAAGCTTCATGCAGTCAAAGTCAAAAGAGCATCGTAACTCGCTGTATAATATGCATTTATATACATATGTAAGTCCATGTCATCTCTTCATGTTCGTGTGTTGTTGTCTCTTCACATAAAGTTCATGAGCCTGCTGAAATATTCCCTAACTCAACTAAAGATACTTTTACTTAGTTAGTCTGCTGGTTGGCCACAAAATTATCATGGGGGCATGCCTGTTTTCATTGTTACATTTATTTGTTTTGTTATTATTAAGCATAAAGAGTCTGTCCCTCTATGCTTTAAGAAAGGTCAGGTCTTATAAATACAACTCAAAGATATGAAAGGCCTATAAAAACTAATAAATGAAGAGAGAAAAAGCTGCAGAGGATGAGTTAATAAGTTTTGGTGGAAAATAAACATGCAGGTGTGTTGGTGGACAGCATGTAATACCTCAATTATAGGGCATTCTCTTACTGGAGTAATACATGTGTACTTTCCCATTCAGAATTAATTTTTTCACAGTCATTTAGACAATTTTGTTTTGTATTTGGCTCTCCCATATGCCGGTAATTGGAATAGTCGGCCGCTGGCATCAGTGAGAATCAGTTCAACAGCCTAGAAAGCATCTAAAACGCCTGGCCCCAAGGTAACCAATAAATCTGTGGTACAATTGTTGTAGGTAATATTGTAGCTGTGTGGATGGTTTGCATTCTGACTGCCCTATGATCCCTCCACAGCCCACCAGCCTACATGGGGTGTGATTTTATTTTCAAAAAGCATTGCCAAAACTTACCCATCACAATGTTGTATTCTTCCCAGTGAAAACTCTTGAGATAATGTGCGTGCCAACTCGTACTATTACCAACTCATACTCATTTTTAGTGTCAGTAATATTGTACTAGATATTTACTAGCATGTGAGTTGACATCGGTTAATTTAAGCTACACTATGGTATATAGTTCCTCATAATACTAGTAGTGCTTATGTGCCTTGGTGAGTGGGTGCGTGCGGGTTTGTGGTACTAGCACTTAATTTTTCTCTGGTCAAATATCAGCACATTTGTTGGTTAATGAAACAATTCGTATGGAGAAGACGTCACTCTTTCTGTTCCATTGTAAAAACTAACTTAAAGGCATTGTTCTGGAAGGATCATTTTTTCTAAAGAAGTTGCATAAAGTTTTACAAGTTACATCAATCCATCATCCTGATAATAACATATGAGGCATTCTGATTGTATGTGTTTTATTACTTGACCCATTATTCTTCGTCCCTCTTTGAAAACATTTAATATTGTTTTGAATTAGTTCTCTTCAGATCATCGGTATCCATTTGTGCTTCTACTTTAAAGGTGTGTCCAGGTCTGTGTAACTTTGTGGAGTCAATGGCTGCTTGTTTAAGTTTCATTCAATAAAGGAGTGTCTTGTGATTCAAATTATTTGTACTTATCCTATCTGTGGCAATCTTTACCCTCAAGAGGTGAGTTTTTAGGACCTCAAGACATATCTAAGTCACCTAGAATTTCTTTAACATGTTAGAACAAAATTAGTACTGAGGAATTCTTATTTCTTTTGACTGGACCCAAACAGCCTCTAAAATGTAGTTATTAAGCAATATCTGTTGATCTAGTAAATGTATATTGTAAGCAGTGAATCCCTGGCAGTTGGGCCATATAAACATAGTAAACATAACCCCCAATCTTCATTGCATGGGTGTGTCAGCCTTGGAATACTGTTTTGCCAGATCAATAATTAAAGAAAAGCACTAAATTATAAATTTATATACTTGTATTATATTGCCCTCCTAGTTCTTGGATTCGTTTTGCAATGATAATTTAAAGTGCTGAAAACAAGTATGTTTGGTTCATCACTGGTAGCAGTACATGCCATCACCTAAGAACTTGGGGAGGGAAACATTATTCCAATGCAATTCAACCCAACCCTGAATGTCACCCATTCCTGAACTCACACAAATCGTACATACAGAGTGTACATTTATTTTAAATGCAGATTGTTTTGTTTTCTTGTCAACAAAGGATCATGGTTGGAGTTCATTTACACTGAAGTCATTTCACTTGTTGCATGTGTAAGACCATAATGCACTCATTTCCTAGATTGGTTACAAGTAGGTTGAACAACAACAAGTGGTTTCCAATTGATTGTGGGAGGGAAATGTGGAACCACAAAGTCAGTCAAGCTGAAACCCAACAGACAGTTAAAATAAATATGTATTTCATTGTTTTATTAGCAATTGGTACAAGCACCCATACAACTGTCTTTGATTATTTCAGTACCTAATAATTGTATGTACAAATGGCATCTGATCTTTATGTTGTAAAATCTAGTAGTGTGGACAGACATTTTGCCAATCATGTGTACAACCTTGAAAATGTATAAAATCAATGTTAGGAATTTGTTTCAAATTTATAAATTATTTTGTAATTATTTTGGCAGATTAGGTGAACAGACAATGAATTTATAAGCATGCCACAATAAGGGAGATGCTTGTTTACAGTGTCACTATCATTGTCAATTTATCATTATATTTTATTTTATAAACTTGACCTGAAAGTGAAGTATATTATAAATAAAGATCACTCTCAGTATAAAAACTGATGCAACCATCAATTAACAAAGTTTTTATACAAGCACTCTAATACCAATGTTGCTTCATTTAAATCTAGAATTGAAAGGTTTTTTCCATAAAAATGAAAGGGCAAGTAATTATCAAATTTGGATCCAGTGGATATAATTACATTTAATAATTTTGTTTGAATTGGGAATTATTTACTTTTGTGGGGGTAGGGAAGATGGAAAGCACGGATGCAAGCTTTCCTTAACTTTATATCATGTATAGTAGTTATAAGCTTGTTTTCTAATGAAAATGGCTAATTAGCTGATATCCATACAAGCAAACCCCCAGCCACTCTAATCCAGTTACTATACATGTAACGATCCCTTCTACGCTAAATAAACTTTGTGACTTTATGCCCATAACTAACACGCTGAATAGGCTTGATCTGGCTACCCACAACCCTGGCAAACTATTTTCATATGAGTGATTTTAATGTTGATTTATCATGTAGCATGGTTTTGAAAAGTATGTTGTTAATAGTGTCAATATTTAAAATAAAAAGCAGTGTTCCAAGTCAGCACTTTGTTAATTTCAAATTTATTGCTTAAATCTCAAAACTTTTTCAAGTTCAACAGCCAATATCTCAAGAACTAAATGACATATTAGGAAAAACAAAAACACAATTGAATTCCTTACATTAATAGCTTGTAATTTTGTGAAATGACTTATCATAAATGCTTTGCCAATGGTCCAATTAGTGGCACACGAAGTAACGATTTTACAAATTTTAAAAGGTCATCTCAGCTTAATTTACGTATGGTTGACAAATTAGTTATTTTTTCATAATCATGAGGTCATATACACCTTCAAAACCAATTTGATCTGACCTTTACTTCCTGTCCAAACAGTAAAGTTCAAATTCAACACATTCTAACGCAAAATTGATATGTCTTTTGAATATGAAATTGATAGTTATTACTAAAAGATGACAAAACCCTTGCACAATGGGTCATAATATTTACATTATCGTTGAAAATTTGACGAACCGCGCAGACTTTGAACACCGTGTTTAGTTCTAACAACGCCTTAAGCTCTAGTTGTATCTAAGTTGTATCATTATAGCCTTTTGGGTTGTCGCCCTGGGTGTTAGTTTTGTCGTGGATCTTCATAGAAGAGAAACCATGTTTGCAAAATTCAGACTATTAACTCAGCAAACACTTTGATGTTGACATGAAGGTAAATATAGCCTACACAACTAAAATTGTGACGTCACGATGACGTCATCAGATCACCACCACAGATAAATTAGCAATCTTTGCATCATCGTACAGACCTCGAATTATGTGACATTTCGTGCACAGGCATGACTTACGTTTACCTTTTCTTCCGTTTGAAACCAGAGTAAAGTGACTAGTGCACAGCGGTTTAAAACCATATGTGACCCAGACATCAGCAAAAGAAGTTTATCAAAATAACGGTACAAACTTTTATTAAAAACCACTTGGCATTCACTTGCTGCTTGACTTCGACTATAAAATGTACTTTTTCAACAAAACTGCAAATATTTGTAAGAAATAATTATTTTCATTAGCGCCCTCTGTTAACTATTATTGTTGGAACAGGTGCATACAACGCCCTATTTGAAAACAGGTTTGGACCATAATAACATGACTCAATTATTTCGCAACCGAGAGAGATTTTGCAAAATATTTGTTTCTATTTCTAAAGTATGATAGCAAAAAGCATCCAGACACTCGGAGACAGGCAGCCCACCACATTCAGAAAGACAAAATGTTGACATCACCTTTCCGACTTATTGAGAAAGGGTGAAATCCATTTGAATAAAATGTCAGCAAAAATTTTGGGAAATCACCCTTGATCTACTCTGAAGGGAAATGCAACAGTAGTCATCCTCAATACATATTCCAAAATTAGCCCTTTTCCCAGGGATACGAACGCACGCGCGATGATCACTGTATGTGCATTGCAGGCGAACCTGGGCCTATGGGTGCTTCTCTCTCTCTTCCCAGGCCTATTCGTTGCAAACCGCCAACAAAAAGGAAACATGAGAGACTGGTTACAGAAGGAAACCTGCTTTATTTACAACTTTGGTCCTTACTGTCTGAACTTTCAACACAACTAAAAATCAAACACAACAAAGAAATCGCGGGTGCGCAGCCAGCATTTCGCTTGCGCGACGTGAACAAAGAACAGTCTATATATAGTCCCTGGTCGTTTCCGGTCCAATCTCCGGGTAAAATAATAGTTCTCACACACGACGGTTGCAACCGGCGGTTTCAAAGTGTCCATCACATCACCCACTCCTTAGATTGAGCCTATTCTCCTGGATGAGCACTAAAAAAAAAAAAAAAACAACACAATTTATTTTATTTTTAGTTCCCTCGTGAAGACCCCCTCTGTTCCATGTCCGCCACAACACGTCACCGGGTTCCCACACCAGTAGACTCCGCCGAACGGTGCGAACTCAGTGGTAGTATCCTCCACCGTCTCAGTCATGGCCGTGACAAAATCTTCCACATGAGGACAGCCTCAGTCTGTGCACCATTCTCCGCGCTGTCGACTTTCAAGAACTCCCGTCGCAGGGGCACCACGAGCACCGCAGTCTGGATGGTCCTGGCTGCGTACCACCGGTCGTTCATATAAATTCTCGCAGCCGAACCCCCTTCACCCTGTCATACAATCCTCCTGACGCCACCTGTGTCAGTGAAAGCGGCAGCAGTGGTAGCCTCCACGGTAGAAGTGGTCGGGGTAGCCGTTGGACGACGTGTGTTCTCTGCATGGGACAAGTGTTCATGTCGTGTAAGATAGTCCGACCGTCTGTACTGACTATCACACAATTTACATCGGTAGATCCTTCCTTCATGGGTTGCCTTCTCATGTGGTCCTCGTATAGGACGACCCATATTTGCGACCACAGACCCCTGCAATCATACTTAGGTAGCTTTCAAGTCATCCATGTCGGGAGGTTGCAATAACGTGCGTGTTCGTTCAAAATTGCGAAAATCTGAGGTAGTGCTACATGCAAAGTCGCCCTCTGCTGACCATCTATCATGCGGTCCGTTCTCACTAGAAGCAAAAACTTGTTGCAAATACCGCTGTGGCTTTCACAGCCCTGCCACGACGTGTGCACGGTACGGACGGATGGGTCTCCTGCATTCGCGGATAAGGGGCGGTCGATACCAACGGTAGTGCTGCTTGTGTCAGCTAGATGGCTGCCCACTGCCGTCGGGATCTCCTACACCAGCAGTGGGACCATCCATACCTGCGGTTTGGATGGGCCCCGGCTGGTTGGACTATCTGTACCGACGGTGAGGTTGCTCATACCGGCGGTAGGGCTGCCTATACTTATGAAGTTGGTCTGCCCAAACCGGCAGTGGGGCTACCTATACCGGAGGTAGGGCTGCCAATAACGGTGTTGGGGCTCTGTGCTGTGCTGGTTGCGCTTTCGTATTTACAGGTTGCCTGCTGAAGCCCACGAACCCACAATCTTCGCTGGATCTTCCATAACAAAGTTTCAGTCTGTCGGCATGTATAACTTGGGGAGTAGATCGGGGTCTTCTGAATTTTACAAAACATCCGACAGTTTTCGACCACCACGAAAGGTCCACCAGCTCCTGGTTGGTTTGGGCATTTCCTTTCTTTCTTATCTTGTGCTGGAGCCAAACCACTGATCCCTTTGTCGTACAGCCGTCTCAACGTTTCTGTCATAGTGCCTTTTCTGTGCCCTCATCATCGTGCTGGTGTTTTCCTGGCAATCCATGAGCAGTCGCCAGTTTATCTTTAAGATTCTGTGCGTATGCAGTGGTGGCTGTAGGCACATTTACCGGGATCGGCTCGACGAGCAGATTCACTGGCATGAACTTCCCTGCCCAACATCACGGCGTTTGGTGTCTCCTTTGTGGTTTCGTGTTCCGACGATCTATATGCCATTGCCAACAGGCCAAATGTTCATCCCAATCGGTTTGAGACTGGTCCACCATACCCGTAGTATGGCTTCAATGGTTCTGTTGAAACGTTCAATCATCCCGTTGGATCTAGGGTAGGTGAAGTCCGTTTTCTTTATTCCAAGGAGGAAACACATCTCCCCAAAGACAGCTGATTCAAATTCCCTCCTTGATCGGAATGAAGTTCAAAGGACGCCAAATCTGCCACGAATTCCTCTACATGAGTTTAGTGGCCACAGTAGGGCTTATGATCAGAATCATAACACTCTGTCCACTGTGAAGTAATCACCAACCACCATCACAAATTTGTTTGCACGGTTCGTGACTGGAAGAGGCCCATTATATCAACACCGATCCTTTCCATTGCTGCTCCAACCTGGTAATGAACCATCTTTGCTCCTCTTGGCTCGCTGGGGCTTGCATCTCTGGCACTTCTGGCAGTTCTGCACCCACCGGCATGCCGACGTGCGCATTGATGGCCATGTAAAGTTAAGCTTCGGCACAACTTTGAGAACGTCTTGCTGCACCCAGATGGCCGGCAGGTTTCTGATCATGGAGCAGTTTACATAACAGTTGACCATAGTAGGTCACGAGGCGTTAACACTCTTAGTTTGGCCTGATCAGTCGGTCTATCGATCCCATGTTCCATCACCAACTGTCCATAACGGCCCACCAGAACTTCACCTCGAACTTCTACTTGACATTTTTCCCACAGTGGTCTTTGCTGTTGTTCTGTCCATTTAACACCTCTCTTAAATAGTCGTCCTCCCGTTGGAAGCGTGCAATATTGTCATCACAGTTCAGGTCAGGTTCCAGTTGGGAGTCGATGCTCGTACCGACGCACAAGCAATTGTAATGCTGCACTTCAACCGGCAATGCAGCCTCTACCGGAAAAGAGGCTACCTGTACCGGCGGTGAGTCTGCCTGCACCGCGCGGTGAGGCTGCCTGCCACCGGCGGTGAGTCAGCCTGTACCGGCGGTGAGTCTGACTGTACCGTCGGCATGCCACCACGAAGGCGTACAATTTCGAGCTCGGTACCCTTAGGTATCGCTTCTCCATCTCTGTGTTCACAGTCTGAAAACACTTCCTCGACAAGGCATCGGCATTTGCCATGTAGGTTACCAGGACGATGTTCGATTGCGAAAGTGTAAATGCTGAGTTTTTGTAGCCACCTGGCCAACCGTCCCTGAGGGTCCTTCACGCCATATAGCCATTTCAATGGTCTGTGATCGGTCCTGACACGGAAATGTGCCCCATACAGATAGTGATGATATTTCTTTGCATGAAGAACACCACGGCCAACAGCTCGCGCTCCCAGACACAATAGTTTCTTTCTTGCTTTGTCAGTGACCTGCTGCCATATGATATCACTCGCTCCTTGCCTTCCTGCATCTGTGACACGGCACCGACTGCGAATCCACTGGCGTCCGTGTCAAGGACAAATTGCTCAGATGGGTCTGGGTATGCCAATATTGGGGCGGAAGTCAAACAGTACTTCCTCAACCGCTCAAATGCCTCCTGACACCCTCTGTCCATTTAACCTGTCGTCCCTTCTCGGTTGAACGGTGTAGTGGCCTTACATTGCGGCAACCCTTGACAAACCGTCGGTAGTAGGACACGAGTCCTAGAAGCTTTTAACATCCGTGACGGTCATCGGCTGAGCCCATTCCTGTACTGCACGGACCTTCTCTGGGTCGGTTGTGACCCCACTGGCGAAACTGCATGGCCCAAAAATTCCACCTCCCGTTGAAAGAACTTGCATTTCTTGGCCTTTAGCTTGAGGTTTGCTTCACTTAGTCCCTTAGCACTAGACACAGTCTTTGCATGTGCTCCTCGAAGGTCTTTCCAAAGACGATAACGTCGTCGAGGTACAATACTGCTACCTGCCAACCCAGCCAGCACTCGCTCCATTAGACGTTCGAAGGTCGACGGCGCATTGCAAAGGCCGTCCGGCATGGTCACGAATACGGTCCACCTCTTCCTGTGCAAAATGCCGTTTTAAATAACTCAGCAGCGAACTTGACCTGCCAGTAGCTGGAGGCCAGGTCGGCGGTGGAAAAAGAACTGTGGACCTGCCAGAGTCCAGGTTATCCTCTATGTGGGGAAGAGGATGCGTATCTGCCGTGGTAACCTCGTTGAGCTTCCGGTAGTCGATACACAACCTTACAGTTCCGTCCTTCTTCCTAACCAGCACAATCGGTGAACACCAGGACTATCAGAAGGTTCAATTACTCTGAGAAAGTGTTCCATCCACCTCCATGTCGGCCACCTCTCGACTCAGGGCACCCTCCTTGGTCTTTGCCGGATGAGGCGCATTCCCAGTCGCAATGTGGTGTTCCGTGAGATTACTTCTACCAATATCCCCATCACCAGTTGAAAACACGTCACCAAAACTTCGCAGCAGTGCCGCCAGTCTCTCTTTCTCTGAGGTTGACAGGTGTTCACAACTGGACTCGAACAACGATTTCAAATGTCCTGGGACCTCAGCTAGCAAATCGCTTGCCAAGTTATCATTCATCTGCCAACGGTCCGCCAAAACTGCAACACTGTCCACAGGCTCAAGGAATGCAGCGTCAGTGCCATTCCTCAGCATCCTTGCTTCGAAGACAAATTCAAGAGTCTCACAGGGACTTGGCGGTCCCGTGTGTCAACAAGGGCGCTTTGAAACCAACACATCACAGTCCCTGCCCAGGCTCCTCTGTTCTGCAGCATTCCCCAGACTGGCACGATATCCGGACCACTCTCCCACCACCTTACACTCAAGCATGACCTCCGATAATGGTGGAATCACTTCATCTTCATCCAACCGAACATGACAGATCACTGGCTCTTCTGGGTGTGACAATAGAAGAACCTTGTATCTACCAACCGTAAGGCAATCGTTGTGCCACTAGTTGGCACTTGTGTTCTCGCATAAAGTCTAATCCGAGTATAGTGTCATCGCTAATATCAGCAACCCACATCATGTGATCTATTTCTCCACCACCACCAATTTTTACTCTCATTTTGCTCGACCAACGACGCCAAGTTCACTGCCATCTGCCTGATGAAACTTACATCCATATTCATCAGTCGTCCTCGGACATACAATCCTGTCCCCACTGAAGACGCTGACAAAGGCCTGTACCACGTTTCCCATATTCCACACTGGGTGAACTTTCGTGCAATTCCTGGGTAGTGTGTGGAAGCGGATAGGCTGCCTGAACTGGTGGCGAGGCTACCCTGCACCGACGGTGAGGCTACACATACCGGCGGTTGGACTGTCGCCACCGGCGGTGATGTAGGTTTGACTTTGAGCCTCTCGTTATCACCAGCTGACCTTTGGCTCACAAGCCCAGCTGTTCTTTGTTTAACGCCGCTGGTTTGACTGCTGGGGCTGGGCACTCCGCTCGAAAATGCTGCAGACTCCCACTATTCCAGCATCCTGGTTTCCAGTCTTTGGATTTCTTTTCCGATCTCAGTTGACGCTGTTGGGCGTCCATCAATTTATGCAGCATCTCAACGAGATCAGAGTGCGTAGTGGGGCACCCACTGTCCTTCTTGGTGGCTTCAGGTATCAATACGCGTGATTGGCCCGCTTTCTCTGCCTTGTACCATGCCTCCGCTTCTGTCACGATTACCACCGCATCATCCAAGGATGTGGGCTTCCCTTGAAACAAAGCTCGTTTCAGTTCGTAGTCGTCAAGTGCGTTTTTGAACTGTTCAATTGCAAAATCCTCCTGAAAGGTCAAACCACAGTCTGGATAAGCTCGGCGAACCAACTTCCTTCTTGCTAGTCCGAGCTCGGCCACAGTCTCTCCTATGTGTCTCTTCCGTGAAGTCAGCTCTGCACGATGGCGTGTACGTTGTCTTTCTGTCCCGAAACGACGATCTAGTGCTTTCACCAACTCCTTGTAGTTGGACTGTGACTCATTGGGCAAAGAACAAGCCACTTCAAGCGCCTGCCCTTTTAGTGCCACCAGCAAGTAGTCAGCCATCTGTTGGTCGCTCCATTCATTAATTTGTCCACCTCTCAAAAGTGGACAATATAGTCCTCGATGCAGAAGGAACCATCAAACCTTTAAGCCTTCACATGTCAACAGTTTGATGTTTGCCACACTTAGGACGGCGGGCCACACGGACAACAGGGGCTACCGCCTTCGGCGGTTTCCGCGTGTTCCTCTGTGGCCTCTGCGTCCACGGAGCGGGGCTCACAACCAGCGCTTACCACGGGGAGAAGGGACGAGGATTTGTGGTACTTCAGTACCTTTACGTGTACAGCTTTGCTCATCGTTGCTGTCTGACGATTCGCTGCACACCACCCTCCACTGTGCTCTTAAGTCGTCTTCAACCCGCCGACGCCTCGAATGTTTACCACTGGCACTCGGCACCGATCCTCTTGTCCTCCTGGGACATATTCCTGGGAGGGTCAGTGTCACCAAATCATCCGTCGCCGTATGGTTTTGTTTCCTCTGCGTCGGGACACACTCGTTCTGTCACTCCAGCGACCGCTGCATCCGTTCAATGCTCATAGATATGTCGTTGATTTCGTCATCGAGACTCCTTCTCGATGCTCTGTAACTTGCCATTTCCCCCTTTTTTAATACCAGTCCAGAAATCCGAGCGCTGCCACCATTTGCGCAGCGAACGGCCTAGCTGAACACTTCTCTCCCTATTCGTTGCAACCGCCAGCAAAAAGGAAACATGAGACTGGATTTACAGAGAAACCTGCTTTATTTACAACTTCGGTCCTTACTGTCTGAGACTTTCAACACAACTAATCAAAACAACAAAAGAAATCGCTTGGTTCGCAGCCAGCATTTTCCTGCTGGCGCGAAGTGAACAAAGAACAGTCTATATGTGACCCGCTCTGCGAAAAAAGGGTATTAAGGGACGCTATGCTATTACCCGTAAAGGGCTGTTCTATGTGGAGAGAGGGTGAAAAAAATTCACAACGTGATTTTTTTTTTTTTGGTTTATTAGCTTCTATTATATCAATACTTTCTAATAATTTATTTACAGAAATATTATTATTGATGAGTAAAGATGAAAAACAAAGTTAAAATTTTACATTATGCAAATTAGCAAAAACATTTGAAAAATACTTCAAGATGCTTGATAATTCAAATTTATATTGCACAAAGCATTCCTAAAGGAGCTCAAAAGGAACATAACTGTTGCTATGGGCATTCAAGAGAGAGTCTTCAGCTCATTTCTTTTTTCCACTTGCTGTGTTTAAAAGGGCTGTATATCTCTGAAGGCACTTCCGTTAATATTTGTACAATATGAATATGCAAAAATCAGTATATCTCCAGAATGCAAAATGCCACAGGGTTCAAACCTACACCAAATTAAAGCTTATAATGTAACCAATTCAGCTATGTATGTAACTCAATTTTTAAATTTTGTCCCATAATACCCATTTTTGTGGAGCCGGTCACATATATAGTCTGGTCGTTTCGGTCCAATCTCCGGGTGAATAGTTCTCACACCGACGGTTGCAACCGGCGGTTTCCAAAGTGTCCATCACAGTATGTAATGTGCAATTTAACGAGGCGAAATGAAGAAATCACTGGATCTGCTTTTCATCCAGAGACGATGAAATACATCAACCAGTTATGCGATAGAGATCTTTCCGATATTTGCGGATGTTTTGCGAGGACCTGGTGAGCACGTGAATTTGAAGTTTGGAAATAAAAATAACCTGTTTACTTACAAAGTGCCACCTTTGCCCACTGATTCCTGTTATTCCCCGTATTCCAGTTAGATTTAATAGAAATCATATCAGACAGACAGATACCAAGAACTGTTTTTTCATCATAAATCTTACACCAAGTGTAATGATATGCTCATGGCCACTTAGCACAACCCTGGATGACCTCTGAGCTGGCCTGTAGCCAAGGTTGCCTTCAACCCCACTCCTCCACATTCCACAGGTTATGACTCATGTCTAGACTGGACCACGCAGGCGCGGGCCACTCTAACTCTAGACTCCCACTAGTTAACATCTATGCCGATACTCTCTGTACAAGTGAAACTGTTGAGCACTATTAAATAAACTATACTCAAAACAGCTTATCGTTACATGGTGTCAGAAGTGGGATACTACATCGTCCCCACGCTACCCACAGTCTAATGGCAAGGCTGAAAACGCAGTGAAAACCGCAAAGTCGCTATTGAGCAAAGCGAAATCTGACCACCAAGATCCCTACCTAGCCATACTTGACTGGAGAAATACCCCCACGGAAGGACTCGGATCCTCCCCAGCACAACGCCTAATGGGACGCCGAACAAAGACCCTCCTCCCCACAACGGTCACGCTCCTCAAACCCCATATCTCCAGAAATGTCAAAACCAAGCTTCAGACAAACAGAGCCCAACAAGCCAAATACTACAACCGCGGTAGTAAGGAATTACCAGAATTAAACACAGGAGATGTAGTCCGCGTACAGCCAAACCACGGCACTAACGAATGGAAAAAAGGCACATGTATTCGCAAAGTGGCCCCTCGATCGTATGAAGTTGACATTGACGGACATATTTACCGTCGCAATCGAAAACATCTCAAACGAACAAGCGAAAAACAACCCCAAATCACAGTCCCACTACCTAATGATGACCTGGATATGCCCAATGATTTTACTGACCCACCGCATGTCCCAATCGTAACTACTCCATCAGTACCAAGTGTACCCACTATCCCGGACTCTAATGAACCAAAGCGATCTTCACGAGGACGGATCCTCAAACCAACTACCAAATATAAAGACTATGTGTAAAATCCACAAAACACCTTGAAATGTGTTCCCAATGACTCATACGTACGGATGAGAACTTTAAAGACTGATAGAAGTTTGATATAATAACTGAATAGTTATTTCATTGTATTAATGTAGATTAGAGACTCTATAATCAAATGTATACGTGTAGTGGATAGAAAATTCAATTTTATAAGAACCATCATGTAATTGCCTCTGAACACTGAACTGAACTCTATATACCACTGAGGCATACAGAACCAATTTAATATGGATTGTGTTAATTTGTTTTGCTTTTTTGTTTTTTTAATCTCCCACTTGTGTTGTTTTGAAATGTTGCTCAAGAAATTCCAAGCTGATCCCTTCACTACTTTGTTTTGGTTTTATCTGAAGAAAGGGAGAGATGTAATGATATGCTCATGGCCACTAGCACAACCCTGGATGACCTCTGACCTGGCCTGTAGCCAAGGTTGCCTGCAACCCCACTCCTCCACATTCCACAGGTTATGACTCATGTCTAGACTGGACCACGCAGGCGCGGGCCACTCTAACTCTAGACTCCCACTAGTTAACATCTATGCCGATACTCTCTGTACAAGTGAAACTGTTGAGCACTATTAAATAAACTATACTCAAAACAGCTTATCGTTACACCAAGTAATTGTTTTGATAAAACTGTAATAAATATGATTTGTTTTTGAGAATACTAAATTGCCTTTAAACCACGTTAATTGACACACAACGTATACTGTCCAGTTGATAATAATAATCATGGAGGTTCTTATAAAGCACACATATCGTATGACCAAAAAAAAGAACAAAATAATGAGCTCTGAAAGAAGACTTTTTCCTAAATGTGAACTGGAAATTATTTCAGTTTTATTAATAAAATAGCAAAATCATCATCTCTCAATACACACTAAGTTTTACATTACATACCAACTCTATATATACTTTTCCTTTATGTAATGTTGTTTTGTATTGTTTTGTATGCAGAGTTGGGCAATGTAGATGTCCGTGTACATATGCCTATCAGCAGTGGCTATACCGAAAAAACCATTAGTGGAGGCTCCGCATCTGAAGTCGTGATAACCTTAGACAGCGGCCGTATTGACTTTCAAATGAATGAAGACTCCTTCACCTTCACCGATCCATCTCCGCCTGTGGCGGTAGCTGATTCATTAATATACACGGTGAAAAAGCCGCCACATGGAATTTCAATGAGCCATGCATTTAACTTAAAGTTAAAGTACAGCATTGGTATTAAGTAACTGACGTTCTGTTCAACCCTCTAGTTTTCAAGAAATATGTTATAAAATTAATATGTAAAAGTTTCATCAAAATAAGTGCTGATGTTTTTGATAAAACAACGAAAAACTGTTGCCGTCCTGCAACTTTTGTGTAAATTCAACATTTACGTGTACCAACTTTACATCAGTTTTAGATAATACTATTGTGTTAATTTGGTAATTTCGTAATCTGTTGTATACTAAAGTAGAAACATAGAATATAACGTGTACAAGTAATGTCGTGATGTAAAGAAAACCAACGAACCATTTCATGAGGGTTGCGTCAAAGAACAAAATGAAACAAAAATGTGTAAAATCAAACGCCATAATGCCGTGGGAATTTTAAGTCACACTTCGGTACGCTGGATTTGTATAAACCCGCTTGCAAATATGCTATATATTATGACTCAAAAGTGCATTTGTAAACTATGTACCATGGTAAAATCTTCACTGTTCTATTTCGCGAGGCGAACTTCATATTTGTTTGAAATAGGTCACACATAAATCCTTGTCATTTGATATACTTTTAATTTAATCTCGTTAACTTCAACATTACATACCACAAAAGTGTCGTGAATCTGTCATCCGTATAGATACTGGTGTATTTTCATCAAATTGGTTTGTACAATAAACTCGTTTTGAACTCCAGTAGAATAAAACACAAACTCATAACAAATGTTTTAAGGTTTGAGAATGAACACAGATCAAATATCTCTTGTATTCTGCGAAACACTTCTTTACCGACGTGATCTCAGCCCTTCTTTTATCTCTTCTTCACATGAGTGTTCGGGTAAAATGTCTGCAGAGTTCATGCAAAATAAATGTCGTTTTTGTTGGCAGGGGAACAGAATTGTCTACAATTTACTTTAGTTATATCATTTAAGATAATATATTCCATGCTCAAACAAATTGTTTCTTAAAATTG
Organism: Zoroaster sp. YZ-2022; assembly: GCA_029582265.1. Lineage (NCBI taxonomy): Eukaryota > Metazoa > Echinodermata > Asteroidea > Forcipulatida > Zoroasteridae > Zoroaster > Zoroaster sp. YZ-2022. Next base: position 12,708,808 of record CM055831.1, on the reverse strand, counting down.
TTTTTTGGTAAGCTACCAAAGTGATTTTTAAACGAATGATATTAATTTGTGTGATTTTATTTGCTATCTTATTAAAAATTCCTCTCATCAGTGATCTTTACGAACAATCGTTTTAATTAACAAGAATTCACGTGTAAATAACGCAAAGATGTTAACTAGCTTTGAGGTGATATACTCAATTGTAGACAATGAAACAATGAAATATAACATTACCATTAGAAACAGGGTTACCATTGGAAACAGGGTGATCATTATAACACCTGACCTAAAAATATTTAGAAAATGAAATAAGCGGAAAAAATAATCGAATTATCACACGGTAATTGAAAGAAAGATTCTGTTGCGTCTCCCTCACAGAATATTTCACACCATTGTTACGTGTGAACTTAAAGGTTACACACGGCAGAGAAAAGGCATGCAAATTGGTATAAAAACTAACAAATACCCAACAAACCAGCAATAACAAAGCAAGACGACAAGATATATAGATATTAAACAATATTTAATTACAAATTACACATCACATCAATTTACATAAATACAACAAATAATTAAAGTAGTTAACATAATGTATGGTTCAGCCAAAACATACCAAATAAAGATGGCACCCAGTCAGTCTCGGGAGACGGACCCACACGGCACGATGTCGTCTAAATGATGGCCACGCCGAGACGGCGAACCACAAGACCAGTGCTGCAACACCCTCACATCGGGTAAAGACGTGGCGTAGAGAAATCAAGTAGAAACGTCGAGTGGCCGACTACGGTTCCCTCTCGAACTAACTGACTGAGCACCCAGACAATAAAGGTTGACCCTTTATATACAAAAAAACCGGCACACTCACGCGTGATTGCACAACAGAGACACACCTGGGTGCATGTGCACCCGGCCGCTTACATAATAAAGAAAAGAAAAGATTCCTGCAGCCGTAACACCATTTTAAGAAATAACTTTCCTCAGACCGGCCACAAACAAGATTTCATTAACAGCTGTGGTGTTAACATTTAAAACATTATTCAAATAATAATTTTTAACCTGACATGATTTTTTGTTTTAAAGGATGATCATCAATCAGTTTTTACACGGTCTTATTAATATTTCGATTTCTTTTACTTTCCATTATAGCCAGTGATTGTGTGAATGCAATTGATTATTACTATGTGATGTAAACAATGATATATGAATTTTTCTTCTTCTTATATTGAAGTTTTGAAATCTTGCCCCAAATAATTTAAATGAATATTTGAATGTATTTGTAGAATTTACATACCCTAGTCTCTTGTCATCATTTACTGTGTTGCATTCTGCAGATTGTAAAATATCATTGGCGAAGCACCTCTTAACTCATGGATGGTTAACTACACACGTCAGTGTAGGGCAAAATTAAATCAATTCTAGTGTGATCTTAGCCCTTCTTTTATCTCTGTTTCACATGAGCGTTTGGGGAAAATGATTATTAACCATAACCTATACAGAATTAATGCAGAATAAATATCGTCTTTGTTGACAAAGGAGCATAATTTATTAATTATATAATTAAATATTATATATTCCATGATCGATCAATACAGGTCTGCTTATTTTGGTAAGCCACTAAATTTTTAATTTAAATTGAAACTCAATTTGAATAGTAATGCATAACTACCACACAAGGCCAAAGGTTATTGAAGATTTTGATATTTTCATTTGATATCATAATTATCATAAGTTTCCTTACTTTGTTGATCAACAAAAACAGCCATTAAATGTTTTGATTATATTTCAAGATCAAATCATTTGGAGCATGGAATATACATCTTTTAGAACAATCGTTTTAATTGAATAGAAATTGCCTGTAAATAACGCAACGATATTGTTAATTAGCTGTTAAGGGCTATCCACAGTTTTAGACATTAAACAAACAAATAATAAAATCCTTGAAGGCTTATAGAGTATTTGTTAACCAGTGTTTCTTGAAAATTATTAACGTCAAATAACGCACCATTTCAAGGCAGAGGTATCCTGAGTGAGTACTCTAATGTCGAAAATGTTGGATAGCCCGAGTACTATTATTTTAGTATCTGTATACAAATTGGATCCAATGACCAATGACGTACAATAAACCAAGTGAGGAACCGAATTAAACATTCCTTTCA